>CM061542.1:218702543-219365355 GCA_030864215.1 Capsicum pubescens | reverse complement strand
GTCAACAAATATTGAACAGTCATTTTAAAGCTTTCATAACCCCAAGGATAGCTGTTAAATGCCTCAAGATCCTCAGAGAGATTTATTAAACCGGGGCTTATGTTGTTGTTAACGTCTCTCGCCCAAAGAATATTATGTACAAACCAAATCAAGCACAATGACCACTTGTGCTTCTTTGAGAGTCCTTTACCTTTCAACGCTTCTGTCAAATTTTTGTTTTTGAGGCTTGGACCAATAATCAACACCAAGTCATCATGATCACTCGACTTGCCTTTGCCTTTTTGGGGTGTGCAGGGTGCTTTTTTGGGGTTAGAGTAGGTATAACTTGAGAAGAAAAAGGAGGATAACATTTTAGTCTGATAACTATGGCAAACTCCTTCCAACAAAACAAATAGGCATGCCACAGTAATTTATCTACACCTCATCCATCTTGTCTTTGTTTTCATACACAAACCTAAGCTTAAGAAGATCGTATACCATTTTCATCTGGAAACGAGCATTGTTGTCCTTCGGCAAATTAAGATATTGCCCAAACAGCTTTCCCTGAAATTAGCATCCAATTTTTATTCTCGAAGTATTTTTCTGAAGGAGTCGAAAGATTTTCCCATGGCTGACTTAACCACGAAACCACCTGTTAAATCTGTGGCACCATCGCACTGCATTCTCACAGGATAATGATCAATGCTGAAGGTTTTGACCAACTCTTCGACGGAAGGGCTATTAGCATTTGGATTATCTCTTTTGAGATATTCCTCCTCCCCGTGTTTAGTATCTTCTGCTCCTGATTGAGATAACGCTTGTAAAGCAAGCTCATAGAGTGGTGGATGTAGGCGAGTTGCTGCACTTGTTTCTTTACTTGGACTTGATTCAGTTTTTTTCTTTTGGGAGCCATATTATCTTAAATTAACAGAAACATAAAATAGATTATAATTGATTAATGCATCGTTAAAAAGGGATAACAGTAAATCTAACATACACAATGATAAAATAACAGTTTCAATAGACCACACATCTGTGGCACCAAGTATTTTATCTATTGCAACATATAACCGACCTGTTGCAACGAATGAGTAAACCGTTGGAAATAATAAAAATAGATCACTAATCTATTTTATCAGGCATTTTATCTGATGCAATATATAACCGACCCGTTGCAATGGATGAATAAACCATTGGAAACCATAAAAACAGATCACTAATTTATTGCACCAGGTAGTTTATCTGATGCAACATATAACCGACTCGGATGCAACATATGAGTAAACCCTTGAAAACAATAAAAATAGATCACTAATCTGTTGCACCAGATATTTTATCTGATGCAATATATAACCGACCCATTGCGACGGATGGGTAAACCGTTGGAAAATATAAAAAATAGATCACTAATCTGTTGCACCAGGTATGTTATCTGATGCAACATATAACCAACCGTTGCAACGAATGAGTAAATCGTTGGAAATCATAAAACAGATCACTAATCTGTTGCGCCAGGTATGTTATCTGTTGCAACATATAACGAACCTGTTGCAACGGATGAGTAATTCGTTGGAAACTATAAAAATAGGTCACTAATCTATTGCACCAGGTATGTTATCTTTTGTAATATATAACTGCCTTATTGCAACGGATAAGTAATCCGTTAGAAATAATAAAAATAGATCACTGATCTGTTGCACCAGGTATGTTATCTGTTGTAACATATAGCTGACCTGTTACAATGGATGAGTAAACCGTTGGAGACAAAAAAAATAAATCACTGAACTGTTGAAACATATCACTCATCTGTCATAAAATGAGTTCTCTGTTGGATCAATATTATTTAGATTTCTTCCAAACAGAAAAGTCGTCTGTCGCAACAGATGAGTGATCTATTAGATTGTTAATCTGTTGCATCATATTTTCATAGTTGCATCAGATTTTAATCTGTTGCATCAGATATTTTTATCTATTACATCAGATGTCTTCATCTGTTGCATCATATGTTTCATCTATTGCAATACCATTTTTTCCAAGACAAATAACAAATCAACCTAGCAACACCAACACATCACACACACACACACACACACACACTAAGAACATCAACTGTGAACAAAAATCACCAACAAATCTGAATCAACAATACGACAACAAGAAGAAGAAATGCTAGAAATTAGGATTTTATTTAGTCCACATTTCTATATTAGAAGGGTAGTTGGCTCAAGTTCCTCTGTTTCTTCATAATTTTTTACCTGTGAAAAAAAAATGGGACAACGAAGAACTCGAAGTTATTGTCGCCGGAGAAGTCTTCATGTCGATTGACGGTTGAAAGTCGAAAGAGAACTCGACCGACTATTTTTCGCCGGAGGTTGAAGTCGCCGGGGATTGAAGGGAGAATTTTGCAGAACTATTGGTTGGGAGAGAGTTGGGAGAAGCTGTCAAGAGAGAGAGGAGAGAGAGACTGGTTGATTTGGATTGAAGAGGGGTGTGGGTTGATTTGTACTTTTGAAAAGATTAGAAAGTTTTGAAAATATTAATCAAGTCCATAATTAACTTAATCAAGTTTCCTAATGATGTTTGACCCTTTAAGTTGGTCAATGTCACCAATCCTTTATTTAAGACTTAAAAGACACCTTTCCTTCAATTTTCTCATGTAACTACCTCTTACTTTTGAGTCCCCAATATAAAGACATCCAATACTAATAAGAGAGTTATCTAAACTCACAAAAAACGATATACTTAATTTTTTTTTTGTAGAAAAAACCCTATAAAATAACTAATCTTTCGCTTATTTTTGCTATATATATATATATTCTTTATTCTCGCTAAACAAAAAATTCTTTATTATCCAGTGTATGAAAAAGGTTAAAAAGTTGCAGCTGCTCCTATTTTCTCTCCATTATTCTATTGACAAAATGACCTTCTGGACCCCTGTACTACGTCGGTTTTGTAAGTTGGACACTGCTACTTATATGTTTGTCATCTGGACCCCTGAACCCACTAAAAAGCAACATTTTAAACCCTTTTTTGGTGAGTGTAACACACTCTCCCCCACGTCAGCTACCATGTCAGCTGTCACGCCTGACACGTCTGCCACATCACCTGCCACGTCATTTAAAAAAAATAAAAATAAAAAAATATTACATTAAATTCCAAATCATTTTTAAAATGCTACATAACAAATTAAATATTAAAATTAATTTAATTAAATAAGAAAAATTTATAAATTGTAGAAAAATTTGAATAATCATGTTTTTATTTTTTCTCACATATTAAACATCAAATTCATTCCAAATAATTAAAATTATTTTCCAACTAATTTAAATTTTTAACTACAAATTCATATATACAAACATAATAAATTTTTGATTTTTAAATTTGAATATTTTTAACAAATTCACAAAAAGTTTAATTTTTTTCAAGCGAAATTCACTATTTTTTTTCAATATTCACTATTACTCACTTTCAATTTAAATTTAAATTTTAATCCCCAAAAAAATAAAAAGATTTCAAATTTAAATTTTAATTAAAAAATGAAAAGAATTGAATTGAGAAGGAAAATTAAAATAAAAAATAAAAAGTGAACGTGTATGGGGGAGGGGGTTGGAAGAGTGTTGGGGTGGGGTGTGGGGGCTGAAAGGGGTTGGGCTGAGGTGGGGCTGGGGCTGGGAGGGATGGGGTTGGGTAGGGTGTGGGGGTGGGGACAAGCTGGGATGGGGATGGGGGTGGGGAAGGGCTGGACGGGTGTTGGGTAAGGAGGCTGGGGGTGGGGTGGGACGGGGCTGGGGGTGGGGTGGGGGTGGGGACGGGCTGGGGTGGGGAGGGAAAATATATTTTTATTTTTTTACAATTTTTAAAAATATTTTTAAATTAAAAAAGATGGAGGGAAAAAAAGGACTCTATTTTAAAAAAAAAAAAAATTTAAAATATTTTAAAATTATTTTTAAATTTTTAAAAATATTTTTAAATTTTTAAATTTAAAAAGATGGAGGAGAAAAAAGACCCTTTTTTATTTTAGTTTTTAAATTTTAATATTTTTTTATTTTTTAAATTATTTTAATGTAAAATTAGCCAAAAATTGACCCCCACTCGCACCCCCAGACGAGTGGCTACACTCTCTTTGTCCTAGTCATCATGACCTTGCCACATAGGCAAGGTCAACGATCAAAGGGTGCAAAATGTTGTTTTTTGATGGGTTCAAGGGTCCAGATGACAAACATATAAGTAGAAGTGTCCAACTTACAAAACTAACATAGTACATGGGTCCAGAAGGTCATTTTGCCTATTCTATTTATAAAGTTAAATAAAAAAATAACCAAAAGTTTTTTCAAAAAATTTAAAAAGAAAATGTTGTGACCTCCCCTTCTTATACCGCACGTCTCTTTCTTCCATGCACTTAAACTTAATTATCCAAAAAAAAAAAAAAAACATGAATTGTCCAACTAAACTTAATGCTAACCGATCTGCTCTTGAGGTTGTCTGGTTATTATTTTTTTTCATGCGCCTAAAAGGCCTGAATATTCGAAAATATGCTTTTCACCTTTTCCAAGTAAGTGATTTTCACATAGTTGTATGTAAATTATAGTTATTTATTTAATGTACTGATTGAAAGTTTTAAATTCAGTGTAATTTTTCTTTGTCTAAACAAAATCAGGGTGAAGGCAAATTGCAGCCTATTGGAATAACATATGAACTTTGTTTTTGCAGTCTATAGATTTAGCATTTTTGGTTTAACGTTCCAGTTATTGGAACATATGAACTTTATTTTTGTAGTCTACAGATTTAGCATTTTTAGTTTATGACATTTGAATCAATGTGCTTATTTTTGCTGATGATCTATTAAAGATCAAGAAACATCACAGTCTTCTTTACTTGAACAAAATTATGAGTTTCTTTCTTATGTTGCTGCATAATTATTTATCCAAAAACTTTTAGTAACATAAGGTTAGATGTTTTCGATAATTCTAATGATTTTGTAATGACTTTTTCATGGCTTATTTGCTAATTCTATCACTTGGCAGAAATGTATCCTGCAAGCAAATGACAAAAAGCATATGCGACCAGATTCAGAAGACTATTATTACATCGTATTATAGCTTCACGGTCTAAACTTCCTGATGAACTTTGGTGTAAGCAATATAATGGTCAAAACACTACCAACATGTATTATTAGTAAATGTGTGATGATCGGCTTTTTATCCTACACTATAAGTAGTTCTTGGCTCCCTCTTTAAAGATAATTTTTAGACTTTATATATATATATATATGTAGGTTTTGATTCCTCTAAATACAATAGCAGATGTAGGCTCAGTAGTTTCGGTGTTCAAAATTTACTTTGAGGTTTCAAGTTCAAATCTCAAATAATATATTTTTATTTAGTGAAATTCCTTGGTTAAAATCTTGAATCTGCCGCGTGTCATGATGATTTTATCTCTAGTATGGTTTTTTTCCTCTGCACATTTTGTTGTTGATTTTCTTTTCACTTATCGGAAAAACAAACTGACAAAAGAATGGAAGAAATTATCTAAATTTGTGGAATAATGTTGTTGTTTGTTAGTGGTGCTACTTCTATTAGACTAGTTGGCTACGATCGTGCTACGCACGACTCAATATTGATCATTAAAATTTTTATATTATATATAATTCTATCATTTAATTAAAATCTTCATTTGTTTGGTTAGTAAATTTCTAGTTAGGCATATATTATTATATTTAGATTAATAAAATTTGTATAAGAATATTTTAAATTGTTAATATGAAATCCATATAATTTCGAGAGTCAATCAATTTTTTTTTTTACTTTTCACATGGTAATTATGAAATACATAATAAAATATTTTAAGTTAGTTAACTCTTTTAATTTAGAATACCTTTTATGTAATTTTCAAATAAAACATGATATTCTCTTTGTCCAAACTTTTGTGGCATTGATAGTCAATTATATTTTAAAAATAATTTAAGTTTTTAATTATTGAGATTTATAATAACTTTTTTTCTATTCCAATTTAAGTGACATTGATATAATTTCGAGAGTCAACCAAATATTTTATATCCTCTAAATTTTTTAAGTTGTAAAGTATTGTGATTAATATTTTTTTACGTATTTTTTTGCTATATATAACAGATTAATTATTTTTTAGATATTTAAAGTTGTTAATTGTTGTAATTTATTATGTATTTTTCTTGAATATATAACAGATTAATTATTATTTTTAGATATTTTAAATTATTAACTATTGTAATTTATAATACTTTTTATGTAATTTTCAAATAATATATGTTACTCTCCTTGTCCAAACTTTTGTGGCATTGATAGTCAATTATATTTTTTAAATAATTTATTTTTTTAATTATTATGATTTATAATTTTTTTTTCTATTCTAATTTAAGTAGCACAATGTTTAGATGGCCATAATAATTAATTAGGGATGATATAGTACAAACATGTCTTAAGTGACTTATAATAATTAATTAGAAGTGATATAGAAAAATTACTATAAAAAATATCTATTAAAAAAATTAAGTGGACTTCATATAAGACGTCAAGTTAATTTAATATTAAATATTATCAATTTTTTAATACTTAGATGACTTATAATAATTAATTAAGGATAATATAGTAAAATTACCGTTGAAGTAGTTGAAGCAGACATGTAATAAATGTCTCTTTTATTTTATTTGTTAAATCTAATTAATATTTTTAATACATAAATGACATATAATAATTAATTAGAGGTGATATAGTAAAATTACGGAGCAAGCACGTCAAATGACGACAACAGGGATGTCGACGGTGTGGTGTGTTCTTCACCTGCCACACCGCGACTTCTTATATAGGGGAATGAATTAAGGGAAGAGAAGGTATTTTGGAGAGTACAAACATATCAATGGTGTCCTTTTAATTTTTCATCACTGCACAAATCTAAAGGTATTCATCAATGAGAGTATCTTCATACGTCGAGGGGAAGACTACAATAGTAATCAAAATGCAGGTAAGCGTGAACAACTTAGGAATCAAACTGAATTTAACCAAGGTAATTTTGTCTACATTCTAATGAATCTATTCATTTATTTGAATTTATTAGAATACTAGTGATAATCGCCGCGCTTCGCGCGGTTAGAAATAGCATTAGTAAATCTATATTAATAATACATATTGTCGCAGATTATTATAAAGAAAATTATTTGTTTTTATCTTATTATAAAGAAAATTATTTGTTTTTATCTTACACCTATGATAATTAATTATATATAGTTAATTAAATTACAAATTCTTCCTTGTGTTTATGTATTTTGTTGGATAATAGAATTGTTTCTCTATAATTTTATTTTATATATTTAAATGAAATAAAGGTGAGATACGAATTTAAAAGAATTATGATCAATGAATACAAATTAAAAGAAAAAAATTTAGTTATTATTTTGTACTACTAATTTTCGTAATTAGTTATGTCGACTATTATTTCATAATTATGCTTGAGTGTTAGTTCGAGTTATCCATAGTTTAAAGAATTTGATATAATAAAAATTAGCATTGCTTCGAGTTTGAAAATTCTATCTCACCAAGAAAGATTGCAAGTTCTATCTCACTAAGAAAGAGGCTATAAATAACAAATATTGTTATCCTTCAACCTTTCATTGTTGATTGTTGCTCACGTAAAAAGGAACCCCCTCCCCCCGCTCATTTGAGAAGTTTAGAAAAGTTAGATAACATTAAAAAAATACTTTAAAAATTGTGCAATATATTTAGAAGAAAACATAACAATTCCATTAGCAGCTATCTATTTCTCTTTCATCCTCTTCCATAGTTATAAAGTTAGGTCTATGTATTTTATACACCACGTTCATGAAGCTAATAAAACAAACTACATAAAACTTTAAAAAAGACAAAGCGTTCTATGTGACATGAAAGGATATCAAAACTAATGAAGTCTCCCCTTTTAATGAAGGGATATCTAACTTCATGTACATCAATCCTTTTATAAGATGATAATACATTTAGAAATTAAAGATATAAAATAAAATAAAAAGAAAGGAATTAAAGAAAACAAAAGAGAAAAAAAAAAAGAAATAACATATCATGAGATTCCAAAATTATATGAAAATATACTGAAATATAAATAGGCAGAAAAAATGAGTTGTGCACTTAATTATGAGTGATTAATTATATTAAAAGAAAAAACTATTTAGGCGTATTATATAAATGAGTATTGATACTATGTGGGTGAAACAATGATATAATTAGACTTTATTGAATATAGTAAATACCTCTTTTAGATTATATTTAATTAGTCTCTAGAAACGTACATTGTACGTGTGTTTCACGTAGTAAATTTTTATAGATTCATAAAAACGATTAAAATTCTATAAAAATATGTGTGCAATGAGAAATGCAATGCAACAACTATAAATAAATCTTTATAAGTATGATAAAAGGCACCAAATAAGGGATACATTTTAATGTTTAAAATTCATTCATAATTTTAACCAACAAATAAAAATTTTTAGTTATTAGCAAACCTTCAATAAAGTCAAAGTTGACTAATTTGAACCTAAACAAAAATATAGATTTACTGCAATTAAAAATTTAGAAAAACTTAAATTAAAGAAGTTTAATGAGTAAAAAACAAAATAAAATAACATAAAGGAACCAAAAAAGATAAAGGGGTCGAGTAGCTAAGAGACTTAGCACACATTGAACTTGTATTAAAATTGAAAGAGTAAATAAATTTTTTCATGATAAATAACAATTGTTTCGTTATAATTGGTATTTATATTCATTATATTTTAAAACTTTATGGCTTTAAATGTAAAAGAAATAAATATACCAGAAAATATAACCACTTTTGTAGAAGCCTAAAGGCACATATGACGATTTGAATATATTAATATTTATATTTTTCATCCAAATTTATATTAGTTTCAGTAAATACTTTATTTAGTATTTAGTCTAATATAATATGATTACTATATGATATTTAATTAGTATTTTATAATATTTTGATTTAATGTAGGAGTAAAATAAAAATTCAGCTTTACACTTTGAAACTTACATCATCAATCGACAATAAAAGCAAACAAAACACCATTCTAAATTTAATAATTGAGAAAGAGAAGTAACAAATATAATAGCAAAAAGATGTAAATAAATGAGAAAAAATAAAGAAATCCTAGCTTCGAAGAGTGTCATCTCACCTTCCACTTTCTCTTTAATTGACAATGAGTATGGACAAAAATTTATTGATCATTAAAAGAATTCATTCTTTTTGACTTTTTTCACTATTTTTTTCCTTTTCATTATTCACTCTAATTATCTTGATTTTTTATTTTTATTTTTAATCAAAAACTAAATTTTTTACATTTAAAATTTCTAATCGAACATTTTTTCTCTTAAAGATCAAAAAATAAATTTGTCATGCTGTGAGACTTTTGTCAGGTTATTTTAGCGATAGATTTTTTTATACAAATGAATTCTTTTGTCCAAAATAAAATTATATATATATATATATACACACACACATTAAAAATTAGAGCTATAAAAATAACAAGGGAAAAATGTATGAAGAGAAGGCTAAACATACTAATTATTTAGATATTTATGCTTTGATTTGATTTTCAAAATAGAATAAATAAGATATAGTGAAAATTATTTGTAGTAAATTAAAATAATGACAAAAGTCGAGCATAGAATACAAATTGCTTATGGGTGACGTGTGTGTGTATATATATATATATATTATACGGGATGGTTGAAGTCTATCTATTAGTCACTAGGGAGAACACTAAAAGCAATGTAGGTAAGAAGAAACATGTTAATAAACAATGTCACTTTTCAGAGCTACCTTCACTGTTTAAGTACATCCACAATCAAGTTTGTGTTGCACCCTCTTATTGTATATTCGCCTTGGGAGTATAAAATTATATATTGTAAGAAAAAATAATCAATAATGAATCAATAGAAGTTACACATTGATAACTCTCAACTTACACTTCAAATTCAATGTAAGGCGGACATTGTCAATATAATACCAACTATGAGTCGGGTTCGAATCCACGAGGAGTGTAAACTTAGAATTCACAACTTGTAAGTGTTGAGAGCTAACTATGTGTTAACCCGTAATGTCAAATTAAACAATATGAAAATAAATTGGGGGTATGGTTTTAAGTGAAGTTAAATGCAACAAAAATTAACACTATTGTGAGATTGACAAATTTAGGAGTGTTTTCAAATTAAGAGAGGTCTTGGGGTTATGTCAGTTTAGGTGGGATTCATGCATGGGTTATCAACAATTAGTGCAAGTTTAGTTAAGGGTTTTGGGTAGGCTAGATTTTAGGTCTTGGTGTTAATCTTTCAATAAAACATCAAATCTCACTTATGGATTCTTTCAAACATCTCATGAGTGTATCTAATCTAATCAATCTACTACCTCAATTAACATTCTTATTTTTAAGATGATGTCATTGAATGAGCTATCTCAAATAACACCCTTATTTCTAAGATGATGCTAATCAGTATGCTAATGCAAGTTATTGTTTGCAATTACTCTTCACCCACATCCCTCTTTTAAGAATGATATGAGATCCAAGATAATTGTGGTTTTCACCCACAATTCTCTATTCAAATATAGATTAAAAGAAAAATCCATCACAATTAACTAATTAATTAGAATAATAATTAACACTCACACATTATTCACCACCTAATCAAACATAACTCCAAGATATAAGTTTAGCTACTCATGAAATTAAAGGAAAGAAATATACCTAATTTGGCATTCAACTCATTCATTAAAAGCAAAGTCTATATATTCTCCAAGATTTAAATCAATCAATAAAATCAAAATCTCTCTTAGGAACACACCAAAAATTAATTCTCACTCACAAAATTATTCTCAAACTCTCAAAACTGGAAAATTGGATGCTCAAAACGTGAAGGGTGGAGCCTTTTATATTATGGGACTGAGCAGCGTGAGATAACAAGTCTGCCCTTGGAAGCTTGCTGATAGTCGCAATTGTACCCTCTTGATCGCGATTGCGACCCCTGCGATCATAGAGGTTATCTCGCGATCGCCACTCTCTGACTTTGTTGATTGAACGCGATTGCAACCCTCAGATTGTGATATCAATATCTGAGGGTCATCTCTTGGAGCTTATCTTCAGCCTTTGTCAATCTTTTGGTCATTTTCCTTTCTTTCCTATTTTGCCTCAACTTTTTTTTATCAGATTTACCTGTAAAATCACAAACAGTGAAAATTAGTGCATTTTATATGGAACTAGTCTCATATATTTAATCATTTCACCATAGTGTGCAAGAATGTAGACATAAATGAGTGAAAAATTTGCCACTCATCAACACCCCCAACATAATATCTTGCTTGTGCTCAAGCAACACTACTTTACACTCAATGGGACTATTTAACTTTGTATCCCACACTTTTCAACTAAATGATCACCATGATTTTGAACTTGATTAGCACTCATAATTAGTCAACAAGCATGACAAGTGCTATCCAAACAAATTCCCTCAAAATCAATCACATTTTCAAAGATGCAAAGGACTTTGACGAACAATCAAATAACAACAACTAACTCTCAAAGGTGACTCTCTATCAATAGTGACTCAACTACACTCCTTCGCCTCATTTTTAAAATATGACAATATCATTAAACTCTATTAGTTTACATTCCTCCTCACGAAAGAAAGTCCGAACATACCATAGTTTTAATCATATAACAAGGGACTAATGTGCAAGCACTCACACTCATACTCACAAATAATTTGTCAGTACAAAAAAGTATCATTTCATATGCTTGCCCTTATTTTCAATCGCTACTAACTCGAAGACACTTGGTTGGAGATCTCGAAGGGCTTTCTCAAGCTTGTAATGTAGGCTCTAAAAAGGGTAGGATAAATATTTAGAATGGAAGTGACTACACCCTTCTTGAACTCCACATAACACGCTAACTTAGATCAAACTTTGGATCATTGGCCTTTTAATTCATTTCTCAATCACACATGTGTCTATCTTTACCACATTAGTTCACTCACCTTTTGAGAGCATTCTTTTTTCATCTCTTTCCTTTTTGTAAGCTCATGCTTTTCTTTCTTTTGTTGCTTCCTTTCTTTTCTCTTTTAT
The DNA here is from genome assembly GCA_030864215.1 of Capsicum pubescens. Classification (NCBI taxonomy): domain Eukaryota; kingdom Viridiplantae; phylum Streptophyta; class Magnoliopsida; order Solanales; family Solanaceae; genus Capsicum; species Capsicum pubescens. The sequence goes on along the minus strand of CM061542.1, from coordinate 219,353,235 downwards.
TTTCATCAATGATTTACTCCTAGACACTTACTTATAAGACTATGGCCCATAATTACCTTCTTCCAAGATCCACCACCCCCAACTTAGGCTTTTAGCCTCAAGTCGACACTTTCAAGTTCAAGAAGGGTAGGGTTCAAAAGAGGAATGAATTTCAAACGGTTCAAGGATTATAATGTGGTTGTCAAAGAAAGTTTGATAAGCTCAAGAGGTATGACTAGGGATACCATTCACACATAGGTAGGCTTTTTAGACTAAAGTGATTTTCAATAATTACAAAGAAGGCCTAAGATCATTTCACCAATCACGTGTAACCAATATTATCTTTGAAGGACCAACGGGGCAAGTTCTAGATGATACAAGTAGGCATAAGAATCAATCAACTAATGCTCACCACACATGGCATGCAAACCTTTCTAGAAGGATCAATTTTATTTCATACATGAGAGTAAAATGAGTTATTTATCACTGAATACCAACTAAAAACTTTGGAGTCATAACAAGATGTAAAGTGTTGTTACAAAATCATTCGATTCCATGCCCTTGATTCACACCAAAAAAAAATTTAGGCGGAGGAGGATGCTTGTTTCGCATTTCACCACGCAAGATTAGCTATCATTAGCACCAAATCAAGTCGTCATCTCACATTTTAGCTCTCGAAAGGGCAAACCATATGGCTTCTCCGACTTCACCATAGGAATAACAACAATCTCAATTTATAATAATACAGGTACTTAGACTTTCCCTGCATCATAACTTCAAACACCCAACACACGATAATTTTTTCTTAAGAATGTCGTCACTCAATCTATTAAAAGGGAAAGCTAGTCGAACATCAATATAAAAAAAAGATAAAATCTAGAAATGAAAAATAAAAAATGACTAATCCACAAAACATAGGCACCATAAGGAACTCACTATTACAGACCAAAGCATCCAGTCATCAAAATAGTACTACAACCTAAATATCAAGTAAAGATCAGATTATTCGAATATTACAGACCAAATACGAAATAAATAATGAGACAAGGGTACCCCTGAATTAAAAGATGTAGCGTCCTCACTATATATCCTGAGAGCATAAAAAGAGTTAAATGGGATCCCTGAAACTACAACATCTTCGATGGTGTCGTGATCACGCTCAGGCTCTCGCTATCGTGGTACTTGCAATCACAACCACCTTCTGCAATTGTGAGAACTGGGGCCCAATTTAGGTACTCTAGACTTTTGGACTGCGATCGTGATGTGCAGATCGCGATCATGACAACTGAGCCTATTCAGCATCCTAGTTTAATTCCCCTATTTTTTACAACTGAAATCTCTCCAATTCGAGCCTCCCCTATTTTGGCCTCCCAGCTTGTTCAAAGCATCTACACATGCCAAAATTTTATGGATTGATCAAAAAACAAATATCAAAACCAAAACGATGGGTTGCCTCCCATCTAGCGCTTGATTTAATGTCGCGACACGATAACCTTTCTATCTTCAATTTGGGTCCCTAAAGTGAAACGTCTCAATCCTTGATGCTACAGGTCCAGCAACATGATAACATTTTAGTCTTTGCCCATTCACCCCATTTTTTCTTCTCGGCATCTTCCAATTCAATAGCACCGCTAGGGGACATATTTGAGACCACAAATTACCCCGACCATTTCTATGTAAGTTTACCCACAAAAAGCTTCAACCTTGAATTATAGAGGAGCACATCATCACCTATATGAAACTCATGCTTTAACATTTTGGCATCATTCCACCTCTTCATCTTTTCTTTGTGTAAAATGGAGCTTTCATAAGTTTTGAGTCAGAAATCTTCCAACTCATGGATTTAGGTCACTTTTAATTTAGATGCATCCTCCCAGTTCATATTCAATTATTTTAAGGCCCACAAAGCTTTATGTTCTATTTCAACGGGTAGGTGACACGCCTTTTCAAACACAAATTGGTAGGGGGAAAGTGTTTCGTTGAGTTACCTTGCCCAATTTATGTGATCAACATTCACGGTTTTTTCAAGGATGGATTTAATTTCACGATTTGACACCTCGATTTGGCCACTCGTTTGGGGGTGATATAGGGTATCCACCTTGTGCCACCCCATACTTGTCAAGGAGAGTGCCAAAAACCCAATTGTAAAAATGAGAGCCTCCATTGTTAATAATGACCCGTGGAGTTTCGAACTTTGTAAAAATATACTTCCTTAGGAAAAAAGTAACATTTTTGGTTTTGTTGTATGGGAGAGACACAACCTCCATTCACTTGAGACATAGTCAGCAGCCATTAAGATGCATTTATTACCATAAGAGCTCACAAATGATCCTATGAAATCAATCCCCCATACATCGAATAGTTTGACTTTGAGATTGGGTTTAAGAGCCATTTCAAGCCTTCTTGAAACACCATCTTGCAATTGGCATTGATGACATGATTTGACTATCTCAATAGCATCCTTATGAATAATGGTACAATAATAACCACTTTGAAGATTTTTTGCTCCGGTTCGAATCCCATCATGATGACCACCGCAGGGGAGGAGTGACAAACTTCAAGGATATCTTTCATTTCTGCTTCTATAATGCATCGATGTTTTATACTGCTTGCGCATTCCCTAAACAAAAATGGTTCATCCCAGAAATAATTCTTTTCATCAAATAAGAAATGCTTTCTTTGATGATAATTAAGGTCATCGGTAAGTACACCACTTATAACATAGTTAACGTAATCCGTATACCAAGGTGAAATATTTCCCAAAATTGACATGACTAGATCATCAGGTAAGGTGTCATCAATCTCAATCTCATCCAAATTCTCATGATTAGTTTTGAGGTGGAAAAGATGATCGGCCACTTGATTTTCAAAACCCTTTTGATCCTTTGCCTTAAAATCAAATTCTTGCTTAAGCAAAATCCACCTAATCGAGCGAGGTTTTGCCTCCTTATTTTCCATGAGTTATCTAAGGGCGTCGTGATCCGTATGCATAACCACTTTCATACCCAACAAATAAGCGCTAAATTTTTCAAAGACATAGACCACCACAAGAAACTCTTGCTCCTTAACCGTATAATTACGTTGGGCATCATTCAATGATTTGCTTGCATAGTAGATTGGATGAAACAACTTTTATTTTCATTAGCCTAGCACCTCTCCAAGAGCAATACCACTTGCATCACACATTAGTTCAAAGGTCGAGGACCAATCTGGGGCTACTATGATAGGAGCCTACACAAGGAGTTTTTTGAGATTTTTAAATGCCTTCAAGAAATCATCATCAAATTCAAATTTTACCTCCTTTTCAAGGAGTATGCACAATGGGTGGGCAATCTTTGAGAATTTTTTTAGAATCGCCTATAGAAACTGGCATGACCAAAAAAGCTTTTAACACCCTTCACGAATATAGAAGGAGGTAACCTAGAAATTACCTTGACTTTTTCTTGATCCACTTGGATTACATTCCCCGAGATTGTAAGTCCAAGTACAATGCCCTTCGTAACCATAAAGTGACATCTTTCCCAATTCAAGACTAGGTTGGTTTCCACACACCTTTCAAGAACTTTGCTTAAATGAGCAAGGCATGACTTAAATAAATACCTAACCAAGGAGAAGTAATCCATGAACACCTACTTTTAATTTTCTACCATATCTACAAAGATAGATAACATGCATAATTGGAAAGTAGCCGGAGCATTGCACAACCTAAAAGGCATGCGTTTGAAAGCGACTGTGCCATAGGGACAAGTGAAGGTAGTCTTTTATTGATCTTTCAGGGTGATGCAAATTTGATTTTACCTCGAATAACCATCAAGAAAGAAATACCATCATCGCCCGTCTAGCCTATCCAATATCTGGTCCATAAAGGTCATGGGAAAATGGTCTTTCTCGATCCATGAGTTTAATTTACGGTAGTCCATACACACCCTCCAATGCGTGATCGGACGGATGGGGACAAGGTCATTCTTCTCATTTGGAACTATTGTCATGCCACCCTTTTGGGATGGATTGAACCGGGCTCACTTATGTGCTATTTGAAATTTGGTATATGACACCCGCATCAAGCCACTTTATGATTTCCTTTTTTACCACCTCTTGCATTGGTGGGTTGAGTCTTCTTTGATGCTTCACACTTGGGACATGATCGATTTCTAACTTAATTTTGTGGGAACAAAGTATGGGAGCTATGCCTATAATATCTGCTATAGTCCATCCGATAACACGGATGAACTTCTTTACGATAGCTTTCAAGGCTTTCACTTGGAAAGAATCAAGATCACTTACAATAATGATTAGCTATGTATTGTTATCACCCAAGAAAACATACCGGGGGTGAGAAGGTTGTGGTTTTAATTCAAGTTGAGGGGGTTCAATGATGGACGGCTTGGCGGGTGGACTTTCACAATTTTTAAGTTAAGATCCAATTTGGCCAGGTTCTTGGTATAATACCCAAGACCTGTCAATAAAGCGACCACTTCATCATACCCTTCTATATCCTCACTCTCGAAGTTCCATAATACACCCACTAAGGGTTCATTCACAAGATCCACATTAATTATGTTCATCACTTCATCATCAATGACACCAATCACCGAGATCACTTGCAAGTCCATAGGTTGTTTCATAGACTTGCATACATTGAAGGTAACTTCTTCATTATTCACTTAAAATTTCATCTCCCCATACTACACATCATCTAACGCCCTTTCGGTGGCTAAAAATGACCTACCAAGAATGATAGGAACTTCATGATCAATTTCCTAATTTAGGATAACAAATTTGATCAAAAAGATAAACTGGTCAACTTTCACCAACATATCCTATAATACCCCAATAAATTTCTTGATTGAGCGATCGACCATCGATAGCTTCATAGTGGTAGGCTTAGGAGCACCCAAGTGCAACTTCTGAAACACGACAAATTGCATCAAGTTATACTTGTCCCAAGATCACACAATGCTTTTGTAAATTTATACATCCCGATGGTGTAAGGGATGGTGAATGCACCCGAGTCTTCTTTCTTTAATGTCATTGTGTTTGATATGATAGCACTACAATTATGAGTCACCTCTATATTTTCACAATCCATAATTTGTTTTTTGGAGATCATGTCTTTCATAAATTTAGCATACCCTGACATTTCTTGCAAAACTTCTATCAACTAAATATTGATGGAGAAGTTGCTAAATTTCTCAAGAAACTTCTTAAACTTGGCATTGCCATCTTTCTTCTTGAGCCTTTGTAAGAATGAGGGAGGAATTTTAATTGGTGGAAATGGGACAATTTGAGGTTCATTCACTTTCGGATCATTACCCTTAACCACTCTAGAAGGTACTTCCCTCTCACTCTTGTCTTCGACTACCTTCGATTTCTCACCAATCACCTCTTGGGCTTAGGAGCATCATTATTTGGATTATCTAACCATTTTTTTCACATTTGCTGGCCCATCATTTGCCTTTTCATTGGAGTTTTCACCAATATCAACACCCTTCTCACCAAGAGATCGACCACTCCTAATGACAATAGCCTCGATGTGAACATTATATTTTGGATTGACCACTGTATCACTAGGTTGTACCCCTCTTTGTCTTGCTTTAAGTTGTGCCAATATTTAGCCCACTTGTGACTTTAGTTGTTTGATGGAGGTCGGATGGGATGTTATCGTTTGATTTAATTGAGAGAAGTCACTTTTTATTTTGCTTACCATCTTGTCGGTCTCTTCAAATCCCATTAAAATTCGAGCTAAAACATCTTTATTTTTGCACCTTTCTTGATCGTTCTGGCCTTGATTCTCACCCTGTCTTTGATAGGTGAGGTGGAACCCCCCCATATAGTTTGACCAAAATCTTATTTATTCATCAAATGCCTCTATTTCCTTATCTTCATACACCCTAGTACTTTTGGAAACAATGACGTTGACCGTTTTAATCACATGTTTAGTAAAAGGTTAGGTTGAGTTATTACTTTGATCATATTTGTATCTCTTTCCTCATTTCTTTTCCTTTTTTCTTGGCCCGCAAAAGATGCGGAGGGAGCCTCTACGGCCACCCCGATATCTCTTGTGTTCCAACCTCTAGATAGCTTCATCACTTGATTTAACAAATTTGATGCTGCCCCATAGGATAATTTGACAAGAGACCCTCCGGATGCATTGTCAACCACGATGTTATTTAATTGGTCTAATGCCCTATAGAATATTTGGAGCAGTATTTTATCCGGCACTTCATGGTTCGGGTATTGCATAAGCTTGTCATTAAACTTTTTCCATGCCTCATCCAAGGGCTCGCTACTGAGTTGATAAAAATTTATGATCTAGTCTCTTAGTTGCATCATTCTAGAAGGAGGGAGATATCTATTCATAAAGTCCTTCTTAAGCTCAACCCAAGACGTGATAAAACTCATAGGCAAAGACCGCAACCATAGAACTACTCCTCCTGTTAATGAGAATGGAAAAAGCCTCAATCGGATTGACTCTTGAGAAATATAGGCAATATCGAATAGAGAGCATACATCAATGAAGTTCTTCAAATGGTGATTGGAATATTCATGTGATTGACCCCAAATAAACCTTTCTTTTTAAGAAAATGGATAAACATACTAGTGATATGAAATACTCTATTTCCCTCGGCCGGTGGGATACGGATGGCACTAACACGCCTCGCATCACCAAGATAATCCATATCCTCAATACGCCCATGAAATGAGTCATCATTGCTTCCATATTGGCTCATGATAATGTAGATGCTATTACAGTCATCTAATCAAAAGACAAAAATAACAAATAAAGTAAACTAGCACACTGTGGCTAACCCAAAGTTACTAACAACACTACACAAGTGAAAACTATGTTTCACTCCCGGACAACATCGCCATTTTTGATAACGCTCAATATTATTCAAATTCAATGTAAGGCGGAAGTTTTCAATATAATACCCAACTATGAGTTGGGGTCAAATCCACGAGGAGTGCAAACTTAGAATTCATAACTTGTAAGTGTTGAGAGCTAACTATGTGTTAACCCGTAATGCCAAATTAAACAATAAATGAAAATAAATTACGGGGTATGATTTTAAGTGAAATTAAATGCAACAAAAATTAACACTATTGTGAGATTGAGAAATTTAGGAGTGTTTCTAAATTGAGATAGGTCTTAGGGTTATGTCATCTTAGGTGGGATTCATGCATGGGTTATCAAAAATTGGTCCAAGTTTATTTAAGGTTTTTGGGTAGGCTGGATTTTAGGTCTTGGTGTTAATCTTTCAATAAAATATCAAATCTCACTCATGAATTCTTTCGAACATCTCATGAGCGCATCCAATATAGTACCTCAATTAACAACCTTATTTCTGAGATGATTCCATTGAATGAGCTATCTTAAATAACACCCTTATTTATAAGATGATATGCTCAATAAGCTAATGAACGTTATTGCTTAAAGTTACTCTTCACCCACATCCCTATTTTAAGAATGATATGGGATCCAAGACAATTGTGGTAAGCAAAATCCATCACAGTTAACTAACTAATTGGACTAACAATTAACACCCACACATTATTCACCACCTAATCAAACATAATCCCAAGAGATAAGTTTAGCTACTCATGAAATTAAAGGAAACAAATGTACCCAAGTTGGCATTCAGCTCATCCATTGAAAGCAAAGTAAATATATTCTCCGAGCTTTAAATTCAATCAACAAAATCAAAATCTCTCTAAGGAACACACCACAAATTGTTTCTCACTCACAAAATTGTTCTCAAACTCTCAAAATTGAAAATTAGATGCTCAAAATGTGAAGGGTTGGGCCTTTTATATTTTGGGACTGAACAGTGTTAAATGATAAGTCTGCCCTTAGAAGCTCCCGATAGTCGCAATCGTACCCTCTTGATCATGATCGCATCCCCTGCGATCGAAGAGGTCATCTCACAACCGCCACTCTTTGAGTTTGTTGACTGGTCGCGATCGCGATCCTCAAATTGCGATAGCAATATCTGAGGGTCGTCTCTTGGAGCTTATCTTCAGCCTTTGTCAATCTTTTGGTCATTTTCCTTTCTTTCCAACTTTGCCTTAACTCTTTTTCATCAAATTTACTTACAAACACTGAAAATTAGTGAATTTTATATAGAACTAGTCTCATATATTCAATCATTTCATCATAGTGTGTAAGAATTTTGACGTAAATGAGTGACAAATTTACCACTCATCACACATACCATAAGAAATTGTGCAATATGTCACCCATAATTGATATACATCCATTTATATTATATTCTGTTTTCTTTTCTTTAAATTATCCACAAATCTTCCGGATATGTATACTAAAAATTTATAATGTTTTGGGGGAATGACTACAAAAGAAAAATATGCCTAATTGGATAAAGGGAGTACAACATCATAGTCTAAAATTTATTTAAAAAATAAAATAATAAATGAAGTTCCAAGAATGATGTTGAAGATATTATATGTGCGCTAATCATTTCAGAGAAAATTATACATTACTCCAACTTTGCATTTACTTCATGAAATATATTTGTGATTGGATTTCCTTCGAAAGCAAGGAAACTAACAATATTTTCTAAAAATATTATTTGGATTTTATAGTTCATTGACAGTAATAGTTAAGTTTGAGTTGTATTTTTATATTCATTTTTTTGCCACTAAAATTTAAATAAATATATAGTGTTTGAAGAAAATGACAGTGATGAAGGGATAAGTCTCAAATACTATGTATGTACCATACAAAATGTTAGTTTCTATTGACAATGATACATAAAAAAAAATAAAAATAAACACGTATTATTATATAGAAAGGTGAGTTCCATGACGACCAAGGACATTATTGTAATTTCACAGCTAACATAATGACATTTTGAATATTTTGTGTACCTATAACTCTATAGAAACAACTAGACAACTATGATTTCCTTCTCTCTCTCTATATATATATGTATGTATATATATATATATATATATATATAACTATTATATTTATTTATACTTTATATATAAGGAAGAATCTCGCTTTTTGGTAGTCTCCAAAAATATTTTAGTGCAACTAGATAGTCACACATTTTTTTTCATACATATTGTTACATTTGTACTCATTTATTATTTTATAATATTTTTATTTATATATATTTATAATTTAATTATACATAGTATTTATTTTTTTCGTAAATCTCTTCTTGTTCCTTATTAGATTACTTGTTCTTTTTAACTTACTTCTTATATTAAAAATTAATTATTTTACTTTCTTATTTATTTTAGTAAATCACGAAAGATTTATAAATTTTTTCTATATTATTATTATCATTATTATTAGGTAATTACATAAAGTATTAATAGCCAAATTTAATTTTTTTGGTATATTTGCCAAAAATATTTATTTCAAAATAGTTAACATGTTTAAATGATCAAGAAATTTCTTTTTTCAATCATACCTTAGTAATTAATTCCCAAATTAATTGAACAAGATTCATATAATCAATATTAAAAAGATAATAGGATTATATTAGTCAATTTACGCCTTTTATTAATTTTTTCTTAAGATTTGTGCAAATTATAACATGTCAATTATTTTGAAATTAAAGAAGTACGTGTCAACTATCTTGAGATGGAGAGAATAGTAATTAAGAATAACTAAGTAAAAATATATTTTACTTTCAAAAGGTGAGTGACTTCAAAAGGATTGTACACATTAAAAATACCGTATTATGAATGGAAATAAATTAAAATGAAAATATCTTTCAAAAATTACACTATACTCAAAAAATTAAAAAATATAACATTAATTATTACTAATCATTTCCTATTTTAACTTCAAGAAAAATCAGAAATTAAAAGAGGGGGGAGGGGAGGTTTGAGAAAGGGGCACGGATAATACACAAATTTAACAAAAGTAGTACTATGTTAAGTTATTTGTCGAGTAAAAAAAAATAAGTAAAAAGGAATTGAGGGAGTACCCTTTTTTCTCTCTTTTTTATTTTTTTCGACCTTTATACTAAAAATAAAATTCTCTTTTTATTTATTATTTAGCTATTCAAGTGAGATTTATTATTTTTGTTCAATATTATTGTTATCATTAAGTAACTACATAACTATTTAATATAAGTGAGGACCTTGGGGGTTTGGTCGTCCTACCTAGACCATGATGTATTAGATCCCCATGAATGAGGAAAGGTAGTTTCAACTAAGGTCTTAAAGTCCAGCCCGGTGATGGTTCTATGATAAGGGGAAGGGGGAGAGGTGACACTATAGTTTTCTTTTTTTATCTTCTTTGTCTGTTCTTTGCCAAATTAGGTGGAGTGGGGAAGAAACTAACTATTTTCATCTTGAATCTAGCACCCTCACAAGGTACTATTCCTCATAAAAGAATTTTACGAAAGCTGGCACCCTTGGTGCGTGATAGCTACAGGCCCAATAATTGTCAATCATATACTTTTAAAATAAAATATAATCATCGAGATAAATAAACAAACTCCTATTAAATAACTTTTTAATGGGAGTGTCAAATCAAGAAATGTAAGACAAAATGAAATGGATATACATTATTTGTTTTTTTTTACATTTTAGAAAAATTTGTGCAATTTTGAAGTCATAATTTTTTTAATCCTTTATAACTTTGTAATAATGTGATTCATCATAATGTTCATCAAGTATAAGAACTATAGAGATATTAAGTTATTGAGTCATACTGTGAAGGTTTGGGAAAGGGTGGTAGAGTTGAGGATGAGGGGGATCGTGATGATCTCTGAGAATCAGTTCGGTTTTATGCTTGGTCGCTCGACCACTGAGGCTATTCACCTTGTGAGGAGATTAGTGGAGCAGTTTCGAGAGAGAAAGAAGGACTTGCATATAGTGTTTATTGATCTAGAAAAGACATATGACAGAGTTCCCAGAGAGATTCTGTGGAGGTGCTTGGAGGCTAGAGGGGTGCCCGTGGCGTACATTAGGTCGATTTAGGATATGTATGATGGTGCGAAGACTCGTGTGAGGACGGTAGGTGGAGATTCGGAGCACTTCACAGTTTTGATAGAGTTACACCAGGGATCAACTCTTAGCCCATTTCTATTTGCCTTGGTGATGGATGTTTTGACACGACATATTCAAGGGGAGGTGCCTTGGTGTATGTTATTTACAGATGATGTGGTTCTGATCGATGAGACTCGGGGTGGAGTTAATGATAAGTTGGAGGTTTGGAGACAGACGCTTGAATCTAAAGATTTTTGGTTAAGTAGAATAAAGACGGAGTACTTGGAGTGTAAGTTCAGTAATAGGTCGCAAGAAGATGGAGTGGTTGTGAATCTAGAATCTCAGGCCATCTAGAAGAGGTAGAGTTTCAAGTATTTGGGATCTATAATTCAGGGTAATGGTGAGACTGATGAGGATGTCACGCATCGTATTGGGGCAGGGTGGTTGAAGTGGAGGCTTGCTTCGGGAGTCCTTTGTGATAAAAAGGTGCCCCCAAAGCTTAAAGGTAAGTTCTACAGAGTGGTAGTTCGGACGGCTATACTGTATGAAGCGGAGTGTTGGCCAGTTAAGAACTCCCACATCCAAAAGGTGAAGGTGGTGGAGATGCGAATGTTGTGATGGATGTGTGGACATACCAGGAAAGATAGAGTGAGGAATGAGATTATTCGGGAGAAGGTGGGAGCTCCCTCGGTGGAGGATAAGTTGCGATAAGTGAGGCTACGTTGGTTCGGGCATATGATGAGGAGGGCCCCTGATGGTCCAGTGCGGAGGTGTGAGACTCTGGCTATGAATGGTTTTAGACAGGTTAGAGGTAGATCGAAGAAATATTGGAGGGAGGTGATTAGGCATGATATGGAGCAATTACAGCTTATAGAGGACATGATCCTTGATAGGAAGGTGTGGAGGACGCGGATTAGGGTAGAAGGTTAGGGGGTGGAAGCGCGGCGGTAGTAATAGGGGAGTGCTCCTTTGGGTCTGGAGTTTCTGGTTCGTAGTGTTGAGGCTGTAGTTTTTGGGGTTAGTGGTGTTGGGTTTTTTACATCCCGTACTAATTTATTATGTACTTATCTTTTGTGTTTGTTATACTGTTAGTTTGTTTTGTGTACCATACTAGTTTGTATCCGCTTACTTTTTGTATTTGTTATACTGTTATTGGTCCTAAGCTGGGGGTCTATCGGAAACAGCCTCTCTACTTCTCTTGAGGTAGTGGGATGGTCTGCGTACACTCTACCCTCCCCAGACCCCACTAGGTGGGAATATACTGGGTATGTTGTTGTTGTTGTTGTTGTTGAAACACCTATAAAATACATTTAAATATATTCAAGATGAAATTTTTAATGGATTAGTATCCTTTATTGCTTTGTATGATTCTATAAAAATTATTAATAGATTGATACTTATAATTTTGAATTATTCTCTTGTACAATTTTCAAATAAAGTCATAAAAAAAAGAAAAAAATATTAAAAATTGATTGTTTTAATTCAACAGAATCTGTTTCACCTGCTGTTAAAATATGCATTGAACATGTGATATTATTATGATATTTTAATGTTACTTAGGACAATTTAAATAAATAATAAATTATTATTTTATTTTATAAAAATGATAAATATGTTATATTATAAAATTTGATCTGTACTATCATTTCGATCGTGTTTATTTAAAAATATCAAAAAAGTTCTTTTAAAAAAACTTATTAAATACATATATAAATATTTAAAATTATAATATTGGGCTCGTAAATGGGCGCTTCATTATCTAGTGTGTGTGTGTGTGTGTGTATATATATATATATATATATGATTACATAAATTCATGATTTTACTTAAAAGCTCGAATACATCACTGAAGAATCTGATGTATTCGTGTAAAATTAAATAATGTATTCGAAAGAATATGATGTATCCGTGTGAAATGTGATGTATCTGTGTAGATTAAACCAATTTTTTTCGTACTTTAGAAATAGTTATGATAGAGAGTAATTAGCTCCAAAAGAATTGTGATTTATGTAACTTGAAAATAAGTGTTTTTAGGGAGAAGCAGAAGTTATTTGTCATAAGCTGAAAAAAGTAGTTTATTTATAAAAACACTTATTTGAAAAGCATTTTTGAGAAAAATACACTTAAAAGCGTTTTTATAAAAGCGTGGCCAAACATCAATTGCTACTCAAAAGTGTTTTTTGAATTTATTGACTAAACACGAACTACTTCTCGTCAAAAGTGTTTATTTTTTTTTTAAAAAAAATAATTTTAGAAACTTGGCCCCGTTTGTCTAAGCTTCTAAAATCAACTCTATATTACAAGACATATTTTTACTATTTACTAAACTAAGTTTTTTATTACAAGTCATGACACATTAAATCTCTTTTTTATGCTAAATGGTTTTTCCTTATTTAGGCTTCTTTAAATAGCTAAATATAATGTAATTATCAGGGATATTTTCAAATATGTACAATAAAGTAATTAATTTATAAAAAATATAGCCATTTTTTTTACCAAAAAAATAGCCAAAATAAATTATAAAAAAATGGCCAGTCTCCAGGCCTGGACACTTTTGACTTGTGTTCTAGTAATACATAAGGGAGAATGTAACTTTTTGGTAGTCCTTAGTTACATTCCAACTAAGTCTTACCAACTAAAAAACTTTCTCTTAAAATATTGCCCCTATATTTGTCTTTTATTACTTTCTATACTACATAAAAGTTAAAGAATTTTTAAGAATTTTTTGGTAAATACATGATCTCTTAAACTAACTTTTTTAAAATGATGTCACATGTATAACATTTTCATATCTTTCATTTTTACCTCTAATATATTTCTTTATTATTTGGATTGCTACATTCATTTTGATAGGTTTAGAGAACTTCAAAATCCTCTTCAAATGCTTAAGAAATTCCGACCTTTGATAAAACTTTTAGGAAAATTATCATTTTAAAAATTCAGAATAAAAGTTATTGAATTGGAATAATTTACTATTGAAAATTTAAATATTCGAAACTATATGAAAAATACTATAAGTTGCAATCCTTCTCATAGTAATATGATGAAAACATGCATTTTAAAAATGTTATTCAAAGTTAATGGAATTTGACTCTCGAAAAGTGAAATGTGATCATTGAAAGGTTATATTAAGGATTAAAAAAATCATCTAATTAATTGGGACAGCTTAATAAAGAATATTTTGTATTTGTTATTTTTCCTTAATGGGCATGAAAAGAAAAGCCAATGACAATTAAAATGAAACAAAAGGAATAAAAGTAACATGTCACTACACAACCTAATAGGGGATAAAAAGAGTTGCTCGGATGCTAATACCACCCATCAGTGGACTGAAAATGATAGAAGCTCTTAGGAATAGCTAAAAGAAAAAAAATATAAAAAAGAGTATCCGTAGCTCAATTAGTTGACTGCCTAAGCTTTCGCCGATGGTTCAATTTCCAATGAGCAAAAAAAGTAAAAGATAAATAAATTGTAATCTAGATTTTCACTTCTAATTTTGGGCTCGAGCTTAGATAATTTCGTATGTTTTTCGCTTAATATATTTGAATTCTTAAGTTATTTGTCAAGTCAAAGAAATAAGTGAAAAGGAATTAGTGAGTACTTTTCTCTCTTCTTTTTTTTTTTTTTCATTTTGTATGACCCTTGTACTAAAAATAAAATTATCCTTTTACTTATTATTTTAGCAAATCACAAGAGATTTATTATTTTCTTCCAATATTGTTGTTATCAATAAGTAACTATATAACTACTTAATATAAGTGAGGATCTTGGGGATTTGGTCATTGCCCAATCATTATCAATCATATACTTTGAAAATATAATATCGAGATAAATAAACAAACTCTTATTAAATAGCTTTTTAATAGGAGTATCAAATAAACAAATGTAAAACCAAATAAAATAGATAGAGTGCATTATTTTTTATTTTTCTTACATTTTAGTAAAGTTTGTGCAACTTCAAAGTTATAGTCTCATTTTCAATCAGAGCAATTATTATTTCTTAATAATATTTATTCTTTTTTTCAATGTGTGTGGTACAAACAAGACATGATCAATGTATAAATAAATTAAATTAATTATGTAATAGAAAAATGTGACTTAATTTGTATTTTTTTTTTAAAATTAAAATCTTATATTCGTATATCATGAAATTTGGCCCGGGCTTAGCACGGACCTTAAGCAACTAGTTATAATATAAAACACATATATTGTATATGCATTTGTATTATTTCTTTTCGATCTTTTAAGTTTGAAATAATTCACGCATTGTGCGGGGACGGATACTAGTAAAATAAACAAGAGCTAGTGTGTACGTAGTAGAAACAGTAGTGGTAGAATTTAAATATAAATTTAAAATATTCCCTACTATCTCTACTAATATATATTATTAAACTTAGATTGAAAATCAATTATTTGGTTGTGAATGCTCCTTTTTTTATAACATATTTTTATAGCAGAAGAATTGTAGTTCTCTTTAGGCTCCTTTTTATTCGCAACTGTAAGTTTTTGTTTCTTTATTTTTTAAAATTTATATTTATCCAAGAAATGTCCTAATCAGTTAATTGTTTGAATTTAAATTTAAATGAAATTCGAGTTGGAATGAAGTTCTACTACTTAACTTCTCCTATATATATACTTCTACAATTATTTATAATGCTAAGCTTTCTCTTTTTTTTTTTTTTTTTTTTTTAATTTATTATTAATCATTAGCTTTATTCATGAATTTATTTACTTATAATGCTAAGCTTTCTTCTTTTTTCTTTTTTAATTTTATTATTTATTTAAATTGATCATTAACTTTATGCATGAATTTATTTACTTCATTCTTCATATTCTATTTATATGAAGATTAATAGTGATGGTATTACATGCTAATCTATTTTTCTAGCTTGATTTCAAGTAAGTAATATTTTCTATTGTGATTTTGTTCATTTTGATTTTTGATTAAAACAAATACAAAGAGATAAGTTGTATTAATTGTCCTCATCAATTTTTCTCTAGTTTTAATTGTTGGTGGTGGGGTTTTTCTTATGACTTTGTTGGTGGTGGGGTTTTTCTTATGACTTTGTTGTGGTATATTTGATCTTGATACTTATTTTTCTCAAGATTTTTTTTATTTTACTCATAAATTTAAATTTCAAAAGTTTCTCATTAATATTTTGTGCAATAACATTAGCACCAAAAATAATAGTGATACTTCTTAGTAAAATCTGGGAATGTAAAAAGTTATACTTCTTTTTAATTATTATTTTATTTGTTTTCTTTATACAAAAAGAGAATATGTTTGAAAAATATAAGTATTTAATTTTGAAATGAGCATTTTTTAAATTATGACAGAAAAAGTATGCGAACTGAAAAATAACCTATCTAAATTTGATTTGTTTTGTCTTTTCTTAAATCATAGCAATGTTTGATATATATTTGAAATTAAGATCGGATTGTTTAGTCGTTGACATATAAAGTATTCATATATCAAGATAAAACTATTTTTATTAATAGATTGTATTTTTTGTATATGTATTTGAATTCTATCTAAAAGTTGTGTGAATCTATTAGTATAGATTAATTATATAACTAATGTATTACATGCTTATTTACAGTTTCATGCTACTAAATACACACATGTTGAATATGAATTTTGACTCAAAAACAATTAACTATTGAGACTTCATTTACTGATGAGGTAACTGTGAACTTAATGAAGTGTTTAAATAATATTAAATTAAGATTTTATTTTTTAATAGAAAATTATATTTCAAAATTAAGAGGGGGGAGGGGGTTAGAATTTGTATTTTAGCTTTTATTTTTAAAAATGGAGATTTGGGGTTTGGGAGGGGGGTGGGGGGGAGATGGAGATGGAGGTGGGGGGTAGAATTTTTTTCCACATTTAATTAAAAAATAATATGATAGTTGAACTTTTTTTAAAGATAATATGAGTAATATGAATTAACATGGTCGAACAAGATCAATATGAAACGATTAGAAATAAAAATTTTAATATCCGCGCGAGTAAGTATACTAGTATTGATTAAACTTGAATTCATGAACCTAAACTCTTGCCAAATCCCTATGACAGAGCTAGAGTTTGTTTCTGGGTTGGTCGTTACATCTAGGGGTGGGCATAAAATACCGAAAACCGAATTACCGAACCGAACCAAAAATTTTGGTAATTGATATTTAGTAATTCGGTATTTGGTATGGTGTTTGGGAGTAGAATTTCAATATTTCGGTATTCGGGATTGGATTTGGTATAAGATATTAATACCGGTTGGTATTCGGTATTTATCGAATATTATATATATGCCTAACCAACCCAATAGACAATAGTATTAGTCATTCCAAAGAATCTCTTGAACGTTGGTAATCTATTCGTAAAAACCAATAAAAAGAATACTAAATAGAGTTTCTATTAAATATACTCTTAGAAATGTAAACGTACATTTGCACATCTCCAACTTTAATATGGTATTACCAAATACCGTACCGAACCGAAGTTTAATTTACCAATTACCGAACTGATATTTATAAGTATGGTATGTGGTATCTACGTTCAAATAACGATTACCAAATTACCGAACTCGAACTTTAAAAATACGGAATCGAATACCGAACGTCCACCCCTAGTTACATCCAATTGTTGAGGTTTTACAATTATTTTGTTTTCCATCTGATTTCAGTCATTCTCGTACACATATTTTGTTAAATTATACTCTATTGTCAGTTATATACGGGAAAAATTTCTCTTGAAGTTCAAAGTCGAAGCAGAAGTATTTTTAGATCTCATTCTCAAAGAGGTATTTTCTTATTTTTTTGGCTTGAGAAAATTTCATTTTAATCTATTGATTTGAACCTCTTTGTTTGTTTCCTTTGTCTTTTCTCATTAATAAGGAGAAAATTCAATGAATAAGTCAAAATGAAGTTTGACAAGCAAACAAGGGTGTGTTTGGTATGATGAAAAATATTTTTCATGGAAAATGTTTTCATAGAAAATAAGTTGGTGTTTTACTTATTTTCTTATGTTTGGTTGCTTAGTAGAAAATATTTTCCAAAAAATATTTTATGGTGTTTGGTTGGTGAATAGAAAATATATTTTTTCTACCTAAATTTTAAATTTACATGAGCGTACGACCCTCTAATTAAAAATATAATATATTTTCTAAAACATAATATTTAACTTCACATTTTTAATCATTCAGTCAGTTTGTATGAGATGTTACATCAACAATTATTCATTCATCTGGTCAAATTTAGAAAATAATGTAATTTTTTATTACGTATTAATAAAATAAATTTATTATTACGTATTTTTTATTTTTTTATTTATTAAAAATTAACTTCTTAATAGGATTTATGGAAAAAAAAAGTCAAAAGAGTGAGCTAGGTGGTACTTGATTTGACAAAACGAAGCAATAACTTTTTTTTAAAAAAAATTGGTAAGAAACGTAATAAAAAGTTATAATTTATAAATTGTAATAAAAATTTTTAATTTACAAAAGTTAAACAAGTTATAAGTTTTAATTTATAGTTTTTTTAAAAAAAATTCAGTGTACTATGACATCACTTCTTTATGTCAAATCATGTAAACGTAATAATTTATTACGTTTTAAAAAAAATATTGTAAAACGTAATAAATTATTACATTTTATAAAAAAGTTTTGAAAAACGTAATAAATTATTACTACGTTTTACTAAAACTTTTTTTACTGTACACATCCACTATCAAACCGTTAAAAAAAAGGTATAAACGTAATAAATTATTACGTTTAACCTATTTTGGTAACTTATTAAATACGCTACCTATTTTGGTCACTTTATTCATATTTTGGTTCCAAGTTCCCATAAGTCATATCTCAATATTTTTTAGAAAATGACTTCCCTTGGCGCATGAGGGAAGTCATTTTCTTTCAAATGGAGGAAAATGAGTTCCTTTGGAAAATATTTTCCCAAAGTTATATTACAACCAAACAAGAGAAAATAGGAATATATTTTCCAGAAAACATTTTCCATTGTACCAAACACATTAGAGTAAAAATTTCTCCTAACTTTATATTATAATTGTCTGTTCTATCATCATGCCATTATTTTTTGTATAAATAACATAAATACCAATCCTTTTGAAAGTAATTACACCCTCTCCCACTTTTTTAATTACTTTACTCTCTCTCCCTATTAATCTATAATCTATATCTATATTTATATCTATATCTATATCTATATTTATATCTATATCTATATCTATAATCTATATCTATAATCTATAATATATATCTATAATCTATAATTTATTAAAAGTGTGAAGACCCTTAGAAAAGTGATTTGAACTTTTTTCCCTTCATTAAAAGACTCATCTTTAGACAAAACTGTCTTTTCACTATATTTTTAATTTATTATTTAATTAATTTTTATTATATTAACTAGACTTCTTAAAATATATGGACTCCTAAAATATATGGTAGGAGAATTATTAATATTTTTATTTTTCTATGCCTGAAATATATGAGACTCCTAATTAAAATAAATGATAAAAGTGTAAAGAATAAAAAGTTTCGGTAGAAAGAACATCAACGGCCAAGGTAAAGGGTATTTCTTCTTTCATAAACCATCACCGTACATATTTCCTTTATAAATCACATTAATGTTTTAAATTCAATATTACAAGGAATAGTTTGGAAAAGATGCTGTAAAATATAAACGAAATGGTAAGATAGAAGATTCGTCCCTTAAAAGACAAGTAATGTTGAAGGTAAACATTAGAACAAAGATCGCCAGGCAACATTGCGTTCATTTAAGGTACGTAGAAGAAACAAGATTTTAGGTTTCATAAACGCAAGTTTGAATGGCTAAAATTGTCTTTTCACTATTTTTCTTTAATTATTATATTATATTTATTAAAATAAAGAAGTCATAAAGTATATGGTAACAAAAAAAATATATAGTACAATAAATGAATTTTTTTTAAAGTACATGTAATATTTTTGGTAAACAAATCCCGATAGGAATTTTAAAATTAACATAGGAATCCTAATATTGTGTCGTAACTATTTTTATTTAGGACACTCTTTGTTTATATGTACTAGTTTAGTGTACGTTCTTTGCACGTATATTTTGCATTAATTAATGTTATATCGATTTAAATGGTACAAATAAATATGGTATCTCAATTTTTTTTTCTTTTTTGAAGACGTAATTGGTTTTCCTTTTTTATTCAAATTTGTATGCTTATATTATTTAAATAGAAAAATTTATATAATAGAGTAAATGACGATTTTATCTATTGTAGGGTATTTTAACGAAGGGCAAAAAGTTCAAATCACTTTTCTAAGGGTCTTCACACTTTTAATATATTATAAATATAGATTATAGATTATAGATTATAGATATAGATATAGATATGATTATACATATAGATTATAGATTATAGATATGCAATAGATAAAAAGTTAAAAACATGTAACCCAAGTCTAATTTTTTTTCTAATATTTTTTTTCACATATTTTAGGATTCATATATACATTTCTTACCATATATTATTAAATTTCATCCTATATATTTTAGGAGTCCTTAATTTAATAAAATATAATTAAGAAATAATAAAAAGACGTTTTTATCTAAAGCACATACTTTTAATGAAGGGCAAAAAGTTCAAATCACTTTTCTAAGGGTTTTCACACTTTTAATATATTATATATATATATATATATATATATATATATATATACGGACAGAAAAATATTAGCATCCCCAAAAATCATTGATGAGGTCGGCTTCTTAATTTATTTTTCTCGCACTTTTCTTTTTTCCTGAAAGCAAGATTTGTTTGAATATGTTGAGTTTACATTGATGATGGTTTAATTTTTTGAATTCATCGTAAACTGTTAAAAATCAACATATGATTGAATTTATTTAATGTATTATGTTATTCATAGTAATTATGCAGGAATTTTATTTCCATTGACGGTTGTCACTTATATTTAAAGTAAGTATTCTCCATAAAAATTCGATGTATTAGTGTATATTCTCCATAAAAATCCGATGTATTAGTGTATTGATGTATTATATTAATCATCGTGATTATGTAGGAACTATATAAAAAAAGTTTTTCGCCTGATTTTTATCATTATTTTTTGTGTCTTATTTAATTTATGTGACAATTTTTTCAAATTATTTATAAATTTTAGTAGTGCATCTACACGTCTATAAATTTTTTATCAATAGGTGAAAAGAGTAATAGAAATCTCCCTAAAATCATGTTTCACAATCTTTTCTTTCGAGACTATGTTAATGTGATTAATGATGTGGTTATTTTCTTATGTTTTTATAGATTAGATAATGTTGAACCATATACAAACAACGTCCTTTGTTTTGGTATAACAGTGATTTGTTGTCTTTTTGGTGTAGGAGGTGATATTATTGAAGAAAAATTTGGATGAATTAGATATTTTTTTGGCAAAGGTGTGTACCTTTGTTTCCTTTTCTATTGTACTTCTATACTCTACCTTTTCTAGATCTCACTTAGTGGGAAAACGTTGAATTGGATAGACTGCTATTGTTGTCGTTGTAGTAATTGAAATTATTGTTCAACAAATCTTTAGTTAGGTCCATGACGTATTTTTTTCAATATGTATAAACATTTAAAAAGATCAAATTATTTTTGATTTATCAATTCTTCTTTTGTCTATTTTAAAATTTCTATAAAAGGAGTTATTTTCAAATTCTTCTTCCATCGACTTTGTGTGGTTTTGAACTAAAAAATTAATATTCGGTCGGGCTTCATGAAACCTTTTTTTAAGAAACCTTTTTGTCAAGGTTACAATTATTCATATTATTCTAATATCTCTATTATCGTTTCGTTTTATTGTAGTTAATTTATGTCAGGTTACTATCTGCTATTTTTAATTATCATGTCTTTATCGTTGTAATATAATAAGTGTCCCACGCATATGAAAGTCTTGGTTATTTTTTATTGTTTTTTAGTTTTTTTTATTTCATGTTGTGGATTTAAAGAAGACAATAGTAATTCTTACGCCAACACAAGTGGCTTATCTTCAATATAATGTAGCCTAGATTGTCTCCTTTGCATAGAAAACTTTGCTTGATCTCAAGCACTTTGCTTGTACTTAATAGTATGGGGTACACACATAACATTTATTCTTTTATAAATAATTATTATAGTTGACACATTATATATGCGCAAATTACGTACATAAAAAAGGAAGACAAGTCTAGAAGGAAAATAGACAAACTACGACATCATTGTGGCTTATTGTATTTGGTTTCAACAATTGAACCGATAAACTTCAATAAGCGATACTATACTATGCATGCACAAGAAGTCATTCTTAATAATTGAGAAAGAGCCTTGAAAGACGCTGACCTATGAAACAAACAGATTTCACTATTATTTATTATAATTACAATTAATTTTCCTTGTGTTATAGACATGATGATTATTACTCTCGTTCATGTGTTCCTGCTACTTTATTTTTCTTTGTCATCAAAGTAAGTAGAGACAATATATGGAAAGATTGTGTACGTGAAGGTTTCCTTATAAATATATGGAAAAGGTTGTATGCCTGAAGTAAACCTAAAACAAATGAAAAGAGTCCTAAAACATATTGAAACTTTTGGATTGTGTACATAACAACACAACCTTAAATAGAGCTTTTCTTCTTTGAAAAAAATAGCAATAATAATTTGAGAAGAAACATAATATTGATTTCAAGAATGCTACAAGTTACTTTTCTTTATTTGAATTTAAATAAAATTCTACTTAGGTTTAAAGAAATCACATCTATACAAGGATTTAAATATTGAACGTGGTCAACCTCATTAGACTTATGGTATTGGCAACTAGAATATATATATATACTTCATGGCAGCTTCCGTAAAATTTCTAAAATCAAATCATACTTTTTACAAAATTTATTTTTTTGTATATAATTTTATTTATTAACACAAAACATGGAGCATTAATGTATTACTGAGTATATCAATTTATTTAGAATAACCATTAAGATATATTTAGGTGAAATTGGTCTCCATAGAATAATTTTTGCAACTTTTTAGATTCTCCATAATTTGATCATTATGACAAAATCAAACTAATGATTCATGTGTATTCATTTAATATTAAAAAAAAAAACTCAAAACCAAATATCATAGAAAGCATAATAGATTTTACCCAAAAAAAAAAAAAAGGAAAGCATTATAGAAGATTTATTATTTATTTAATCATATATTTTATTATATTTTAATTTAATTTAATATAAAGGTAAAATGTTAATTTAATTTTTCACTGTGGTGTTTCTCACTTTTAGAATAAATATATAATTCCCCGAAAGGCGCATTGCACGTTTTCAAAATGCTTCATATAAAATTTATATTGTAAATGATAAATTTTAGATGATATATATATATATATATATATATATATATATATATATATATATATATATATTATTGGGCTTTCTATGTGCTATAAAATAAAAATCAATCAAAACATACAAAATAAAAAATAACAACGCTTTGTTTGAGGCTAGATAATTTTGCAAATATGATGCTACTTTAGTGACATTTATAGTACTTTAATTTATAATCTCTATCCCTAATCTTTAATCTCTAATCTCTAATCTCTAATATATTAAAAATATGAAGACATTTAGAAAAGTGAATCGAATTTTATTCCTTTCATTAAAAGATCTAATTTTAGATAAAATCACATTTTCACATTTTTCTTCAATTATCATATATTTAATATTAACTCCTAAAATATATGGTAGGATTTTTTCTTATATTAAGAGTTCTAAAATATATGATAGAAGACAACATGTTGAAAGTGCCGACCTTCTAAAGAAGGTTCCTTGCGGGGGGGAGTAGGGGAGGGGCATAGGATGTTTGATGTATCAATTGGCCAGAGCAATCTTGCTATCAAGATAGCGAAGAAATTCAAGGAGAAGAGTAGCCATGGAAGCTATAGTGGCGGCATCACACTTGACTTTAGATTTGGCTATCCTCCTATGCAAGTATATTATTTTTTATTTTTATTTATTAGTTAAGTGATGCGTGAGAATAAGTAGAAAAATAATTTTCAAAAATTGAAAGTATCTAATAGGAATACTTTAGGTAATTCTTTTCATAGCATATTATTTTTACCTTATAATAATAAAAATATTAATTTGTTGTCTTCTGACACTTTCTAATGACATAATGTTATCTTGAAAAGTTATTTAAGCTTCTTTTTTTTTTGTTCTATAGTCTTTGTAGTTTTTCTTAATTTAGTTTGAAGTTGTCTTTAATGCTTTTATATTAATTTGTAGGAATATATAAATTTTTATTGAAGTGTTTTTTGTATTTAATAAAATCATCAATTTATTTATTAATCAAAACATACTTTCTTTTATAATATCGAAGTGATTTTATAAAATTAAACTCATTGAAGTAAGGTACACGCTATATATATATATATTCAATTTTATCTATATATAATATATTAAAAGTGTGAAGGGCCTTAGAAATGTTGTTTGAACTTTTTACTCTTCATTAAAAGTCTTGGCTTTAGACAAAATTGTTTTTTCGCTATTATTTTCTAATATTTAAGAATTAAATATATTTATGGTAAAACCTTTCCTTATTAGAACTCATCAAAATTAATTGTCATAAAATATATGGCAAGAACAAAATATATTTTAAAATTTAAGGAATCCTAAAATATGTATAAGAAGAAGAGAAAATATATGAAAAGAAAACTTAATAATTAAAAATTGCCTCTAACTTTCGCTTCCCAATCCGATTGAATTTTGGCCACCATTTTTAGATTATTTTGATAAATAAATTTTTGGCTTTCAGTACAATTAGGAGTTATAAATTAATACTCCCTTCGTCCCATTTTATCCGTCCCAAATTTCCTAATTTGATGTCCTATTTTACTTGTCCTTTTTTATTTATCAAGACAAGATAAATCTTTTTTCCCATTATACCCTTAGTATAATTGATTACTCTTTGTTATTAGTTATCCATCAATATTGAAACTAATAACAAGACACAATTAAGAGGGGCAAAATGATAAATTTATATTACCAATCACTGTTTTCTTAAGAGCTGTGCCATCCCAATTTGGGACGGGTAAAATGAGACGGAGGGAGTATTTCATTAATAGGTTACCCATTTCTCTTTTTTCACTTAATATTAATATTTTTTTTACAAAAATTACTTCATAATATAAAGAAAAAGAAGATCCAATTATTAATGTTTAGGTTAGTATTTTCAAATTAAGTAAAAATAAAATAAAACATTACTATAAATAGTTTCATGCCATAATTGATTTTTGCTTTTCATAAAAGAAAAATAACTTTTTTCATAAGTGGTAATCCTTTCTTGGGTGAAAAGGTTATGAGCTTCTATAAATTAACTATTCTTCCTTGCTATCACAATTGAAAAATAGATTTCTTGGCTTTGTTCTAAATGTATATATATTGTGTAATCTTTAGACATTGATAGTTGTCTTCGATGTTTGTATGGTGTCTCATTTTTTGTGTTGTTGAACTTTAATGTAACGTATATATGTTGTATATTCTATAGATATTGATCATTGTCTTCAATGTATGAATGGTGTTTAATTTCATCCTTGGTATTGTTGAACTTTAATATGATTATTATTTTGGAATTAGAAGTTGTAAAGTTCATCTCATGTTATCAAGCTATTAGTTTGAGTGTTGAGTTTATTGAAGCTTTTATCTTTTTTTTTTTTTAAACTTGATTTATTATATTTTTTATAGTAAAGCAGTGTGACATGGTGATCAATCATATATAAGGTCGTGAAGGTAAAGACATTTTTCTGTATATGTCGAAGAATTTATGTTGATATCATATGGATATAATATGACTTCAGGCCTTTTTATTTTTATTTGTATGAATACATAATTATAAGATCTTATATTTATTTCAGCCATTTATACTTGTGATTTATGTGTGTTTAATGCATACATTTTATGTTAGCAAATGCATAGAAAAGAAAAAAATTACTCACAGGAAAATTAAAGGTGAAAAATAAGGATACATTGAACTTTTTGTCCTTAATTAAAATTTATTTTTTAGATAAATTATTTTTCACTATTTTTTCTTAATATTTAAGAGTTAAAAATTAATTAAATATATTTATGGTAAAACCTTTTCTTATTAAAAGTCATCAGAATTAGTGACAACCAATAGTTCTTCATTAGTTTAAAAGTTCTAAATCAACTAAATTTGATTTTTAAGAAGATTTGAAAAATCTAGAAATAAATATAAAAGCATTAGAATGAGAAAAGTTTAATAAGTGGTAAATTTTTAAAAGTTTTAAATACATAATAAGAATGGAATCAATAATTTTGTAAAGATTTTGACTTTAAAAACAAGAAAAATTTTAAATATAGAAAAAAGAAATAATCGTACCACAAATATGGTTCAAATTGATGTGTCTCTCTTAGTCTCAGCAAAGAAAAGAGGTACTGCATGACAAAAGCAAAAAAGATGGTCCATCAACTACTTGAAATTTCTGATGGTAAAATATATATGTGCTTACACTAAAATATATGTTTATGTTTACATTATCATATAAAAGTGTGAAGGGTTTTGAAAGGTCATTTGAACTTTTTACACCTTATTAAAAATCTCTGTAATAGACAAAATTATTTACTTTTAAACAATCAAATGTTACACGTGCGAGGCACGTGAGGTTAAACTAGTACTACTAAAAGTGTGGAGGACCTTAGAAGTGTTGTTTGAATTTTTTGCCCTTCATTAAAAGTCTCTGTTTTAGACAAATCATCTTTTTACTATTTTTCATATTTAAGAAGTGAAAATTAATTAAATATTTATAGTAAAACATTTCCTTATTAGAAGTCATCACTATTCATGACAACCAATACTTTTTTTATTAGTTTAAATTAATTAGATATTCATAGTAATTTTTATTTTTTTATTAGAAGTAATCAGAATTCATGAGAACTAATACTTTTTTCATTAGTTTATAAATTCTAAATCAACTAAATTTGATCTTGAGATTTTAAAAATTTAGATATAAATATAAAAACATTTGAATAAGAAAAATTTAAGAAATATCAAAATTTGAAAAGTTTTTAAGTATGTAAAAAATATGTAATTAACCAAAAGTTACACGTGTGAAACACATGCGGTTAAATTAGTATACATAACATAGCCAACATATACATAGCATTCTCTGTATATGTTGGGATTCTTGTAATATGTTTAGAGAGTTGAGATTTTTTATAATATTGAAAACATAAGTTGTGTATTTGTGTAATTTTTAGTTATTTTTTTAATGATGACTGTTTTTTCCTAAGTTGTTTAGTATCAATCATTTTTTCTATATATAAGTTTGTTCTATTGCAGCAAGTGAAAAGAAAAATAAGTTAACCGATTAAAACAATTGTACAAAATATAAAGGAGACATTAAATCAAGTGTTTGTTGCATAAATGAGTTCTTGTATGCTTCGAGAAGGGAAGATGGATTGCTTATCAAACCACTCATCATGAGTATGTCAATATATATATCTTTGATTAAGCTTGTAAATATTATTATTTAAATATTTTAAAGGTCTACTTTTATTTAATATGCATCGTATATGTGTATTTCTTTTTTTTTTTAAATTTTGTTGGTGGTGTTAATTTTTTTTTTATTCATTATTTTATATAAAACATTCATTTTTCTTTGTTTCTTTTTCGTAGTTGGTTACGGAGGTGATAATAAATTTTTCATGAATATGGTTGAAAGAAAATTATGTACGTTCCTACATATCAAATTAGCAAATTGTCATCTCAAACAGAGGTGGAGCCAGGGTTTGAAAAATAAAAATATGTGCTACTGGGGATTGAACCCACATCTATGGGCCTAAGAAGCCTTAACAATAACCCAACAACCACTAGACCAAACAACAATGTTTGACAATGGGTTTGCAGTATTTAATAACGTACATACATTCAGAATTTAGTAGTATAAATATAGGGTGTACGTAGAAGTCACTGGATTCATCCGAACCCCCATAGGATACTGTAGCTCCGTCCCTGATCTCAAGGCAAGTTTTTGATCTTCTCGTAATGGCTTGTCTATATCTGATGCCTTTCCCTTTTTTTTTGGTCCTGCTAAAGTTATTTTTTTTCTTATCATTTTGATCACAAACATGCATGAGGCTGCTCGTGCTTACGTTAAAAAATTTATAGGTTGTGTGTTGCCTTCTAATTGTGCTTTTGTTCAAATCTTGTAAGTTGCGTAATGTCTTATGTGCTCCAAAATAATGTGTAGATATCCTTGGATATATGTCTACTGCGCACTAGATTGAAGCTTTTGTTGATTTCTTTTAATAGGAACTCTTTAAAATCAATATATATATATATATAAAGGAGAGTTTTAGCCAATCCTATGTGGCATGTCTTAGAGGTCTTCAAACCTATTTATCTTTTTTTGGGGATTTTTTGGCCATTTTTTAATTTTAAAAGATTAAAAATTCATCTTAACATTTATACACAATATTATAGATAGTCATATTAAATAGCTTTCATCATCAATGTTATTAAACTTTTCTCATTTATGTGCTATGTAAAAAAAAATGTTATTTTTTTTTGGACATTAATTAAATTTTCTCCTCATTTTAAATATTTATGTATTTAAAGAAAACTCAAAAGTCAATATATATATATGAGAAAAAAAACTAAATCATCAATTGTAGTCACT
Organism: Capsicum pubescens; assembly: GCA_030864215.1. Classification (NCBI taxonomy): domain Eukaryota; kingdom Viridiplantae; phylum Streptophyta; class Magnoliopsida; order Solanales; family Solanaceae; genus Capsicum; species Capsicum pubescens. The sequence goes on along the minus strand of CM061542.1, from coordinate 219,324,557 downwards.
CAAAGAAAACATCCGTTTTCATCTTTTCTTTTAATGTTTTATGTGTTATCTTATAGTCTAATTTGTCTCTTTTTAATCCTAATTATAAATGTTCAAAAATGATAGTAACTCCTAGTGTTTGAATTTTGTTTTTTTAATGTAATTAATAATAAAATTATCTATAACTCAAATCTCTTTAATTTATAGTTTTAATGATCTTCATAACTCTCATTTTTTAATCTTCATAACCCCCAAAATTTAATTCGTAAATTTATGATGCCTTATGATATTCCTCCATTTTATCTATATAAATTTATGTTTTATGTCATGAAAATTCTCATTCAAAGTTAGGGTGCATTTGTTTTTTTTTAAGATTAAGACGTCTGAATCTGAATGGATGTCTGAATGATTAAGATGTTGTTTTTAGATCTGAATACTGAATGATTAAGACTGTTTGTTTTTTTAACATCTGAATATATATAATTTATTTATTTATTTGTAATAAATATGCAATTCAAATTTAAAAAGTAATAAAATATTATATTATATGAAAAAATATTTAGATAAAGTATTAACTTAAACAACAAACATTATTTGAGTGATAATTAAAATATTTAAAAACATAAATAAATAAATAAATTATATTAAATATAATCATTGAACTATCTAAATTATTAAAAAAAGATATATCGATTAAAAATTATTGTGAAAAGATGTAATCATAAAATGAATTACTACAACAGTGAGAGAGTTTTGAGGTGTAAGTTGGAATTACTAGAATAGTTCAATATTTTTAATAACAAAGTGAGAGAAAAATAAATAATTGTCAAATGAAAGAGGAAAATAAATAATTCAATACGTGAATTATTAGTATTATACGCCATTGCATTATAATTCATTTGATAATAAATTAAGTTATTTTAATTCATTTTACACGTATATAGAGAGGAGAATAACAAAGTGAGAGAGTTTTGAGGGAATATATTAGTTTTAGAGGATTTCAGACACATTAAGAGGTAGTTTTTTTTTTAAAAAAAATGCACTTAATGGACTGAAGTCTGAACCATTCAGATTCAGACCTCCATTAAGTGCAAACAAATGAGGCCTTATTCTTTCTCCTCTTTATCACTATAGCCTCCTCTAAATTAGCTAAATCGTGAAAGAAAAAAAAATAAAGCAAAGACAAAAAATTTTTTTTGCTCAAAATCTTTCTTTCCATCTTTTATTGTTTGATCACATTTAGTTTATGGGATATTTGAAATGATACACCAAAAGGCAAGCGAGAGTGCTCAAGAAGTTTTGATAGAGTTATATAGAGTTTGAATTACTTCTTGCTCATTGATTACTTTCTTATATGTATAATTTCAATAAAAATATTGTAAATGTTAATAGAACTTAGTGAGATTAAATATTCAAGAAAAGATGAAGGAAAACGAATGAAGATTTTTCTATTTTTTAAGTGAATAGTTCATTTTCTTTTTATTTTAAAAGTTATTTTAATTAAACAATTTATGTTATTTGTATATAATGGAGTTAAAAAAACTCTTTAATTGTTGATGAGTGTTTCATTTTTATTATTGATCACTAAAAGTTGAAGATGAATTAATTTATTTTATAATATCGTAATTTCTTTCTTTACATATATAATTTTTTTGGTCAACTTTTTCCTTGCTTGAAATGTATTTAATAATTATTTTTCATTCTTTTTTCACTTTGTGAATATAATATTTTCTATTATTTTCTTTTCTTTTTGAAAGAGATGAATAGATATTTCTTTAATTATTACATTATATCGGTAGAGTATGTAGATATTTTATTATTATAATATTAAAATTAATGTTATTTTTTTCATGTTTCACAGATTATTTTGTATAGAAATTGTTAGAGCGTAGAGGCAAACATGTGACATGAAAAACAAAATAGAATTTAAGAATTTGATATGAAATTGAAAAGGAAAAGTGAATTGACATAGAGGATCATATGTATCCATATTTAATTTTTAGGCTTAAGTCACTTTTCGCTTTTTAAAGTTGCATGTAGCGTTAACCTGCACATCTCAACTAAAATTCTAACTATTGAACCTCTAGATTATCCAAATATGTACCTATTTAAAATTAATGATATAACCATATTTTTTGAGAATTCTCTTCTCATATAAAAGAAGTTGTACTTATTTAAAGTTAACGACATAACCACATGTTTTGAAAATTCTCTTCACATATAAAAGAGTGTCGAGATTCAAAGAGCAATATTTAATGCAATAAATTATTATAAAAAATGATCATTAATACGTAAATATTTGCATGTCAGTGTATCTTATTTATATCTAACTAAACAATTAATCTACAATACTTATAAAGCTAAGAATTTATAAAATAATATAACACATCTCTTTGGCCAAGAAATACAATGATGTATTTTTTTTCCTCCTTTTTGGAAGTTTTCTCTATTTTTTCCTTTTTATTATAAAGCTAAAATATTCACCCTTTTATTAAATCTTTAAATTACAGTATACTAAATATGCAAGTTTAGAAACTAAAAGTCATTTCCTTCAAGTTCTTTAATATAAAAGCTTAATGGTATTTTCTTCCAAAAAAATAAGTTTAATGGTCTTTATTTCATTACTCTCACAAAATTTTTTATTATCATAATTCCTAAAATAATTAATAATCATGTTCACAACATTATTTGGTGTTTCATATTATCGTCATTTAAATAGATACATTATAAGACTTTGTAGAAATAATCACATTAGCCATTTAAGTTATTAGAGTATATTTTTCGTTGCTTATTATATTCATTAAAATAGCAACTTATTCCTGAAAATCTGATATATAACTATTACTCATTTTATTTTTTAAACTCATTTATATCAATAAAAAAATTGATATCTTATATATTTTATAAAACCACGCAAAGCGCAAACAAATTCACTAGTATATTATGTACGAAATCAACAAAAGTTTACTTGTCCCAGAGTTATAGACATTAGTTGATCGTTGCTTTCATTAATATTATTTCTCAAATCATTTAAATACTAGAAGGTTTGATCTTGATTTTTGAAAATAATGTCCAATAAAATTGTACTTTCTTCTAAACAAAGTTTATTGGTTGAGAAAATAAATCAAACTTAATTTTCATATCTAAAGCTTTAAACTTTAGTTTCAATCAAAAAGAGTGAGTTATGTTGAACTATCTATTTTTAAAATTTGAATAATCTCATTTTATCATGTGTTGAATTTGTAGTTTACTCATTGAATATTAGTTATTATAAATTTGTAGTTTACATAAGTAATTGAATATTAGTTATTATAAATAGTTTTAACAACTCAAAAAATTTTGAGTTGAATTATCACCACAAGGTGATGTCGTACCTCTATAACCAACAATTGGATTTTTCTTTTTTCTCAATTTTTCTTATCAATAGACGTTATTCATGTTGGGTTCGAAATCGAGAGGGCGTCATGCGGAAGCTAATAGTTTGCAAACCATAAAGATGATAAATCAGATGACACATAAAATAATACTAAAAATTTTGGCCAAACGGCCTACATATTAAAAAAATAATTGAAAAACCTAAAACCTATTGGAAGAAATCTCCCCCAAAACAAAAATTCTTTAAAGACTACATTGTGGATGCTACTGTGTATGGTATAAGAAGAGGAGTTTTCTATTTATAGAGTTCCAAAACGTTTCCTCCAAGAAAGAGGTTTGCCAAATATGAAATTTTTTTATATTTTTCTTTTAGAAAAAGTAAAAGTAAAAGTAATTATTGTATTACTTTTATTTTCCTTCTAAGAAAAATAAAACTCAAATATGGATAGAAAATCAGGAAAAAAATCCTAACAAATCTTCCCTGTTTGACTTGATTTTCTTGACATTATCCACCTTTTTTCACATCTTTGGTCCTTGTGCTTCACATAGTCTTCATCACTGCTGTTTGGCATGTTTAAAAATGAAGCTTTTGGATTAAAAATATATGAGCCTTTTCGGGTTAAAAATATATGATCCTTTTATAAGGTTAAAAGTAAACTTTATTTTTAAATATATAATAGCAGGATTGTTGAAAATATGACTGAAATATCATCTCCACATGTAGTTCGACAAAAATTCTCATTATCATCAAATTGGTTTGAACCACCATGAACTTGTCTTCAACCTTGTTTTACCAAACCACTGGATCTTTGAACCGTAGGCTCTGATACAACTTGTTGGGTTCGAAATCGAGAGGGCGTCATGCGGAAGCTAATAGTTTGCAAACCATAAAGATGATAAATCAGATGACACATAAAATAATACTAAAAAGTTATATTATTGATATGATTTGGCCAAACGGCCTACATATTAAAAATAAAATTGAAAAATCTAAAATCTATTGGGAGAAATCTCCCCCCCAAAAAAAATTCTTTAAAGACTACATTGTGGATGTTACTGTGTTATGGTATGAGAAGAGGAGTTTTCTATTTATAGAGTTTCAAAACGTTTCCTCCAAGAAAGAGGTTTGTCAAATATGAAAAAGTTTTATGTTTTTCTTTCAGGAAAAGTAAAAGTAATTATGGTATTACTTTTATTTTCTTTCTAAGAAAAATAGAACTCAAATATGGTAAGAAAATTAGGACAAAAATCCTAACAACTCATTACTAACTAGGGGTTTTAGGCTACAGGTGACAAAAAAGTTTTAAAATAAGGTGTAGGTGACATAAGTTTTAATAATTGAGTGGAGGTGACAATTACTTAATTATGGATTAAGAAAGTTTGAAAAATTTCAAAATAACTCACAAGTTTTTAAATTTATACTTTGATCCAAATGTTAGTCAATATAATGGGAAATGAAGGGAAAAAGTGCATTTTCTCTCTCCTCATCCGTTGTTATTTTCTCTCTCTTCGTGATATTTGTTGTTCATTGTTGTTGCTTCTTTATTCATCATCTTCTGATTCATTATCATTATCTTATACTTCATTATCATCTTCATATTCTTCTTGTTGACCATTGTTGTTACTATTGTTACTGCAGCTACTGCTATTTGACCAATTTCTTATGTCAAATTTTGTTTCGTAAATCACTTTCAACATTGGCATTTATTTGGGAGGAGACTTTGGTAAGTCAAATTATGCTTTTTAGTTGAATTTATCAACTGGTATCTGTTAGTGTGCTATTTTTTCAACAATAGCTCGCACACGATCATCAATGCAACATAAGAGCAATCTATTTAAACAGATTTATCATCTGTGGTACCAGATAAATGATCTGTTCCAATAGTAGACTCATGTTGGATTCATGTTTATGGTTCTAGCAGCCCGTAATATGAATCGAATAGATGGGTATTTTGTTGCAACAGATTAATAATATATTGCACCAGATTAGTAATCTGTTTCAACAAATAAATAATCTGTTACACCAGATTAGTTATTTGTTCTAACAGACAAGTAATATGTTATAAAAAATATTTATCTGTTGCAACAGATAATTATTCTGTTGCAATAGATGAATAATCTATTTCGAACAACAAAATGCAGCTCCTATCACAAACTCAACAGATAACTCAACTTATATATTGATCTCTTGCTATTGATACTAGATTCAAATTATTCCTTAATTGTAGACATATCATTCAATGAGAAAAAAATAGACAGCTTGAAAATTAAATAAGAATTAAAATGTCAAATGCATCAAATATAAATTTTTTATTAAACAAAAAAAATAAAAATACATAGGTAAAAGAAAAAAGAAACTTAATTATTATTATCATCATCATTATCATCATTATTATTTGTATGGCCAGCCGACCAATCTTCAACCAGCAACAGCAACGTGCTCCTCAGCCTGCGGATCTCCCGCATCATCCTTACTCTAACGGCGGCCAACTCCCACTGCAGGTCATGAACCTCCTTCTGCAGTTCCCGCATGACGTTTCATAAAATAGCGACATCCCACACTGGATCAACCATATCTAGAAAATGCATAAGTTGACAAAACACACACGTAAAAATAAAAGTAAAGAAAAGAAAGAATTCGAATGTAATACAACGTATATTTACAAAAGAATCAAGAAAAAAAACTCACCAGAGATAGAAAAAGCTATCAAGTCCTTGAAGAGAAAGTAGTTGAAGGTGTAACAATAGCAAGAAATAAATAGAGTGTAGTAGAATGAACGATTGAGTAAGGAGAAACCTATTTATAGAGGATTAAACTTAAATGTGTTAGGCAAAAAGTCGCAACTATTCACCTCCATTTATTAATGACATTTCTTGCTTACTGTGAAAAGTTATGACTTGATTAAATTAAGCAATATTGTGATAAGTCGATTTTTTAGCTTATTATTATTATTATTATTATTATTATTATTATTAATTAGTTCTTTCCAAGAACCATTTTTATATTGAGTTATGACAACAAATTATATATCTGTTGCATTAGATAACTCATCTGTGACAACAAATATATCATCTGTTGCAATAAATAGATAACCTGTTGCATCAGATAATATATCTATTGCAACATATAATCTATATATCTTTTTTTTTTTAAATTATCATCATGACATTCAAATTTTCTGACTTTTTAATTATATAAATTAATAAAATAGATTTAAAGGCTCAACTGTTCACCTCCATTTATTAATGACATTCTTGATTACTGTAAAAAGTAATGACTTAATTAAATTAAGCAATATTGTGATAAGTCATGACTTTTCAGTTTATTATTATTAATAATTAGTTCTTTTCAGGAACCATTTTTACATTGAGTTGTGACAACATATTATATATTTGTTGCATCAGATAACTCATCTGTGACAATAGATATATCATCCGTTGTAATAATAGATAACCTGTTGCGTCAGATAATCTATTTGTTGCAACATATAATCTATCTTTTGTTCAAAAAAAATTATTATCATATCATTAATCCAAATTTGCTCACTTTTTTATTATATAAATTAATAAAACAGATTAAAAAACAAGAATATTTTTGGTGAGTTTTTAACGGTTTAAATTGTGTTTATCATTTATTTTCTTATTATTTTCAGTGAAAAGAAATGACTTAATTAAATTAAGATGGTGAGTTTTTATTATAGTGACAAGTCATGACTTTTTAGTTTATTAAATTTAAATAACCTTTTTCTCAATTAATAAATCGAAGACACCTGGTTTTCAATAACCGTTTCTTTAATAAAATAATAACCATTTTTTTATTGAGTTATGTCAACATATTGTATATCTGTTGCATCAGATAACCCATCTGTTGCATCAGATAACCCATCTGTTGCATCAGATAACCCATCTGTTGCATCAGATAACCCATCTGTTGCAACAGATATACCATCTGTTGCAATAAATCGACCATCTATTTTAGGAGCTTTTTTGATTTCTTCTAACAACTGATTCGTCAGTCGCAAAAGATGAGGAATTTGATGCATCAACAACGTTGTTTATTTTTATTTGTTGAATGTGTTTAGACAAAAAATCACAGTCACGACTATTCACCTTTTTTCTTAACAATCTTATCATCATATAACTTAATTAATCCAATGTTGTGAATTTTTTTTAAAATTAAATAATCTTTCTTTTACGGTTATAAATTGTGTATATCATTTACTTTCTTATTATTTATTAACGAACCATTTTTAGGAGAATCATCATGACTTTTTACCTCCCTCTGTTACCACAAGTACTCAATCTCTACCTCCAACCATCGACATGATGAGAATAGGGAATAAATAGAATGATAATTAAATATTAAATAAGAATTAAAAATTCAAAGTCGACCAAACCAACCCAAGCATATACATAGATTTTTGAATCCCTTATAGGTAGATCGGATATAAAAAAAAAAAATACATACGCTAAAAGAAAGAAAAAATATAACCTAATTATTATTACTACTATTATTATTATTATCATTACTATTATTATTATTGTCAACGGACAATTTTCATTCGGCAACAGCAGGGCCCTCCTCAGCCTTGCTCCGAAGTCGACCAAATCCCTCTGGAGTTCATCAAACTGCCTTTGAAGTTCCTACAAGGACTCGATATAAATCTTCTTGTATGAATCTGGATCAGCCATGTTTGTATTATAAGTGTAGTAGAATGAACGAGTGAGAGGAGGCCGGAGGGACCTATTTATAAAATGATTAAATTGGAAGGGGTGACTTGACTTAGTCAAACAAAAAACCACGACTGTTCATATCCCTTAATTAAATAAAATTGGTGACTTTTAAAATATGTAAATTAAAAAAAATGGATCTAAATACAATATTTTATCTTTTTATTATATTTTGAAAAGAAAAGAAAATTATTTTAAAATACATCTAACAGATGGGTAATCTGTTGTAAAATATATTCCATCTATCAGATAACTTACAACATATTGACAATCTGTTGCAACAGATGGATATATCAGTTTGCTTTTCCAATAGATGTGGCATCTGTTGCAACTTGCTAGTCATCTGTTTATACAATTTCATCGAGAGCATTAGATTTTTCTAAACACTTCTTGGCCAAACTCAATTTTTTCTCTGGGATTGCTTCTTTTTTTTCTTTGCATCCTTCAAGATGGCCTCCAGCTTGAAGGATGCTAAGAAAAGAAGAGAAACAATCCAAGATAAAAAAATTGAGTTTGGCCAAGAAGTGTTTATAAAAATCTAAGGCTCTCGATGAAATTGAATAAACAGATGACTACCAAGCTGCAACAGACGTCACATCTATTGCAACAGTATAGAGCTCTTGATCTTTTGTGAGTTTGTCAATGAGGACCACTTTCTTGGCAGTTTTCTTATAATACTCCTCTTGGTCCTTCGTAGCTCTACGCAAGGTCAAGGAGAAGTATGGAAGGTTCTCTTTGAGTTTTTCCAAGACAAGCGCTCTCTCGGTTGATAAATTCGGTGCTACAACATATATGGATAGTGCAACACTCAATGAAGAATAGTTTTCTAGTAGAAGAAAGTCTTGAGAAGACATAATTAGTAATTGTAACACCCCGTAAATTTTTTCGTACACTTATCGCGATTATATGGAGTCCTAAAGGCTTGCGTATGGGTTAAATTAAGTTTATGGTGTTCGTAAGTATCCCGTCAATAGTTGTATGTGTAGGTATTGGAATAAGCTTTCCAACGATATAAAGTTTGCCCAAAACAGAGGAGTATTTCATATAAGCGAGCACATTCGAAATTTCAAAACGGTGGCCGGGAAGCCTGTGAACAGTAAATCTGCCGGAAAATTACTGCAGCTAGGCAATTTTTTTTGGATCAACTTTAGACGATCATAACTCCTTGTACAAAAAGAAATGTCTGAGCTGCTATATATCGACAAAAATCTCCGAGATTCTTCTTTCCGATGAAATTGGTTTCATCTAAATCCAATGTCTAAGTAAGGAGATATACCCGTTTTACTATAGCCTATAAAAAAAAAACAGAATTTTGGGACAGATTTTTGGGTCAACTTTAAACGACCATAACTCCTTGTACAGGAAGAACTGGGTGGTATACTTTATATGAAAATGAAAGCCCTTTGAATTATATTTCCAATTCAATTGGTTTCACCCAAATCCGATACCGGAGCAAAGAGTTATGATCGATTTACTTCAGTCTGTCAAAACTGTCCACTGGGGACAGATTCGGATTTATTTAAATTTTTAGGGCAAAATAGTCATTTTCTATTACCTCTTGGACGAAAATTGGCCTTTATAAACATACACTTAGCCTCATATATATCATATATCATCCAATTATTAAGAGAAGGTGAAACCCTAGCCTAATTTCAACTTCAAATATTTTGTGATTCAACCGTAGAAAATTCGAATTGGTTCCGTAGTTGTGTTCACCATCTCGAAAGCTTCGAGAATCACCCCATGGTTATGTAAGGGGGATTCTAAATACAAGAGTTCATTGTTAAGGTATGAATATTGTTTATTCTTGATTCTTATCCATGAATAAGTATTGATAAGGGATTATGAGTATTGTCTTGATGTTGGAAGATAACTAGAAACATAGTTATGAATTGTTTTGTATAAATTGTTAGTAGTAAATTATGGAAGTTGTTGGTATTGGATTATGGAGGATGAATTGTGGTGATATATTATTATATTAGTGGTTATGTATGCCTAGTGATCATGTTGGTATTGGATGGTGATTAAGAGGGGAAATAAAGGCTAAGAGTGATGTTGAGGGATATTGCATGAAAATGCATGATATGTGAATGTAATAAGAGTATAAGAGGATGTATGTAGCACTCTTATTGACGAGTTAAGGATTACTTCCTAGACATTATTTGGTGAAGTTAATACCTAAATGGTAAGGTTTGGTTGCTAATACTAGTTTGCCACAAATGACTTATTGTAGATAAGTGTTCGAAGAGTACGGGAAGTCAAGTTGGACTTGTATTGAAGTGGTTATATCAAGGTATGTAAGACATACTCTATCTAATCTTTGGCATGAATAATGACCCATGGCACTCTCAAGTAAGCTTCCAACATTGTCCTACGACACATGACTCATAATAACATCATATGATCTTCGACACTACCAATTGAACTTGTTTTCACTTTTAAGATGTCCGGCTAGTCAAAAATGTCCATATACTATTGTTGACTCCGAAATGGTTTAATGAGGTATCCATGATTCTCTACTTCATTTTCATGATATTGATTACCTATTTACATGTTTTTCCTATTGAGGTATCATGGCTTCAAGTTCCATAAGGTGTGACCACAAAGTAACCAATCTCAAAGATTAATTGAATTAAGAAATGGAATGTCTTTATTTTAAATTGATGATATGATGTATTGTATTAGTACCACTGATCAGTTGGCCATTGTATTATAAATATTATGTATATGTGCTATTCCAGGGGTGGTCCCTGATGTATTGTATTAGTACCACTGATCAGTTGGCCATTGTATGACATATGTTATGTATTGATAAGGAATACGGGAAGTAATGATATGAAAGTAATGTGCAGGTATCCCATCAGCTCTTTTAAGTGTGGTCTACTCATACTGTTTATTCACTGGTATCTGGGTTCTGTTGATCTTTTGTATCTCATCTTGATACTCAGTACATATTTCCGTACTGACGTCCCTCACGGGGGACCTGCATTCATGCCTGCAGGAATAGGTACTTCAGGTCGTACACCTCCGCAGTAAGAGCCAGGACTTTCTGTTGATAGTGGTGAGCTCCAGTTGTTTCGGGGCATCCCAAGTCATTTCTATATGTACTTTTGGTATTTGTATAAAAGTCTTTTGTGGGCGGGAGTTTGTCCCGACCCTAACTCAGTTGTGTATCTATGTAGAGGCTTTTGTAGACATATTGTACAGCCATAAGAGTGTTTGGTTGATAGACGTGATGGCTCTGACGGCCAATTACTGTTTATATATATATGCGTGTCTGCTGGGCTGATACAGGTACTGTTTTCTTCTATTTACAACGAAGTGCTGCCCAAATTTCTAATTTTCATAAGTAATGTAAATGTGAAAGTATAGGTTATGAACGGGTTCTCCCGGGCCTCCTCGGCTATGGGTGCCAGTCCGCTCCAATGGGATTTGGGGTGTGACAGAAGTGGTATCAGAGAGGTTCGTCCTAGTGAGTCTACAAAGCCGTGTCTACGTAGAGTCTTGTTTATCGGTGTGTTGTGCACCACATCTATAAACAGGAGGCTATGGACATTTAGGAATTGTTTCTTTTCTTCATGTCTTAGATCGTGCGATAGAGCTTATATTGTATATGAAGTCATAGTTGACCACTGAATCCATTTGTTTCTCTTATTATAGTAATGATGCCGGTTACCAGAAGCAAGAATACCGGTAAGCAAGTAGATGTGGCTGCCGGAGAGGGGCCTAGTAAGTCACCCACTATACCAGCTAATCAAAGTGAGGCTCCAGCTGAGCATGCATCAGAAAATTCCCCCAGTCCGGAAGAAATAAGGGGGAGGAGAACTATATCCCCAGAGCCACCTATTAATGTTGTTGATCAAGATCTTAGAAATGCAGTGCAACTTTTGACTCGTATAGTTGCTGGGCAAGTCCAAGGGCAAGCCATTCCTGCCGTGGGTTCTAGCGGTACTGATAGGGCGGCTAGTCTTCGGACGCAAGATTTTCTTAAGATGGATCCGCCTACTTTTACCGGATCCGATCTTAATGAAGATCCGCAGGACTTTATTGATCAGATCCAAAGGGCCCTAGAGGTGATGCATGTATCGGGCAGAGAGACAGTGGAGTTAGCCGCGTATAGATTCAAATGTGAGGCTATATATTGGTATGAATACTGGAAATGGTCAAGGGGCATTGATGCACTCCCAACTACTTGGAAAGAGTTCAATGAGGCATTTATTGATCATTATCTTCCATATGAGACTCGTCAGGCCCGTGCGGATCAGTTCTTAAATCTTCGACAAGGTCATACAAGTGTGAGGGAGTATAGTCTTCAATTTAATTCCTTGTCCAGATATGCTCCTAATGTTATAGCTACTATGGATGACAGAGTTCATCGGTATGTGAATGGATTGGATCCGTATTTGGTTAGGGATTGTACTATTGCTGCACTAAATAAAGACATGGATATAGCTAGGATCCAAGCATTTGCACAGAAAATGGAAGATCAGAGGCAAAGAAGAAGAACACAGGAATTTGAAAGCGGGTCTTCTAAGAGGGCCAAATCTACAGGGCAGTTTATGGCGCCACAGGGAGGTTTTAGACCTCAATTTTCTGCTAGACCACCTAGGCCATTATTTTCTTATTCTATAGCTAGTGCTCTACCACAACATCAGGGGTTCATAGGCAGTCAATTTGGGCAAAGAAGTGAGGGTCATAGTTCGCGATCAGTGGGTTATCATGGGCAAGGGAACATGAGCCAATCGAGACCTTCTCGAGAGCTATGTAATCGATGCGGAAAACATCATATGGGCGTATGTCGAATGGGAACAAATGTTTGTTATTGGTGCGGTATGATGGGGCATATGATGAGAGAATGCCCATGAAGGGGCGCAGGTGGCGTAGCACGACCTTCGGGATCAGTTGTTTCATCATCGTCACCGGTATCTTATTCTGGTAGGGGCGCACGACCTGCGGGTCACGCTAGAAATGAAACAAGAGTCGCCAGTTCCAGCGGGACTCAGAATCGCACTTATGCTTTAGCAGATCGACAGAATCTAGAGGCTTCCCCAGATGTGGTTACGAGTACGTTGTCCCTATTTTCATTTGATGTATATGCTCTAATTGATCCCGGTTCTACATTATCATATGTTACTCCCTTGGTTGCTGGAAAGTTCAAAAGGACCCCCGAATTGTTAGATAAACCGTTGGAAGTGTCTACCCCAGTTGGGGAATCTATTATTGCTAGAAGAGTTTATAAAGATTGTGTAGTAACTGTGTGTGGTCGAGAAACGATGGCCAATCTTGTGGAACTAGAAATGGTAGATTTTGATGTTATAATGGGTATGGATTGGTTGGCGTCTTGTTATGCCAAAATTGACTGTTGTACGAAAAAGATGTATTTACATTTTCCTGATGAAGCAGTTATTGAATGGCAAGGTAAGATTGGTGCACCAAGAGGTAGATTTATTTCTTATTTCAAAGCGAGAAAAATGATTTCCAAGGGCTACATATGTCATTTAGTTAGAGTAAAAAATACGGAATCGGAATCACCGGATCTTCACACTGTACCAGTGGTAAATGAATTTCCTGATGTATTCCCTAAAGATCTTCCAGGCTTACCTCCTGAACGAAAAGTAGAGTTTGGTATTGATGTAATACCAGGCACACAGCCAATCTCAATTCCTCCTTATAGAATGGCACCAGCAGAGTTGCGAGAATTGAAAGAGCAACTGAAAGACTTGCTAGAGAAGGGATTCATCAGGCCTAGTATGTCCCCTTGGGGAGCACCAGTATTGTTTGTGCGTAAGAAAGATGGTTCGCTGAGGATGTGTATTGACTATCGGAAATTGAATAAGGTGACTATCAAGAATAAATACCCTCTTCCCTGAATTGATGATTTATTTGACCAGTTGCAGGGTGCCCAGTGTTTTTCCAAGATTGACTTGAGATCAGGCTATCATCATGTGAGAGTCAAGGATAAAGATATACCTAAGACAGCTTTCCAAACACGGTATGGTCATTATGAATTCCTGGTTATGTCATTCGGGCTGACAAATGCACCTGCAGTTTTTATGGATCTGATGAATAGGTTGTTTAAGCCGTTTCTAGATGTGTTCGTGATAGTTTTCATAGATGATATTCTGGTCTACTCTAGATCAGAAGAGGATCATGTTAATCACTTAAGGCACGCGTTGCAGATTCTTCGTGATCGTAAGTTGTATGCAAAGTTTTCTAAATGTGAGTTTTGGCTCAAGTCAATGGCATTTTTGGGCCATATTGTATCCAGTGAAGGCATAAAAGTTGACACTCAGAAGATTGAGGCTGTGAAGAATTGGCCAAGACCCATGACGCCTACGGAGATTCATAGTTTCCTCGGGTTGGCAGGTTATTATAGAAGGTTTGTTGAAGTTTTTTCTTCTATTTCTGCACCCTTGACTAAGTTGACGCATAAAGCCTCCAAGTTTCAATGGAATGATGCCTGTGAAAAGAGTTTCCAAGATATGAAGAGCAAGTTGACTTCTACACCGGTATTGGTACTTCCTGAAGGCACAGAAGGGTATGCAGTGTACTGTGATGCTTTGAGAATTGGCGTAGGATGCGTATTAATGCAACATGGTAGAGTAATAGCCTATGGCTCTAGACAGTTGCGACCACATGAGAGGAATTATCCCACGCATGATCTTGATCTAGCTGCAGTTGTATTTGCTTTGAAGATATGACGCCACTACTTATATGGGGTTCATGTTGACATATATACCGATCATAAGATCCTGTAATATATCTTCAGTCAGAAAGATCTAAACTTGAGGCAGCGGAGATGGCTTGAATTGTTGAAAGATTACGATGTTGATATCTTGTATCATCCAGGGAAAACGAATGTGGTAGCGGATGCACTGAGTCGTAAGTCTAAAATGGCATCTATAGAAAAGCAGGGGATGATTAAGGATCTTCACCAACTAGCTAATTTGGGAGTTCGACTTCTCGAAACTCCAGATGAAGAGGTTATTGTACGTAATGCAACAGAATCTTCATTGATAGCTGAAGTGAAAGAAAAGCAATATGCAGATCCAATTTTATTGCAGCTTAAGGAGGATGTGTAGAGTGGCACGACAAAGGCATTTGAGCTTACGCGAAAGGAGTGCTTCAGTGTCAGAATCGTTTATGTGTACCTGATGTAGTTGAGCTAAGAAAGAGAATTATGACAGAAGCACACTGTTCAAGGTATTCCATCCATCCAGGGTCGACTAAGATGTATCAAGATTTGAAAGCAATATATTGGTGGAATGACATGAAGAAGAATATTGCTGAATTTGTAGCTGAATGTCCGAATTGTCAAAGAGTCAAAGTAGAACACCAGAAACCCGGTGGTTACATGCAATGTATAGATCTTCCCGTCTGGAAGTGGGACAAGATCAATATGGATTTCATCACGGGTTTGCCTCGTACATTTCGGAAGTTTGATTCCATATGGGTGATCATTGATAGGCTTACCAAATCCGCGCACTTCTTACCAGTTAAGACAACTTATACGGCGGAAGAGTATGCGAAGTTGTATATTAAGGAGATCGTTCGGTTACATGGAGTTCCAATTTCCATTATATCCGATCGAGGAGCCCAATTTACCGCGAATTTCTGGAAGTCTTTTCAAAGGAGTTTGGGGACACAAGTAAATCTAAGTACGACTTTTCATCCTCAAACGGACGGACAAGCGGAATGTACCATCCAGACACTTGAAGATATGCTACGAGCATGTGTATTAGATTTCAAAGGCAACTGGGATGATCACCTACCTCTTATCGAGTTTGCCTACAATAATAGCTATCATTCAAGTATCAAAATGGCACCATATGAAGCATTGTATGGAAGAAAGTGTAGATCGCCAATAGGATGGTTTGAAGCAGGTGATGCGGTCTTGTTTGGACCGGATCTTGTTTATCAAGCAATGGAGAAGGTTAAAGTGATCCAACAACAGCTTGAAACAGCTCAAAGTCGACACAAATCTTATGCGGATGTTAGAAGAAGAGGACTTGAGTTTTCTATCGACGATTGGGTATTCTTAAAAGTATCACCAATGAAAGGAGTGATGAGGTTTGGCAAGAAAGGAAAGTTAAGTCCACGATACATAGGTCCGTACAAGATCATTCAAAGATTTGGACAAGTTGCTTATGAGTTAGAGCTACCTCAAGAGCTCTCAGCAGTTCATCCCATATTTCATGTTTCGATGCTTCGCAAGTACATCGGAGATCCATCGCACATCACTACTACGGAAGATGTACAAGTTACAGAAGATCTCACTTTTGAGGAAATGCCTATTGCTATTCTTGATCGCCAAATTAAAAAGATAAGGAATAAAGAGATAGCATCGGTAAAAGTACTTTGGAGGAATCAACAAGTTGAGGAGATAACATGGGAAGCAGAGGAAGCGATGAAGATTAAGTACCCTTACCTATTCAACGATGAGGAGGAAGTTCATGAGACGGAAGAAGAACAATAACAAGTGTTTATTTTTATGCAAGTATATTATGATGATGAATATGTTAATTGTAAGCTTGGACATTTATTAATTGAGTAACTATGCTAACATTAGAGGATGAATTTTCTTAAGGGGGGGAGAATGTAACACTCCGTAAATTTTTTCGTACACTTATCGCGATTATATGGAGTCCTAAAGGCTTGCGTATGGGTTAAATTAAGTTTATGGTGTTCGGAAGTATCCCGTCAATAGTTGTATGTGTAGGTATTGGAATAAGCTTTCCAACGATATAAAGTTTGCCCAAAACAGAGGAGTATTTCATATAAGAGAGCACATTCGAAATTTCAAAACGGTGGCCGGAAAGCCTGTGAACAGTAAATCTGCAGGAAAATTACTGCAGCTAGGCAATTTTTTTTGGATCAACTTTAGACGATCATAACTCCTTGTACAAAAAGAACAGTGTGAGATTCTATATATAGAAGAAAATCTCCGAGAGTCTTCTTTACGATGAAATTGGTTTCATCTAAATCCAATGTCTAAGTAAGGAGATATACCCGTTTTACTACAGCCTATAAAAAAAAAACAGAATTTTGGGACAGATTTTTGGGTCAACTTTAAACGACCATAACTCCTTGTACAGGAATAACTGTGTGGTATACTTTATATGAAAATGAAAGACCTTTGAATTATATTTCCAATTCAATTGGTTTCACCCAAATCCGATACCGGAGCAAAGAGTTATGATCGATTTACTTCAGCCTGTCAAAACTGTCCACTGGGGACAGATTCGGATTTATTTAAATTTTTAGGGCAAAATAGTCATTTTCTATTACCTCTTGGACGAAAATTGGCCTTTATAAACATAAAATTAGCCTCATATATATCATATATCATCCAATTATTAAGAGAAGGTGAAACCCTAGCCTAATTTCAACTTCAAATATTTTGTGATTCAACCGTAGAAAATTCGAATTGGTTCCGTAGTTGTGTTCACCATCTCGAAAGCTTCGAGAAGCACCCCATGGTTATGTAAGGAGGATTATAAATACAAGAGTTCATTGTTAAGGTATGAATATTGTTTATTCTTGATTCTTATCCATGAATAAGTATTGATAAGGGATTATGAGTATTGTCTTGATGTTGGAAGATAACTAGAAACATAGTTATGAATTGTTTTGTATAAATTGTTAGTAGTAAATTATGGAAGTTGTTGGTATTGGATTATGGAGGATGAATTGTGGTGATATATCATTATATTAGTGGTTATGTATGCCTAGTGATCATGTTGGTATTGGATGGTGATTAAGAGGGGAAATAAAGGCTAAGAGTGACGTTGAGGGATATTGCATGAAAATGCATGATATGTGAATGTAATAAGAGTATAAGAGGATGTATGTAGCACTCTTATTGACGAGTTAAGGATTACTTCCTAGACATTATTTGGTGAAGTTAATACCTAAATGGTAAGGTTTGGTTGCTAATACTAGTTTGCCACAAATGACTTATTGTAGATAAGTGTTCGAAGAGTACGGGAAGTCAAGTTGGACTTGTATTGAAGTGGTTATATCAAGGTATGTAAGACATACTCTATCTAATATTTGGCATGAATAATGACCCATGGCACTCTCAAGTAAGCTTCCAACATTGTCCTACGACACATGACTCATAATAACATCATATGATCTTCGACACTACCAATTGAACTTGTTTTCACTTTTAAGATGTCCGGCTAGTCAAAAATGTCCATATACTATTGTTGACTCCGAAATGGTTTAATGAGGTATCCATGATTCTCTACTTCATTTTCATGATATTGATTACCTATTTACATGTTTTTCCTATTGAGGTATCATGGTTTCAAGTTCCATAAGGTGTGACCACAAAGTAACCAATCTCAAAGATTAATTGAATTAAGAAATGGAATGTCTTTATTTTAAATTGATGATATGATGTATTGTATTAGTACCACTGATCAGTTGGCCATTGTATTATAAAGATTATGTATATATGCTATTCCAGGGGTGGTCCCTGATGTATTGTATTAGTACCACTGATCAGTTGGCCATTGTATGACATATGTTATGTATTAATAAGGACTACGGGAAGTAATGATATGAAAGTAATGTGCAGGTATCCCATCAGCTCTTTTAAGTGTGGTCTACTCATACTGTTTATTCACTTGTATCTGGGTTCTGTTGATCTTTTGTATCTCATCTTGATACTCAGTACATATTTCCGTACTGACGTCCCTCACGGGGGACCTGCATTCATGCCTGCAGGAATAGGTACTTCAGGTCGTACACCTCCGCAGTAAGAGCCAGGACTTTCTGTTGATAGTGGTGAGCTCCAGTTGTCTCGGGGCATCCCAAGTCGTTTCTATATGTACTTTTGGTATTTGTATAAAAGTCTTTTGTGGACGGGAGTTTGTCCCGACCCTAACTCAGTTGTGTATCTATGTAGAGGCTTTTGTAGACATATTGTACAGCCATAGGAGTGTTTGGTTGATAGACGTGATAGCTCTGACGGCCAATTACTGTTTATATATATATATATATGCGTGTCTGCTGGGCTGATACAGGTACTATTTTCTTCTATTTACAACGAAGTGCTGCCCAAATTTCTAATTTTCATAAGTAATGTAAATGTGAAAGTATAGGTTATGAACGGGTTCTCTCGGGCCTCCTCAGCTACGGGTGCCAGTCCGCTCCAATGGGATTTGGGGCGTGACAGTAATCTCTCGATATCATCTTTTGCAGTGTCAAACAGTTCTGTTGATATCCTGTCCTCTCCGGGAAAAGATTGGTCAACAGAAAAACCAAGTGATTGAGATTGTTTAATCTATTGACTAACTCAAGCAAAGACGTCTTCTGGATTATCAAACTTCACAGGGCAGTCTGGTGGTTCAATAACATCAGATGTCTTGCTTTTGGTATTAGCTAATGATTGGGAGATTCTGCCTTCCTCACCATCCTGTAAAGAAAAAGTTCTCAAAATTAGATGGAGTAACTCAACATAACGACACAAGATGAACTAAATCTAGCATTTAGTTTTTCCTTCCTATTCCTCCTCTTTTTATCTTCTCACTTTTGTCAGATCCAAAATTTTTCTTTTTTAGATACTTGATAATGCCTTGGAAATTTCTTTCTTTCTCCTCTCAGCCTTAATCTCTAATGGAGTGAGTGAAACTGAAATCCTCTTTGATCGAATGACACTACTGTTAGATATCAATTTCTTTACATCAACATTTAATGTATTAACAGTATTAATCACTCCATCATGTTTTGCCTTGCACTATTCACATTTGCATGCACAAGATAAACAAGGAGGGGCAAGATCTCCAAACCTTTGCCCGAGTTAGTGAACAAATTAAATGATCTCAATATCTCAGCCTTTCTGCTGATCATGTTTCTCTCATATAGAGAACAACATATCCATCATGCAAAAGTCTACACCGTTACCAAAAATGTTTGCCATAGCGAAAGTCTGTAGAAGGCATGACTAGTAATCTCTCAATATCACTTTTATGACTTTCTAGACATCTCTTGTAATTATATTGGAATGGACATAGCGAGCAATTATGCTTAGTTTGGTTTGTCAATTCCAATATAATTGGAAAACACGTCAAGAAAGTCATAAAAGTGATATTGAGAGACTAATAATCAAGCCTTCTAAAGACTTTCACTGTGGCAAACATTTCTAGTAACGGTGTAGACTTTCACTGTAGACTTTTGCATGGAGGATATGTTGTCCTCTATATGGGAGAAGAGAGATCAGTAGAAAGGATGAGATATTGAGATCATTTAATCTGTTAACTAACTCAGGCAAAGGTTTTAATAGGGTAACGAGCCTGCAGTTACGTAACGTTTGATAGGCTTGGTAGAGTCAGTTTAGATCAAATATTACGTAACTCATTGCTAAATTATTTATCAAAACCTTTGAAGGTTGGTTGAGCAAGATGCATTGAGCAACGCTCGATAAAAGTGATCTATTCAACTGTTGGGACCATATTTTCACTATGCATCAACACATTTTGACCTAAAAACATACACAACGACCCTTTATGTATCCTTTAAGGCTTCTGAAAAAGGTATTTTGAAGGGCTTTTACAATGCCACAACTTTAAAGGTAGTGTTCCTGATCGAGCTCACAAGAAATTAGGAACTCTATACCAAATTTAAAGACTACAACGACAAACTTAAAGACCAAATCGGCAAGCTGGAGGCAAGCTTGAAAATTATTGGGATTCGCATACTACAGTAAGCCTTTGATCTTCTCTAAGGAATGTTGAAAGCATGCTAAGGCTAGAAAACACAATCAATTATAACCATATTGATAAGGAAGCAGTGACATTCAATCTTCCTTTAAATCACGTTTGTGTTTCCTATTAGGTCAACAACAGCGGACCTGATCGGAACCACAAACAAGAAGGCATGGGATACAATTTAAAATTCAAAAATTGCCGCTTTCGCTTAGATTCCTTACTTTAACTGCAGTTGCTGTTGGCAAAAATTTTCTAGACTTACTGTACAATATTTCAACCCTCGATTCCCTTAAGGCGGCTTTCTTGCTCTTCTTCTATTTTCTATCTAGGTAGTAATTTCGACCACGCTACCTAGTCACAGCTCCCTAGCAAAGTGACCATCTGCATTATTTTTCTCTTAGAGGGACAACAAACAAATTTACATTACCAGATACACTTTCATATTTGCACTTGATATAGATTTCTCATGTTTTAAGATAATTTCATCGGCCAGATTCGCTAGAAGTTACTTTCTACCCTATGTATCCTCTTCAATTAGCTCTCAGATGATATGGTCTTTCATCAACCACTCATTTTTCCTCGAAGACATTCTTCTACCGTATCTTCTGGCGTATAATCATCACCCCGAGCAACCCAACCATATAAATTTAGGTTAGGGCAATAACTATATTGGTTTTCCGTTCTTGTTAGATGCAGTTCTAGGCTTCGAAGACCTTTTCAAAGTCCAATACACCCTAAAAGTTAGTCTAATCGCTATTGAATCTCTTTACAACAACACCAAAACTAGATCCCTTCATAATATTTGACAAATAAACATGAGCAATAACCAACATTAAATCTTGACATTGTATCAGAACCATATTCATGGTTCCTCAGCCTTATCAGTTCAGACCTACCAAACTTAACTGTAAAATTGCAGATATCTTGTTTGAATGATCTATGACTAATCGATAAAAAAAAAATTCACAAAATCAGTGTACTCTATGTGTTTCCATTATAACATTATCAGTAATACATACCTCTCACATATGAAGTGGTTCCATCTGCATTCAGCTTATTCCTCCGAACCCATCTTAATTACAGCCTCTTGTGATGGTCGGGCAAAAGTTGATCAACTTTCAGTTCCTTATATCTACAACGAAGAGAAAAAATTAATGTCACAAAAAGAACATTATCCATCTGTTACAATAGATGTAGAGTCTGTTGTATCAGATGAGGAGTTTGTTGCATCAGATGAGTAGTCTGTTGCATCAGATGTAGAGTCTAATGCAACAGATGTGGAGTCTGTTGGAATACATCAAACCAGCCTTCCTGGTGATTTGATTTGTTCCAACAGTTGCTCCATCTGTTGCAACATTAACAACAATATAAACTATAAAGAAACAATAAATAAAAAACATCAATAATAAAAAACAACAACAATATTTGTTCCAATACTATCATCAGCAACAAAAATGCAACATCCTATGTTTCAACACTATCAACAACACCACACCACAAGTTCCAACAATGCTAACCCAACCACCAACATCAATAATAGCATCAACAACAAAGAAACAAACAAAATACATACAAAAAAATAATACTGCCAATAAGGCTTTTAAACTTCTCCCAACAGATGACTTTTTTTGCATATTGTAATAAAAATTCTCGATTCATTTATTCAACAATTAAAAGTTCCTTCAAATTTTTTAAATTAATATGATATGGGTAAATGGTAATAAAATAAAAAAATAGATGTAAATAACTTGCAAAGAAGAAGACGAGAATGAAAGAGCAATATTGAATTATACCTTAATGTTAAAAGGGGATCAAAACAACAATTTCAGTCAAGAAATCTAAGATATGGATCGGTTTAGATCCAAAAGGATCTTTATGAAAAAGAGGAGAGAAAGAAGGTTGTGATAACCCTAAAGAGGGGAGAAAGAAAAAGATGAGAGACGAATAAAGTAAATTTAGAGCTGAAGAAGAAATGAGATAATTCTAATTTCCAGATGTACTACTCTTAATATTAAATGACTAAACAAAGTGTATATAGTCAAATTTATATTTTCAAAGCATAATTAATAAGGCCAATTTGGTAAAATAAACCCCTAATTAATATTTTCTTAATGGGTGTGCCAAGTCAATAGGGGCCAACTAATATGAAATAGTGAAAGTATTAGGGGTTTTAATATTCATTAATTAATATTTATTAATAATTTGAGGGGCACGAGGAAGAAAATGGGTGACATTGAAAAAACAAGACAAGACTACTCAAGTGAAATTTTTGAGTTATCCAAGAAATTAATTTTACCGCCTTTAGTAGTACTACTTTATCTACTCCGACAGAAGCTTGCTTTAAAATTAAAAGAGAAAAAAAAGATTTCAAATAGATGAGTGATCTGTTGCAACAAATATTTGAAAAATCTCAATAGCTCAGTCATCTGTGACAACAGATGCAAATGTACATTTGATAACTAAATCAGATATGTCATCTGTTATAACAAATATCAATATCTGTTTGAAAATTTCCAACAGCTCAGTCATTTTTCATAATAGATGCAAATGTTTATTTGATAATTAAATCAGATATGTTATCTGTTGCAATAAATATGATTATCTGTTTGAAAATATCCAACTACTCGATCATTTGTTGCAACACATTTCATTGCAATTAATTTAGGTGAAACTAGGGATGAATGAATGAGATCACAGTGTCAACAACAACTTTAATTGAGTTGTTCCATTTACATAGTGTTGGTATTGCATTCATCCTGACCCGAGTCGTCGATCGATCACTCTGAGTTAAAATGAGTTCTCGTTAACTTAATGTTAAGATTAATAATAATACCTACATTGATTTAGGTAGAACTAGGGATGAATGAATGAGCTCACACGGTAAAAAACAACTTCAATTGATTCATTGCATTTGCATGGTGTTGGTATTGCATTCATCCCGACCCGAGTCATTGATCGGTCACTCTAAGTTGAAATGAGTTCTCGTTAACTTAATGTTAAGATTAATAATAGTACCTACATTGATTTATGTGGAACTAGGGATGAATTAATGAGCTCATACGTTCAACAACAACTTTAATTGAGTCATTATATTTACATGGTGTTGGTATTATGTTTATCCCGACCCGAGTCGTCAATCGATCACTTTGAGTTGAAATGAGTTCTCGTTAACTTAATGTTAAGATTAATAATAGTACCTACATTAATTTAGGTGGAACTAGGGATAAATGAATGAGCTCACAAGGTCAACAACAACTTCAATTAAGTCGTTGCATTTGCATGATGTTGGTATTGCTTTTATCCCGACCCAAGTCATCGATCGATCACTCTGAGTTAAAATGAGTTCTCCTTAACTAATATTAAGATTAATAATAGTAGCTATATTTATTTATGTGGAACTAGGGATGAATGAATGAGCTCACTAGGCTAACAACAACTTCAATTGAGTCGTTGCATTTGCATGGTGTTGGTATTGCGTTTATCCCGACCCGAGTCATCGATCGATCATTCTGAATTGAAATAAGTTCTCGTTAACTTAATGTTAAGATTAATAATAGTACCTACATTGATTTATATGGAACTAGGGATGAATGAATGAGCTCACAGGGTCAACAACAACTTTAATTGAGTCATTGCATTTGCATGGTGTTGGTATTGCGTTCATCCCGACCCGAGTCGTCGATCATCACTCTGAGTTGAAATGAGTTCTCGTTAACTTAATATTAATATTAATAATAGTACCTACATTGATTTAGGTGGAACTAGGAATGAATTAATGAGCTCACAGGGTCAACAACAACTTCAATTGAGTCATTGCATTTGCATGGTGTTGGTATTACATTCATCCCGACCCGAGTTGTCAATAGATCATTCTGAGTTGAAATGAGTTCTCGTTAACTTAATGTCAAGATTAACAATAGTACCTACATTGATTTAGGTGGAACTAGGGATGAATGATGCTCACAGGGTCAACAACAACTTTAATTGAGTCGTTGCATTTGCATGGTGTTGGTATTGCGTTCATCCAACCCGAGTCATCGATCGATCACTCTGAGTTGAAATAAGTTCTTATTAACTTAATGTTAAGATTAATAATAGTACGTACATTGATTTAGGTAGAACTAGGAATCAATAAATGAGCTCACAAGGTCAATAACAACTTCAATTAAGTCATTGCATTCACATAGTGTTGGTATTGCGTTTATCCCCACCTGAGTCGTCGATCGATCACTCTGAGTTGAAATGAGTTCTCGTTAACTTAATGTTAAGATTAATAATAGTACCTACATTGATTTAGGTAAAACTAGGGATGAATGAATGAGCTCGCAGGGTCAACAACAACTTCAATCGAGTCATTGCATTTGGATGGTGTTGGTATTGCATTTATCCCGACTCGAGTTGTCGATCGATCACTCTGAGTTGAAATGATTTTTAATTAACTTAATGTTAAGATTAATAATAGTACCTACATTTATTTAGGTAGAACTAGGGATGAATGAATGAGCTCACAGGGTCAACAACAACTTTAATTGGGTTGTTGCATTTGCATGATGTTGGTATTGCGTTCATCCTAACCCGAGTCATCGATCGATCACTTTGAGTTGAAATGAGTTCTCATTAACTTAATGTTAAGATTAATAATAGTACCTACATTGATTTAGGTAGAACTAGGGATGAATGAATAAGCTCACAGTGTCAACAACAACTTCAATTGAGTCGTTGCATTTGTATAGTGTTGGTATTGCGTTCATCCTGACCCGAATTGTCTATCGATCAGTTTGAGTTGAA
Source organism: Capsicum pubescens (assembly GCA_030864215.1). Taxonomy (NCBI): domain Eukaryota; kingdom Viridiplantae; phylum Streptophyta; class Magnoliopsida; order Solanales; family Solanaceae; genus Capsicum; species Capsicum pubescens. The sequence continues at coordinate 219,298,968 of CM061542.1, read as the reverse complement.
ATGAGTTCTCATTATCTTGATATTTTAAAAACAATATCTTTTAAAATTTTAAAATTAATTAAGATCCATTTAGACCAAATCAACAATTTTAAAACTTGTCATTCTTTTTCAAAATTACAAATCACCCATACAAATCATCCATTTGCGGAATTTTTTTTTTCTCATTTCAAATATCAATTTCTTGCTCCTCTCTCTCTCTCTCTCAATAATACATACAATAACTACTCAACATATTTCTCAATCCTTCAAAACAGATCTATTTTCTTCCCATTTTCGACCATATAGTTGTTATTTTTGACTTCATTCTCGCTTGTATCCATTATTTTTTCTGTCTTCACAAGTAACAGAGTTCGAGAAGAGTTATATATTTGTTCTTTATTCTAAAAATTAGGGCTTTTTAGTTAATGATGAAAAAGAAGACTTTTAGTTGTATTATCTTCGAGAATGGGTTAACAATTTTGTGTTTTGATGCTAAAAGGTTAGGAAGCACCTGAGAAAACCCTCGTTTTTATCTCAATATTTTATTGAATGTCATGGTATTGTTGGATGGTGTTTGTAGTATTATTGGTGGCTGTTGTTGGTGGTGTCGGTATTTGTGTTTTAGGCGGTGGTGTCGGTGGTCTTGGTATTGGTATTGGTGGAATTAGTGGTGGTCTTGGTGGCATTGGTGGTGGAATTAGTTATGGTGGTGGTGGTCCATCTGTTGCAATGGGTGGAAGATCTGTTGGGAGATATTAAATAGGTCTTCAAACAGATTCCCCATCTATTCCAACTGATGGGTTATCCGTTGGAGTAATTTTTGTAATGTGGCGTATAATAATTTATTAAAATTTGTCTTACCTTTTAAAAAAAATTACGCAGACATCAAATGTAATGTATTTTTTATTTTTCTATTGTTTGTAGTTAAAAGATGTCTCCCAAAAGAAAAGAAACTGAAAGTGGAGAAAGTGGATCAACTTCTGATCACCAAACAAAAAAGGCTAGAGTATAGATAGATTCAAAGGAACTTCCAGAACAATCTCAGTCAAGGCAAAATGAATCCAAGGAAAGTGATAACTCCTCCTCACCAATGAAGCGTGAAATAACATCAAAATTCCAGTATGATTCTGTCAAAACCATTAGTATTGACAAGTTTTGAGTTGCGATGCCGATGAATAGGCCTAATACAGTTTTTGGTGATCTTGTACTTAAATGTTAGTTGGGGAAACCTTTTGACGAACTTAGGAGTATTATGAAGAATGGAAACATAGATGGACTTTTCAAGAAGAGCTGATTTGCATACTTTCTCGAGCTGTTTGAGGACCGCACTCTCCGTTTCCAAATGAGCATGGTATATGGCCTTCTCAAGCGCAGGATCAAGTATGCGGGGAAGAAGGGCAGAAAAAATATGGATGAAGTCTGGATCAACTACTGTGGCATGCCGATTTGTTTTAGATTGAAAGAGTTTTCCATAGTGATGGGCTTGAGATGCGATCGTCCAGAAGAACCTCTCATCAAGGAAACACCCCACAAAGGGTCCAACAAATGCAAGGTAAAAAAAGATGGGTTGTTGGGCATTATTGGACCTAGCTACAAAGGGGAGGATTTGATTGCGGATCTCTAGAATAAAAACATACCAAAGCACTATAGGGAGAAATTGTGCTTAGTTTCGTTTGTCATTCCGTTTTATTGGCAAGAGACTCCAGGAAAGTCATAGAACATGATTTGTTGGCGCTTGCTAATGATTTTGGGAAATCCAATGATTATCCATGGGGATATGACAACTACTACTTGACTGTTAAATATTTACTGACAAAGCTATCCCCAAAGACGACCACATTATACGACTTTCCCTGGGCTTTCATGGTAAAATTGATCACTATTTTTACTCATCCATTAATTTATATTGAATATAGTTATTATGACTTTTTTTTTGCTTGCTTCCTGTTTACATATTTTAGGCTTGGGCATGTGAAGCCATTCCTCCCCTCCGAAAGTAATTTAAGGATTACTCGGACAAGGTTTCTCATCCAAAGATCCTTAGGTGATTGGCAGCAACAAAGAGCAGCAAAAAATATATTAAGGAGGCTGATCTCTTTAACCCTCCGAATAATGCAGTACGTCTTCTTTCAACTAAAATAATTTGCCTCAAAGAAAGATATTGAAATAGATGTTCCATCTGTTGCGATAGATAGGTCATCTTTTGTAACAAATTACCTATTAACTGTAACTGGTGCAACAAATGGGTAATCTGTTACAATAGATGATCCATATTTTGCAACAAATTAACCACCTGTTGCTTTAGTTCTTTGAACTGACTCAACAGATTACCCACCTGATGCAAATTATGCACCAGATGTGTAATCTAATGCAATATATTACCAATCTATTGTGACATATAGATCAGCTGTTGCGGTAGCTAGATCGTCTGTTGTATAAGTTGGTTGTGTTACATCCATGTAACCCAACTGACTACAAATTATTATTATATGATTTAAATGCCTCCTATTTTTTATAGGTTGTGCATCCTTGGATCGTGCCTACCATTAATGAGCTGGGGATGACTTCTTTTCTTACTCTAGGTCTTTTTGATATAAAAGAAGACCCAACGATAGAGTTAATAAAGAATAAATTGGCTGGAGAAACATCCATAAGAAGAGCAGTTAGGCAAGGTCAGCCTAATGTTGAAGCTATTCACTACTAACCTCAAACTGCAACAGATTCGGGTGCTTCTTCTGGGGTTATTGCTGGTGGAGTTGTTTATGATGGTGGCATCCATCTTGATGCTACTACTACTGCCAATCGTGATTATGAGCATGTTGGTGCTCAGTAAAAAATAAATACTTTTGAAAACACCTCTAACATAGGTCCCTCTCACCCCTACATCGGTCCCTCCCACCCTTACAGTGGTCCCTCTCACCCCTCCCCACCCTCATATTCTCATTGCAAATGCAAAGTGTGCAAGGACAGAGAGGATAAACTTCTTAAAAATCTAGAGGATATTGTTGAAGCTATCGAGGAGTTGAAATCCATGAGGGGTGTCATACCATCCAATAAGTTGAGGGAGCCATGCACTCCTACAGTGGCGGTTAGGAGGAAGAGAAGAAAAATTAGACAAATTCTCTCCATTCTAAAAACAAAAAAAATTGCAACTCCTTTCGCTTCAAGAGTTGTTGAAGTTTAGGGGCCGCTGAAGAATGTGGACATATTCGGCGCTTGGCAAGGAGAAGAAGAAGGAACTGCAAGAAATCATGAATAGCAGGATGAAGGTTCGAAAAGAATACACCATGCATTCATTTGCCGCCAAAGACTCCACAAATATGACAAATATGCGTGTGTGGTATGAGGATAATGTAAATTTTCATTTGCTAACCTAGCCTTCCAATCTACTCCGCGAAGAAGAATCTACGTAGTAGATGTGTAATCAGTTGCAATAACTTGGTATTTTGTTGCAACATAATACACATCTGTTGCATAAGTTACGTTGTCTGGGTAATCTGTGAACTGATTCATAGAACCCTCTGTATTGAATTCTTTCCATTGTGTTTTTATTTTTTACAATTACTAAACTATTTAAAAATTATCTTCTTATACCACAGTATGTTGATGAAGTTCTCTGCCTCATGAGGGGCAGGCAATTAGCGTACCCGAATGCTTATGATACTGCAAATAGGATAATGGACCTCAACTTCTACAATAATTTCAAGGATAGGTACGGTGATCTCCGTAAGCTAGCTGATTCCGGTGGCCCAAAATTTGATAAGTTAGTTTCTACATTCCAATGGGATGAAGAAGCGATTAAATAAGTTAGATGGAAGAGGCCATATTCACACGGCAAGAGCTGGACCAAGGCAAAGAGAATTCTTGTAGTCATGAACGTGAAAGTCAAACATTTTCTCGCTGTTGAGATACTACTATATGAGGGAAATATTAAGGTTTATGACTACAAATTACCTGGATTCAGCGAGGACACATTTTCAACCCACATGCAGCCACTCTTGAAGTCGTTGCCCAAGTTGTTAACGTAGAGTAAGCTAATGAATCATTTGCCGGCTGAAGTCTTGATGAAAGAATCATGGGATTTTGAAGGTTGAAATAAGAACATCAATCTCCAGAGAAATAGAACCAGTGCAGCGTGCGGGCCGTACTCGCTTGCATACATCAAGTGTTTGCTAACCGGCACAGAAATGATCGGTATGTGCGACGTCAATGTGGGAAAAATGCAATGGGTCTGGGATTATGGGGTACTAACTAAATGGTTGGAGCCCGTGTATAAAAAATAATATGTACAAAGACAAAAATGAACACGATAACAATTTTTCATTTCAAGCCACTTCACTTTACTTTACATGTAGTGGCAATAATTTTTAAGTCTGCGGATAGTTGAATTTTTATAATGCAAGAGATAGTATATCTGTTGTAACAGATATAATACCTGTTGTAACAGATATAATACCTGTTGTGATAGATTGATTATCTGTTGGAATAGGCTGGTCATCTATTGCATTAATAGATGTTTTCCAATCTGTCTATCGCAATAGATATCCAATCTGTTATAATATATAATCTATCTGTTACAACTGATAGATAATCTATTGGAAAAAATCAAGAAAGTAGGAAGACCTGTTATATAATTTTCAGCAAATGATCTAACTAAATGGTTGGAGCCCGTGTATAAAGAAGAATATGTACAAAGACGGAGACTAACACGATAATAATTTTTTATTTCAAGCCACCTCACTTTGCATGTAGTGGCAATAATTTTTATGGCTTTGGATAGTTGAATTTTTATAATGCAATAGATAGTATATCTGTAGTAACAGATATAGTACGTATTGTGATAGATTGATTATCTGTTGAAATAGGTTGGTCATCTGTTGTATTATGCAGATGTTTCCCCATCTATCTCTCGCAATAGATATCCAATCTGTTGCAACATTAAAATCTATCTGTTGCAATTGATTGGTAATCTATTGGAACAAATCAAGAAAGTAGGAAGACGTGTTATATAATTTCTAGCAAATAACCTATGTGTGTATCTCATGTTACAACATATGTCTAAATCTGTTTGATAAGATATGTCGTATGTTACAGCAGATATATTATCTGTTGCGATATTTGAATCTAGTATTCCATTTCAATTAACATGTTCAAAACTAAGGATTAAATTATATTCATAGACAACATAAAATAAGTTGAAGCGTTCGAAAATTACATGAAATAACTCAACAAATAAATGAAATGTAAAAAAATCATTATGGGTACAAATGATCTACTCTACAAATAAATCAACAAGTTAAACCAAGAAGGATAGGTTATTACATTGACGGACTCAAGCTATAAGGATCTACTCAATATGGACAAGTTGTTCTTCATCCGATGCTACAAAATTTGGCTTTGGTCATCGTGGATCTTTAATGTCGCTTGTGTATGGCTTCTGAGCTTTCACTTCTCCGTATTTCCATAAAAGAGCAGTGTATCTTTTGCGGAGTAATCCTGCATCAAGTCCATCATTTTGTACTTGTAATCTATCACTCAAATACTCGTCGTACGCAGCAATAAAAAGACCGCAATCCTTGCTTTTTAAAAAAATAGATAATCCATATCTTGCAGTTCATGCAAGCATTGTGAAATTTGTGGAATGAAATTAAATCATGACACTTAAACTTACAGGATACCAATGGTTTGTTGAGAAATTCCTTCAACATATTGTACATCAAATGGATTACCCATTTTATCCCAGTATGCTTCAATCGTAGACCAATCAGTACGAAAATTTTGGTCCAAAATGCCACTCATATCAATATAAGTAGGTAATATTTTGGCCAGATTTTGTATCTCAGATGACGGCCCGGAACATCTCCTTCGTGACATCGAGTCATAAACTCGGATGCGCCTCTATTTTAGAATGACGACAGCCAACACCCAATGGAATTCATCACCACAATTGATTGGGATGTACACTTCGTCGACCAAATGCCATGGTAAGCCAGTCAGAATGCTAAAACCTTTGATGATGTTAATTAAGCATTCCTCATTTTGGGAAACTTCCGGCTATTGTTGACAATACCTATTGTAGGCATTATTTATGTAAATTTTGTACAGATAATTTTCTGTCATGTATCTGTATTGTTCTTGTGTTTACAACTTGACCTTCTTTTGGAGGTAGTAAAAAATAATATCGATGTGCTGCACATATTATCAAATATTTTGGATTACGTGACGAAAAAATTAATATGTAGATGCAATTAAATAAAGTATTAATTAATAGTAATATGTATGACATTTAAACCTCATCATTCCAGCAAGTTTGGGTATGTGACATCAAATAAAACCAATTCCTCATTTTGGGATGTGCAACAACAAAGTTGAATATACCAAAACTAAGACTCGATTCATTCACTTTGTAGCGTTTGTTATTTTGTTTTCTACATGATGATTTATATATGTTAATGTCACGTTCTTACAACAAGAATAGTATAAACAAATATCTTTAAAAATTGATTTATGTACCTGCCGGCATGATGCTTTAACAGCCCATCGGCAATCCATTCTGAATAGTCGTTGATCAACTGTGTTAGTTTTTTTAGAGCCTCATCCGAGATGTTAAACCCTTCAAACAGGTAATTCTTCCGTTCTCTCAAACTGACAGGCTTTACTTTTTCTTCTTCTTTGGAAGAAATTGATGGATTATCAATTGTGATATTATGCTCTTCAGCAGTGGCTTCTACTGCGACATCCACCTGAAAAGCCAGAATTATCAATGCTAATTACAGATATACAATAGATTATCCATCTGTTGCAATATATGAGCCTTATGTTGCAACAGATAGATTATCTGTTGGGATGAATTCGAACAGGTAAATTAGAGTAGTACGATAATTTCAAACAGATGATCCATCTGTTGTAAGATAAGACTCATCTATTGCAACAGATAGTGCATCTGATGTAACAGGTTAGACATCAGTTACAATAGATGTATATATCTGTTTGATGATTTTCAGTAGATGGATCATCTATTGAAACAGATATGTGCCTATTTATTTATTGGAACAGGTGATGTACATTCCCCTTCTTCGGATCATGCTGCTCTCCTGTGGCCCTTACACACTGAATATCGGTGCAAGACAAAGACAGAGGCATTGCAATTTTACTTTTTTCGATGCTTGATGATGCCTTAGAAGTATCTTTCCTTCTCCTCTTAGCCTCCTTGATCTCTAGTGGAGTGTATGGATATGAAATCCTCTTTGATGGAATGACACCCCTCTTAGATTGTATTTTCTTTATAAATCAGTTAGTGCATTAATAACATTAATCACTCCATCGTGTTTTGCCTTGCAGTCTTGACATTTTCATGTAGAACATTCGCTAGATGTGGAAAAATCTGGAGAAAAATTTGTACAACCAGTATGATCATAGTTATAATGGCTTGTTATTTCAAAAATGGTAAGAGGAGATTCACTACGACTACCATCGTCAACAACAACAAGCCCACCCTCTAAAATTATTTTTCTTGTGATGGTTGTTGCTCTAAACAATTCCATTTTTATTCCATCAACGACCTTAGGGTCCGATAAAGTTTGCACAGGCCATAAAGTAAGAAAAATGACATCTTCAACTCTCGATTGGTTGGAACAAGCCGCGGATGGAAAATCTAAAATAAATCGGTACATATATTAGAATGATGATAAAATTATTTAAAATAATCATTAATTAAAATAAAAACTTAATTAGAATTGGACTTTCTGCTTCCTTGGAAGGATTGAAAAGATCAAGAAATTTTACATTTTTATTGGTTTTGGCCAACAACCATCTCAGGATTCTTGGACAGGAAACTTCTTTTTGGTAGTTCACTTGTAATCTCAAATAAGGAATGGCTTCAAATGCCCAAGCCTATAACATAACGCCAATAAATCAAAAGCATTATTGAATACAAAAATGATGAATCATATCGTGATAAAAGAAATATTTACCATGAAGACCCGTGGGAATCCATATAAGTTGACTGTCTTTGGTGTCAACGGAGTCAACAAATATTGGACAGTCATTTTAAAGCTTTTATAACCCCAAGGATAGTTGTTAAATTCCTCAAGATCCTCAGAGAGATTTATTAAACCGGGGTTTATGTTGTTGTTAACATCTCTTACCCAAAGAATATTATGTACAAACCAAACCAAGCACAATGATTGCTTGTGCTTCTTTGAGTGTCCTTTACCTTTCAACGCTTCTATCAAATTTTGTTTTTAAATCTTGGACCAATAATGGATACCAGGTCCTCACGATCACTCCACTTGCCTTTGCCTTTTTTAGGTGTGCGGGGTGCTTTTTTGGATCAGAGTAGGTATAACTTGAGAAGGAGAAGGAGGATAACATTTTAGTTTGGTAACTATAGCAAACTCCTTCCAACCAAAACAAACAGGCATGCCACAATAATTTATCCATGCCTCATCTATCTTGTCTTTGTTTTCATACATAAACCTACGCTTAATAAGATCGTACACTATTTTTAACTGGAAACGAGCATGTTGTCCTCCGGCAAATAAAGATATTGCCCAAAGCAGCTATTCCTGAAATAAGCTTCCAATTTTTGTTCTCAAAGTATTTTTCTGAAGGCGTCAAAAGATTTTCCCATGGTTGAGTTAACCATAAAATCACCCGTTAAATCTGTAGCACCATCACACTGCATTCTTACAAGATGACGATCAATGATGAAGGTTTTGACCAACTTTTCGGCGAAAGGGCTATTAGTATTTGGATCATCTCTTTTGAGACATTTCTCCTCCCCGTGTTCATTACCTTCTGCTCTTGATTGAGATAACGCTTGTAAAGCAAGCTCATAGAGTGGTGGATGTAGCCGAGTTGCTACACTTGTTTCTTTACTTGGACTTAATTCAGTTTCTTTTCTTTTGGGAGCCATATTATCTTAAATTAATAGGAACATAAAATAGACTATAATTAATTAATGCATCATTAAAAAAGGATAATAGTAAATCTAAAATGCACAATGGTAAAATAATAGTTCCAACAGACCACACATCTGTTGCACCAGGAATATTATCTGTTGCACCAGGTATGTTATCTGTTGCAATATATAACCGACCTGTTGCAATGGATGAGTAAACCTTTGGAAATAATAAAAATAGATCACTAATCTGTTGCACCAGGTATTTTATCAGATGAAACATATAACCGACCCATTGCAAAGAATGAATAAACCATTGAAAACTATAAAAATATATCACTAATCTGTTGCACCAGGTATTTTATCTGATGGAACATATAACCGACCTGTTGCAATAGATGAGTAAACCATTTGAAACCATAAAAATAGATCACTAATCTGTTGCACTTAGTAGTTTATCTGTTGCAACATATAACCAACCTGTTGCAAAATGAGTAAACCGTTGGAAACCATAAAAACAGATCACTAATCTGTTGCACCAGGTAGTTTATCTGTTGCAACATATGTAACACCCTAATTTTCTGAACCGAAATGCTACACGGTGCTCATGACCCCAAAGGACAACAAGCTAACCCATGACTGATATCTATACCGGTACACTGCATAATATAACATGAAAATGCAGAAACATGTACTGAATGGCCATATGGTTCAAATCTGAATAAACATCTGATAAGACAATGTCTGAAAATGGTATAACAATACCAAAACAAATCTGAAATAACTATCTGACATGCTATAGTCTGGATAGCCTCTAAACTGTCTGAATAAGGAGTTGATGGGATATGTCCCCAACTAACTCCATCTAGTAACTGAACTAAAACAGCAAATGAAGAATTAATCATATCGTCCTCGAATGAAAAGGAATCACTGCAAACTCTGAACACTAGAATGCTACTGCTGATCTGGAGCTCGTGCCTCTGAACCTATGGTGTAACATAAGAGAAAGCACCATAGCGCAAATGCTTCAGTACGTCTAAATGTATTGAGTATACGAGTGAGGTAGGCTAAATGCAAATGGTTATATGAATGAACAATGCTGACTAATATGAACGTGAGAATACATACATGCATACATAACTGTAACTGAACTCGTGGAGATACTGACTACTGAGTCTGAATACTGACAACATGAGTGTACTGATACTGAGATACTAAATAGATGAACAACTATTTTTGACAGTTCGAATTATGAAGAACTGGTCTGGTTGACTGTGTCTGACAGTCCTGAAGCTGAATACTGATATCATGAATTTTGATAACTGATATGACTGATACATAAGTTCAAAAAATTGATATAACTGTGATGATCGGCTTAACCGATGTAACTGATACTGAGCAACTGTATCTGACAGTTTAAGTTCTGATGGAACTATCTGAGTTCTGTTCTACTTGGAGTAACTAAATCTGAGATCAGTCCTATCTAGCGGGTGATCATGAGTATACTGATAATAAGGATGATTTGACTTAGTTTGATATTAGTCCTATCTAGCGGGTGATCTTTAAATCTAATGATTCTGATACTGATTAATCATAGTTGAGATCAGTCCTAGCTAATGGGTGATCTTGAAGTCTATTTACAATGATAAACATTGACTGTATCTAAACGTATTGAATCTGTAACTGAAACTGTGGGATGTGTTCATCTAACCGACATGCCCCAAGCTAAGCTAACTGGGGTCGAATATCTGCCCTGACTGGAAGGGTGTCAGTACCGCTCCATCAGTAAAGACATCTTTTGTGGAGTCAGTCCTAATCTAGTGGGTGACTCCTGGGATCAGTCCTATACATATAAATGTGCTAACGGGTGAACCCTAAGTATGCCAGTCTTATCTAACGGGTGACATCTCATACCTATGCTGGCAACGTAGTGCTGAAACATAGGGATTGCTTCTAGGGATCTCAGTCCTATTCTAGCGGGTGAGTCCCCATCCCTAGGCTCACTCAGTGTTGAATCCTACTCCCATCTTAAATACACTAAACTGAATAACAGAGATGAACTGAATAGCTGAATTGAACTAATTAGCTGAACTGATACTAGTGGTGTTGTTTAGCGGAGCTAAACTAAGTTTACTAAATTCCGATGAATAACAAAATGTACTGAGTTCTAAGGACTGATTGAGAGTACTAAAGTTACTGAGATTGACTGTGAATATTGAAGTTACAGACTGAGTATTGAGATCACTGAGATTACTGAACTACTGAGACTACTGAGATTTTTGAGTTTTCCTGAGTCACATGACTGACTGAATTCTATAGATCATGGCTTAACTGAGAGTATCGTGATAACATGACATGGCTCTAGGCACACAACTATATTTTTTGTGTACGAATACCGCCAGGACTCGATGGGAAGGAAACTGACACACATGACTGACTTGAGTACGTGACCAACATTAAAAATCCATAATATCATAACTTGGGGAAATTCCATGAAGTGCATGGATATCATACATTTTGTACATAAGTAGGATTTGCAAGTAAGCATGGCATAATGTCATAAGACTAGTTCATGAACATCCCAACAACATTTACATGACACAATATCAACATGAAAATCATTGGAATATGGGGGCATATTATGAATCCTTCACTTAGTCACAATTTAGCTATAATGCATGATTTCTAGTCTCTTAGGTATTTTATCAAACACCTTACATGCACAACTTAGGCATAGGTGTAAATCATACAATTACTCATCATAAATAATCAAACTTACATGTTTTCAACTCATATGATGTCATAGATTCATAATAACACATAAAGATTCTATCTTGGCATCATTCAACACATAAACATGATAACAATCCATTCATAACATGAAAACCATAATATATAGTTTTAGAAAAGGGTTCTTGAACTTCATGGACGAAAGGAGTCTATGAATGAACACATGCATACCTTAGAAAGAAAACCTTGATGATTTTTTGGAGAGTTCTTGGATTGGGAAACATAATTATTGATTATCTTGGAAAAAGGCTTGAATTTTGCTTTTGAGAGATGAGTTTGATGAAAACCCTAATCTTATGGTTGAGATCATAAGAGAGGATTTTTGAGATACTTAACTAAAGAAAAATGGGAAAAATTATGCCTCTTTAGGGTTATAAGTCGGAGGAAGTGAAGGAAAAAGACCAAAATACCCTTACAAAATAAATTCCCAGTTGCTGAAAATATTAGCTGACGACATTTATGACAAGGTGTCAAAAATATGGTAAGCCATCAAAAATATCATCACACAGGATCTGGAATTGATGGTTTCTGCCTAAGTCTAACGACCTTCATGGTAGGGTGTCAAAAATGTGGTAAGCTACCACGAATGTCGTCACTTAGGAGCTGGTTTCTGCCTAAGGCTGACGACCTTCGTGGTAGGGCATCACAAATGTGGTAAGCTACCACGAATATCATCACACAGGAGCTGGATTCTGCCTAAGGCTGATGACCTTCGTGGTAGGGCGTCACAAATGTGGTAAGCTACCACTAATGTCGTCACACAGTTTCCAGTCTGAGATGCTGGAGTAAAATAGGAATAACTCTTTGCTCCGATATTGGATTTAGGCGAAATTGGTATCATTGGAAATATAATTCAATTAAATATCTGTTGATAGGTCATAAGCTCAAAAATTCCAAGTATAATTAGAGATATTCTCGTTTGAAGTTGACTATACTAATATCCTTCTCAAGAATTCAATCGGTAAGGAATGTTTTGATTCGTCTGATAGATGGGAGTTATTTGAAGACTTAATATACATCTAACCTACTCATAAAACTATTAAATAACCATGATGTACTATGCATGAGCTTGGTACATGGCTCTAATATTGGTTTGGATTTTTTGGGGTATTACAATATATCCCTCTTGGGAACATTCATCCTCGAATGATGACTGCTTGAGAGAGGAGAAAGGATAAAATGATGCATAGATAGCATGAATGACTGATCATGATTTCATGGCCGACATGACTGAAAACTGAGCATATCATACTGTACATGCATATCTGATGCATGGGTAGCTGATTTATGAATGTAGGACTGAGTATTTCGATAAACTGAGTTTCTCAAACTAAGAATGCATATCTGATGCTTAAATGATAAGTTGAATCCATGCATATCTGATGCATGATTATATGACTGACATGGTACATGAATGTATGATTGAAAGTACTGATAAGCTGACCACGCATATCTGATGCATGAATACATGACTGAACTGACTCACGAACATGCGACTGAACATGCAATGGTAATGTAACACCCCGATTTGCTGAACCGAAATGCTACACGGTGCTCATGACCCCGAGGGACCACAAGCTAACCCATGACTGATATTTGTACCTGTATACTACAAATCATAATTTAATAATGCGGAATACATAGAACTGTAAGGCCATAAGGTTCAACTGAATAAAATCATGTGGGTGAAAATACCCAAAACAACTCAATCTGAACGTAAATCTGAATATAAATCTGAAAGCCTCTAAATTATCTGAATAAGGAGTTGAAAGAACATATCTCCAACTAACTCCGTAAAACTGAACTGAAGAAATAAAAAAATATATCAAATCATATTGTCCTCGAATCAATAAGGACTCACTGTGTCTCTGCGTCTGGAATGATACCGCTACTACTGGACTGGAGCTCATGTCTCGGAACCTATGGTGTAACATGAAAATAAATCACCATAGCGCAAATGCGTCAGTACAACTGGAGTACTGAGTATACGAGGAAGGTAGGCTGAACATAACGGGTTTCATGCATGAACAACACTGGCTGACTAATATAAATATGGGAGTGCAAACACACATATATAGAAACTGGGACCGTGAATACATGATAGCATGACCTGTAAGATAATACATGGTTTACTAATAACTGTCATGACTGATACTGAAACTGATAACATGGACGACTGTATCTGACAGTCCTGTATATACTGAAATCTGAAGAACGCTCTGAGTTCTTTTACTGAGATTGATACTGAAACTGTGGGAAGTAGTGTTTAACCGACATGCCCCATGTGTGCCGTTATGGCTAAGCTGGGGTCCAATCTCTGCCTCGACTGGAGGGGTGTCAATACCGTGCCATGGATAAGGACAACCTGTGAGTGACCCTTATCTGGCGGGTACTCAATGAGAACGGTGGGAACCCTAAATTGATGGGTTAAGCCACCCCATCAACCCTAATATGACGGGTTAAGATATCTCAACCTACGCTGGCTACGTAGTTCTGGAACACAAGGATTGCTACTAAGAATCACACCCTGAACTGGAGGGTGAGTTCCCATCCTTGGGTTCACTCGGTGCTAACCTCTACTCCCATCTGGAGGGACTAGACATGAATAACTGACTGTGCATGACTTAATCTTACTAGATTCCATTGACTGACGAAATGTTACTGATATCTGACAACTGACTAAGATCATGAGGTTTTCCTGAGTCACATGACTGATTGAAGTCTATGGAATCATAGCTTGAGTTAGGATATCGTGAAACATGACATGGATCTAGGCACACAACTATAGTTTTCGAGTACAAGTACCCCCAGGACTCGATGGAAGAAAACTGACACACATGACTGACTTGATCATAAGAGTAGAGTCCATAATTTATAATATCATAAGTAGGGATCTCATACTAAGCATGGTTATCAACAATGTATTGCATGGAAAGGATTTCATATCACATGGAAGTACTTGCACAATCTTAATATCATGTTTGTTGCATAATCATATTGGCAACACATACTAATAGCTTGGAAGTTCATATAGTTTGCTTGGTTATCATACATCTTGTTCATAAGTAGGATTTGCAAGTAAACATAGCATAATCTCATAAGAATAGTTCATGAGTATTCCAACAATATTTACAAGGCACATTAACAACATAGAACTCATTGGAACGTAAGGGCATATCATGAATCCTTCACTTAGTCACAATTTATCTATATTGCATAATTTCTAGTTTCTTAGGCATTTTATCAAACACCTTACATGCACATCTTAAGCATAGGTGAAATCATCAAATTTTACATCATGAACAACCAAATTTACATGTTTCCAACTCATATGATATCATGAATTCACAAAAACATATAAAGATTCCATCCTGGGAATCACCCAATATCAACAACATGATCATCAACACCCAACAATATAGAAATCATACTTTATAATGAATAAGAGGAAAATAAACAAGCATCAACATGGGTATGATCATATCACCACAATCAACCAAGCTTTTGTATTTTAAAGATTGATTTTTGAACTCCACGGATGAAAGGAATCCGTGGATGAACACTACGCATACCTTAGAAGGAAGATTCTTGATGATTGATGGAGGAATTTCCTTAAAATCAGATCTTCAAACGTAATTATGCAACCCTAGTTGTTTTTCTCCTTTAGTTCTCTTGGATGATGGGCTTTGAGATGAAAATAGGGTTGCAGTATGTTTAGAATCTATATATTTTATAGGGTTAAGTTTAGGGACGTGTAAGGAGTATTTAAAGACTTAATTACATTTAAAATAACTCAAAACGGAGTGTTTTTGACACCTGGAATTGACTTAGGCGGCGCCCAAGTGACCGCCTATGCTTGGGTTGGGCGGCGCCCAACCAATCGCCTATGCTTACTGTCTCTCACGAAAATGGGCATAACTTTTCGCTCGGGTATTGGATTAAGGAGAAATTGGTATCGTTGGAAAGATAATTCGATTTTCTACAATTTGGTGGGTATAAATCAGCCAAAACACCACGTTAACATCTAGTTATACTCGTTCAAAGATGAACCTTGCAAAATCAAACACTAAACTTGATGGATTCAAAAACTCTTAGCTTGTATTACCTTAAGTGACTCATATGAACATGCTTAATGCATCATAAGCTATCCTATAACTAGGATATTCATTCTAAGTCATGTACTCAAGTATGAATCACTGGATAGGATATTTCACACGTAGGAATACTTATTCACTTCCTATCTTAGAAACATGTGGGGTATTACAATATCTCCCTCTTGGGAACATTCGTTCTCGAATGAGAATTTACTGAGAAGGGATACAAGGCAATAGAACCTGAACTGAGCATGAAGAACTGAAACTTGATCTCATGATTGACATGCTAAACATACTGAACTCGTGCATATCTGATGCACGGACAACTAACACATGAATGCATGACTGAGTATGAAATAATTAATAGGTACCAAGTTTATACTGGAACCATGAATGTGAAACTGAATGAGATTAAGGAGAACTGTTACCTTGAGCTTGATCTGAATTGGCGAGGAAGAGGTGAGGATACTTGGTACGCATATCTGCTTCTGCTTCCCAAGTAGCTCCCTCATGAGACTGATTTCGCCAAAGAACCTTGACTAGAGGGACTTCTTTGTTCCTCAATCTACGAGTCTGATAATCTAAGATTTCAACTGGAATCTCTTCATAAGAGAGGCTATTCGGAATGTCGACGCTCTGAATAGGGACAATAAATACTGGGTCACCTATGCACTTCTTTAGCAAAGATACATGGAAGGCTGGATGGACTGAGGCTAGATCTGAAGGCAACTCAAGCTCATAAGCTACCTTGCTGAAGCGACAAAGAATTCTGAAGGGACCGACATACCGGGGACTGAGTTTCCCTTTTTTACCGAACCTCTTCACTCCCTTCATGGGAGAGATCTTAAGATAGACATAGTCATTGACCTCGAACTCAAGATCCTTTTTACGAACATCTGCATAGGACTTCTGTTGGCTCTGAGCAGCCCGGAGTCTCTCTCTGACCAACTGAACTTTCTCTAAGGAGTCGAATACTAAGTTAGGACCTATGATTGAGGCCTCGCTAACTTTGAACCAACCAATCAAAGATCTGCATCTCCTACCATAGAGAGCTTCGAATGGAGCCATCTGAATACTAGAATGATAGCTATTGTTGTATGCAAACTCAATCAAAGGCAAGTGGTCGTCCCAACTTCCCTTGAAGTCAATTGCACACGCCCTTAGCATATGTTCAAGATTCTGAATGGTCCTCCCTGCTTGACTAACTTTATGAGGATGAAATGTTGTGCTGATATGGACTTGGGTACCGAGACCCTTTTGGAAAGCTTTTCAAAAGTGAGAAGTGAACTGGGTACCCCTGTCTGAGATGATAGATAGTGGAACACCGTGTAATCTGACTAACTCCCTGATATAGAGTTTGGCATAATCCTCAGTGGAATGAGAAGTACAAACAGGAAGGAAATGAGCTGACTTGGTCATTCTATCTATAATGACCCAGACAGAATTATGTTGATGACGAGTTCTAGGCAAACCCGTCACAAAGTCCATGTTAACTTCTTCCTACTTTCAAGTAGGAATGGTGAACTCTTGCATGGAACCACTAGGTTTCTGATGCTCTATCTTAACCTGCTGACATGTAGAGCACTTAGCCACAAACTCTGCAACATCTCTCTTCATCCCACTCCACCAATAGATCTCCCGCATATCGCGGTATATCTTAGTAGCCCCTGGATGAATAGAGTATCGCACACCATGCGCTTCTACGAGAATTCGCTGCCTCAATTCATCTACGCCTGGAATACATAGACGACCCTTACAACGAAGAACATCATCTTCTCCTTGGGAGAAAACCTCAACTTTCTGATTCTGAACTGACTCTTTGAGCTTGACAAGGCTAGGATCCCTGTCTTGTTTCTCTTTCACCTCAAAACCTAGAGATGACTCTGAACTACTATGAACACATACACCACCCTCTGAAGAATTGACTAAGCGAACGGCTAGTCTGGCAAGCTGATGGATCTCCTTAGCCATCTTTTTCTTACTATCCTCAATGTGAGAAATACTACCCATGGAGAGTCGACTGAGAGCGTCGTCCACAACATTGGCCTTGATCGGATGATAAAGAACACTTATGTTGTAATCCTTCAAGAGCTCTAACCACCTTCTCTAGTGAAGATTGAGATCTTTCTGGGAAAAGACATACTGGAGGCTTTTATGGTCTGTGAAGACATCTACATGAACTCTATAGAGATAATGTATCCAAATCTTCAAGGCAAAAACTACCGTTGCTAACTCAAGATCATGAGTAGGATAATTCTTCTCATGTGGCTTTAACTGTCTGGAGGCATAGGCTATGACCTTACCATGCTGCATGAGGACACAACCTAAACCCACTCTGGA
This sequence comes from Capsicum pubescens, assembly GCA_030864215.1. Taxonomy (NCBI): domain Eukaryota; kingdom Viridiplantae; phylum Streptophyta; class Magnoliopsida; order Solanales; family Solanaceae; genus Capsicum; species Capsicum pubescens. Next base: position 219,280,863 of record CM061542.1, on the reverse strand, counting down.
TGCATCAAAATAGACTACAAAACCGTCTGAACCATCTGGAATAGCTCGAACTGGAGCGGAGGTGAGTCGAGTCTTCAACTCTTACAAGCTCTTCTCGCATGAATCTGACCACTGAAACTTAATCTTCTTCTGAGTCAATCTGGACATGGGAGATGCAATAGAAGAAAATCCCTCGACAAACCATCTGTAATAGCCATCCAAACCCAAGAAACTCCTAATATCTGATGGAGATACGGGTCTGGGCCAGTTTCTTACTGCCTCGGTTTTCTGAGGATATACTCTAATGCCATCACCAAAAATAATATGGCCAAGGAATGCTACTGATCTTAGCCAAAATTCGCACTTACTGAACTTAGAGAATAACTGGTGATCCCTGAGAGTCTGAAGAACAATCCTGAGATGGTCTGCATGATCACGCTCTGTGCGAGAATAGACCAGAATATCATCTATAAAGACTATGACAAACATGTCCAAGTACTGCTTGAACACACGGTTCATCAAGTCCATAAAAGCTACAGGGGCATTGGTAATACCAAATGATATGACTAAAAATTCGAAGTGACCATACCGAGTACGGAAAGCTATCTTCAGAATGTCACATTCTCTAACTCTGAGCTGATGATAGCCTGATCCGAGGTCTATCTTGGAGAAGTAACTGGCACCATGAAGTTGGTTGAATAGATCATCAATCCTGGGAAGAGGATATCTATTCTTGACCGTGACCTTGTTGAGTTGAAGATAATCAATACATATCCTGAGAGAACCGTTTTTCTTGCGCACGAATAATACTGGTGCACCCCATGGGGAAATGCTGGGTCTGATGAATCCCTTATATAAGAGATCCATCAACTGATCTTTCAGTTCCTTGAGTTCTACTGGTGCCATTCTGTATGGCAGAATAGAAATAGGTTGAGTATCCGGAAGAAGGTCTATGCCGAAGTCTATTTCCCTCTCGGGAGGAATGCCTGGAAGATCTTTGGGAAAGACATCTGAGTATTCATTAACAATAGGGACTGTTTTGAGGCTGGGATATTCAGAACTGGAATCTTTAACATGCACGAGATGATACACACACCCCTTAGAAATCATTTTCCTTGCCCAAAGGTAGGAAATAAGTTGACCCCTGAATGCTGAAATGTTACCCTTCCACTCTAGGATGAGCTCATTCGGGAACTGAAACTGAACTATCCTATTCTGCAGTCGATGTGGAATAGAAGGAATGAAGCCAATCCATGCCGAGAATGATATCAAAATCAGTCATCTCTAACTCCACTAAATCTGCTGATGTGGATTTCTGAGATATCATAACCGGGCAGTTCCTGTATACCCGCTGAGCTATGATGGTTTTACCCACTAGGGTAGAGACTAAGAAGGGCTCTGCTAGGACTTCGGGACTGATTCCGAAATCGCCTGCTATGTATGGAGTAACAAAAGACAAGGATACACTTGGGTCTATCAAAGCATAAACATGAACATGGAAAATCTGTAACGTACCAGTAACGACATCAGGAGAATTTTCCTAATTCTGTCGGGACTGAAGAGCATAGAGTCTGTTTGGGCGTTGTCCACTGGTAGCACTGGAATTGGCACTCTGCTGGTTCGGGCGACTAGACTGAGCTGTAGAATGATTTTGCTGACCCTGAAGACTTGACTACAGACACTCCCTAATCCTGTGTCCTGGCTTGCCACAACCAAAATAGACATCACTACCAGCTCTGCAAATGCCCTTGTGGTTCTTACCACAAGTCTGACAAAAGGGATTCGTTCGGGCACTGCTAACACTGCCCTGAGATTTAGAGCCTGGCGCTTTGTTTCTATTGCCGTCTATGAACTTCGGCACTGGAGCGCTGGCAGAGGAAGGAGCTGGAACGGCTGACTTAGAGCGAAACTATGAACGGTTTCCTCCATCTGTCTTGGGGTGAGCAAAGTTGAAATTACCTGACCTTGCTCTCTTGTTCTGCCTCTCCCTAGTCTTAAACTTCTGCTCTTCTACTTGCTGGGCATGGGTCATGAGTCTTTCTAAGGTCATATCACCGATCAGCATCGCAGACCTACACTCATTTACCACGCTATCGTGACCCTTGACACGAACTTGCTTATCTTAGCTCTATTGTCAGCAACCACATGAGGATCATACCTGGCTAGCTGAGTAAATCTAAGAGAATACTCCTTAACCATCATATTCCCCTTCCTGAGGTTGATGAACTCAAGAACTTTGGCTTCTCTCAGCTCTTGGGGAAAGAATCTATCTAAGAAGGCCGTGACAAATTCCTCCCACTCGATAGGGACTGTATCATCTAACCTCTCAGACTTCCACTATTTGTACCAATCATGAGAAACATCCTGTAACTGGTAGGTGGCTAACTCAGCACTCTCAATAGAAGTAACACCCATGATGTCAATGTCCTTCTGGACTTGGTCAATGAACTCCCGAGGGTCCTTATCAGACTTAGACCCATAGAAAGATGGAGGGTTCATCCGGGTGAAGTCCCGACCCTAGCTGCTTTGGGAGTGTCCACTGGATTGTCCTGAATAACTGGTGGCCGTTCATTCTATGCAGCCATGGACTGAGCAAGTGTGGTAAATGCAGCTCTAAACTCCGCATGGAAAACATGTTCGCCCAAAGGATCTCCTGGATGAGAAGCTGGTTGGTTTCTTCTCTTTGGGGCCATGGTCTGGAATAAGAGAAGAATGGATTGACTGAGAGTCTAACTTGTGATTCTGCTCACTAGCATGACATGAATAATGAAGAAAGGGGACTTCTCCTAAAACATCTTATAGCCTCCCGCACATAAATGTGGCGCGCAATACACCCATGTACAAGACTCTACTAGATGTGGCTTTTAGACTTCCTAGGACTCTATTGAACCTTAGGCTCTGATATCAAGTTTGTAACACCCCGATTTGCTGAACCGAAATGCTACACGGTACTCATGACCCCGAGGGACCAAGAGCTAACCCATGACTGATATCTGTACCTGTATACTGCAAATCATGATATAATAATACGGAATACATAGAACTGTAAGGCCATAAGGTTCAACTGAATAAAACCATGTGGGTGAAAATACCCAAAAAAACTCAATCTGAACGTAAATCTGAACATAAATATGAAAGCCTCGAAACTATCTGAATAAGGAGTTGAAGGAACATATCTCTAACTAACTCCGTAAAACTGAACTGAAGAAATAAATAAATGTATCAAATCATATTGTCCTCGAATTAATGAGGACTCACTGTATCTCTGCGACTGGAATGATACCGCTACTGCTGGGCTGGAGCTCGTGTCTCGGAACCTATGGTGTAACATGAAAAGAAAGAATCATAGCGCAAATGCGTCAGTACAACTGGAGTACTGAGTATATGAGGAAGGTAGGCTGAACATAAAGGGTTTCATGCATGAACAACACTGACTGACTAATATAAACGTGGGAGTGCAAACACACATATATAGAAACTGGGACCGTGAATACGTGATAGCATGACCTATAAGCTAATACATGGTTTACTGATAACTGTCATGACTAATACTGAAAATGATAACATGGACGACTATATCTGACAGTCCTATATATACTGAAATCTGAAGAACGCCCTGAGTTCTTTTACTGAGACTGATACTGAAATTATGGGAAGTAGTGTTTAACCGACATGCCCCATGTATGCCGTTATGGATAAGCTAGAGTCTAATCTCTACCCCGACTGGAGGGGTATCAATACCATGCCATGGGTAAGGACAGCCTGTGAGTGACCCTTATCTGGCGGGTACTCAATGAGAATGGTGGGAACCTTAAACTGACGGGTTAAGCCACCTTATCAACCCTAATTTGATGAGCTAAGATATCTCAACCTACGATGGCTACGTAGTTCTGAAACACAAGGATTGCTACTAAGAATCACACCCTGAACTGAAGGGTGAGTTCCCATCCTTGGGTTCACTCGGTGCTAACCTATACTCCCATATGGAGGGACTGGACATGAATAACTGACTGTGCATGACTTAATCTTACTGGATTCCATTGACTGGTGGAATGTTACTGATATCTGATAACTGACTAAGATCATGAGGTTTTCCTGAGTCACATGACTGACTGAAGTCTATGAAATCATAGCTTGAGTTCTTATATCGTGAAACATGACATAGATCTAGGCACACAGCTATAGTTTTCTGGTACAAGTACCCCCAGGACTCGATGGAAGGAAACTGACACACATGACTGACTTGATCATAAGAGTAGAATCCATAATTTATAATATTATAAGTAGGGATCTCATACTAAGCATGGTTATCAACAATGTATTGCATGGAAAGGATTTCATATCACATGGAAGTACTTGCACAATCTTAATATCATGTTCGTTGCATAATCATATTGGCAACACATACTAATAGCATAGAAGTTCATGTGGATTGCATGGTTATCATACATCTTGTTCATAAGTAGGATTTGCAAGTAAACATAGCATAATCTCATAAGAATAGTTCATGAGTATTCCAACAATATTTACAAGGCACATTAACAGCATATAACTCATTGGAACGTAAGGGCATATCATAAATCCTTCACTTAGTCACAATTTAGCTATATTGCATGATTTCTAGTATCTTAGGCATTTTATCAAACACCTTACATGCACATCTTAAGTATAGGTGAAATCATCAAATTATACATCTTGAACAACCAAATTTACATGTTTCCAACTCATATGATATCATAAATTCACAAAAACATATAAAGATTCCGTCCTGGGAATCACCCAATATCAACAACATGATCATCAACACCCAATAATATAGAAATCATACTTTATAATGAAAAGGAGAAAAATAAACAAGCATCAACATGGGTATAATCATATCACCACAATCAACCAAGCTTTTTTATTTTAAAGATTGATTCTTGAACTCCACGGACAAAAGAAATCCATGGATGAACACTACGCATACCTTAGAAGGAAGATTCTTGATGATTGACGGAGGAATTTCCTTAAAATCGGATCTTCAAGCTTAATTATGCAACCCTAGTTATTTTTCTCCTTTAGTTCTCTTGGATGATGAGATTTGAGATGAAAATAGGATTGCAGTATGTTTAGAATCTATATATTTCGTAGGGTTAAGTTTAGGTACGTGTAAGGAGTATTTAAAGACTTAATTACCTTTAAAATAACTCAAAACGGAGTGTTTTTGACACCTGGAATTGACTTAGGCGGCGCCCAAGTGATCGCCTATGCTTGGGTTGGGAAGCGCCCAAGTGATCGCCTATGCTTGGGTTGGGCGGCGCCTAACCAATCTCCTATGATTGGGTTGGGCGGCGCCTAACCAATCGCCTATGCTTACTGTCTCTCACGAAAATGGGCATAACTTTTCTTTCAGGTATTGGATTAAGGAGAAATTGGTATCATTGGAAAGCTAATTCGACTTTATACAATTTGGTGGGTCTAAATCAGCCAAAATACCACATTAACATCTAGTTATACTCGTTCAAAGATTACCCTTGCAAAATCAAACACTAAAACTTGATGGATTCAAAAACTCTTAGCTTGTATTACCTTAAGTGACTCATATGAACATGCTTAATGCATCATAAGCTATCCTATCACTAGGATATTCATTTTAAGTCATGTACTCAAGTATGAATCACAGGATAGGAGATTTCACACGTAGGAATACTTATTCACTTCCTAGCTTAGAAACATGCGGGGTATTACAGGTAAAGGCACTAAGATTGAACTGAAACATGAGAACATGACTGATTCTGCTACGTGACATATGGACTGAACATCATGAACTGGAATGAACCTCTAAATACTTGACTTATAGTTGAGGTCTAACTTTAAGGTCAACTTATGAGTACCTTCTATTCTAGACTGAATTCGTTATGCAAGGGGAAATTGAAGGATCTAAGGCATGCGAGCGTTAAGAGAAAGTGGGGTATCTCCCTCTTGGGATGATACATCCCTCTAAAAAGATACTGGGTGATGCACATGACATCTACGAACTAGATTATAACTAAACTTTGGGAGTCTGAAATAAATGCATAATGCATGAGATAAACTAAGGATATATATGACATAGTCCTTATTTATCTTATCAGTGGAGTCATAGCATGAGTCATGGAAACTGAGTATACTAGGGAGCATGATATATGTACATAAGTCATGAGCTGCATGACCTGATTCTGGAATGTCTGAGTTCGTGGAGCATAATTTGTAACACTGAGTGATCTAGGACTAAATTCCCTATACTAGGAACTAAAAGTGCACATGATTCTATGGAATACGTGTGAATTTAAGCATTATTTATGGAATCTGAGACATGAAGCATGCATAGGCATTATGCCAACTAAAGTATGAAGCTTTACGCTGAGATAAGGATGGGTCGGGCTTCCCTAACTACTTTTCTATACATACTGGCACCTCTACTGGAATCTGAGAACCTGACTTGGGTACTTGATCTACCATCCCCACTTATATTTAAGCCACCATCATAATTCTGTGATCACTAAACTAAACTCTGAACTGAACTGTTATCATCATCACATACTTACACTCTGATTAATACATGCTTTCCTTACTAAACACATCATCTTCCCCTGTTTCCCTCGCATACTACTAGTATCACATTTACACCTTCATGCTTAATTTCAAGTCAATAAAATTAAAATTTCTAACTCACACTGTTCAATCCTACTGATTCATTCTGGCAAACCTATCCCCATGAATACATAGTCTGTTCAATCTGGATATCATTATCCCAAATTTACTACTGCTAAACTCTTGGGTTCATGCTTCTAACTTTATTCATATGCTATCATAGGATTTTGAGAAGCAATCTGCTGGCATATGTAAATCTGGGTTCAAGAATAAGTTTTTATGATCATGAATGAGATCCGTACAACTTTGGGACATAACTGAACTGATGGGATACTGTTGAGCATGAGGGAAATCCCATAACTATTTGTAGGACTTGAGCTTCACTACTTCTGTTACCTTGAAAGTAAGGTAAAGTTGACATGACTAAAGCATGATGAGAATCTACATGAGTTTTCTTAGAGAACCTTTCTATAGCACGATTTGAGACATGAAAGAAGGGAAACTATTCCTAAAACATCTCATAGCCTCCTGCACATAAGTGTGGCGCACAAAACACGCATGTACAAGACTCTACTAGATGCGGATTTCATACTTCCTAGGACTCTATTGAACCTTAGGCTCTGATACCAAGTTTGTAATACCCTGATTTTCTGAACCGAAATGCTACATGGTGCTCATGACCCCGAAGGACCACAAGCTAACCCATGACTGATATCTATACTTGTACACTTCCTAACATAACATGAAAATGCAGAAACATGTACTGAATGGCCATATGGTTCAAATCTGAATAAACATCTGATAAGACAATGTCTGAAAATGGTATAACAATACCAAAACAAATCTGAAATAACTGTCTGACATGCTATAGTCTGGAAAGCCTTTAAACTGTCTGAATAAGGATTTGATGGGACATGTCCCCAACTAACTCCATCTACCAACTAAACTAAAACAATAAATGAATCAATAATCATATCATCCTTGAATAAAAAGGACTCACTGCAAACTCTGAACACTGGAATGCTACTGCTAATCTGGAGCTCATTCCTCTGAACCTATGGTGTAACATAAGAGAAAGCACCATAGCGCAAATGCGTCAGTACATCTGAATATATTGAGTATACGATGAGGTAGGCTAAATGCAAAGGGTTATATGCATGAACAATGCTGACTAATATGAACGTGAGAATACATACATGCATGCATAACTGTAACTGAACTCATGGAGATACTGACTACTGAGTCTGAATACTGACAACATGAGTGTACTGATACTGAGATACTGAATAGATGAATGACTATTTCTGACAGTTCAAATTATAAAGAACTGGTCTGGTTAACTGTGTCTGACAATCCTGAAGCTGAATACTGATATCATGAATTCTGGTAACTGATATGACTGATACATGAGTTCATAAAATTGATATAACTGTGATGATCGGCCTAACCGATGTAACTGATACTGAGAGACTATATCTGACAGTCTAAGTTTTGATGGAATGATCTAAGTTCTGTTCTACTTGGAGTAACTAAATCTGAGACCAGTCCTATCTAACGGGTGATCATGAGTATACTGATAATAAGGATGATTTGACTTAGTCTGAGATCAGTCCTATCTAGCGGGTGATCTTTAAATCTAATGATTCTGGTACTGATTAATCATAGTTGAGATCAGTCCTAGCTAATGGGTGATCTTGAAGTCTATTTACAATGATAAGCATTGACTGTATCTAACAGTACTGAATCTGTAACTGAAACTGTGGGATGTGTTCATCTAACCGACATGCCCCAAGCTAAGCTGACTGGGGTCCAATCTCTGCCCTGATTGGTAGGGTGTCAGTACTACGCCACCATTAAAGACATTTGTTGGGGAGTCAGTCCTAATCTAGCAGGTGACTCTTGGGATAAGTCCTATACATATAAATGTGTAAATGGGTGACCCTTGAGTATGTCAGTCCTATCTAATGGGTGACATCTCGTACCTACGCTGGCAATGTAGTTCTGGAACTTAAGGATTGCTTCTAGGGATCCCAGTCCTATTCTAGCGGGTGAGTCCCCATCCCTAGGATCACTCGATGTTGAATCCTACTCTAATCTGAAATGCACTAAACTAAATAATACAGATGAACTGAATAACTGAACTAAACTGATTAGCTGAACTGATACTAATGGTATTATTTAGCAGAGCTAAACTGAGTTTATTGAATTTTGATGACTAACAAAATGTACTGAGTTCTGAGGACTGATTGAGAGTACTGAAGTTACTGAGATTGAATGTGAATACTAAAGTTACAGACTGAGTACTGAGATCACTAAGATTACTGAACTACTGAGACTACTGAGATTTTTGAGTTTTCCTGAGTCACATGACTGACTGAATTTTATAGATCATGGCTTAACTGAGAGTATCGTGATAACATGACATGGCTCTAGGCACACAACTATAGTTTTTGGGTACGAATACCCCCAGGACTCGATAAAAGGAAACTGACACACATAACTGACTTGAGTACGTGACCAACATTAACAATCCATAAAATCATAACTTGGGGAAATTCCATGAAGTGCATGGATATCATACATTTTGTACATAAGTAGGATTTGTAAGTAAGCATGGAATAATCTCATAAGACTAGTTCATGAACATCCCAACAATATTTACATGACACAATATCAACATAAAAATCATTGGAATATGGGGGCATATTATGAATCCTTCACTTAGTCACAATTTAGCTATAATGCATGATTTTTAGTCTCTTAGGTATTTTATCAAACACCTTACATACACAACTTAGGCATAGGTGTAAATCATATAATTACTCATCATAAATAATCAAACATACATGTTTTCAACTCATATGATGTCATAGATTCATAATAACACATAAACATGATAACAATCCATTCATAACATGAAAACCATAATATATAGTTTTAGAAAAAGGTTCTTGAACTTCATGGATGAAAGGAGTCCATGAATGAACACATGCATACCTTAGAAAGGAAACCTTGATGATTTTCTGGAGAGTTTTTGGATTGGGAAACTTAATTCTTGATTATCTTAGAAAAAGGCTTGAATCTTGCTTTTGAGAGATGAGTTTGATGGAAATCCAAATCTTGTGGTTGAGAGCATAAGAGAGGGTTGTTGAGATTCTTAACTGAAGAAAAATTGGAAAAATTACGCCTCTTTAGGGTTATAAGTCGTGTGAAGTGAAGGAAAAAGACCAAAATACCCTTACAAAATAAATTCCCAGTTGCTGAAAATAATAGTTGATGACATTTGTGACAAGGCATCAAAAATATGGTAAGCCGTCAAAAATGTCATCACACAAGAGCTGGAATTGATGGTTTCTGCCTAAGTCTGATGACCTTCGTGGTAGGGAGTTACAAATGTGGTAAGCTAGCACGAATGTCGTCACTTAGGAGCTGGTTTCTGCCTAAGGCTGACGACCTTCGTGGTAAGGCATCACAAATGTGGTAAGCTACCACGAATGTCGTCACACAAGAGCTGGATTCTGCCTAAGGCTAATGACCTTCGTGGTAGGGCGTCACAAATGTGGTAAGCTATCACGAATGTCGTCACACAGTTTCCATCCTGACATGCTGGAGTAAAATAGGAATAACTCTTTGCTCCAATATCGGATTTAGGCGAAATTGGTATAGTTGAAAAGCTAATTCAATTATATATATGTTGATAGGTCATAATCTCAAAAATTCTAAGTATAATTAGATATATGCTTGTTTGAAATTGACTATACCAATATCCTTCTCAAGAATTCAATCGGTAAGGAATGTTTTGATTCGTCTGATAGCTGGGAGTTATTTGAAGCCTTAATATACATCTAACCTACTCATAAAACTATAAAATAACCATTATGTACTATTCATGATCTTGGTACATGTCTCTAATATTGGTTTGGATTTTTCAGGGTATTACAACATATAACCAACTTGTTACAACGAATGAGTAATCCGTTGAAAACCATAAAATAGATCACTAATCTGTTGCACCAGGTAGTTTATCTATTGCAACATATAACCAACCTGTTGTAACGGATGATTAATCTGTTGGAAATCATAAAAATAGATTACTAATCTTTTGCACCAGGTATGTTATCTGTTACAATATGTAACTGATCTATTGCAATGGATGAGTAATCTGTTGGAAACCATAAAAATGGATCACTAATCTGTTGCACCAGGTATGTTATCTGTAGCAACATATAACTGACCTTTTGCAACAGATGAGTAAACCATTGGAGATATGATACAAGAAACACAAGTGAAACATGAAACAAACACCAAATCAGTCCACAAGTTTGAAGAACTGAGGACCCCTTTGGTGACCACTCTCGGATTCACTACAACAACAATGAAAACACAATAACAACAAGATATTGAAGGTGTAAAATACACCAAAAAATAAAAAATATGGCGAGATGGACAACAATAACAAGATATAAACAACACACAACTTTACTAACAAGAGATAGAAACGGTTACAAGAACACAAACTACTACAAGATTACAATAAAGTAAAGGGATAGTTAGATAGACTTAATGAAGGTATAATCTTAAGAACCCAAGAGCATATTCCACTCTTGGACCCTTAACACTACACATAACATTTACCTATCTCTTACGAAGACACAAGGTCGGAATCCACCTCCCAAGCATCATGTTTCCAAGCCATGAGATCAACAAGAGTGATTCCACACTCACTATGCCTAATTCCGGTTTTGGTGCCTCAAGGAGAGAGGACTTGTGTTTCAAGACTTAAACATCATGAATAATCTAAGTCTAAAAGCCCTACAATGTTCTATTTATACCAGGTTACAAATAAAATACAAAATGCCCTTTTAAGATCTAGGCTCCCTTCAAGTGTATTTAGGGGCTACCTTGTTATGTTCCAAGGATCCTCTTTACACTCCAAGTGTGATATTAGGGTAGGTTTGGTGTGTTTTAAGTCCTTCACTCGCACACTCCAAGCCCCGGGTTCATTACATTCTCACATGCATCCATCTTTATGGTCGTACTTGTATCATCCCCCCCTCCTTAAAAAGGATTCAACCTCAAATCCATGCCTTACAAAATCAAAGAGAGATAAACAAGCACACTTCCTCATGGCATGAGGGTTAGGATTAGCAAAAATAAACAATAATGGTATGCACTCAAAACACTCAAAACAGCCCACACCAAAAAAAGAAACCGAGGACCTTTTGAGTTCAAGTCTCGGCCAACAACAAGTCTCGACATACCAAGGTGGTTCATATTTGACATATAACCAAGAGTATTTAGTGTTAAACATTATGAATCCATCGACAAATTCACCAAGGACTTGGCTATTATAAGCACCCAAAAGAAACGCACCTAAGCCGAGAATAAATCTTCCCCACCCTAAGATGGCACCGGGATCAAATGGGAAGAGTGGACATATGCACGGGTCTAAAAAACACACCCGTTTCCCCTAGTCTTTACCACAACCACACGGCCTACTCTCTACATTGGCATACATATCATCATAAGTAAAGACAGAGTAGAGAAAGGTGGCATTCAATTCTACGCTACTATGATGTCCTCGGAAAAGCCACACAAAGTAGAAAAAGAAGTAATTTCCAAGACCACACATTCCTTACCCTTAAGAGTACTCTCATCTTCCAAGAAGAGATTTCATATTTAGGAGGAATGTTTTCACACCATAGTGGGTTATCATATAGGCTATAGCTTCCAAGGCAAGCTATACCATCATTTTCACCACTAGGCCTATTAGGAGTGTTTAAACTACCTTCAGACAAGACATTGTACCTAAAGAGTGAGTGATCTAACCCGTGGACAGATTTGGAACTTTCACTCTCTAAAGAATAATTATCAAGTTTCAAAGATATGTCAAGCACACAATCAACCCTATGAGTCAAGCAAACATTAGAATCTTTACAACAACATAGGCTCACGGGTTCACTCCTTTTTTCTTGACCAACATTTTCAAATTCTTCACTCACTTGAGACTTATTAATCATATCACACATATTCTCAAGTGGTGGGCAAGTTTTACACATAATTTGGTCAACACAAATTTCACTCGAAGATGTACTTTCATTCAACGCAATAACTTCAACACTAGGTGGACATAGATCGATCTTACTAGAAGAGTCGATTCGATTATCTATAGGATCAACTAGTGTATCCACTCATACAACATGTACATCATCCACAAGTGGTAAGGAATCAATATACTCATAGGTAGGTAAGATACTACTCACACTCAACGGCTTATTAGTCACACGTTCATCATCCACATGTACCAAAGTGTAAGAGATAGCTATTTTAACTTGACGTTTATAAGTACGTTCGTCTTTACCTTGGTGTGAAAGTCCTTCACAAGTTTGGGAAGCAACTTCCTTTGGGAAGCTCTCACGACAAGGTGTTTGAACCTTAGATTTTGGATTTGTTGGGATAAGTGTGGATACCAATTGGCGTAGTCTTTCAACGTGCCATTTCATGTCTTCAATATTATCGGTGATGGAGTCAAACGTGGCATCGAGATTGGTGGCAGCCATGGTACCTAAGAAAAGACAACAACGAACAACAAAACAAACAAACCTGTTAGCTCAAAAATTCCTCACCACACTCTCACTTTTGATTTTTACCTCACACTTGGTTTCACAAGTGTTGAAAGCCAGCTTGTACTTCGTGAGTGATTGAGGGAGGAGTCCACCTTGGTTCGGAATAGATCTTTGTTTGAGTTGACTCAAAAAAAAAATTCTTATGGACTTGAACCAACAAGATACAATGAATTCACAAAAGAGAAAAATCACAAAAGAAACGTAGACACGAACAATGGATTCAAGAACTAAGTGGCAACCTAGTAGAAGTTTACTAGCTTGTTAATTAGTACTAGGATCAATTAAACGAAACTAAGAGACAACAAAATGAAACTAAGAAATCTAAAATTTGAGCTCAAAAATATTGCATGAACAGTAGAAATGATGATGTGGTGTCCACGTATTGGTTCGGTTTTATCAAGTGGTTATTCTCAAATGTTCAAGTCTTGGCCAAAAATTAATTTGGATTGGTGAAATTTGTTTTAGGAGGAAAAATAAGTCTTGGAGCCTTTTCAATTTTCAAGACTTGACTTTTTTTTGTACTTCTCCTTAAAACATGGGTCCTTAAATCATGGAAATATAGTTGAGAAGTGATATAAAGTCTTTTGGTGGTTGGGGGTCTTTCAAGACTAACAAGTACGTACATTTTTTTCCTTCACCTTTTAGGATCTAACACTCACTTTATGTTCTAACAATATATGAAGGAAGGTGAAGAACTTAAAGAACACAACAACATTCACCAAGAACTACAACAACAAAACTCTTTCAACAACAACAACCATACACATGGCCAAGTCAAGTTTTTCAACAATAATGTCTACCACACGGTCTTACTTGTTCAGGACAACAACAACAAAGCTCAAACTTTGATATGGACTCAAGCGTTAGTAAAGAACAAATATAATACTAGAAACACTCTACAAAAACAAAAATCTCAGCCAAGACACAACAAGAATGCAATTCTCGGCCAAGAACACATCACGGGCAGATTGCACTTTTTTTTTTTTTTTCAGCTTTTCAATAATTATTTTTTTTTTTGAATTTTCTAATCAAGCAAGCCCAAGAGTGATCTTGTAGGAACAAGATCTATATATGATTTGATACCAAATGATACAATAAGCACAAGGGAAACACGAAACAAACACCAAATCAGTCCACAAGTTTGAAGAATCGAGGACCCCTTTGGTGACCACTCTCGGATTCACTACAACAACAATGAAAACACAATAACAACAAGATATTAAAGGTGTAAAATACACCAAAACAGAAAAAATATTGCGATATGGACAATAATAACAAGATAGGAACAACACACAGTTTTACTAACAAGAGATAGAAACGGTTACAAGAACACAAACTACTACAAGATTACAATAAAAGTAAAGGGATAGTTAGATAGACTTAATGAAGGTATAATCTTAAGAACCCAAGAGAATATTCCACTCTTGTACACTTAACACTACACACAATGTTCACCTATCTCTTACAAAGATACAAGGTCGGAATCCACCTCCCAAACATCACGTTTCCAAGCCATGAGATCAACAAGAGTGATTCCACACTCTCTATGCCTAATTTCGGTTTTGGTGCCTCAAGGAGAGAGGACTTGTGTTTCTTTGTGTTTCAAGACTTAAACATCATGAATAATCTAATTCTAAAAGCCCTACAATGTTCTATTTATACTAGGTTACAAATAAAATACAAAATATCCAAAATGCCCTTTTAAGAGCTAGGCTCCTTTCAAGTGTATTTAGGGGCTACCTTTTTGTATTCTAAGGATCCTATTTACACTCCAAGTGTGACATTAGGGTCGGTTTGGTGTATTTTAAGTCCTTCACTCGCACACTCCAAGCCGCGGGTTCATTACATTCTCGCATGCGTCCATCTTTGTGGTCGTACTTGTATCAAGATAATAAAAATAGATCACTGAATTGTTGAAACATATCACTCATCTGTTGTAAAATGAGTTATCTGTTGGATCAATATTGTTTAAATTTCTTCCAAAAAGAAGAGTCATCTATCGTAAAAGATGAATGATCTGTTAGATTGTTCATCTGTTGCATCAGATTTTCATAGTTACATCCGATATTTTCATTTGTTGCATCAGATATCTTCATTTGTCGCATCAAATGTTTCATCTATTGCAACACCATTTTTACCAAGACAAACAACAAATCAACCCAACAAGACCAACACATCACACACACACATACTAAGAACATTAACTGTGACAAAAAATCACCAACAAATCCGAATCAACACTATGAAAACAAGAAGAAGAAATGCTAGAAATTAGGATTATATTCAATCCATATTTCTATACTAGAAGAGTAGTTGACTCAAGTTCCTCTATTTCTTCATTATTTTTTACCTGTAAAAAAGGAAATGGGGCGATGAAGAACTCGAAGTTGTTGTCGCCGGAGAAGTATTCACGTCAATTAATGGTTGAAAGTCGAAAGGGAACTCGCCCGACTATTTTTTGTCAGAGGTTAAAGTCGCCGGGAATTGAAGGGATAATTTTGTAGAACTATTGGTTGGGAGAGAGTTCAGAGAAGCTGTTGAGAGAGAGTAGAGAGACTGGTTGATGTGGATTAAAGAGGGTTGTGGGTTGATTTTTATTTTTGAAAATATTAATCAAGTTCATAATTAACTTAATCAAGTTTTCTAATGATGTTTGACCCTTTAAGTTGGTCAATGTCACCAATCCTTCATTCAAGACTTAAAAGACACCTTTCCTTCAATTTTCTCTACTAACTACCACTTATATTGTATTTAAATCTCTTTATTAGTACCTATCTAATTCCCTTTAATTTTGACAGTCAATATTTAACTAAAAAATTACTACCAAATTAAGTAATTAGGGGAAGATAATTTCTAGAAGACCATTGATGAAAGACATATCTTTTTACTTTTGACAAAGATGAAAGACATTAGTTTTTGAGACTTCTCAGTTTTCAAACTTTTCATATTCTAAAACATCTATCCCTCCGTTTTATATATCTTGGCCTTATATGGATTCTAAAAAGTGTCATTAGAGATGTATGTTACTAAACTAATTTTATTAATCATGCTTTGTAAATTTAAATTTGACTACTATTACAATTTTATGTAGTTATTTAATATTAAAAATTGTATGAGAAAGAAATAGTAATATAACTCTCTTGATTTGCGAAAAATGGACAAGTAACTTTTAGTAAATGGAAAAAGGATTAACTTTTAGTACAAAAGACTCGGCATTGAAGCACAAACCAAGATAAAAGGATGATAAAACAAGAGTCTGAGAATTGATTTTTTTTAAGATGGAATATGTGATTGTGGAGCAAGTCAACTTGTGCTAATGTGAATTAATTACAACCAAGATGGAGCTGCGAGTAAGTGCCACTATTTCCTTGCTTGTAGATGATTTTAGGAAGTTCAATTTTTCTCCTAATGACTACACCATTCGCACCCAAAGGTAATTTATGTACTTGCATGTTTTTTAATTCATCTCCAGGCCTTGTATTTTTGTCCATCCTTTATCACTTGCATACTATTTTTTCGTTAAAAAAAATATGATTTTAAAGTCTCTCTCTCCCCCTATTTTCCTCTAACTGACTTTGTAGAATTATCAGATATTCAATTATGAGGCGTGCAGAGAAGTTGTTTAAGATATTCAATTATATGATCATAGATTAAAAGAATACCATCGATTAATAAAGTTTTGGATAGTAAAATTTTGAGGTAAAAAATAATAATTTAAACAAGAAAAATACTGTAACAATCATTTTATTGATTTCAATAAGTGAGTGTTACAATCTCGGTGAATCCTTTGATTCATCTTTTCAAATATAAATGCAAGGGCGTCGAGCTTGATCTTGAATTTGAACTTAATGGATTTGATATTGACTTTGTGTTTGAATCCAAGGGCTTTGGAGCCTGTTCTTGAATCTCGCAGTCTTCATCTTGAATTTTGATTTACGGATTAATGGACTTGATCTTGACTTGTACTTAAATTCAAGGGCCTTTGAGCTTGATCTTAAATGCTTGAATTTATAGAGAAATCTGCGGTGTTTGATCCACGAGCTCTATCTTGCTTACTGCTAGAATTGTTCATTCTTTTTTCTGAATTATGGGACTCCTATTTAGTTGTAGGAAGTAAAGAGTCATAGTGAATATAAATTTTTTTTGACTAATCAGATTCAAGTGACATGACACCTTTTATGGACTTTTGATTTCACTGGGCCTACTGCATCTTTTTTGACATGTGTCATGATCCTATTGACTCCTTCACTTGACTTGACATGCCATGTTATTTGATACGTGACACTCATTTGAGACTCTATAATATGACAATATCTTGGGCTTAGCAAAGTGGGCCCATCATTTGTAGCCCAAATCAATGAGCTAGCCCAATAAAAATTGAACTTTAATTAAATCCATACATGTTTGAACTTAAATAATTAATTTAATTATATTAATCAATAATATTTATTTAAGACTAATATATTTGAATTTAATATAACTCAAATTTTGTATGGATTTTTAATTTAATAAAATTTCGTCGTCCATAAAATGCCCCCTACTTCAAAACTGGTCAAGTATATACTTTTGAGATTAGACTTGAAGTATGACTATTTAAACATGTTTCCTTCGTGTTTCAAAGATTTTTATACATATGAACACCACATTTCATTAGTTGAGAAAATTTAAAGCCGAACCATGCAATTTGCATATTGATATTGACTTTGAAAAACTTTTTTTTTAGTCCCGATTTATTTCATGAATTTCTACATGTAAGACCCATTGGTGATACATGATATCCAACTTAAATAATGTTTTTCTTAATGATGTCCACTTCTACTAGGATATCTTGATATTGTCCAATTTCAAATAAATTTTGAAAAAAATTTCACCGTCTTATTTAATCAGGAATAAAACTCTTCCAATTTGAATTTATATTGGAGATGTAAAACCTTCCAATTTTAATTTATATAGGAGATGAAAACAACCTCTAATTTGAATTTATATTGAAGAAGGAAACAACCTCCAATTTGAATTTATATTGGAGATGCAAAGTCTTCCAATTTGAATTTATATCAGAGAAGAAAACAACCACCCTACAACTCTATAAAGGGATGTAGGTTCCCCACTTTTTCAATATCAATATTAGGGTTTCCAAGACATGAATAATATTGAAGTAATTTATTTTCCTTCTATTTTTTTAATTTTTTCGTCATCTTTTTTCAGCCCAACATATTAGTGGTAGAAAATTCATATCTTATTGTACGAATATCGAAATTACAAACTGTTTGATATTTCAAAAACTAGACTTTGAGATCTATACATATCTAAAATTTAGATTTAAAATTCTTCAATATAATTCTCGACAATTTTTGAAGTTAGACCTAAATTTTATCATGCTGAAAATTTCAAATTTGTACGTCTTTGCCAAAACTTTTATATCTTGAAGTAGGAAGTAGAAATCACAAGCCGCTTGATTATTGTGAAACTAGACACAAATATCTATAACATATCCAAAATTCATGATTTAATACATTTGATATATTTTGAGGTGTTAAACCGAAATCAATATTGAATTTTGAAGCACCAGCATTTCAGATTTACGCAATGACACAAAAAAATTTATATCTCAATGTGAGAGTATAGAAATATGATCTTGGTTCTATAGATACCAAAAATATGTCTATATAACATATACAAGATTTGAAATTTAAAATCTCTTGGATCATTCTATACAAACTTTTGAACTTGACCCTAAATTCTGTCCGACAAAGAATTTCATATTTTGGTCGCCTCACCAAGTAATTTATATCTTGATGTGGCAACGACACCATCAAAAGGTATTTTGATTTTTGGAAATCATACTTTAAGGGCTTCATCCTCACCAAAATATTTTTGTCTAAAGCCCATCTAAGTTGGTAATATATTGCTTTGGAGCTCGAAATGTCCTGACAGGTAACAAACTCTCTTTTATTTGTGTTTTATTTGTGGTATCTTTCCCTTTGTTTCTTTTTGTAGGTGAATTACAAGTTATTTCTCAAGATAATGCCTCCTACCCAAAGGCGATAATCTTATGGTGCAAAGGGATGACTACTTGTTCCCGCCCTAAAAAAGGTAATTCTACCAGTAATCTTATGGCGCACAGGGATGAATACTTGTCCCCTCCCTAAGAAAGGTTATTCTACAGGTAATCTTATGGAGCATAGGGATTAATACTCGTCCCTGCCCAATAAAGGTAATTCTACGGGTAATTTTACGGCACATAGGGATGGATACTTGTCCCCGCCTTAAGAAAAATAATTCTATGGGTTATCTTATGGCGCATAGAGATAGATACTCGTCCCCGACCTAAGAAATATAATCTCAAGAAGGATTGAAGGATTATAAGACTTCAATTTATAGACACAGAGCATCTGATCACTCCAACTTTCAAACTTTGAAGGCTTCAATATGACAGATTTGAAAAATTTAGCTTAAAGATTTCAACTTATTGACATAGAATATCTGAAGGCTTTGACTTTATAGATATTTTGAACTTACAAGCTCTAATATGGTGAATTTAAAAGCTCTAACATAAGGACTTAGTGGATTTGAAGGCTTTAATTTATAGACATAGATCATCTGAAAACCTCAGCTATCAAACTTTGAAGGCTTTGATATGATAGATTTGAATATCAACTTGAAGACTTAGTGGATTTGAAGACTTCAACTTATAGACATAGAACATATGAAGACTTCAACTTGCACTCTTCGTGAACTTTCAGGATTTAATATTATGAATTTGAAAGCTTCAACATAAAGACTTAGTGAATTTGAAGACTTAAACTTATAGACATAGATCATCTGAAGACTTCAGCTATCAAACTTTGAAGGATTTGATATGACAGATTTACAAACTTCAACTTGCAGACTTTGTGAACTTGTAGGCTTCAATATGGTAATTTTGAAAGCTACAACATGAAGACTTAGTGAATTTGAAGACTTCAATTTATGTCAAAGGAGCTCATATTTCATAGGGGTTTGCCCCCTATCGAGCCACCAACACTTGGCGCAAGTCGGAAGATTAATGAAACAAAAAATCTCTTGAAGAAGACTTTTTTTATGAGCGGAAACATGCATTTATCGATACTCATGCAACTAAACTCAGAATGAAATTCCGAGCGCCTACGTACCACAGTGAAGAGGATCAAGTCACAACGTAGTTCTGGGTGAGTGTTTTTTTATTTGTTTGTTCTGTGTCCTAACTTTTGCCTCGATCGCATCTTTTGAGGTTTCAACCTAGCGGACTTTTTTTTAGCCGTATATGATTTATACTCTTGCGAGCCATTAGTGTTATCTTTCTTCAAGGTTAGTACTTCTTTAAAAACTTGGCATTGATAGGGCTAATTTTCACGCCATCTTTATCGACAAGCTTGTAAGCACCATTTGAATATGTCTCTTGTACTACATATGATCGATCCCACTTTGGAGTGAATTTTCCCCCTGACTTACGAGAAGTAATTATGGGCTTTCTTACTATAAGAACTTGATCTCCAACTTGAAATCATCTCAAGCGGACTCTTTTTATGAAAGAACGAAATAAACAAGCTTGATAACATTCGAGATTTTTCTGATCCTCCAACCTCTTGTCATCAAGAGCTTCTAACTCGGCAAGATGCAACTTAGAATTTTCTTCTTCGGTGAGCCCTTCTTGAATAGCCAGTCTTAAGAAGGTATTTGATGCTCAAGTGGCAGTACTACTTTAATTCCAAAAGTAAGTGAGTATGGGGTTGCTTGTGTCGGTGTGCAATAAGTCATTCTATATGACCATAAAGCTTCATCCATTCACTCATGCCAGCCTCATTTGGATTTGGAGATGACTTTCTTCTACAAGTTGTATAAAGTCTTATTGAATGCTTCGGCTAGACCATTAGTGGCAGCATGGTACATAGAAGATTTACGCTGCTTGAAACCAAAGAGATCACAAATTTTGTTCATCGGCTTATTAACAAATGGCTTGCCATTGTCGGTTATTATGTATTGAGGGATTCCGAAGCGGTAGATGATATTCACTTGATAAAGTTTGAAATATTTTATTTCTTCACTTCCTTTAGAGCAATAACATCAGCCCATTTTGAGAAGTAATCTATCGCAACTAAGATATACAAGTGTCTACCAGAAGATTTTGGTAGTGGTCCAACAACATCCAATCCTCAAGCATTAAATGGACAAGATGTTATAGTTGGGTGTAGTACCTCAGGAGGTTGATGTATGAAATTTGTGTGGAATTGACAAGCTTTGCATCTTCTAGCATATTCCAAGCAATCTTTCACCATTATTAGCCAGTAATACCCCATCCTTTTAGTATGAAAGTGAAGCTTTGGTCCAGACAGATGAGATCCACAAACTCCTGAGTGTGTTTTTTGCAAAGTTTGAACTGCTTTTTCCTCCCCTAAACATCGCAAAAGTACTCCTTTAAATGATCTTCTGTATAACGTGTCTTTGTAGTAAAGAAAGCGAGGTGCACAATGATGGATGTTAGTCCTTCTTCTTAGATTTTCTGGAAGTATTCCATAACATAAGTAGTCAATGATAAGTTGTCGCCAATCTTTCTTTACAACTTCAGATGTGGCGACTAGGTGCTCAACCTTATTTTCTACGCCTTCATGCTTATTCGATGGTAGTACTACCCATTCTTGGCAGATAGTAACTTGTGTATGATTTGGAAGAGTTAGGATTGAGGACAAAGCAACTAGGGCATCAACTTGCTTATTTTCTATCCTTGGCACATGTTGGAGGGTTACTTCTCCAAGCCATTCTATCAACTTCTATGCATAATCATGATATGGTCTTATCTCAGGCTCTCTAATTTTATAGCTTTCTAAATATTGCTTTATCACTAATTGGGAGTCAACAAATACTTTTAATGGTAGTTGATTCATGTCGACATTCATCTCAACTCCTAGTGTTAGCCTTTAATATTCAACAACATTATTAGAGAAACGACTTTTAAGGTAAAAGAGTACGAGATGACCTCTCATTGTGGAGTGACAAATACCACACCAACACCAGCTCCATCTCGATGTGCGGCACCATCAAAGTACATATTCCACGGGGGTTTATCTTCAATAATGATTGCATCTTCATCAGGAAGTTCATCGGTCAGTTCCCAATCATCAGGTATCAGGAGGTCTGCCAAGAAGTCTGCCAATGTTTGTCCCTTTACAGCCTTTTGGGGAACGTTCACAATCTCAAACTATTGAAATTAAAGGTACCATCTTGCAAGCTGATTACTAAGGACTGGTTTTGACATTACAAACTTAATGGGATTTACCCTAGACACAAGACGGACAACATGAGTTTGAAAGTAGTATTTCATCTATTGAATTAAGAAGGCCAACACCAAACACAACTTTTTGATTGGAGAATAATTCAGCTCATTTGGTGTCATCATTCTGCTCAGATAGTAAAGAGAGTTTTCTTTACCTTCACTAGTTTCTTGTGCCAGTAGTGCTCTAGCTGACCTTTCTTGTGCCGCGATGTATAGTATCCACAATTTTCCAGGTATAGGTTCCACAAGAGTTGGAGGTTTCATTAAGTATGATTTGATACTCTCAAAGGCTTTGCTACAAGCTTGGTCCCATTCGAAAGGAGTATCCTTCTTTATGAGATGGCTAGATGTTTGACATTTTCCAGCTAGGTTCAAGATAAACCTCCTTAAATATGCTAGCCTTACTTGAAGGCTATTAACTCGTAAATATTTTGAGGCTCAGAAATCTTTAAAATCGTATCAACCTTAGCCTAATCAATTTTAATTTCTCGATGTCAAACAACAAAGCCAAGAAACTTTCTAGAAGTAACTCCAAAGGCACATTTCAATGGATTCATCCTAAGTTGATATCTTCGAGGCAACTCAAATACCATTCTTAGGTCTTTTAAGTGGTTGTCTCTCTTTCTTGACTTCACCACTAGGTCATCCACATAGTATTTAATATTTTATGGAGTAAGCCATCAAAGATATTTTTCATAGCCTTTTGATAAGTGGCGCCAGTGTCTTCAAACCAAAAGGCATCACATTGTAGCAATAAATACCTTTGGGCATACGAAATGTAGTGAGCTCTTCATCCTTTGGCGCCATGCGGATTTTGTTGTATCTGGATAAACCATTCACGAAGGACATTGCCTCATAATCAGTGGTGGCATCAATCATCAACTCGGTTATGGGGATTGGAAAATCATCCTTAGGGCAGACATTATTGAGATCCTAAAAATCGATATAAACTCGAATTTGGCCATTTTTCTTTCGTACTGGAACAATACTTGAAATCCACGTGGGGTATTTGACTTCACGGATAAAGCCAACTTCAATGAGTTTGTTAACTTTATTTTCAATCAATAGAGCCAACTATGACCTAAAGTACCTTTGGTTTTGCTTAATAGAACAAGCCCCGTTCTTGACCTCCAACTAATGGGCTGCTACTTTTGGATCTAAGCTATAAATTTCCTTATAACTCCAAGAAAAGACATCCATATATTCTTTGAGTATGTCCTTATAAATGATTTTCTCCTCCATTTCTAGAACTGCAGTTAGGTAAATTGGACTTGGGTCTTCATCGGTTCCAAGATTAACTTCCTTCAAGGGATCTATATGGCCTTCACTCCTTCTTCAAGTTGTGACGGAGAATCTCTAGCATCTTTCTCCTCTTGAGAATCATTGTCGTTGAGAGATATATGGTAACACCAGAATGTATCTTCTATCTCTTCATCAACTTCATTTGAGATGAGACATCATTCTCATTTTGCATTGTAACAGGATATGAGGAGTCGATACTTTCTTTATCTTCCTCACGCTTCTTAGTATAAACCATAGTATGGACCTTTACTTTTAACACCTCCTTACATGAAATCATAAGTTTTATTTGTTGCCTCATTCTAGAAGGAACCAAATTTTGGAAATCCTTCTGAATTTTGAGTGAAGAGTGCATCATCATGCTTAGACGACTTCTCTGACTCTTGTTGCTTTTCTTGTTATTTAGAGGACCTAACCTGTCAAACAAAAAAGTTCTTACGGTTTATTCTCCAAGTCAATCAAAGACAGAATACCTTTTATTGGAAGTGGTGGACTCCTCTTCTATAATTATGTAGTTACTAACCATCCTTCTTATGGAGATGCGAATTGGAGGTAGTTGTATGTACCCTAAGCCTTCACGTGCCTATTTGGTTGTACCTTATGATGGAAGTTTGTCCAACCTTCATGGCTCGTTAGGATTATATCCAACCTTTACAAATAGCTTGTATGTATTTCGATCGAAGCCCTATTTTGTACGTTTCGTAGGGAGTGTTATCTTTTGTGGCAGATTTTGAGCCACAAGTTCTCCCAGTATCCTTGAGGATGATTGTATTACGTCAATCCACTTGATAGGTAGGGTTAACCCTCTAAGCACATTATCTTGGGCATCGAATAAATGTTTTTTTTATTTTTTTACCTTTGGCACGTAGTGGAGAATATGAGTTGTCTTTTTTTCATGGATGCGCTATTTTTTTTATTCGAAATGGAGATAGGATTCTTGGTGGAAATCTTTTTAATAGCCACTGTGACCTTCTTAGCTACAAGATCATCACACATGGTATATGTTACATCATCAACCTTTTTCTCATTCACTACATAATTCTTCAAGTAAAATTTTACATCGGCAAAGTATGACTCAGGTTTGAATGGCTTAGCATCAACAACTATATTTTTTTCACTCCACCTTCAAGATACTTAAAGCATTTATAGTAAGAGGATGAGACAATTTTGTTCTCTTGTACCCAAAGCCTACCAAGCAATATATTGTATGAAGTTTTGGCATCGATCACATGCATCAACGTATTTGATAAAAAATAATCCATATGAATCCCCAACTTGACAGATCCCACGACTCTCTAACCCCCATTAATTGAAGCCCTGGATCATCAAATGGATTTTAGTAAGATTTCCAGTTGCAATGCTAAGTTTATTTATTATTCGAATCGGAAGGATGTTAACTCTGGATCCCTCATCTATCAAGATTCTATTTATCTTCTTTCCTAAAACTCGACCACCATGTACAAGGGACTATTGTGTAGGGTTTCACCAAGCGGAAGATTGTTATCTATAAATGTGATTTTTGTATCACATATATGTGCCTCTTGGCTGAGGTCTAGTAGACTTTTCAGACAATGAAGGTACTTCCACGAATAGATTTTTACCCTTTGCCCCCTCTTTGGCAGTATTAAAATAAGATGCCTCAAGGTTGACTTGAGTAGTCTTTGCACGGAACCAACTTGGTAAGAACTCCTCCAAAGTCACTGGACGCCGTGGTTTTTGATGGTGAAGCTCCATTATCCTCGTCTTCTTCGTATGCTTAACTAGCCTCTGTTTCCTCAATTTCTTCACCATCTTCCTTCTAGTTGGCTACTGCGGTGACTCCTTTCGTAGACACGTCTTCTTGCGTCTGTGCCTAGTCACTAGAATCCACCTTTATCATCACCTGCATCAACTGAAGACTTGTCATGCTCTGATGGTTCCTCTTAGATACTTTTCGAAGCATATTTGCACCGGATCGAGTGAGCCAAAAGTGATAGATATTTGATGAGAACTATCCATCTTATCATTGAAGAAGATTTTCTTCTCATTTGCCAATTGCATGACTTTGTCCTTCAAGACAAAACACTTTTTGAAAGTATGAGCCACTAGCCTATGATACTTATAATAGTTTGGGTCATTGGTCCTTCTAGCTTTGTTGGGATGCTTCATCTCTGGTAAATCAATAAGCTTATGCTTAAGAATCTCATTAAAATTTTTAGCAACACCAGAATCAAGGAAAGGGTATTTCTTTTCTTGCATTTCCTTTAAAGTTAACTTTTTATTTGGACGCACTCGAGAAGTCATCTTCATGCTTTGCTTCTTGCTCATATTCATGGTGAACTTCACAGGAGACACGTCAATATTCATGAATTCCTTATTATTATTTTTAGGGACAAGCATGCCCCATCTTTTGGGTTCTTGCTTATCCTTTCCCCTTCGAAGGTCATAAATAGACGCTACTCCCTTTTCGGCAGAAGTGGTGCTCAACTCCATGTCATAAGCATGAGTAGATAGCTTTTTGAAGTATTTTGGCTTAATTCTTTGTAAGACATAAAGAAGCTCCAGTGCATTTCTTAGATGCACATCTTTATTGCAGAAGTTTCATTGAGCCTGTCTTTGTAGTTTAGGCTCGCATTTCTCCATAGATTGATAAAGTCAATGAATGACTCATCCTTTTTTCCAAGTATTCATGAGATCTTAACATGCTCACTGCATACCTTGTTCTATAGAAGTGATTTAGGAACTCATGTCCAATTTCTCTCATTTATCAATAGAGTTAGGCTCAAAGTCTATGTACCAGACGAAGGTGTTTCTATTAAGAAAATGGACAAATTATTTGACAAAATAGCCATTGTAGGTTCTATCATTATTACATGTCTTAATAAAGTGTGCAATATGTTGCTTTGGATTGCCTTTGCCCTCAAATTGTTCAAAGTTAAGGGGTTAATAAGCTACAAACATTTTGAGGCTATCAATCCTTGCATTGTAGGGCTTGGCATATGCCAAGGAATACTTGGTGACAACATCTTGCTTGTCTTTAAGGGTTCTTTTAATAAACTCTTTCAATTATTCGATTGGGATCATTCCCTTAGAAGAAACGTGTACCTCTTTAGCTGGTGGTGTTTGTTTTCCCAAAAGTTGTCTTATGAACTTTTGAAGCTTTTCAAGGTGCATGGCTAGACTCTCTGTCTATTAAGCTATCCATCCTATCTACCAATTTATCAATCTGAATATCTTGATTTTGCACATACTTAGTGATACCTTCAATTGCCCTCATCAGTTTTGCAAACTGCTCCTCCACATATGAGACATTAGTTACCATGGCTTGCAAAATTACTAGAGACGTTGGAGAGTAACATGGATTATCGCATAAGTTGATCTTCGAAGTGCGTATCTTATGCAGTGTAAGTGGAGATGATGCGTTAGCTGAACGTCCATCATTCTTTGTGCTAGAGTATTTCGAACCAGAGTGCTCAAATAGAGCCAGAGTCTTCTTAAGTGTTTCTGCCACATTGCTTTCTTTTTCTGAAGCACTCGCATGGGACTTCATTTCTTTTGGGGTTGAAGATCCAAAAATTGGAGTTGGCGTGGACGACACTTGATGTGTTTATTATCCTAGAATGTTGGTGTTGCTCCATGTGATAGCTTCAAAGCTTCCAAAAGTAACTCTAAGGATGCTTTCTACTTCAGTAAAGAATTTTGAATCAGCATCCTTAGAAGTAGTTGATTGAGAATTGACCTTCTTGGAAGTCATTTCAGTGTTCTTAATCTTTAAAGTTAGAAAAGTTGAGATAGGAGGCAGAGATCATCCCACTGGGCGTGCCAGAATTTATTAGACAATAAAATTTTGTGACCAAAAAATAATAATCGAGACAAGAAAAATACTGCAACAATCATTTTATTAATGTCAATAAGTTAGTGTTACAATCTCTATGAATCCTCTAATTTACCTTTTCAAATATAAATTTAAGGGTGTCGAGCTTGATCTTGAATTTAAACTTGATTTGTAAATTTGATGGATTTGATCTTGACTTGTGCTTGAATCCAAGAGCTTTGGAGCTTGTTCTAGAATCTTGCGGCCTTGATATTGAATCTTGATTTGCAAATTTGATGGACTTGATCTCGACTTGTACCTGAATTCAAGGGCCTTTGAGCTTGTTCTTGAATCTTGTGGTCTTGATCTTGAATCTTAATGAATTGATTTTGAATGCGTGAATTTGTAGAGAAATCTGTAGCATTTGATCCACGAGCTCTCTCTTGTTTCTTTCTAGAATTATTCATCCTTTTTTGAATTATAAGACCCCTATTTATAGTTGTAGGAAGTAAAGAGTCATGGTGAATACGAACTTCCTTTGACCAATCTGATTCAAGTGCCATGGCGGCTTTTATGGACTTTTGATTTCACTAGGCCTGTTGCATCAATTTGACATGTAGCATGGTCCTATTGGCTCTTTCATTTGACTTGGCATGTCATGTTATTCAATATGTGACACTCATTTGGGCCTCTAGAATATTATATTATAAGATCTGTAGGATTTTATTTTGTATTAGAAGAAATTTCTTTGTTGAATCTACAAATTTGAGGTAACAAATATGGTAGCCCAAAAATATGCAACTTTCATCTTATATTCGCAAATCAGTAGGTTTGGCGCAAAAAATAATTGCAATTTTCTTTCTTTTTTTTACAGTAAAAAAGTAGGATTTCTCTATTTTTTGGATGAAGAAGAATAACAAAACTTTCTTATTACACCTCTCGACAATATTCCTGTCTAAATAACCTAAAGAAATGGATTGGCCATCCAAGATTTGAGTTAATTCGCCACGATAAAGTACTTTTTTTGGCTCTATGTTTCTTTGCACATTCAATTTAATGTACTACGATTGTCTTGCAAGAATATTCGAGCAGTCTCTTCGAGATTTTCTCTGTTAAATTCTAAAGATCTTTCTTTAAACATCTCTCTTTATATTCATTTATGATTCATATATAATGCGCAGATGTTACTGAGCCATTACTAATTGACAACTACAACAAAAACAACAAGAAGAATAAGATATCAATGTATTCCCACAAAATGGAGTATATTTTTTCTGAAGTTAATATATGTTAATACCCAGGGCAACCCTGAAAAGATTTGAATGGACATCCTAAAAAGATTTTAATGCATATTTAGTGCCTCTTTCAAAATGATACATTCCATTATAGCTGAACAAAGCATGTTGTGCAGTTTAGAGTTTTTTGCAGTTACATATGACATGAGAATTAGTGTTCCTTAAGTTTCTTTTTTATTCACTCTGTCTTTGCACAAGATGTCATCACAAAAGCTTTGCCACAATTTTTTTTCTTCTCTGTCATTTTGTTCACTAAAAAAACTTACGCACGTGGATTATTTTGACAGATGTTGTCTTCAGCCAAACCCGCTACTTCTCTTCTTGACTTGGTCATCATCATCTATTTTTCTCCTCGCTTGTCAATTCCACTATTCTTCTCAGGTAATTACTTAAATTGTTAACAATTATTCTTTGTTCAATTTCATTGATTCATCTCATGTAATTGCTTAAATTGTTATCAATTGTTTTTTGTATGCTTATTTTTGTAGTTATTGGCACTTTTTGCTCTCAACTTGTGACAAAGATGATTTAGGAGACTAGGTAGGTGGAGTCAAATCACATTTTTGCTATTTACTGGTCAAGGTATGTCCCTACTTTATTTTTACAGTTTCAGTGGATATGATCACTATTTAGCTTATTGCATTGGCATATTGGCTGCTAGAATTTACCGGGTCGATTAGGTCCTAAAATCTTTGCAATCCATACTGATGAGTGGTGAGAGCCGTACTGGTGAGTGGCGAGAGTCGGATACAAAATTGATCCTACATACTATATTTCAGTCATGTTTTACAGAGTGAAATTGCAGCCCGACGCACAAAGTATCCTGCTACCAAATAGGGTTCGAAGAAACCTTATTTAGTTTTTGGATCCTACATTATGTCTCCCATGAATTTGTACAACACACTGAAAGTAAATATGTCATGCTTTGTAGGTATATAACTGGGGACGATGAAATATATTCAACTTTACTCCTACCTTATGAAGATTGAGAGATTGTAGATTCAAATCAAACATATCTCATTTTTGTATGATAGAGTAAATGAGGTTTGATTTCTTTCTTTCTTTCTTTCTTTCTTGTCAGTTTCAGTGATAACAGCTATAAAACGTGTCCATAGAAGTTTCGCAATCTATGAGGGTTAATCCAATGATCCACAAAGCATGATCCTTATGTCAGCAGTGTGGAAACTTCCCAGAATATAATTAGTGGCATTGCAGTGGTCCTGTACTCCATTGGTGAAAATGAATTTTATATAGCAGAATTTCCTAGAAGCATGTCAAATGTAGCTTCTTCTCTAATAAAAGTTGGTACGGCAGTGGGAACCTTGCTTTCTACCTTTATATTGTATACTGTAAACGACTTGATCAAAAGAAGATGACAAGAGAGTTGTGTTTTGAGCAATATAAACAAGGGCCACTACAACGACTATTATTTGGTTATTTTGGGATTTAGTCTGGTAAACATGCTATGTTATATTATTTGTTGTATAGTTTATGGTCCTTGTAAAGGAGAGGAAAGAAAGGTTATGGTAAAAGAGAAGGCGTGAATTGGTACCAAAACTTATAGTTAGTATCATGTCAATTTGTCCAAGTGCTTATTAGTATGTAAACTTTTCTGTTGAACATGGTTGATGCTAATATATGTAAATGAAGTTGTAGCTACTCAGTGGGTATTATTGGTGTTGAAGTTGTATCAGCCAAATCTAAACAGTACCTATTGAGGTTTATGAGGGAACTTAGTTGACCCATTAGGTTCCCAGATTTATTCTAATTTTGTAAGCTTTCAAATTCTCCTCTATGACAGGTGTTTAAAGTTTTGCAACAATCGAGGAGGGGGATAAAAAGAAGATTACGCTGCATAAAACACACAACATCGAGGTATCGTACTCAACCTTAGTATGCAGTGAATTTTGTTATGTAAATAAGATTATTACATAACCATCTTGTAAAAGTTGTTTTCTTAGCAAGTACAAAAGATTTACTCCCAAATGTAAATACTACAGCATTTCAGCTTCTATTTTTGTGGAATCTACATGCGGCAATATTGGGTGTGAGTGGATATAAGGTGTGTGATGTTTTCATAAACCATTGAAATTAATGAACTAAAAACATATGTCACCTCATCATTGTGTTTAAAAACATAGTCGCCTCTGAATTTAACGTTTAATATAATTTCTAGCTCAAAATGTTACACTCAACCGACTTTCTTGGTTTTAGTATTAAGGAAATGTAATAGTGATAATCGGTAATCTCAGAATCACCTGTTTAATCTAATGTCAAAGTTTGTCTGCACATTTTTTGCGATTTCTTCAGTAGAAAACTATTGCTAAAAAATCTAATTTTAGATGTTTTTAAAGTTATTGATTTTAGGAAAACTGAAGTTTATTCAGTACAAGGGTATATTGTACGCAGCCTTACCTTGCATTATACTAATAAAAAATCAAATGCTTAGGAACAACATCATTGGAATGTGTCTTCTTATTTGCCTCGACCTATAAGAATGAGACTTCTACACTATCGGAAATCCAAGCCAGAAAAATGCATATATTGATTGTTACTGTTCTCGAAATATTTCCTTCGCTAGCCTCGTTTTGTTTTTTGGCCAAGCAGCAGTTAATGGCTTGATTAAGTACATTTTTTTTCTCATCTTATCTTAGAGGCTCCTTGGGTTTTGGTGAGGAAGCACTGCAATCTCTTTCAGGCAAAATTGGATCACAGGTACTGCTTTGTACTCCTTTCCTTTGTTCGCTTAAAAAATTTCTTATCAAGGATTTGAAATCTAAAATGTTCATACGCGTTTGTAACTTATCATATGTCTTTCATGTGTAGGATGTTAATGATGTGCTAGCTTCTATAGATCATGTCATAGATATTAGACTTGCAAATCCATCTAAAATAAATGTGCTTGATGGTTCCCATGGTAGATTCCTAACAACACACTTGATTTGCGCTGTAGTTCTAAAAGTCCTTATAATTTCTACGTCATATCCATTTACATTTGTGAAACTTCTGGTCCTTGCTAGCTTTGTTCTATGCACATTTGTTGCTTTATTTAGCGAAGGTGGACAATCTTGCGTATCTGAAGACTATAGTAGATTGATAGTTCTACTACTATTACTACAGGCACCCGATAAGTTTGCTGCTGCAGCTACTAGCTGTCTGTAACCTTCCCTTGATGGTTGGAACAACTGATATCCCTGATTGGTGCTATGTAGAGATGTTTGGATATCTGGGAAAATCAATGTTTACTAAAGCACCTTCATCTGAACACCTTGTCGTCTTTCACAACAAATCATCTATATAACACATTTCCAATATCTGGGGCTTGAAGGTTATCTTACTACTTTTACATTAAATTGATATGTATATTAATACACACATTTATTTGTAACAAGAGGTGTGCTTTGTTTCAGGTGTTGGGATCAAATTATTTTCGGGTCGTATAGTGTAGTATTACAACAACTCTGTAGTCTCTGATGTTTGTGAAGGGGTATTCTATTGTAAAAGTGATAGAAATGGGATGTTGTAGGTATTTTGGATCCTGTTTTGCAAGAAAACCAAAAAGGGTGGGAAGGCCCAATTCGTGATTGTTCTCAGGAGTCTTTGTTATATGATGAGTGGGAGGAGGAAGATGGTTGCTCCAACAATGGTGATGTAACTGATACTGGTAATGGGGATGATAGTGAGTATTGCATCCCAGTCAAATGTTCTGAAGAGATTCTCATGTATAAAGCTGAAAATGGGTTGTCTTGCAGGGAGATCCCTGTCAAGAAAACCCACAAAGTTGTACGGGATGAGGTTAACAGAGTAGAATATCTTTTGGCAAATGGAAATCTTTGAACTGTATTCAATTAAATAGTTGTGAAAATTATGGTTATTAATCCCCGCACTCGATACTTCTATTTCAGCTTCCATCAAGCTATAGTTGAGTAGGGGTTCATGTATAAAAGCTTCTCCTTTTGAGAAGTGCCTCCCATAATTGATACAAAGCATATCTTTATGGATACAAAAATGGTAAACCCAGAAATAGATGAATGAATAGGTTACTTTGCTTTCATTTAGCTACTTCTAACGTTCCCATTATTCCTAAAAATAAACTATAGATAACAGGTGCTAGAAGAATGCTAAATATGTGGACTTGATAAACTTTTTATCAGCACACAAGAAGATTATTGCAGAGATAGCAGGAGGGAGCGGCACAATGAATTGAATGAATAAAGCTTATTTGGATGAGAATAGCCCTCCATGTACTACTATATTGTATTCTCTATTCTATTTAGTATGGAATATGATCTAAATGGAAATTGAACATCTTGGAGTCGAATACACTAGCATATTAGGAATTCTTCCCAATGTGGTGACTTGATTCAAGATGCCTCATATAAAGAAAATCCAAAAGATGAGCTAAAGAATGCAGAATCTTTCAACCCACCTGTTCATTTTCATGACAGCCTATACATAATCAAATATTGATTCATATGGTTTGAAATGATTTTTACATATGATTTGAAATGATTTAGCTCACAACTCGTTGTTTATAATAATACATTATGTTGCTAGAGAAATACAAGTGTTCTGTCAAATTTATTCCGTTGATGCTTGAGATTGTTGTAAACAGTACGTTGATGAAATTTTGACTTTTGTACTGTATATTACTACCCATGAATTCTGCTAGAGCTATTTTGGCCATCCTAACGAGAAACTTACTACTTTGAATGATCTACCCTCTGTTGCATTTGTCACTTTTGGTAAGTTCTTCCCTCTCTTTTGTTCTCATCAAACTAATCTAAGTTGCTCAGACTTTTTAAAAATGTCTATGGGTGCATGTCATCGGAGTTTTCTCCTTTCAAGATATGTCAAACCAAAAAGCTGGGCCAGTTGGGGATTGGGGGACATTCTTGATCCCTTCCACAGGTTCTATGTCTATAACCTGGGACATATCAGCAAAAAAAAACTCCCGATGAGCGGCGTTTGCACTTCTCGGTGCTACGAGAGAGGAGCCTCTTCGGTTGCAGGAGAGAAGCGACCACAGATTGGATTTATGACGACATGGAAGCTCCGATGGTGCTGAAAGAGATCATAAAGAAGAGAAAGAAAACTCAAAGCATTAGGTCTCCTCTTTCTTTCTTATTTCTTTACTCCTTTAACAATTATACATAATTTTCAAAGTTATTTGCTATTGGCTTATTGATCCTTTTTGATTTCTTGAATAATTGTTGGAGTTTTAGGCAATTCTACTGAGGAATCTTAAGCTTCAAGATGACTAGTAGTTTTGGGTTGTTGCTGCTCCACACTACGAAGAATATTAAATACTTTCCCACTTTGTAAATAGTATGACATGTATGTAATGTAAACAATACAACTGTAAACGAACGTTTGTCAATCATATAATATTTATATGTGAATAATACATGTCAATCATATAATATTTATATGTAAATAATATATGTGTCTACGTGACAAAAATATTTTAACGTTGGCATGGGCCATCACGATCTAGTATATCTATAAATTGGTACTTAATGAGTAGGAAAAAAAGGGAGGGGGAGGGTAAGAAGAAGAAGAACACTTGCGGTTAAACTTAGTGCAACTTTTTTAAAATAAAAAAAAAAGTATTTAGGTTCAAGCAAACAAATTGCAAAAGTTAGTTATACTTAACTTGAAAAAAAAGATTTGTGAAATTTTAAGATATTTGGATAAATATAACAAAAAATAAATTAGTCATTTTTTTTTCTTTATGGTTTTATTTCTTTAGTTTGTGTTTCACGTTTTTGTTTTGTAGAATAGAAGAAAACACACTCACGAACATTTACAAGTAATAGATTTTATAATTTTCTTTTTTTGATAATGAAAAAATTATCTTCGTAAATTAATTAGTATATGTTTAAATAAAAGTTACATACATATACAAGACAATTTCATCTATTTTGTATATTTATACAAGTAATATTTTTAAAATTTAATGATGTTTCTATAACTGCGTAAAGCGCGGTCAAATTCACTAGTGAGTAAATGTAATAGACTATAGTTAAGTAATTCAAATTAAACAGGCTTAATTAATATGCACTTTTAAACTAAAAAATCATGACTCTAACAATAGACGTAACTGATCTTGACTAATTCAATCAAATAAACATACCAATTTCTGTAACTTTTATCACAAAAAAGAACAAGAGAATCATTATCACATCTAGTATTTGATTTTTATGTTTTCAGGTTTTGTAGAAATTATCAAGGCACTAATAAGTACAGATATAAGTAGGGGTAAAGTAGTAATTTATTATAGTCTTAGTAGGTTATCGGTTTACCCAATAACCCAATATTAAAAATTAAAATCGAACCGATAATCCGATAAAAAAATTACAAAATCGTTAAAAAAATGCTAACCCAAAACCCTGATTGCAATAAACCAATAGTATCGTTTTTTCGATTCAGTTTATTGATCATTCGATTTTTACACACCCCAATTTTTACACCTCGCTTTTTTCTGCAGCCCTCAAGTATCTTTATCCAATACAATATATAGACAAAGATTGCTGCAAAAAAAAAATACAATATAAAAGTACAGGAGAGATTAGGACACCTTAGACACTCACAGAAAGTAAGGAAGTGTAGGTACTTGTTTGAGAAATCTTGTAACTAGTGGTGTTTCGTGCTGCTTGAGGCTTTGGAGATTCTTATGCCCTTCCTGATAAGGTTGTAAGATTCTCTAAGGTGCTCTTTAGGTGTATGGTTTTGTTTGTATATTTCTACTATATAGAGAAGAGACAGTGCTAGGACGATCAAGGGCACATCCGTAAATAAGCATATTATTGAGGGTGTAATGGTCATTATGTGTGGAAGATATTTATCTATTCTCACCAACAACCGGTGCTTTCTTCCGGAACTTTGGATTAAAAGGGACAAATAAATTTTCCAATTAAGTGAGGGTCCTTCAAGTTTTTAAAATTAGGTGAAATGGACAAAAAAAATTCATTTTTTTTAAATATTTTCGTTCCAACAACTTTGCGCAGTTGTCGAACAACTTCGACAACTTTGCGAAGTTGTTCAACAACTATCAAAGTTGTTAGACAACTGTGCAAAGTTGTTCAACAACTGTGCGAAGTTGTTCGACAACTTCGCGAAGTTGTTCAACAATTGTGCGAAGTTGTTGGGACAACTAATGCAGTTGTCGAACAATTGTCTCAGTTATTTAAGCGACTTTATTTTTTTAACTTATTAAGATTGTGGGACCCACTTGTCCCTTTTTTTAATTAAAGACTTTGGAGGGTCTATGGACTCATTTTTCTCCTTTTCCACCTCTCTTCTCCATCTTTTTTCTTCAATTCAAATTCCAAATAACAATCCAACTTTATGAGCTTCGCTTCTTCCTCCACAAAAGGAATTCATCTTCAGGTATGTTTAATGTTCCAATTCAGTTTTTCCTCTTTTTCTTCATGCTTCGTTTTGAGTATAGATTTGTGGGATAAATTAGCTCGTTATTGAAATTTTCACCGCATAATAGTGCAGACTGAATCTATGAAATTTTATTTGACATGCAGTGTTAAATTGGAAATTTTTAACTATTTCTACCACTTTTGAAGCAACGGGTATGTGTTTCTTCCATTTTTTTTAAAAAGGAATGAGTAAAGGTTTGTGACATAAATATTTCTTAGTTATTACAATCTTGTCTCTACATTAGTGAGTTTCACTGTACAGTTGAAATTTGTGTATGAGTATTTTTTGGTATTTTCAAGATTCACAATCTATTTCAAACTGTATGTTTGTTTAGGATGGTGGAATTTGAAAAAATTCGAATACGTTCTCGCTATTTCGTCGGTACTAACATAGTAAGGTGTGCAATTAGAATTGGTGTGTGAGTTGTTTGAATGTAGAGCATGCGTATTACTTGTCTATGAAGTTCCTTCAGGTTAGATGTTTGGATGCACCTTAGATTAAAGCTCTTTGTGATATACTTACTCCATGTGCTTTCCATTCAATCAATTGCATCCATTTTCTGAAATGAAAAATTACATATCTTTCATATTTACAACTTTTCACATCCCTCGTCACAATCCAATGTAATTTCAGCTTTGTTGTTAATCTTTGAGCTGGTCAAACTCAGGATGCAAAGTGCAAACTTAAATGATAGTATAAGTCAATGTGTTGCATTACAGTTTCTGTATGAGTTTATATACATATTATTTAAGTCCTCTTTGAATTTGTGACCAGTTATAGCTTATGTATATTAACTAAAGTTTAATAAACACAAATTCATCTCAAAATATTGTGGTAAGAAGTTAGTAGTTTCTTTACTATGAATTCATTTCCAAATTCTACAGTGAAAACTTCCTGTTACATTGTTGAGCTTGGGTACCATAGCTAAGCCTACTATTTTTAAAAAAAAATAACCCCGTACGGATATCTACTAGCCTACTTTGCCTCATTGTGAAATACCCTGTATTTTTCTAGCATGATTTAAGTCCCAATGCATGAGCATTCATATATAAAATTTTTGAAATACCCATTATTTTTCGGTTTAGAGTCTGCCATTACGTAGGAAATTCAATAAGCTTTCCAACGATGTAAAATTTGCCCAAATTCGATAACCGGGTAAGAAGTTACGGTGATTTTAAGTTTCAGTCATTAAACACCATCATTTTGGTCACTAGTGCGTCACGGAGCCAATCTAAATGACAATTGTCAATTTCCAGTAAGGGACCGCGATATTGGCGCGTCGCGCCAAGGACCCAGTTCACATTTGGCAATTTCCAGTGAGCCTCCGCGATAATGGCGCGTCGCGGAGGTGGCCAAAATGGCATTCCAAAGGCTTACCGCGATAGCTCCGTGTCACGCCAAACTTCCATGTCCCAGTCATCAATCTTCAGTGAGGCTCTGCGATCCTAGCGCATCGCGCCAGGGCCTCAAATAGGGATTTTCAGTTTTCCAGTTCCACATTTTTAATTTCCAAGGGACTGTCTGGTCATTTTTCTAAGCCCTAAACTCGTCCTAAACCCGAAATTAAAGCCTAATAGGGCATCATATGCCCATTATTCTCAAATTACTCAAAAGGGGATCCATTTTCTTCAAGAACACAAAAACCCTAGCTCTCAAATTCAAGGCCAAATCTCAAGAACTCACCATCAATCCTCTCAAATTCATTAACCCAGGTATGTTAAATGTTCATTCATGGGTTTCTTTTACCCATGGAGTCCAAGTACCTGATTTTAATTACGAATTTATAATCTTTTCAAGTTATTTTGATTTTAAATTATGACTTCACCCATGAATCTCCATGAACTATGATTTTTCACCATGTATAGATGAAATTATTGTTGTTATTCAATTCTCCATGTTTTAATGTTATCATTCATTGAATTAATCATGATTTAGTACTTTTCATGTTGAATTCATGCTATTACTACAAGTTCCCTAATATTCCTATGATTTGACCAAACTATGAACAAGTGTTTGATAAAATGCCTACAAGAATGATTATTTAATAAAAGCCTTCATGCTATGTCCTCTAAGCTTAAGTTTCATGTTACTATTATTTATTTTGAGTCCTGGGGGTATTGAATACCCAAAAACCATAGCTGCTGATTTAGTTTCATCTCAGTATCTTCAGAATAACTTTTGAATACATATTATAAGCATTACTAGATCAGTCAGTTAAACTCAGAATAGTCAGTAACTTAGTGTCATTCAGTTGGGAGTAGGACTTAGCACCGAGCGAGTGTAGGGATGGCGTCTTCCTTGTCAGATAGGCAGAGTCGCTAGTAGCAGTCCCTGAGGATATGAGAAGTCACCACTCAGCGTAGGCTTGACTATCCCGCAGAGGCTTGACTAAGGCTTGACACCCTTTGTCCTTCGGGACAGTACATCAGTATACTGGATCCAAATAGCCAACGTTAGTACCCATGGCATGGTATTGACACCCTTCCAACTGGGGTTACAGGTTGGACCCCAATTAGCTCAAATTAAGGAATGTCGGTTAGATAATAGCTCCTATAGTCTCAGTCTAATAATCAAATTGGTAGTTCAATCTCAGTATTATTTTACCAAGGCATACAGATATCAGTTATTTCAGTATTTCAGTTTACAAACTTTTATTCAGTTCATGCCATATGTTTGGTCATGCATCTCCAGTATCTACAGATTTCATGTACCTTTAGTATTTATAGATTTTACATATTTTCAGTATCTACAGATTTCATGCATTCTATTTAGTATTCCATTTTTTACATGTATATTCAGATAATTATTTTAACAATTAATGAAACAATGCATGCCAGCCTACCTCATTTAGCATACCAGTACATTCAAAGTGTTGATCGCATACCTTTCTTTTGCACTATGGTGTATTATATCATAGGTTCTGACTCCCAGTTCTCAAATCGTGCTTAGACTTCTCAGCAGTAGTAGTGGTGAGTCCTCATATTTTGAGGATGGATTATTTTATTTCATGTCTTTAGTCCAGTAGTTAGTTGGAGTTAGTTGAGGCCTGTCTCATCAACTCATAGTTATTCAGTTTAGAGGCTTTCAGATAATACAGTCAGCTATTCAATATTCAGACTTCAGTTGACATGATAGTTAGTTATTTAGTTTATCTCAGAATTTAGTATTTATTCAGACTCAGATAGTTATTTCTTCAGATTCATAATTCAGTATTTGTTTCAGTTATTAAAACCTTATGGCATATAAGTTATTCTTCTACATTTATGATTGTGTTATTCAATGCTTACAGCAGGTACTAACTCATGGGTTAGCTTGTGGTCTTTCGGGACTGTAAGCACCGTGTGACACCCAGGGTGTACTCTCAGGGAATTACAAACTTGGTATCAGAGCCTAAGGTTTTAAAGTGTCCTAGGAAGTCTGAAAGTCGTGTCAAGTAGAGTCTTGTGCATGGGTATATAGCGTGCCACACTTATGGGTAGGAGGCTATAAGGTGTTTAGAAAAAGTTTCCCTTCTTTCAGTATTCATGTCTTGTGAGTGAGCATGAGCTTAATTTAAACTCTTAGTCTAATCTATTTCTTCTTTTTATTTATAGAACATGCCTCCCAAAAAGAAAAACAGAAAAGGAGCAGAAAACCAGCCAGCACCTCCGCCTGTCCAGGCAGATCCTCTGGACAAGCATGTCTCTCGCGCAGAATTCAGGGTTGCATTCACCACTCTAGTAAATTCTGTAGCAGCTCAAAATAAATTGCCAGCTGTTGTTCCGGCCAACCCAGTGGACAATGCTACTGCAACCAGAATTCGGGACTTCACCCGAATGAATTCTCCTTCCATCATGAGATCTAAGTTTGAAGAGGATCCATAGGAATTCTTAGATATAGTTCAAAAGGTAACAGATGTTATGAGGGTGGCATCTAGTGAGAGTGCTGAGTTGGCTGCATATCAATTGTAGGATGTAGTCCATACTTGGTTTAAGCAGTGGCAGGTAGATAGGGGTGTTGATGTCGGGCCTATAGAACGGGAAGAGTTTGCTATGACTTTCTTAGATAGATTCTTCCCATTGGAGTTTAGGAAGGACAAAGTGTTAGAATTTATTAACTTGAGGAAGGACAGCATGAGCGTGAAGGAGTATTCCCTTAATTTTACTCAGTTAGCTAGATATGCTCCTCATGTGGTAGCTGACAGCAGGTCCAAGATGAGTAAGTTTGTGTCTGGTGTATCTGATAGTGTTGTCAAAGATTACAAGACCGTAATGCTGATTAGGGAGATGGGCTTGTTTAGGATGATGGTCCATGCTTAAAAAATTAAGCAGCAGAAGATTAAGAAGAGGGAAAGAGAAAACAAGAAAGCTAGGACGGGTTGTTTTAATTTCAGCCAGCCAAGGTCAGAAGGTGGTAATAGTCCTCAGTTTCATCAAAGGTCTTCATCCCCAACACCCTCTTCAGCCAGTGCCCCAGTACCCAAATTCAGAAATCATAATAGGGATAGAGCACCAGGCTCTAAGTCCCAAGGCAGTGTTAACAGTATCCGTACGAACCCTCTATGTCAGAAATGTTCCAAGAACCATTAGGGAGAGTGTAGAGCGGGCAGTGATGTGTGCTTTAGGTTTGTCAAGCCAGGCCATCGGATTTGGAAGTTTGGGGTAGTTGCTCAGAAAGGTAGGGATTTGCGCCAACAAGGCTAATCCCATTAGTCGTCAGTTCCATCCAGTCGCCTGACTCAGCTGGGTACCGCTTCCAATGCTACTAGTGGTCAGCATACGAATTGATTATATGTTCTTCAGTCCCGCCAAGATCAGTAAAATTCTCCTGACCTAGTTCTGGTATGTTACACGTCTTTCACTTACATGTTTATGCTTTACTAAACCCTGGAGCTTCTCTTTCTTTTGTAACTCCATATATAGTCATTAATTTTGAAGTCAGTCCCAAAATCTAGCAGAAATCTTTTTAGTATCTACCCCATTCGGTGTTTTCATTGTAGCTAGGAAGGTATACAAAAATTATCCGATCACAATATCTCATAAAGTTACCTCAGTTGATCTCGTAGAGTTAGAGATAACGAATTTTGACATCATTCTCGACATGGATTGGCTCCACTCATGCTATGCCTCAGTTGATTGTAGAAACAAAATAGTTTATTTTAAGTTCCCGAATTAACCAGTCCTTGAATGGAGGGGTAGTACCACAGCTATTAAGGGTCAGTTGATTTCATACCTTGGAGCGAGAAAGATGATATTCAAGGGGTGTATTTACCATCTTGTTTGATTTAAGGAATCTAGCTCAGAAACTTTAACTCTTGAGTCAGTTCCAGTAGTAAATGAATTCTCAGATGTGTTCCCTGAAGATCTTCCCGGAGTTCCTCCTAAAAGGGAAATCAACTTTGGAATAGACATTCTTCCAGACACTCAGCCTATATCTATTCCGCCATATAGAATGGCTCCATCTAAACTCAAAGAACTAAAAGAACAGTTGAAGGATCTCCTAGACAAGGGATTCATCAGACCTAACATCTCCCCATGGGGCGCACCAGTTCTATTCATGCGTAAAAAGACGGTTCTCTCAGAATGTGCATAGACTACCGTCAGTTGAACAAAGTCATAGTCAAGAATAAATATCCACTTCCTAGAATAGATGATTTATTTGACCAACTTCAGGGGACAGTTATTTTTCTAAGATAGACCTCAGATCAAGCTGTATCAGCTCAGATTCAGAAAATGTGACATTCTAAAAACAGTTTTTGGAACTCGGTATGGTCACTTTGAATTTCTAGTCATGTTCTTTGGTCTCACGAATTCCCCAGTAGCCTTCATGGACTTGATGAACTGAGTGTTCAAGCAATATTGGACATGTTCATCATAGTCTTCATTGATGACATTCTTTTTTACTCTCGTAGAAAAAATGATCATGCAGACCATCTTAGAATAGTATTACAGACTCTTAGATCTAACCAGTTGTTCGCTAAATTCGGTAAGTGTGAATTTTGGCTAAGATCAGTAGCTTTCCTTGGTCATATTATTTCTGGTCATGGCATTAGAGTTGATTCTCAAAAGATCGAGGTGGTGAGAAACTGGCCTAGACTCATCTCTCCATCAGATATCAAAAGTTTCTTGGGTTTAGTTGGCTATTACCATCGATTTT
The DNA here is from genome assembly GCA_030864215.1 of Capsicum pubescens. NCBI lineage: Eukaryota > Viridiplantae > Streptophyta > Magnoliopsida > Solanales > Solanaceae > Capsicum > Capsicum pubescens. Next base: position 219,238,398 of record CM061542.1, on the reverse strand, counting down.
TTGAAGGGCTTTCTTCTATTGCATCCCCCATGTCCATATTCACTCAAAAGAAAGTCAAGTTTCAGTGGTCAGATTCCTGCAAAAAGAATTTTCAGGAGTTGAAGACTCAACTCACGTCAGCCCCAGTTCTTACCTTGCCAGATGGTTTAGATGAGTTTGTTGTGTACTGTGATGCATCCATAGTAGGTTTGGGTTGTGTCCTTATGTAGAGAGGTAAGGTCATAGTCTATGCCTCCAGACAACTTAAATCCCATAAGAAGAATTATCCTACTCATGATCTCGAGTTAGCAGCTGTAGTATTTGCCTTAAAGATTTAGAGGTATTACTTCTATGGGGTGCATGTTGATGTGTTCACAGATCACAAAAGCTTTCAGTATGTATTCTCTCAGAAAGACTTAAATTTGCATCAGAGGAGGTAGTTAGAGTTATTGAAAGATTATGACTTAAGTGTTTTGTAACATCCAGACAAGGCCAATGTAGTGGCAGATACTCTCAGTAGATTGTCTATGGGTAGTGTTGCTCATGTTAAGGATGGTAAGAAGAAATTATCTTAAGAAGTTCATCAACTTTCCTGACTAGGTGTTCGCCTAGTCGATTCAGCAGAAGGTAGTATATTGGTGCAGAGTAGTTCAGAATCCTCTCTAGTTTTCAAAGTGAAGGAAAAGAAAGATAGACATCCCAATCTAGTTACGTTGAAAGAATCAGTCATAGATCAGAAGGTGTAGGTTTTCTCCTAAGGGGGAGATGGTGTGTTGTGTTATCAGGGTCAGCTATGTGTTCCTGGTGTAGTTAACTTGAGGCAACGAATTCTTGCAGAAGCGCATGGTGTGCGCTACTCTATTCATCTAGGAGCCACTAAGATGTACCGTGATTTACGGGAGATCTATTGGTGGAGTGGGATGAAGAGGGATATTATAGAGTTCGTAGCTAAGTTCTCTACGTGTCAGCAGGTTAAGATTGAGCACCAGAAGCCTAGTGGGTCCATGCAGGAGTTCAGAATTTCCATGTGGAAATGGGAAGAACTGAACATGAACTTAGTGAAAGGCCTACCTCGTACTCATCATCAGCATAATTCCATTTGGGTCATCATAGACAAGATAACCAAATTAGCTCATTTCCTGCCGGTCTATACCTCTTATTCAGCTGAGGACTATGCCAAACTCTATCTTAAAGAGCCGATTAGGTTGCACGGTGTTCCCTTATATATCATCTCAGATAAAGGTACCCAGTTTATCTCTTATTTCTGGAAAGCGTTCCAAAAGGGTCTTGGTACCCAAGTCCATCTCAGTACTGCCTTCCACCCTCAAACAGATGGTCAAGCAGAAAGGACCATTCAGACTTTTGAAGATATGTTGAGAGCATACGTAGTTGATTTTAAAGGTAGTTGGGATGACCACTTGCCTTTAATCAAATTCGTATATAATAATAACTATTATTCTAGTATCCAGATGGCTCTATTTAAGGCCCTTTATGGTAGGAGATGTAGATCTTCGATTGGTTGGTTTGAAGTAGGTGGGGCCATAGTAGTAGGGTCTGACTTGGTGTTTGATGCCTTAGAGAAGGTTCAGTTGATTAGAGAAAATCTTAGAGCAGCCCAGAGCCGACAGAAGTCGTATACAGATGTAAGGAGAAAGGATCTCGAGTTTAAGATCGGTGATTTTATGTACTTGAAAATATCTCCCATGAAGGGGTAAAGAGGTTTGGGAAGAAAGGGAAACTTAGTCCCCGCTATGTCAGTCCTTTCAGAATTCTCAGTCGTTTCGTAAAGCTAGCTTACGAGCTTGAGTTGCCTTCAGATCTAGATTCAGTACACCAAGTGTTCCAGGTCTCATTGTTGAAGAAGTGTATTGGTGATCCAGCTGTAGTTGTTCCCCTAGAAAGCGTAGATGTTCAAAATAGTCTTTCCTATGACGAAGTTTCAGTCGAAATTCTTGATCATCAAGCTCGTAGACTAAGGAATAAAGAAGTTCCACTAGTCAAAGTTCTTTGGCAGAATCAATTTGTTGAGGTAGCCACTTGGGAAGCAGAAGAAGATATGCATACCAAGTACCTTCATCTTTTCTCCGCGAATTAAGATTCGGTTTAAGGTACTAATCTTCTTAAGATTTCTCTCTATCATGCTCAGTTTCAGTTGCACATCATGTTCATGTCAATCGTGCAGAAATTAGTTTAGTCATGCATTCCATGCATCAGATATGTATGTTCTGTGTGTAAGCTCAGTCCATCAGTTTTCCTTAGCTTAACCAGTCTCATTCGAGGAAGAATGATCCCAAGGGGATATAATGTAATACCCTATATTTCCCTAGCATGATTTAAGTCCCAATACATGATTATTCATATATAAAATTTTTGAAATACCCATTATTTTTCATTTTAGAGCCTACCAGTGCGTAGGAAATTTAATAAGCTTTCCAACGATATAAAATTTAACCAAACCTGAGAATCGGGTAAGAAGTTATGACAGTTTTAAGTTTCAGTTGGTAAACACCGTCATTTTGGTCACTAGCGCATCGCGGAGCTAGTCTAAATGATAATTTTCAATTTTCAGTAAGGGAGCGCGATATTGGCGCGTCGTGCCAAGGACCCAATTCACATTTGGCAATTTCTAATGAGCCTCCGCGATAATGGTGCATTGCGGAGGTGGCCAAAATGGAATTCCAAAGGCTTATCGGGATAGCTCTGCATCACGCCAAGCTTCCAGGTCCCAGTCATTAATTTCCAGTGATTCTCCGCGATCCTGGCACATCACACCAAGGCCACAAATCGGGATTTTCAGTTTTCCAGTTCCACATTTTTAATTTCCAAGGGACTATTTAAAGGACCTATGCTTTAAATTGGTCTTCACTATGTCAAGGTAGTTTAATTCTTTTGATTTAAGTGTATCCTTGTTTTCATTGATTTATTATTCTTTTAATTGGTTTTCAGCACGTCATGTCATTTGTGTCTTTTAACTTCCAGGTTTGATGAATCTTAAATCTCTCATAATAAGAAGTTGCAAGAGTATTACGGATTCAGACTTGAATCCTCTTGCAGGTATATTCTTGATGAATATGCTTTAGAGTCTTCATATATGTTCTTGAGCTTGTTTCGTAAGAGATGCTACTTAAGAGTTGCTTCTTGGGGCCTCTGGTAAGATGCACTCTGGCTTTGATATATTACATTCTTCTACAGATTTTTACAAACTCGTTATGCTAAACTTAGAAGGGTCGTCTGAGGTTACTGCTGCATGTTTGGATTACCTCACTGGTCTGCTGCTTTTACTGTGGTTATTTCTAGTGTTAACTAAACAGGCCTAGTTTGGGGAACAAATTTTATGAAGTAAAATACAGAGATTTTCATGGAATCACTTTTCTATTTTGGAAATTTTTTTCATCATGTTATTGATGTTTCTGATAGTTCCTTTTATCGGAACACAGCTTTCACTTTGCTGAAGTCACTAAATGTCACCTATCAGATGGTGGATGTGAGAAGTTTTTAGGTAAGTGAAGATATTCTTTATTTTCCATAAAGGATAGAATAAAGCAAAACCATTCCACATCTTGAGCCAACTGATTTACATCTACAGCACTCAGTAGTTTGAAAGAGTTAAATCTGGGATTCAATAATATCTCTGACACATATTTGGGACAACTAAACGGTTTGTAATTTCTTCTTTGATTGTCTTCTTTTGGTTACATACATTTTAGCCTTAGCTCCTTGAAAATTCAAATCCATCCCCTCTATGGTCTATACTATTATGCTATAGCATCCTAAAGGTCCAAAAACTTTGGGTTTAACAAAGAACCTCATTTCACCAAAAGAGTCCTTTTTCTTTTCAAATAGAAAGCATAACCTATATTTCTGTCACCAAAAGAGTCTGTTTTCCTTTCAAATAGAAAGCAAAACCTGTCTTTCTGCTCATGTAATATGTCATTTATTGCCATTCTTTATTGGTTAATTGTCCAATCATTATGCTTCTTATCCAAACCTCTCAAAATGAATAGGAAAATTTCTTCACAGCCAAGAAAATTGAAAATATAATTGTTAATCGGTTTTAGTTAGATGTTGTCATGCAAGATTTTTGTGCCTGAAATCAATATCCCAAAATATTAAAATGTTGATGTCACACTTTTATTTAGTTGATTTTTATCTCTCGGAGAGTTTTGTTGTTATCCATTTGATCATGTTCAGTCGAGACTGTTCCATTATGGGATTAAAACTTGGAAATAATATAACCTTCTGTTGCGGGTTTATGCACATGCAAGTGTACGTGACCGTACAAGTTGCATAAAGACTTGGACAGTCAGATATTGTTCCCACGAGGATCAATAAACTAGAAATTTATTCAATCTTTAATTAAGATAATTGGGTATTAAGTGCCTTAAAGTATCAAGATGATTTTCATTTTATAAATGAAAAAATGTAAATTATTAAACAAGAAATAATTAGTGATGATTAAAGCAAAGCAACGGTTGTAATCAATAATGAGGATGATTCCAGGGTTTAGGTATTTCGAACAATCATACAATTCTCTACTCTTATCACAGTCTAATTGGTTATCGGGATGATTCCAGGGTTTAGATTTATAAAGTTTTCTTCTTGCAAGCGAACCAAGCAAGGCTTCTAGGTATATCCCTATCCTAGATGCTAATTCAAATACCTTATTTCATAAAAGAATAAGAACCTTGTTCCCTAATTTCTTCGTTCTATCCTATGATTCTCCTCACGATGCACATAGAAATATAGATTTATTCTAATGGTGGCCAATCATTAAAATAGTAAGCTCAAGAAATTAAGAACAACCCAGATGATAATCCAAAAAGAAATTATGAATAATAATATAAAAGAGTAATCATGTGCTTAGCCTCAACCCCAGAAATAGGGTGTTTAGCTACTCATGTTTGAATTCATCATCCAAAATAAGTAATTAATCATACCCAAAACAAGTTTTGAAGTAAAGAAGTAGAAAGAAATATTTAGAACCCTAAAAGAGAGAAATCTCTATTTTTCCGCCGCTGCTATGCTTGCCAAAAGTCCCCCAAAATTATCTTGGATTTTTCCATTTATAGCTGGGACAAAACACTTAAAATCTTCCCGATTTTGCCACACAGCGCGTCGCACCATGCCTTCAATTGCTATTTCCCATTAAAATCTGGGCAATCGCGGAGCTCAATTATTCCTTGAAATTTATAAAATACACCCTCACCGCGACGCGTCACTATCGCGGTAAGCCACTGGATTTGGACAATTGTGAAATATCTATCCTCCGCGATGCGCTAAACTTCTAGGTCGCAAAATTATAAGTGGGACTGCTCCGCGATGCGGTGGTTTCGCAGACCTGAACTGGAATGTTCCAAGTGAGAATTTATACCTCTCCGCGATGCATTGATTTCGCAAACCTTCACAGGAATTTGACCATTACTATTTTGTTGGTCAGCGCGATGCGGAGTCTGTTCAAATGAGGATTCCTACTTTCCAACTTTCCTTTTTGAGCTTTATTTCACTCCCTTGTATTCCTTCAATCCTCTCATATCATCATTGTATCCAAATGCGTACAATTCTTCATGATTTTTATCCTGAAAGTACTAATCATATCCATTAGGCACAAAACGGAATAAAAGTTGAATTATACTTAAAAATTCATACAAAAGTTCTCGAATTAAGTCTAAATCTGAGTGCATATTAGTGATTTGAGCATATAAATATTCCCAAGATCACCACCCCATACTTAAAACCTTATTCATCCTCGAACACTTTAATTCAAAAGAACAATCACTTCCTCTTTATATCACAATCTCAAAGTTATGTTGTAATGGGCACTTACACTTTGCAATAGTGTATTCTTACATCAGCATGTCAAAATACTTTTAGCATATGAGGCAATTTAGTACAAGTTTCTCTATCTCAATAATGAATTTCTAACATGTCGGCAAACTCAATCAAAGAAACACAATAAGTAATCTTGCTTTCATTTGCCTGCATCCTCACTCGAGAAAATTTCCCCATATTAACTCACACTGATATCTATGCAAACATAGGGGAGTATCGACATCAAATCACTCGCTCTCAACAAAGAATTCATATATGCTAGTGAACGAACCATAAGCTTGCCCTTAGTGTACTATTCCACTAATAGTCAGATATTTAAGCGAAGGATCAACTATGTCTTTTTCAGGTTGTAATACAGGCTTGGAGACAGGTAGGTACTATTTGGGGAAATAGTGACTATTGTTCCTAAGAGTTTTAGTACAAGAACTATCAATTAACTCTGTTCTCCAACACCAATTTATCCTTCTATTTTCTCCCCATTCTTTATTTTTCAACTCTTCTTTCAATTGGCTTATTTACTCAAACTAGGTTGGGAGTATTAGTTATTCCTTCTACATACTTCTTTTTTTTGTACCAATTTCATGCTACGCACCCCTATTATAGCCACCTTTAACTTAAGTGAAAAACCTTCATTAAGGTGCACATTATCCAACTGGACCAGGGCCAAAACAGGTTCATTGTAATATTTCTATTTACTAACTCCCAATTGCACCCAGAATTTTTAAACATCAATAACAACTACTTGGGGGAATTAAATGTTGCCTTTTTCCTCCTTTTCTTTTACACTTTTAATCTCATCTTAGTTTTATATTAAAACGCTCAGGAGCTTATTTGGATCAAATTAATATTTATCAAAGAAAGGATAGGGTTACATAACAGGCTACCAAAGAAAGAGTCTAAAGGCTCAATGGGGCTGACTAAGACTATGCACCAAGGTAGGTATATTTAGTCTAGAAACACGACTGTCAAAGAAATGCCTACATCACTTCCTAAACCCAACACCTTTTATTTTGTTTTATAAACACACCGAGAAAGTTCTAGTCATTTCTATTCATGTAGAATATACATAAATCCTCACACCCACAGTGCATGCACGGAATCTAACCGGATCCTTAAGGTCTCTGATCTTGAATTCAGAATTAAGACAACACATCAAATTTCACTTATGAGGATAAAATTATCTGTACTCAAATCAATACTCTTATGCTCATTTATACCTTATTTAATTTACATTACTGCGAAGATGGCCTATTCCACACACTCCTCTAAGATAGTGATTAGGTTCTCGTTTATTCTTTACTTCCTACGACCACTCCCCTTAAGACGGTCTCCATCCATCTATCATACGGGATGACAACTAACTATGACTGTTTATTCCTAATTACCAAAGAGGGAAAAAGTAACTACTTGAAACTGAAACTTGCCAATGAGGGCGAAAATAACAATAAAATAATACTTTAAACTGAAGGCAACATGCGATAAATGCCAAAAAGGGCAAATTGCAATCCACAAAGCTACTAACTATTACAGACCAATGTTCTAAATAGCTAGTACTTGCAAAATCAACAAAAAAAATAAAAATTGTTCAACCAGCCATACTTAAAAAAAAAGAAATAGCAAAATACAAACCCACCACCCCACACTTAAATAAAACACTGTCCCAGTGCTTTCAAATAAGCCTACAGTAGGGTGGCAGTATACTCCCTGGTCACTCAAATGGAACTATGGCATTCATATCCTTAGGAGTCTCGTCCACATCATCACCATCATCATTATCTCCATCATCGTCAAATTGGTCTTCTTCATCCGACTCCATGTCTGAATCCCTGTACCTGTGATCTTCATTAATTGTTATATCATCATCAACCGACTCAACAAAATCCGAGCCAATCCACAATATAGTCCTAGTATGGTGCCCGAGTGGATAATCGAGCTCTACAGCATGGAGCTCCTCTGGTGTAGCTGGTCTGTCTCCCATCATCGACAGCATCATCATAAGACCATACAGCCTGCCTAGTACCTCATCAGTCCTCATGTTTCACTCCACCATGGTCAAAATCAGGCTAGTTTCCCCAGATGTGCTCCTTGCAGTAGTTATATCCATAGGGCGAGTAATGACCTCGGGCTTATAATCCAGCTCCTTTTCATCGACTCTGTGCCTTTGCAAAAATCTAGTAACCGAACCTCCAAACCCAAAACTGCCCCGCCTGGGTACGCGTCTTCTTCATCACAAAAAAAATTACATTACCCACATTTATCTTTACATAAGGACACATCAGGGCATAAATTAAACATACCCTATCCCGAGTAACCTCTGCCATATGCTTGCCTTGAATAAAGTATAAATAGACAATACGACCCCACATCCTTGCTTCCTTGTTCATCTGAGCATAAGGGAAGGAAGAGTGCAAACCTATAACACGATGCCTAATCTAACAAGCTGAGGATCACTAACCACACAACAGATGCCTGATATGCATATACAGAGGAGAAATAATAAACTGTCTCAAGAAATTTGGGTTTGCTTTTGGTATACCTAATAAGTCATTAATATCAGCAGCAGTGAGATGAAACACTTTCCCGCGAACCTTCAACAAATGATCAGGATGACTGGGGTCCCAATTGGCGTAAAACTCTCTAACTAAGTGCAAATTACACTCAGTTGGATGATGGAAGATAAAATTCATGTTGATTGCCTCAATTCTTCGTACCATGGATGAACATTCTCTCATGAAGCTAGCATGATCAATATACACCTTTGGGATATACTTGGCATCTGCATGCTTGGAATACCACTACTTACCATCCTTGCGGACAGCTTTAAATCCAAATTTGTGAACCTGCCCCCGCTGAAGTGGTGGGGCCCTAGGCACCCTAGTCATTTGACCTTCAGATGGACTGCTCCTCTTCCTAGCAGGTGCAGAAGGACCTGTCTTTGCCTTGCCTTTGACTAGTCGTGGTTCCATAATGCTTGTGATCAAACCAAATACAACAAAAAGTTGAGTATATGAAACCATGGGTCTAGCTAAAACTGAGTGTGCAATTTGGGTAAATGTCTACCCCACACTTAGTTGTTAGCTAGAACACATGTATCAACACACAGGGTACTCAGACTTCTCCTTTTTAATCTCATTATCGTATTAAAAGAGGGCATATTGCTCTTAATGAATTCAACCCATAGTCATTATTCATTTTTTCAGCACACACACCATCTACGAACAAGATCATTTTGCTACAGCATTGCACATAATAAGTGTATTTACCTAAATTTTGACTAAAGAAATTAGCAGTACCAACAGGTCCCTAAAGTCAAAGTGCTCTTATGAAATAGAAACACAAACCACCACAACCATCTCCTTTTGGCACATATTGATATTCATGATGTATCTCTCAAGCCATTTGCATATTGAAAACAAGCAATCAACAAGAATTCATCCCCCATGTCCACATATCGCTTAGAAATCAGTCAACACAATCAGTAGAAATCTTCCCAAATTACTCTAAAACATCCCCAATCTCATTACTTGATCGATTATCATCTTAACAACTCAAAATTATGAAAACTAGATTAAGAATTCACAAAGATTGCAAGATAATATATCAAATACAAAGCTATAATTCTCAACTACTATGATAGGGTAAACAAAATTAGACCTAAATTCTATCCAACATCACAAGACATAAAACAAAAGAGAAATAAATTTAAATCTGACAGCATATACCTCTAAGGTTGAGAGAATAATGAAAATTGGGGAAAATTTAAGAGAAATAGTAGGAGTGAAGTGGGAGAAGGCGGCGCTTAAGGTGGAAATAAGAGGGTTTAGGGTTTAGGGGGTATTTATAGAGGGGTGGGTAGGTTTAGGTTAAATTCAATGTTTAATATCCGATTTTAACCCCCTTCGCGATGCGGTATGATCGCGTCACCTACTGGAGAATGCCAATTACCATTGAACTATCGACCGCGATGCGGTAATTTTGCGTCAAGTCACTATATTTTGACAATTGTCAATTTTCCAAGTGATGTGACACGCTGAAATAACGGATCCTTACTGGAATTTGACAATTGTCAAATCACACTTCTCCGCGTCGTGGTAGAAATCACAGATTCTTACTGGAATTTGATAATTGTCAATCTACCCAGTTCCGCGTCGCGCCATTCTTCAAAATCAGATTTCCTTGTGTAATTTTCACTCTTTTCTTACTTGAGAAGATCCCCACTTACATATATCATTTTGCAAGCCTAATTGTTTTTCTCAAATGTGGTAATTTTCTTATTTTCACTTTGTAATTCCCTGCAATCTCAAACAAAAACAATAAATTTTATAAGTGAAAGTGGGTTGCCTCTCACTTAGCGTCTTAGTTTTGGTCGTGGAACGACTCATCTTTTTGTATTTTTCTTTTCGTTTTGATTTTACAAGCTAAAAATTAAACTACCTATTACAATACATGTGTGGGTTGCCTCCCACATAGCACCTTGTTTTATGTCATGGCACGACTCAGCTCAGTATCACTCATCAGCAAAAGTGGTAGATTCTTTATGTTTATCCAAATAATCTACTCAATAATTCTTTACACGTTGTCCATTCATAAGGAAATTCTCCGTCTTCTCTTTATTCCACAACACCATAGCTCCATGAGATGTCATACGCACCACTTCAAATGGTCTAGACCATGTCGATCATAATTTATCCGAAAACAACTTAAGCCGTGAATTGAACAACAACACAAGTTTTCCAGGTTCAAACACCCTTTCTTGAATTTGCTTGCCATGCCATCTTTTGGTATTCTCCTTATATAGCTTGGAATTTTCGTAAGCATGGAGTCTAAACTCATCAAGCTTATTCAGTTGCAATAACCTTCTTTCCCCCGCGGCAGTCATCTCAAAGTTCAGCTTCTTTACTGCCCAATATTCTTGGTGTTCCAACTCAACAGGGAGGTGACACGCCTTACAATACACCAGGCAATATAGAGACGTTCCAGTGGGCGTCTTGTACGTTGTTTGATAGGCCTATAGTGCATCATCTAGCTTCTCCGCCCAATCTTTTCTCTACCCATTCACTGTCTTCTGAAGTATTTGCTTAATCTCCCGATTGGACACCTCAACCTGTCCACTAGTTTGGGGATGATATGCAGTGGCAACCTTGTGCCTAATACCATATTTTGCAAGAAGATTCTTGAACCAAGTGTTAATGAAATGCGTAGCTCCGTCACTAATTATTGCTCTTGGCGTACCAAATCTGGAAAATATGTTCTTCTTCATAAATTTCAGCATCACTCTTGCATCATTAGTCAGACTCTCCATAGCTTCCACCCATTTAGAGACATAGTCAACCGCTACAAGAATGTACAGATTACCTTTCGAAGGTAGGAATGGGACCATGAAATCGATCCCCCAAACATCAAAGACTTCGACTTCTAAAATATTATTGAGAGGCATTTCATGATGCCTAGATATGGTACCCAACCTTTGACATTAATCATAATTCTTTACGATAACCATTGCATCTCTAAACAGAGTAGGTCAGAAAAAACCTAATTACAACACTTTTCTCGCAGTCCTCTCACCCCCATGATGTCCACCATATAGATATGAGTGGCAATTTTGTAACACCTTTAAAAATTCAGCCTCTGGGATATACCTATGAATAACTCCATCTAGACCCTGCTTAAAAGGGTATGATTTATCCCAAATATAAGCATGAGAATCATGAAGTAATTTCTTTCTTTGTTGTGTGGTAGCATCAGGAGGATACACCTCACAAGCTATCAAGTTCACAATATCAGCATACCATGGAAACTTACCTTCATAAACAGACAATAGCTTCTCATCAGAAAACTCTTCCCTAATACTAAGGAAGTCATCAACAATATGGTCTTGATTTTCCAGCCGTGACAAGTGGTCAGGAACTTTATTTTCAGCACTCTTCCTTTCTCGCACCTCAACATTCTTGAAGTAGAAGAATCCACTTAATCAGTCGTGACTTCGCATCCTTTTTGTTCACCAGATACTTAATGGCAGCATAGTCTGTATGAACAATGACCTTGGTACCAACTAAGTAAGATCTAAACTTTTTGAATGCATATACCACTGCCAACATCTCTTTCTCTATAACCATGTAGTTAACTTGAGCATCATTCAGCACCTTGCTAGCATAGTAGATCGATCAAAATACCTTATCTTTTCTCTGACCCAACACTACTCCCACTGCAATGTCACTAGCATCACACATCAGCTCAAAAGGTAACTCTCAATCTGGTGCGATCAAGATACGTGCTTCCGTCAACTTCTTCTTAAGCTTTTCAAAAGCTTCATGTCAATCAACCCCAAACTCAAACTTGGATTCTTTTTCTAATAATTTGCACATGGGGCTTGCAATCTTTGAGAAATCTTGAACGAATCGTCTATAGAACCCAGCATGTCCCAGAAAGCTGCACACTCCTTTGACTGTGACTAGATGAGGCAACTTTTTAATCACTTCAACCTTTGCTTTGTCCACTTCGAGCCCTTTGCATGACACTTTATGGACTAGGACAATTCTTTTCTTAACCATAAAGTGGCACTTTTCCCAATTCAACACCAAGTTTGTTTCTTCACATCGAACTAGGACTCTGTCGAGATTCTGCAAACACTTTTCAAATGAATTACCGTACACGGATAAATCATCCATGAATACCTCCACAAATTCTTCCACCATGTCTGAAAATATCACCATCATAAACTTTTAAATGTAGTAGGTGCATTGCATAAGCTGAAGGGCATGCGTCTAAATGCATATGTACCATATAGACAAGTGAAAGTGGTTTTATCTTGGTCTTCCAGTGCTATGCTTATCTGATTATAGCCAGAGTACCCATCCAGAAAACAATAATACTCTTGCCTCGCCAATCTATCCAGCATTTGGTCAATGAAGGGAATTGGATAATGATCTTTATGAGTCGCTTCATTCAACATCCGATAATCTATATATATTCTCCAAAGTCACTATACGTGTGGGAATCAACTCATTATCATCATTGGTCACTACTGTCATTCCTCCCTTCTATAGTACGTAGTGCACTGGACTCACCCATTTGCTATCAAAAATTGGGTAGATAATACCACTATCTAACCACTTGATCACTTTTTCCTGACCACCTCCTTTATCATAGGATTCAACCTTCATTGTTGATACACTCTAGATCTATAAACCTATTCCATGTAAATATTATGCATGTAAAATGTTGGATTAATTCCTGAAAAGTCTGACATCTGCCAGCCAATCGCCTTCCTTCTCCGCTTTAGAAAAGCTACAGCTTCCTTTACCTGTACATCTAATAATCCTGCGGACAAAATCACAAGCAAAGTATCTTGATCACCAAGAAAAATATATTGTAAGTAAGGATAAAGAACCTTAAGCTCCAAGTTAGGAGCTTTTTCTACTGAAGGCTTGGGTGATGGACCAATTAGTCTATTCAAAGACTCGAACGACACTTTATTCATCTCAATCACTGCCAAATTCATAACCTGGACAAATCTAATGCCTCCACATCTCCATGCAGATCATAACCCATCAAAGCTCGCACTTATGGATCATCAGACAACATCAACTGCCAATCTGAAGCAAGATCAATAATCGATATAAAAGACAACTCCTCATATATGGCTGGCAGTTTCAATGCTCTATAAATATCAAAAACCTCTACTTTATCGCACGCTCACATTGTCATTTTTTTAGCTGCCACATCAATAATTGACTGTCCTTTTGCTAAGAAAAGTCATCCCAAAATAAATGGAACAACAGGATCAGCCTCAAAGTCAAGAATCACAAAATCAACCGAAAATATTAAATATTCCACTTGCACCAACACATCTTCAATAATACTATCTGGCCTAGAAAGTGACTTATCCACCAACTGCAATACAATAGTCGTGGGTTCGGGACTCCCAAGACCCATCTTCCGATACCATGACGTAGGCATGATATTTATGCTAGCACCCAAGTCACACAATCTACGTGCATAAATAGTTTGTCCAATGGTAATCTGCAAGGTGAAACTACCTAGATCCTTCAACTTCGTGGGCAATTTATTTTGAATTTTAGACGTGCAATCTTGAGTAAGTGCAACTGTAGCATATTCAATCAACCGGTTCTTATTGGCAACAATATCCTTTAAGTATTTCCCATATATCGACACGCTCTGCAAAATATCAACAAGAGAAAGGTTTACTTGAACCTGCTTCAGAAGATCTAAAAACGTCTTAAAACTAGCTTCCTCTTGATGCTTCCTTGCCCTTTGAGGAAAGGGTAAGGGAATAGTTTTCTTCTCCACATGAATTTCTTTACTTGTCTCTTTTTCCTTGACTTCCACTTCTTTATTCTCTTTTAAACTGTCATCAGTGATTGCGGGATTATCCTGCTCCTGATCTGTCTCCTTAGTTTGCAACCCACTCTTTGTTGTAACCACATTCACCTATTTAAGATTAGCCTCAGTGTCACTAGGCAATGCTCCTTGTGGCCTTGTATTCTGCGATCTGTAATTTGACTCAACTGTAACTCCAAATTTCTTGTGAACAATTGTTGACTCTTCAACTCAACTGTAATTTTGCCTGTTAAGTCTTTATGTCTGCCTCAAATTATTCTTGTTGATCCATGAACTGCTTAATCAACTCCTTCACATTGCTATTCTGAGAAGTCGTCTGATTATTATGAGTTGACTGTGGATTTGATTGCACTAGTCCCTCATACTAATTTGTATTTTGTGCCTGATTTCCACCCCATGAGAAATTAGGGTGGTTCCTCCAATTTGGATTATATGTACTGCCAAAATTATGTTGACCCTAATGATTTGCATTCCCCACATAGTTGACTGAATCTGGATTAACAGAACATGCATCTGCTTTATGCTCACCACTTTTGCAAACTTCACACTACGAGTATACCTGTTGAACTGCATTTGCTGTTGCTGTTGGTTGTGTTGCATCCAACTTTAAGTTGTTAAGCTGAGTAGTCATATGATTCTGCATTACTGTAATCTGTGACTATAATTCAGTGAATTGATCAACCTGCAATACCCCTGCAACCTTCTTTGGAGCACTCCTTGAGTCTGTATACCAATCAGGATTCCCTTATGCGATTTAATTCTGCAATGTATACAGTTCTTCATACATTTTCTCCAAAGCTTGGCCTCCTGCTGCTGAATCCAAGAGAATCTTAGTATTAGACTCAAGGCCTTCTATAAATGTGTGCACCAAAACATCATTCGATTGATGGTGATGAGGATAATTTATGTGCATGCCTTTGAATCTCTCCCAAGCTTGGCAGAGATTTTCTCCATCTTTCTATCTAAAACTCAAGATTTCACTCCTCAATCGTGTAGTCTTCTAGGATAGAAAGAATCGAATAGGAACTTCCAAGAACAATCTTTCCATGAAGTGATGAAGTGTGGTGGTTCAGTATGTAACCATCTCTTTGCTTCCCCATTTAGAGAAAAAGGAAAGAGTGTCAACCTGACATAATCAGCATTCACATCTTCAGGAATGTATGTATCACTTATTTCCAGAAAGGTCTGTATGTGCTTTTACGGACCCTCATGTGCAAGTTTGTAAAAGTGCCCCGCAGAATTCAACAATTGCACCATATTTTATTTCAATTCCAACCGACCTCCTGGTTTAGGCTTCCGAATTCTATTAGTTACATAGTTCGTAAGTGGGATTACCACTTCACAAATAGGTCTTGCGGTTGGTTGAACAGGAATAATTGGAATAACAGAAGCTGAAACATTTGCAACATTTGAATCAGCAACAATTGGATCTCCTATTTCAGCCATCTGTCGCTGTTGAATGTAATATTGAGCTCTTCACCTCTGATGAAAAATTACCTCTAGTTCTACAAAGGGATCTACTAACTTTTTATCCCTTGCCAGTCCAATGTTCAGCTAAACCTGCAAAAATTCAGCCGATAAAATCAAGTTGTTAACACTTAAACTTATTATCAAAAACAAAAAAAATTAAACAATTTACTAATTCTATTAGATCTCCGGCAACGGCGCCAAAAACTTGTTATGGCTCTACGTACACGCAAGTGTATGTGATTGTACAAGTAGTATAAAGACTTAGACAGTCACATGTCATTCCCACGAGGATCAATAAACTAGAAATTTATTCAATCTTTAGTTAAGACAATTGGGTACTAAGTGCCTTAAAGTATCAAGATGATTTTGATTTTATAAATAAAAAAATGTAAATTATTAACCAAGAAATAATTAGTAACGATTAGAGCAAAGCAAGAAACGGTTGTAATCAATAATGAGGATGATTCTAGGATTTAGGTATTTCAAACAATCATACAATTCTCTACTCTTATCACAGTCTAATTGGTTATCGGGTTGATGATTTGCAAGGTTTATGCAACGATCTTGGTCTCCCGACCTCAAATCTTTTATCTATTGAATGTTGTAACTACAACTCCTACAGAGATACAATAATTTTTCTAGATTCATAAAGTTTTCTTCTTGCAAGTGAACCAAGCAAGGCTTCTAGGTATATCCCTATCCTAGATGCTAATTCAAATCCCTTATTTCATAAAAAGAATAAGAACCTTGCTCCCTAATTTCTTCGTTCTATTCTATGATTCTCCTCACGGATGCATATAGAAATATAGATTTACTCTAATGGTGGCCAATCATTAAAATAGTAAGCTCAAGAAATTAAGAACAACCCAGATGATAATCCAAAAAGAAACTATGAATAAGAATATAAAAGAGTAATCATGTTCTTAGCCTCAACCCCAAAAATAAGGTGTTTAGCTACTAATATTTGAACTCATCATCCAAAATAAGTAATTAATCATACCCAAAATAAGTCTTGAAGTAAAGAAGTAGAAAAGAAATATTTAGAACCCTAAAAGAGAGAAATCTCTATTTTTCCACCGGTGTTATGCTTGCCAAAAGTCCTCCAAAATTATCTTGGATTTTTTCTTTTATAGCTGGGACAAAACACTTAAAATCTTCCCGATTTTGCCATACGGCGCGTTGCGCCATGCCTTCAATTGCTATTTCCCATTAAAATTTGGGCAATCGCGGATCTCAAGTATTCCTTGAAATTTGTAAAATGCACCCTCACCGCAATGCGTCACTATCGCAGTGAGCCACTGAATTTGGACAATTGTGAAATATCTATCCTCTACGACGCACTAAACTTCCAGGTCGTAAAATTTTATAAGTGGGACTGCTCCGCGACGTGGTGGTTTTGTGGACCTGTACTGAAAAGTGCCAAGTGAGAATTTACGCCTCTCTACGATGCGTTGATTTCGCGAACCTTCACTGAAATTTGACCATTGCTATTTTGTTGATCAGCACGACGCAGAGTCTATTCAAATAAGGATTCCTACTTTTCAACTTCCCTTTTTGAGCTTTATTTCAGTCCCTTGTATTCCTTCAATCCTTCCATATCATCATTGTATCCAAATGCGTACAATTCTTCATGATTTTTAGCCTGAAAGTACTAATCATATCCATTAGGCACAAAACGGAATAAAAGTTGAATTATACTTAAGAATTCATACAAAAGTTCTCAAATTAAGTCTAAATCTGGGTGCATATTGGTGCTTCGAGCATATAAATATGCCCAAGATCACCTTCCTCATACTTAATGCTCACATGTTGAAACGTTAAATGAACTACTGATAGCTAGTATATTTATAATTGATATGTGTCACACGGGTTACTACTTTATTTTAGAGTTTTGAGATGCTTTCAATATAGGTAGAATTGATGTTCTTTTACCTGGTCCCTCAGTGTGAAAATTTTCAGTTTTTAGTTGACCTGGTTACTTTTAAATATTTCATCTTTCTCTCATAATTTTTTGTTATTTACTTCCTTTAATTTTACCTACATTGCAAGGATGACAAAATTGGAAGGCCTCTACTTGGATTCTTGTAGGATTAGCAATGACGATCTTGCTCATTTAGCTTATATAAGTAAACATAGTCTATTTTCGTCCCCTCTTTTCTTTGATCAGCATTATGTTGCGTTGTAACACATCTCTTTTTTCTGTATTAACTTGTAGTCTTGAATTCCCTATCATGTAGTAATCCAATTTTTGGTGCGTCGGTTGCAATATTTGCTTTGGCTGGTTGTTTAGTCCAGCTCTGTTATTTAGAATAGGCTGAATACTTAGACTTGAACTTTATATACATGAGATAATCATATACAATCTTGTTATGTGAAGTTCATCCATATTTGAACTTGTTAGACTTGCTTGGAGATTTTTCATGAGCACTTTTGAAGTTCTGAATTAACGCCATATAATTTGGCGTTAATCCATTCACCAAAACGAGAGCTCTTCCTATCTTATATATTTATGTCGTCCTTTTGCAGGCCTTTCGAACTTGAAAGCTTTGGAGCTGTCTGATACTGAAGTTAGAAGAATGGAATACTTTATATCTTTGGTTGGCCTGTTTACCCTACTTATGGATTAATTTTTTATCATATTATTTGAATTTTGGCATCATATTAGATAATGACTTTTATATACTATATTTTAAGAGTATAGTAAAGTGCAAATTAATCCTAATTATTAACTTATAATCAAAACTCATCATCCAATGTATCTAGACAAATTTATGAGTACTTAAGCTGATCAAATTACAAAAAAAAAAATTAAAAGATTTTGGCGTGAAGAGTGTGGTTAGCAGGCCAACACCTGGTAAACTTACAATTTTACTCGAGTTTACAACTGATCTTATTATCAATTTTCAAAATGCATGCTCAACTTGTTTCTCTTCGTACTGTGAGTTGATATCTGCTAGAATATGTACCAGTTTACATTATTTTTTAGTTTTCTGTGAGCAAAATCTAGGTTGGTAAATACATCTTCATCCGTCCAAAATTTAGTGGTTTCATCATTTGTTCCATTCATATTTAGAATTGACTTTTCATCATCTCATTTTTTTGCATTTGACTTCTCGAAGTTCTTAGATTTTGAACAAGTCCCCAGTTCGTTCTTGTATGGTCAAAAGAACATACCCGTAGTGGATCAAGGTTAATTAGTTATCCAGGTTAGTTGTGCAAATACCCACCTGCCAAAAGCATGTCAATTAAAAAAGCTAGCGTAAATCAGACTCCAAGTTCTGCTTCCTTTTGCATAAAAATGGAATGTGTCTTGTAGTTCTGGGGTTCTAGTTCACTTAAAGTTTTCTTCACTGATTTGAATTTAGTATTTCTTCCATTCTAAATTATGTGGAATTATTTGACTTGGTTGGAGTTCAGGAAAAAGAGACATTTTTAAGCTTATGATCTAAAAAAGTCTCATGCGTTTGTATGGCGGTAAATCAGGGGTCTAGTATTTGCTACACCACCGCCCCCATCTAGAGGTTAGAGGGTATAGGGAAAAGGAAATATTGTTATTACCTGCCATTCCTTTCAAGCAATGTGTGTAAACGTCTTGTCACATTTTTGAGTTGTAAAAGTATTGCAGCTAACTATTTGATACTGCTGAATTGTTATCTTATAGATATGCTGATGCGATGATCTGAACAATTGATATGTTTCAGGGTTGACAAAATTGGAGGATCTCAATCTCTTGTTCACCTCAGTAACTGACAATGGTTTGAAAAAGTTATCTGGATTGACTTCTCTGAGGTCACTTAACCTTAATGCTTGTCAAATAACGGACTCGGGCCTTGCAGTTCTCACCAATAAGACCTAAATTCTCTTTCTTCTTTAATATGAGGTTCAGATTTTGAAAAGATACTCATTCTGAACACATGGAGTAAATAGATATATTCCTATGGTATAAAAGGTTGACAAACTCAGGTTTACGGATATTCTTATCCTGCTAAGGAGAATAATGATTGGTGCCATATATGTATCAGTGGTAACCTTGATACACCAAAATGTATGTAGCAAATTCTTAGACATTAAAAACCATTTTTATTTGTTATACTTTGTACAGACGACGGTAATTGCATATCTTATGATTTGTACCGGCAAGAAGTCGTCTTCCAACTTATCATAATAGACTAACTTTTACAGTCTTGACAATTGTACATCATCTTTGGCTTGAACTATGTGAAGATTTAGTACTGTGATTCACTGGAGTGACACTTCATGGTAATAACCAGAATCCAAAGCCTCCCGATTATTGTTCATTTTGGTTTTAGTTAATGGTTTGCTAATTCACTTCTCCCTTTCTGGACGACTCTCATTGTAGTTGAAGCAGAACTTTTGAATTTCATATTTATTCTCTACAATACTTTTCAGTGAACCTGGCTGTTTGCTTTTGAGGTTTCTTTGCCTTAACGAATTATCGATTGCTCAATAACATATAGTAGCCATTTAATTAATTCTTTTTTGGTATATGCTAGAAACATTAACATGCAGCTTTTTCTGCCATGTGAGGCAAGTTTAAATGGATTGACTGATCTGGATCTTTTGGGTGCTTAGATCACAGATTTAGAGACAAAGTATCTATCATGTAAGTTAAAACAACCATTTATTTTTTCTAAGAACTGTTGATTTCTCTCTCTCTCTCTCGATTATGTAATAGTTTTAAATACAGAGCAGGGATGACTCAGTATTCATAATGTTAAGCTCCCAAAAAGTATCTAAGTAGTTTCGCTGATCTAGTTAATGCTTGTATTTTCTCCTTTTCCGCGAATCAAATAATGCAAATAGAAAAGAAGCAAGTATTTTTTTCATATTCATCTCATAGTTGAACTTAGTTTTCAACTCTGTGTACTTGTTTTATCCATTGGCTAAGTCAGTTATCCATTGCTATACTGTGTTTCAATTCTTTGCTTCTTACGTATATTAAATTATATACCAATATATCGTTATTAATTGTCTTTCTAAAATTTTGTTCTTACAGATTTTTGAAGATTGAAGTTACAAGTAAAGATGCAAGTTAAGAGAATGCACAATCTCAATATTATTTTGCTAAGAACATTATGTAAACTTGACATCAAATTCTAGCTCGGGATGTTAATTGGTTAAGTTTTTTTTGTGGAGCAAATATTGAAACTATTGACATCATATAGCTCGGGATGTTATTAATTGGTTAAGTTTTTTTTGTTTAGCAAATTAATATTGAAACTATATTGACATCATATTCTAGCTAGGGATGTTAATTGATTTAGAGTTTTTTGGTTTAGCAAATATTAAAATTATATTTATCATCCTTCGATATTTTTAATAGCAATTTTATATTTAACAATGAAGTATATAAAATTTTATGATTTCAATAGCAATCTAGGACAAGTTAGTTGCTCGTCTCTAAAGGTTAATTTACTATGAGACAGTCGCTCCTCTCTAAAGATTAATCTAGGACGGGTTAGATGCTCGTCGTGATAGATTAATTTAGGACAAGGTAGTTACTCATCGCAAAAAACATTTAGCGACCAGAAAATAACAACTTTTTAAAGATGAAATTCATCTATTAGGGATGAGATATACAGTCTCTAAAAGTGTTTTTGAGACAAGATATGTTACCGTCTCTAATGAAATTTAACGATCAACTAGAGTACCTCGTCGCAATAGACCTTTAGCGAAGGAGGCTATAAGGACGAGCTGCGACCAGCATTTTTCCATCCTAAATGATCATTTGCGATCAGAATTGGATTTTTAGGGACGAGAATTTCCTTCCCTAGAGGCTGTTTTTCTTATAGTGTTGTACCGTCTCATCTGTTGTTTTTTATAGCGTCCTAATATCAACCTATTGATATATGTCTTTGAAACCTGAAAATTAACCAAGTGCATGTTAGAAAATTCTTCTATCTATAGTTTCATCTCTGTCTTTTTTATGGGTAGCATCTTAATTTCAACTTATAAATCACCACCTCATCGAACTTGAAAAGTAACCAAATATATGTTAAGAGTATGTTTGTGAAGTAATTATTCTATTAAACAAAATTCCGTACAAACATGCAAGTATGAAGATATACTAAAAATAATTGTTTGTTTATGCAAACAATCACATAAAATGATAAAAGTATTTGTTTATGTAAATAATCACATAAAATGATAAAAATGTGAACAAATAAACTATGAAGTATAAATAATAATTTGAAACGTGAAGCGAGTACCCAAATGAAATATTGTAGATGTCTAATGAGAATTGAGAAGAATATGAAATTTAAAGAAAAGGAAAAGAGGAATACAATGCAAAAATAAATAAATGAAACGTTTCAGTAATGGAGGTAAGAATAAATAGGATTTAAAAGAGTAACTAATTAGGGATGTGCAAAAATCGAACCAATCGATAAACTGAACCGATAAAAATATTATTGGTTTATTGTTATTGGGTTATTGGATTAACGATTTTTTAATGGTTTTATAAAAAAATTATTGGGTTATTGGTTCGGTTTGATTTTTTTTATTGGGTAAACCGATAACCCAATAAGAATATATATATATATATATATATATATATATATATATATATGACTTATTAGATATTTCTCTTAATTTCTCTTTAATCTCTACAAATTAACAAACCTATTATTTAAATTATACAAACTCTTAATGTCTCCTAACAACATTTAGTTCAAACTTGAAAATTCTTGTAAATTAAAACACATTATGTAGGATTTTTATTTGCAACTAAGATTCGATTATTTTTCATGTTAGTTACTAATATTTTTATTTTATGAATATTTTCTTATCGGTTAAATCGAAAATCGAACCGTTAAGGACTAAAAACTGATAAATCGATAAAAAATATCTTATTGGTTTAGCATATTTAAAAACCGAAAATTGATAAACCAAACCAGTAATATGCAAAATCGAACCGAACCGACCGATGCACACCCCTACTAATTATTATGTAATAAGCATTTTAAAATGGAAAGGTTTAAAAATATCAGTGTTTTGGATGCTTCAAATGGCACTAACCGTTCGTTTCATATTAAATAGCCAGTAAAACTTTTTTGATTAATTCAATGGAGAGAGAGAGTATTAAAATTCAAGAAAAAATTTTAAAAAAATGAGAATAAAGATAAATATATTTCTTGATCAATGAGGCATGCCGCATCAACATTTCTAAACTCTCTTTTATATATATACTAGTGTATCATTTCGCGCTTCGCGCGATGAAAAAAAATGTTTCTTATAAATAATAAATACATATAAATACACAAAGTAAAACATGACAATAAACATAATAATCCTAAATTTACTGAAAAATAAGAAAGAAATATAAAAATTAGGGGAATAAAAAAGCATTGTCACATATCTTTTCCTAGATCTTCTTTTTCTCGATAAGGCAACATGTTTATTGGAAGATGAGGTGGAGATCCAACTAAACCATATTTTCATGACATAATAAATATGAAATACTAAAGAATAAATATAAATATTCTCCTTTTTTGCCTAAACACAAAAATAGACATATGAAAATGTCAGGAAAAAAAAATACTTGACAATAAGACAACAGAAAAAGTGTGGTAGTTTTCCTTCTCAATGAGAACTCTTTTGATGATGAATATAAATGGAGATGATTTTAGGATTTTCTTCACTCGTCAAAGCAAATTTTTTGAAGAAAACATATGCAGCAGTGTTAAACCTAATATAACTTTACACTTCTTTGAATAGTTTTTTAAACGCTTAAGTAATAGTTGTAACTTTTAGATTCTCAGTGACAATTATTTCTTAGTAACTTTTGGATTTTAATATATATGTAATTAATCCTTGGTTACTTGTTAGTTGGCATGTTTAATTACTTGTTAGTTACCATATTTAATTTTTTAAAAAATTAATTTGACTAATTTTCAAAGCTAAATTAGATTATATTAATTTAATATCTAAAATTAAAAGTAGATATTAAAAAACTGTATAAAAAGTACTATAAAGTGCATTTTTTTAAATATTATTTTAAAAAACACATCTTAAAAGTGTTGGTTAAAACTTATATTGTTTGATTCCAAAAAAGAAACTATAGCAATTAAAACGGAACGAAAGAAGTAATAAATTGCAAAGAATGAGTGAAAAATCAAGAAAAATTGTATATTTAATTTTTTTTATTTAACTTAATTTCTTTTGATAATTTTGTTTATTTAGCGTAATTTTTTTTGATAATTTTGTTTAATTTTAGAAAAAAATATAAACACAGAATAGCTAAAACATAAAGGACAAAATAAGTCACTCAAATCTTTCATTCATTCAATTTATACTATCTAAACTCTCAATAGCGTCACCTCGCTATAATGGTATTTTATTATGATTTTTTTGAAAATCGATTTTTCATATTATATTTTACTTCTTTATAATAGCATTCTACATATAACAACAATGTCATTTATTAACGATACACTCTTTGTAAAATTATCTTTTTATAACAGCATACTCAAAAATATGTAATAATATTTTGTAATGCATATATTATGTACAAAATAAAGTATCAAAATATTAATGATATAACATCATTAGTGACATGCACATAGTAAATTTAAGTGCAAATATCCAATTCAAAGAAAAAAATTATATTTAAGACTATTAATGTTTGTCTTTTTTATATTCATCATTTTTCTAAATTTGTATACTTTTATGACAGCTAAATGAGATCTAACTATCAAATGTGAGTGTATATATATATAACAACACCTCAGCCATGAAATTCTCAGACAAATTTTGTCATATATTGAAATAAATTGTGTCATATATAGAGATTTTACAGTAGATGAACATAATCAATTTTTTTAAAACAACTTCCCTTTCCATTATTTTCTCCTTCCTTTTGATTTCTCTACGTAAGATTTTTTTTTCCTTTTCTGATGCCAATATTTTCTCTTCCTACCATTATGCAAAATCCCCAAAAAGCAGTTCCACTTTTTTCTCCTTCCTTTTTATTTCTTTGCGTACTGTTTCCTTTTCTTATGCCAATATTTTCTCTTCCTACCATTATGCAAAATTCCCAAAACTCAGCAACTTCCTAACATACTTTTGTAATTTCTCCTATAAATTTGAATAATTATTTTAAGGGCAAAATTCAGAAATAGCATACTTATTCCCTTAATTATGAGTTTCATAGCAACAGTTTCAGAATTACATAATTTAGCAAGTTGTATTTTGTATTTTTGTAAATTGTTGCTACAAAAATACAAATACATGTGATTTTTACTGCCCTTATAATCGATATGTATTTTGTATTTTTGCAAACTGTTGCTACAAAAATACAAATACATATGCTACAAAATGTAATTTGATAAAAGTGTTGTTATTTTTTGTAATTTAATATTTAAGTATGCTACTTTATATATTTTTTCCTTATTTTTTAATATATAAATTGAAAGTACTTCCAAAAAAAAAAAGGAGAGAGGACCGAAAAAAGAAGCAAAAACAACATTCACTCAATCCATTATAAGAATCAATTGAATAGGTGATAGCTTCATAGGGGGAAAAGCACATGTACATAAGTCCACAAAGAAAATGTTTTAGGCTTTGTTTTCTTTCTTCTTGTTTCATTAAATGATACTCATAAAGCTTCAAATTTCCAGCGAAAGCCTGACCCATTACCATGTCCATGTCCCCTTTGTTATGCCAAGGAAAAACTATTTTATTCACGAAATGATATTTTAAATTGTACGTTGATGATGTATGGAGGGATAAACCTCTTCATCTTCTTCCTTTTCTTCTTTTTTCAATGTTGCATATACCTAATTAGAGAAAATGTAAGATTCTGTTAATAGAAAAAACAGGAAAATAATATACCTACAGGCCAATCATAAAAAAATAACATACAAGCAGTAATGATGTGTAGCTTCATCTTTGACCTCATTCATTTTAATGATATATTTGTTTGTGCTAAATTGTACCACCTAAAATTTGGATATGATGTTTGTTTATATAGTGCTAAAATATAAGGAGGAAAATTCTTTCAAATTCTATAATTAATTATTGGTGCATGTATAAAGTTATAATTCAGAATTTTGAAGGAATTTATAATGACATAAAGTCATAAATTGTTATAGCGAGAGCAATCAATTTTATAACTGAAGTTCTGTAAATGTTTGCTCCATTATATTCCTTCAGTTATGTATATTATTCTTTTTATAAAGAAGGTAATCACTATCTATTTAACTTGATAAATAATTAAAAAATGCCAAAAATTGATAAAATAGATAAATAAGAATGGTGGCCTAAGAAGCATGCCACATCACCAGATCTTTGTTTCACCTTTATAAATAGATAGATAGATAAATAGATAGATAGATAGATATGATGTGTAAGAACCTTAATCGGGTCTTACTTACCAGAATGAAGTGTTGCAAAATTTTAAGTACTTAAAAAATCTCATTAAAATGAAATTTGACACATTAACATCCAAAAGGGAAAAAACGAGCAATTGCCAATTTGCCGTCTGAATCTTAAAATGCATAATTGCCATGTGTTTCATTTGTCACCTTTTACACGTGACTGTTGACAAGGACTCTCGAAAATTTATGAATATTCTAGAACATTCTTTTTGTTATGAAAAATAAAATAGAGAAGATCAAGAGTAGAGAGAGAAGAGAGGGTAATTTTTATTTCTCTTACACATATCAACTGGGGTACCGGACCGGCTCAGTTTTTCTTATCGATTTTTGGGTCAGTTCAGTCCGGGCCCAACAATAAAACTATCCAATCAGCCCGTGACTGGCCTACTTAGCTTTAAATCGATTTTGACCGATCCAAACCGATCAAAATGTTAAAAAGAAAAAAAAATTGAATTTACATGTTTTTTCCAATATATACTATATATACATTTTAAATACGTTAAACAATAAACGTATAACATATATACATTGCATATTATACTACTTTAGATTTTAGAAAACATATACACATGTATACAATAAAATAAATATATACCACTTTAAAGTTTAGACTTTAGTCTATACTCTATATAGAAAATATATACACATATATACGTACAATATAATATATATACTACTTGAAACAATATACATACAACATATATACACTATATATATACTACTTTAGAAAACATATACACATGTATACATTAAATATATACTACTTTAGAGTCTAGAGAAAATATATACACATATATACGTACAATATAATATATATACTACTTAAAATACTAATTGAAACAATATACATACAACATATATACACTATACATATACTACTTTAGAAAACATATACACATGTATACATTAAATATATACTACTTTAGAGTCTATAGAAAATATATACACATATATACGTATAATATAATATATATACTACTTGAAACAATATACATACAATATATATACACTATATATATACTACAATACAACTTTAGAAAAATATGTACACATGTATACATTAAATATATATTACTTTACAGTCTATAGAAAATATATACACATATATGTAGAATATATACTACTTAAAATACCATTTGAAAGTTGAACGATATATACATTACATGTTATAGTACCTTAGAAAGTATACACATATAAATACATACAAAATTACAATGTATACTACTTAATATAATACTACTTGAAGTTTTGTCACGACCCAAAAATGAAGGCCATAATGGCACTTGTTGCGGCATACCTTGACAAGTAAGTCTATCACCCAAATCGATACAAAAAAGAGAAAAAGACAGAAATATCACAAGGTAAGGCTTCTAGAACGAAGCCGAACCATACAAGTAATCATAACAATGCGGAAAAAACTTATCCAAAATACCAATCATGCCCAAAATCAGGTGTCAATAGTGTAAGAACTACTACTACAATCCAAGAATCAAATACATCAAAAAAATAACCACAAAGAAATAATATATGTCTCCGACTACTAATAAAGACATAACTACTATAGAAAGATAGAGATGAACTTCGGACGCATGAATGTCCAACCGCTACCTTGGAAGCTCCAACAATCGCCCGAGTCAATTAAGCTGAGGCGCACTCGAGCTAGGACCTACACCGTAAGGGCGCAGTAGACATGAGTACGGACCACTTGTACTCAGTAAGTATCATAGACCGATCAAGTAAAGTAGTAAGTAAAGCATACAAAATATACACTGAGGGCACGTCACCTGCAATCAGAAAATGTCCCACAGCGGTAGCCCACACCGCTTGCACTAACAGTTCTAATATATCTTACATATATTGCAACATCATACCAAGATAGAACAAAAGTACGTATTATATCACATATAAGAAGAACAAGGGGAAACATGCATATACAAAATCATCAAATACAAGTAAAAGAAGATACGATAAATACATATATGACAAGTCAATATGACAATACACCACCACATAACACAATAAAGTAAGTGCAATGTATATGATAATGATGATGATGATGATGATGATGATTCACGAGGTCATCGCACAACCCCCGTATAAACCTACAGAGGCAAGCCTCCCAGCGCAGAACCCATGAGGGGCTCGTCAACCCGTATACAATCCACATATCGCATATCTCCTTTTCGACATATTCCTCAGAAAGGGTTTTATAAGGTGTTACAATATCTCTTCCCCAGCACATCCCTCGGGAAGGATTTTAAAAAGGTGTTACTAGTGTTTCTCAGATGTTGACATGGTGGTACCAATGTTTCATGAATGAGTATGATACGAGGATGTAGTGCTCACAACCAATCACAATGAGTATTTTCACAACCAACCATAATGATATATTTTCACAACCATGTGAGCCAATATCTACACATTATTTCAGTTTCATCCTTGAATTTTCACATGTCTCATATGCTAGTAAAGTATGAATATAATCACAACACACCAATGATACCATATTAAGCATTTTAATAACACAATACAATTATTCACATGTATTTA
The DNA here is from genome assembly GCA_030864215.1 of Capsicum pubescens. Classification (NCBI taxonomy): domain Eukaryota; kingdom Viridiplantae; phylum Streptophyta; class Magnoliopsida; order Solanales; family Solanaceae; genus Capsicum; species Capsicum pubescens. Next base: position 219,209,812 of record CM061542.1, on the reverse strand, counting down.
AAGCTATTAATATCATATAAGACCCCACACAGTCACACATATCACATAATAACTCAATTTCGACAATTACGTCACATATAGGCCCCTACACGAACACAACACATAAATAGCCATTTTTTATGATTAGTTCTCACCCTTAACATGTATTTTGTATCATCATTTACTACTCAACCCAATCTGAAAGAGTTAAGCCATAACCTACCTCAAAAGTCGAAACTGGTCTGCTACACTTCGAACCCACGACCTTACTTCTCACGAACAATCTCGAACTCCACTAAAAATATCAAATATGAAATCTATGCATCAAAATAAAACCAACGACATCCATATTGACTACTTCTGGTTCGGGGTCAAAAAGGATCCCCGAAATGGGTTTCCAAAAAAAAAGGACAAAATCAGGACTTTACTTCAAAAACGTGTTCCCCATATTTTCAGAAACCTACAGCTAAAAACTCAAGTCAAATCGAGTCAAAAAAAGAGGTTCAAATCAAAGAAAAATTATTTTTTAGCTTTACCGGGTAAAATCTTTGAAATTCAAGTTACAATCAAGAATCAGAGTTGTTTTGAAGGCTAAATTGATGAAAAACTAGTAATTATAAGATAAAAACATTATTCAAGTGAAAAGGAGTGAAATTGGGGTTTAAAGTAAGCTCTAAGATTTTTGGGGTTTTTAGAAATTTATCAAGTAATCACTAAGAAAATGGTGAATTCTTGCCTTAAATCCATAATAAAACCAAAAAATAGGTGTTAATCTAGCTTCTCAAGCTCTCACAAATTTACTTTTAATCCCTCAAACTATTTTAGGGTTTTAATTCCCAAGACGCAAGAGGAAAATGAGCAAAATGGGCCAAAAAGAGATGAAAAATCTATTATAAACAGTGCAGATTTTCTGCACCAGCATTAAGCAAAAAAGCTGTTTTTTTTTTAAGTTCAATCCGGACTTCGACGGGGTGCTCGGGATTCGTTTGAAGTCCGATACATGCAAAAGAACTATGTAACCATACTAAATTCGACGGTCCAAATGTGATGGAGATATCAAATTTTCAAAAAAACATCTTTTTCGCAAAATTGATCCCCAAAATCCGAAATTATAATTTTCCAAACTGAGGGTCGAAATAAGATTTAAAAGCCATAAAATCATACCAAACATGCTAACACCCAAAAATCGACATTCCGGATCTTCTGGCGAAATTGAATTTTCCATCCGAGATCGTTTCGATCAAATGTGGGTCCCACACCCATATTTTTAATTTTTTAACTTTTCGATCAATAGGTCGAAATGAGCTCGGGTGCACCAAGACCCGAATCAAAGGTCTATCTAGCCTAAAACCGATATTATAGAGTTGTTGGCGCAATCCGCTCAGCCATTCGTCTTACAGATCAAAAGATATCCCCATAAATATAAAATAAGGCACTCGAAGCCATAAAAAATCACAAGATCGCATAAATAGTACCAAAATATATTGAAAATCATGTCAATCGCTCCCACACCCCAGAAATACCATAATGTAACTACAGAGAAGGGTAAAATAGTCGAATCACACAAAATCACAAATTTCACTTATTTCATCAAATTTTTCGGTCGTTACAAGTTTTGAACATATATTCAAAAATTTACAATTTTACATACAATACTTAAAAGATAAACTTATATATTTTTATATGTCACTACTAGTTGTCTAAGTAATATTTGCTAACATTATTTTATATGTATATATGTTTGTTATGTTTACTACTTAGTGTAAAGTTTGATAGTAATATATTAAAAGTATTTAATTCAAACTAGACATTCAATTCAAATTAAAAAAAATTGGTAAGGGACAGGGGCGGTGCCACAGTGCTTGATGGGTATATATATATATATATATATATATATATATATATATATATATATATATATATATATATATATAAATAAATAAAAAACGTATATAATTATATAAGGCCGAACCACAGACAAACATAGGCTGTTAGTCCAGTGGTAGGCGCATCACATTTAAGAGCCTTGCGCCCCTGAGTTAGGTTCGATCCCCACAAAGAGCTTTTTTTAATCTGCTTTTCCAAAAAAATTTATTTGCTTTTCCACAATTCGTACACGGTACACTTTTATTTTTATTTTTTTAAAAAGCATAAACTACTAATAATTAAAGAAAGTCAAAACAACGTGTTTACCAACAAACCCCCCACCCCTCCCCCCTCCCCCCCCCAAAAAAAAGTTTAAACTAATAATTAAACAAAGAAAAAAAACTTGAGGTTTCTTCGGACTTCAAACAACGACCAACAAAAAGCTTTGGGTTTTTTTAAAGTGCTTTCAATTTTCGTCTTCGTCGTTGCCCGTTGGCTCGTCAACCGTCGTCGAACGCCGGCTGCTCGAGCACTGTACGTTTGCGCCACCTGCTGCTCTCCAAAGACCAGAATCGAACTTCTGCTGCTCTGTAAGGTATGCAATGTGCATTGGTTTCCATAGACCATAATTCTATTTCATTTTCAGTTTTTGCAGATGTTAATTGTTAGTCTCAATGTCTCATAGTTTTACATCGGTATTCATGAGTCGCGATCTATACATTGTGATTAAATTTTTAATTTTGCTTTCGATTTTAGATTAAAGTGCTTTAGTAATTGTATCTGTAATTTTGTTGCAACATATAGTTTTCTTATTTTGTGATTGCAATTTGCAAGATAGTAGAATAATTTTGTAGAAAATTTTGTGTTTTGTCATTAGTAGGATCTTTAAGCAAGTGACAATATGATTACAAATTTTTTCAAGCCTCAAACTTCTTCAGATACTTCTCCTAGCTCTTCTTTGCCAAGTTCTCCATTGCCTGTCAATCTTTCCAGTGTATCGGATAACGACAAAGAGTTGGCAAAGTTGGATCTTAAATCTGATCCTACATTAAGAAAACCAATTACAGAATTTCCTCCAAATATACGTGACCGAGTGAGGAGATATTACATACAAAATAAACCTTGCCAACCAGATAAATTTGAGTTCCCCATAAGAGATTTTGGAGGTATACCACGTCACTTTAATCCCGAATGGTTTAAGCCTCCATATTTTCAATAGTTAGAATATAGCATTAAAGAAGATGCAACATTTTGCTTATGTTGTTACTTGTTTAAAAATGAGCTCGGGGCATATGGAAAAAAAATGAGTGAATCTTTCACAACGGAAGGTTTTCGAAGTTGAAACAAAGACATAGAAAGGCTTAAACATGTGGGTGAAGTGAATAGTGTTCATCGTCGATGTTTCAAGAAGATGCTAGATTTAATGAATCCGGAACAATCTATTTTAGCCTTACTTGATAAGCAATTCGAGAAAATTAAAGGTGAACATTGTATTCACTTAAATACTTTGATTGATGTGACAAGATATCTCTTGAAACAAGGTTTGTCTTTTCGGGGTCATAATGAGTGTGTAACTTCTACAAGAAGAAGCAATTTTCTTGATCTCTTGAAGTGGTATGCGGACAAAAAGGAAGAAGTAAAAAATGTTGTATTAGAAAAAGCTCCAAAAAATAGCACCATGACTTCTCCCGATATTCAAAAAGACATTGTAAGTTATTGTGCAAAAAAACGTTGAAAGCAATTATTGAAGACTTAAATGGGGATTTCTTTGGAATTTTGGTTGATGAGTCTAAAAATATTTATCATAAGAAAAAAATGGCGCTTGTTTTTTGGTATGTCAACAGAGAGGGTAAGCTTATTGAGCGATTTCTTGGTCTTGTTCATGTTAAAGACACATTAGCGAAGTCGTTGAAAGAAGCGATCTATTTTTTGCTTTTAAATCATTCTTTGAGTCGATCTCAAATACGGGGACAAGGTTATGATGGAGCTAGTAACATGCAGAGAGAGCTTAATAGTCTTAGAACTTTGATTTTTAAAGATAATTCTTCAGCATATTGTGTACATTGCTTTGCTCATCAGTTGCAATTGTCTCTTGTAGCTGTTGCGAAGAAACATGATGATGTGAATAATTTTTTTGACATTCTTGCTAATGTTTTAAATATTTTTGGAGGTTTTTTTAAGCGTAGGGAGATGCTTCAAGATGATCAAGCTGAAAAATTAGAAGAATTATTAGTGCTTAGTAAAGTTCATATGGGAAGTGGATTAAATCAAAAACTTGGACTTCAAAGACTCGGTGATACTCGTTGGGGGTCTCATTTTAAGATAGCACGTAACTTTATTTCCTTATTCTCATCAATTATTCATGTACTTGGAGTTCTTGAAAAAGAAGGTGCAAATTATCATGAGAAAGCATTGGCAAAAGGTCTAGTGAAAGATATTCGATCTTATGAGTTTGTCTACATGTTGCATTTGATGTTGAAAATTTTGGTAGTTACATATGATTTGAATATGAATTTACAACGAAAAGATCAAGATATCGTTAGTGCTATGAAGCTTGTGGATTTCTCAAAGAGACAATTCCAATTGATGAGAGAATGTAAATGGAATTCTTTGTTAGAAGATGTCTCTTTATTTTGTGAAAAGAATGATATTATGATTCCTAAAATAAATGTGAAATATGATCTTGGAAAGTCGAAGCGCAAGAGCTCAAGTGTTACATATTCTCATCATTTGCATGTGAAAGTTTTTTATGCTGTTATTGATTTGCAACTTTCAGAGTTTAATAATCGCTTTAGTGAAGTGAATATTGATCTACTTCTTGGAATAGCTAGTTTGAGTCCTGAGAATTGTTTTGCGAATTATGATAAAGACAAGATCATGAAGCTTGCTACATATTATCCAAATGATTTTAGTGCCTCCAAGCTTGAAGATCTTAGTTTTGATCTTGACAATTATATTTACTGTGTGAGAGAAGTAGATAATGCTTTCTCTAATTTGAAAGGATTTGGAGATCTTTCGATAAAATTGGTTGAAATAAATGTGTACAAGACTTGGGGACTTGTTTATTTGCTTGTGAAATTAAGCTTAATATTACCCGTAGCTACTGCAACAGTGGAAAGAGCTTTTTCCTCCATGAATTTTATCAAAAATGATTTGCGAAGCAGGATTGGTGATGATTTTTTGAATGGTTGTTCAGTTTGTTATATAGAGGATGAAGTATTTGACAGTGTACCTAATGATGCAATCATTGATCGTTTTCAAAACATGACAACTCGTCAAATGCAATTGTAATGATAATGCTTATATTTATAGTGTTTAAGTAATTTATCGCTTTTTTAAATATCCTTATTTGTTAGTTACTTTGGCTAAGGTTATACATTAGCTTGAGGTCGTTGTCTTAACTTGAAATTTCAAACCCTCAAACATTAAATTTTGGCTCTGCCTCTGGTAAGGGGTCAATGAATGTTGTATTTTATTGATTACAAAATCCAAAACTTATAATTTACATGAATGAAAAATCTACAAATTTTGCATCATTTTTTTCAACTCATGCATATTAATATTAACGAGAACTTCCATAGAAAAGTCTAAATCAATGGGGGCAAAACCATGCATTGGATTTGATTGTGATGAGTTCTCTCTTGAAGTCATAATTTTTTCAAGATTTTGTTCGTCTTTCTACTTCTCCTCTATTCCTTGATTTCTTCGTTCCACTCTAATCCAATTTCTAAGGCAAACTAGAACATTCATAGCATTGCTTCCAATGAGTGTCAGTTGTCTCCAAGCTGTTGTCATCATTGAAAAAACGCTCTCCGATGCAACGGTTGACATTGAAATATTCAATATATCTCTAGCTAATCTTGAAAGCACCAAATATTGTCTTTCATTATTCTTCCACCAATCTAGCGCGCAGATCCTTGCTCTACGATCCTCTATCGGCTGTCGAAGATAATCTTAAGCTCTTTCCGAGAATGTGTTCTGTGTGATGAAGGTTGCACCCTGTCCCAAATATTTAAATTAAAAAAGTAATCAGGAGAACTACTATATGTCTGCCTTTTAGAAGATGATGGCTCCTCGGGAGCTTGAGGAGCGACATTTGGAGTGATATTTGTCGGTACAACTTCATCAAGAAATCGACATAATGGTTATATAATGGTTTTATGTAACTGTTCGCATCACTCATAGTCGTAAACAACGAAGGTTCTTCTTCAGGCTGTATCTATAAAGCATTATAAATAATAGAACTAAATTCGGCCATAGTATTAAATTTCATACATGAATTTATTGTAGCACCTATCAAATAAATTGAGGGAAACGAATAAAAATATTTTTTTAAATTTAGCAATCATAGCAATAATAGCTTCTTTGTAACATTCTTTAATCTTATATTTGTTAAGCAAATAAAAAATGTAGGCTAAATAAGCTAAAATATTACAAACAGTAGGATACTAAGCACCAGAAAATTCAACCGTAGCTATATAAGATTTTTCCAAAATTTTAAAAAGATCATCAATTGAAGCCCAATCAGAATCATGTAGCATACCGTCAGGAAAAAAACCAGAATATTGATTAAAAGTCATTGTAATAGGAATTTTATAAGTAAGACAAGTTTTTAAATAAGTATAAGTAGTATTCCATCTAGTATCACATTCTTCAGGTATAAATATCGGTTTAAGTCTATTTTGTTCACATTTGGTTTAAATTCTCTCACTCTAGCTTTTTGATTATTTCTTTGAATAAAACCAACAACAAGCCAGACCTTTTTAATATAAAGCTCAAAAATTTTAAGATCATCTCTTATGATTAAATTATATATATGACAAGCATACTTAACATGAAATATTTTGGGTAACGGTGGAGAAAGTTCAACTTTTAACAACTCAACAGCAGTCTTGTTGTTAGATGCATTACCAAAAGCTATACATAAAACTTTTCTTTCAATACCATAATATTTTGCTACTTTAAAAATAGATTCAGAAATAAATCTTCCAGTGTGTCTATGATCTTCATCATACAAAAATGCTAGAATACATTTTTGCATAAAAAAATTAATATCTATCCAGTGACAAGTAATTATTAAATAATCATTTTTGTTAACAGCACGATCAAGATCAGAAGTTAGAGAAATTCTACATGGAATATTTTTTAATAACGCAGATAAATAATAAACATATTGTGCATGGAGTCTAAAAATATCGGCCCGACAAGTACTTCTAGAAATATCTGTAAACATAGGATTATAAATTGCTTGAATATAATGAATAAAAGCATTCAAAGAAGAAAAAGTGAAAGGCAAACAACCCACAACTATCATTTTCGCTATTTCTTTTCGGTCCTCCATTTTATTATAATTCTTAACTAATTGACCGATTGTTGGGTTCAATATAGTTTTTGTTGGCCCACCAACAGCCTCACCACCTTGTGCAATACTTAACTTTCTTGCGTGTCTATCTCTTAAATGTCTCATCAACGAACCCGTACCCCCTTTATTGCCTCTGGTTTTATGCTCATATATAATTTCATAAATATTGCATTGTATCTTGCTTTTTCCTTCTATTTTTGAAAAAAAAATCTCATGCAATATTAGTTCTTCTACGAGATCTTGTAGGTGCACGGGGAGGAGGAGGAGGAAGATTAACTGATTCGGATCTAACATTAGCATTTTTGACTTCGGGTGTCTCACTAATCTTTTCATCATCTACATCTAAATTAACCACGTCTACTTCATTCTCTTCTTCTATACCATAATTTTCCTGAGCTTCTAAATAATTCACATCGTGAGCACCTACACCTATTTCATCCTCAAAAGGTTGACTAATTGGTACCGGAGGCACACAGGTATATCTAGAACTTGAACTACCTCTACCGAAATCACCACCAATTTATTTTTTACTACCACTATCACTTCCGGAATAAAAAAATTTGACGCTTTTACCGAGGTTTCTTAATTTATCCATATTATAAATTAAACTAATAAATATTTAAAATACATAAAAATATTAAAAATAAATATTCAATAATTAATACACTAATTAAAAATTAAAAGTAAGAGATGGAACAACAATATCAAATTTTGTAAGTATTCGAAAGTTGTGACTTTAGAAAACTTTCACTTGATATTTGTAAACGCAAAATTAAAAAATAAAATTAAGCACTTTAGGAGATAATTAAAATATTTGAGAGAGATTGAGAGAATGAGAGAATGAGAGAATAAGATTATTTCAAAAATAATTTGAATTTGGGGTATTTTAAAAAAAAAATTAATTTTTTTTTTTAAATTAAGAAAATTTGGCTAAATGGTAATTGGACCTCAAACTGTATTATAGCTATTGGGCCAATGGTCCATATGACCGTTGGAATGGCAGCCCACAACTTGCTAATTTTTTTAAAATAAATTAATTTTTTAATAATCGGAACGGTCTGATTTTCGGACTGGGACGGTCCACCGGGCTTATAAACGCAGACACACCAGCCTGGGAACGGCGGCCCAATAATTCAGAGGCCAGGCGGACTGGGTCAGACCGGCGGGGCCGACTAAATGGGTCAGGCTAATCGGGCTGGAACGGGCCAGCACGACCCACTTGACAGGTTTAATTTCTCTTAAGGAATTTTCTTGATTTCTTTTATAATGAAGAAAACCTTCTTATTTATAGGAGAAATTACTCCTAATTTCTCTGTGAAAGATAGATATTTCTTATCCTGATATATATATCAAATAGATCTTGATAGATCTTATGTATATTCTTGATAGACATTCACTATAATGTAAAAACATCTATAACACTCCCTCTTGAATATATAAGTGATAGATAATGTGTCTTATTAAAACCTTACTAGAAAAATCCAGTGGAAAAAAATCTAGAGAAGGAAAAAGAGTACATATCTCTAATAATACGCAGTTCGACTGCCTCGTTAAAAAACTTACAAGGAAAATTCAGTGGGTCAAAACCTCATAAGAAAAAAAGAGTATAGTGCATATTAACTCCCCCTAATGAGAACTTCCTTGAACCATCTTCTTGAAAGTTGCAATTGAAAGAGACTTGGTGAATAAAACAACCACGCTATCACTTGAACGACTCTGTTACATGTTAATATCATCATTATCTTGTGGCTCATGTATATAGAAAAGCTTTAATGAAGTGTGCTTCGTTCTATCTCCTTATATGAATCCTCCTTTAAGTTGTGCTATGCATGTTGTATTATCTCTATATAAAATTATGGGTATATTATCACATTTCAAACCATATTTTTTCTCGAATGAGATGTATCATGCACCTCAACCATACACATTGCATATTTGAGATCGAGATTTATGTAGGTTAAATAAATATCCAGCATCAACATAATTAACAAGAACAAAACTGCAATTTTTGAAATAAAATAAGATCATGTGTTTGATCTCATTTCAATGTCTCCTAGTAGTAGCAGATTATACCTTGCTAATAGATTAGCTGAAAAGGCTATAGCAAACCTTGTAGTATTTGCAAGATACATTAGTGCATCAATTGCACTAAGATATGGTACTTCATAACCAGTCTAATTTGATATATTTCTCATTTCAGCAAATAATCTATTGCTTTTGAAAACTCTCCAAGAGTTCTAATAATTTTCAAGTTATAAACTTATACAATATAAGGATTATAAATAAGTTTCCCAGAAACTTTTATATGCTTCAAACATTTTGAATCCTTAAACAAGTTTTCATGAAAATTTTGTCAAGTGACAATATTCAGCATTTCATGTGCGACATCTTCAAGCATCTGGACTGCAATTCAAATAAGTTTTATGTTTACCAAGATGCATCCTTTCACGTCACTTGATAAATATTTCTACACTAGCATGCTTAAATAAACATAGAATTCAAATCCTTGTGATCTTTCATAATATTGCGCCAATATTATATCAAAAATATTGATGATATATCATTTCGTATAGGTTCACAATGCGACATAACATTTTGAGATCTCATCACTTTGTCCTTTAGGGACATAAAATAGGAGCACTTGCAGCTTAAATATAAGATGCTTTTGACATTTGACTTGAATTATCTTTTAAATGAGGATCTAGTGATAATTCCTAACATATTTCATAACTGCTTATAATCTCCTCCTTATGTTAGAAAAAATAACATACATCCCCCATCTTCTTTGAGGAATCCATCTTAGTGCATTATGGTATATTCGTTAATCGTATACCGCACATCAAAATTATTAGATGAAATTGTTGGTTCCTGACCTTGAACCAATTGAAAGTGAAGAAATAATCATAATTTATTAGTCTAATGCATACAAGTGCTATTGTATGCAACATATCACATTTCAGACCGATACATGAAGCTTTGTTCTCATTAGCAATGGTTTAGCTATTTATCGAAGGCATTCAATGCCGAATCATCATCATCAAGATGAATTGTCTTGATTACACAATCTGAAAATTATGCTCTTAACTCAATTTTATTGAGCAAGCAACTTTATGAATGTCAAACTGCAGGTTGACAATAAACGTACAAATGATCATCTTATATCGATGCATCTTAATAGATCATATGACTAGTGAATGGGCCCATATTCAGCTTTTATACTTTTCGAATTTAAGGGATCAAATTTCAACATTAGTTGGTCCAACTAACTTGTCACGAGAACAAGCAACATCAACAATTCTTGAAGAATCTTCTATTTCTTCAACATATGTTTAATACTCAATATGCATATTTTTGAAATGTAGCAATCGTTCATGTCAATTTATGAACTTTTATACTAGTAAACTCCAAGAGTCCAAGTTTACCATGACATGTGCCTTTTTGCTTAAGTAAATTTCAGATATACTATTACATGAATAAATTTTTGAATTTACTACTTCTGAAGTAGATTTCAAAATAACTCTTCTCAGTTATTCTGCCTCATTCGGAGATGAGTTGTGATACCATCACAATCAAGTGCACATTTGTATTAATAAGCTTAACTAAATATTATCGCATTCACCTTAGGGAATAGATACGTACTTCAAACAATTAAAATTCTCATTCCCCAGGAATGGAATATAATCGTGCCTTAAGTCTATCAAATTTTGATAACTTATAACCCCTTTCATGATATTGCTACTTCAGGAGCATATCGAGGCAAACATATCTTTCAGAATATATCATATATTGCTATCACATTCACTTCAAGAATCGAGCAAATTGTCATTTTTCAGACTTATCATATATTGCTACCACATTCAATTCATGGAATGGAGCGTATCACACACTTTTCACCAAATACACATTATTTTGCCTTAGCCATCATAATATCATCAATATGGTGCATTGAGATTCAAACTCAACGTATTATCCACATAAAGGCGTCTTAGGTTATAAATCGATGGTGCTTAAACCCAACATCTTATTATCATGGTGCATTGAAACTCAACCAATGTCTTACCTTTTTGGTGCGGTGAGATTTGAATCCACCGGCTTATCCTCAATCAATAACACAATATTTTTATTTTCTTTTAATTTATCTTTGGGTAAGCCAAAACAAAATTGCTTCTCAATGTGTTAATTAAGATAGCCAATACCTTGATAGGTTGAAGTTGCTAGCAACCTGTAAATTATTACTGGAACCAAATGCCTAAAACAAAGAGCTACGTAATGTATTAGCAAACTCAGGCAGGAAAAGGAGTGCATGATATAACACACTGGTAATAATAACAAGTTTATACAATAAATTTGCAATAGTATATTAATAAGCTTTTATGATAAACTTAATCTGTGTCTTTCTCCCCCAAGCATCAACTTCCGTGTCCTATTCACCAAAAAAGTAAGCAAACTGAATGAATTTCTTATTTGATACAATATGGGGATAGTTGACATCCTTAAATTCTAATAGTGATTTTCACAAATATCAATATATAAATTTAATTTTAATATAGTGAAAGATTATCAAACTCAAATACTTATTTTTAATTCGTGATGGTAGACCTGTTTTCCAGCAAACACTTTCAAAACAAATATTTTTGCCAAGAGCAGAGTCAATACATCATAATTAAGTTCCACTGTACATAATTTCGCCAACAAAGATGCAGTTCAACAGCATAGGTTGCATGTTGATAGCTAAAACCTTGTAAACAAAGTCTCTGGTCCATACGGATTCAAGAGCAACAAATGGAGTCACTTCACTATCTTTCTCAAAAGAAAATCAATGGATTTGGAGGCAATTTTGTCATTTTATAAGTTTATTCAAGGATAAATTATGGTGAAATTGTTATACCACCAAATATATCGGATAACTTATTCTGATACTATTTACGTAATATCAAATATTATTATGTAATATTAATAGTTTATAAAAATACTATTCTGTATTGTGTAAAACAATATATTAAATTTTTTTATGTTAATCTTAATTAAATTAAGCAAATTGTTTGTATTTTTAACTTCTTCAACTGTTGTATAAGATAATATAACTTTAATGCCTGAAGTTTTCTTAATCTCATGACTATTACTTGATCTCGTTGCTATAAACATGTTTGCAGGGCCTATATGGCCACTCTATCCAGAGGATCATAAAAATTAAAACCTTTAGTTATAAGCATGTCAACATATGACCTCTTTTCCTCGCATTAATCATTTCTTTAACACGAAAGCATAGATGACTCATGATATTTTCAAATAATATATGCTTGGTCTCAAGATAAATTTGAAAATGAAAATTGTAAGATTCTATTGTTGATGGACCATGCCACTCCTCATGTCATCGAGGAATATGAAGATTGACCAACATATATGAAAGTGATTTATGTTTTTCATATTTTTATTTATAATAACTAAATGAGATTTAAATATCAAATACCATAATATATGTGTAACGTTAGCTTTCTATAGTAGTCATGAATTTTTTAGACAAATGCTGCCACTATAGATATTTAACTGTATATAGAATTCGTAATGTAATACAGTCAAATCTTCCTATAACAACTATTTGTTATAATGGTATTTTACTATACTAACTAGATTTTCTCGAGAATCGTATTTTCATATTATATTTATTTCTCTATAATAATATGTTACTTATTTATTATAACAATAATTACATTCATTAAAGCAATACACTCTTGTAAAATTACCCTTCTATAACATACTAACAGACATATTCAAATATTATGTAATAATATTAGTAAGAAATATATTATGTATAAAATAAAATATTAAAATATTTATGATAATCATCATTTGAATAGTAAATTTTAATTATGAATATGTAAAAGGAAAAGAAAATTATATTTAAGAGAGTGTTTGGTACGAAGGAAAATATTTTTTATAAAAAACAATTTTTAAATTTTTTTAAAAAAATAATTTCTTACTTATTTTTAATATTTGATAAGTAAGAAAAAAATATTCTCTCAAGAATAATTATAAATTATATATAATCTAACAAAAGGATGTGGACTGTGGGGCTGGGGTTGGGATGATCGATGACAACGAATAGAGGAGTTCAGAATCAAAATATGTCATGTATTTAAAATGTTACCATAATATGCTTAACTCTCTTATAAAGAGAGTTATATGTATTATTTTTAACGGAAGTTCAGAAACGGAGCTTAACTTTTAGAAAAGTACATAACTCTCTTTTTAAGAGAGTTATGCATTTTTTTTTTTTTACATAACTCACTTAAAAAGAGAGTTATGTAATAGAAGTTACATAACTTTCTTTTTAAGTGAGTTATGCATTTTTTTTTACATAACTCACTTAAAAAGAAAATAAAATGCATAGATCTCTTTTATAAGTCTACAACGCATAAAAAAAAAACTAGACGACACATGAAAAAAATTAGACAACGATAGTTCAATTATTTCTCATAATTAATATAACCACATTATTGATCCCACATATAATAACCTGCCCTTCTTTTTCATTATGATCCGTTTATTTCCTTCTTTTTTCTAGAAATGAATCGAAATAATATAAGGCTGAAACTCGACAAATCATGAGGAAGACGTGTTATTCACATTCCATTTGATAGTCAGAGACGAATTGAAAGTTAAGCATTGAAAATTCTAAAGATTCTCAGGGGTGGGGGGAGAGAGATAGAAATGTGAAAGTATCGATGCAAATTCATAGAGTCATTTGATTAATCATGTATCATATTCCATCGTGTATTTAGTTTGTATATACCTAGTTGAGGTTATAACTTTTTTATCTTCATCCATGGAGAAAAGGCTACTGAATTTTTGCAATAAAAAAAATTACAAGTTCAAGTTAATACTTCCATCCAAATAACACTACTTTATGATATGCAAGTTTCTATTTTTTATATATACTGTTGTATATCTGATATTTTATTTAAATGTGATTTGCATTAGCAAATCTATAAATGGCTAAAGTTGAAGTCAAAATTCTGAAACAATTTGAAATTTATGATTATTTCAGAATTCTATTCTTATTAAATTACGTACTGAGTTACATATTATTTTCACTATAAGCAAAGGCCAACTCACTTTTATAAGTCTACAACACATGAAAAAAACTAGACGACGATAGTTCTATTTAATAAGGCCTTTGCTATGCATTTTGTTCTCTTTTTAAGTGAGTTATGTAAAAAAAAATGCATAACTCACTTAAAAAGAGAGTTTTATAACTTCTAATTACATAACTCTCATTTTAAGTGAGTTATGTAAAAAAAAATGCATAACTCTCTTAAGAAGAGAGTTATGTACTTTTCTAAAATTTTAACTCCATTTTTGAACTTCCGTTAAAAATAATACATATAACTCTCTTAAACTTAAGCATATTATGGTAACATTTTAAATACATGACATATTTTGATACTTTTTTTAATTTTACAGCATATTTTGGTTCCGATCTCCGAATAAAGGTTGATGAATATTAGCTAGATGTGATATTTTAGTTCATACCAAACACACCCGAAAAGTATGGAAAATTGTAAGGAACATAACATAGAAATCTGGACGCACTTACCCAATCTAATAGGTAGAGCCGTCAATATGACCAGTTTGTTGGATCAGTCCAACCCAATCTATAATTTGTAATTTGATAGGACTGAATTATGATTTTTATAGCTTGTTTAAGAATAGAACTTTTTAGATCGGCTCATAGAACTTGATCAATATGAGCTGGATTGGCCCGTGGGCCAAACAAAAAATACTTAAAAAATAGAATAGAGTACTTAGAATTAGAGTTGCTGATCGGTTGGATCGGTTGGATAATTGTGCTTAGCGGTTCAGCTTATTGGTTATCGATTTTTAAATATACTAATTCTCTAGCCACCCAATAAGATAACGGTTGGTTCGGTATCGGATTAACAATTAACGGGCGGTTATCGGATGGTGTAATGGATAAATTTAAGAGAGAATGAAATATCGAGCGATTATTGGTAGTTCCTTCGTTTTTTCACCGACTTAGTTGTTTGTATACTATGATTGATCTATTTATCAATCTTTTAGGCTTCTTGAATTTTGTTCGTGTAGTTATTTAATAGGTTAAAACATCAAATCAAATAAGAATTTTCTTCTAGACCTAAAATGTATGTAGAAACATTTTAATTAATTACTGGATTGATAAAAAATAAATTAAAAGTTTAATATTATTTGAATTTTTATATTTTGTATCAAACTTTTTGAAGGACACATTTGGGTTGTTTCATTTTTATTGCGGTCCTTTGCGTTGTCAAGAATAATTTATCTTTTGGTTTAAGAATTAATTTCAGATTTTCTTTGCATTTTAGGGAGTCTGACTGCACTTTATGGTTAGATGTCACAAGAAGTGACATGTTATTTTCTAAACTAAGAAGTGAATAGAATAATAAATGGAGTTTTATATGTTGGATTAACAAAAGATACTTATATATCTAGGGGCAAAAATATCATTATAATAATTCTTAATGAGTTAACGATTTACTCGATAAGAAAATTGAGTAATCCGTCCCCGCACCAATAAGCCGTTAATTATAAAAAATTTATCCGTTCTCCAACCATTAATCCGATAACCCATTATCAATTAGCCAATAAACTAATTTAGCGGTTGGATTAACGGTTACGGTTCGGCTTTGAACAACCCTACTTAGAATTAAAAAAAGAGCCAAAACTCAAAGTCTATTTGGACCATCATAGATATTTAAATTAAATATGTTTATAAAATATATAAATAATTAAAATACTAAATTTTTTAAGGAATCAAATATATTTGATGAAGATAATGGGGCGATGTTGAACACGCTATAACTCGTAAGTGCCATGAAATTTTTTTTTTAGGAGTTCATTTTCACTTTTAATGGACTAAATATTGACATTTCTTTGTGTTTTATCGTGATTAATTAAAACAAAAATAGGTTCATATTATTATTTAGCTAGTTATGTTATTACTCATTAATAGTTTCGTTTGTTTTTCAACATCTCTATTTGATTTGAATTTGGTATCAAAAGTTATTTAATTTCATAGATTATTTAAATTTTTATGTAAATTTGAGACTTGATTAACAAGTAGTAACTCCATGTAATATTATATTGTACATATTTATGTAATTAACAATTTAAAATTTAAACTAAGATTATAAAAATAATATATTTTAAAAAGTGGGTTGGCCCGTGGGGGCCCGTAGCCCATGATGTGATGGGTTGGGCTTGCTATTTTCTGGCCAGTCATGTTGATCAGTCAGTTTGGCCTGACCCGTTAAACTCCAAACCGTATGGGTTAGCGCGGATGGGTTGGGCTGACTCGTATTGACAGCTCTACTAATAGGTTAGAGAAAAAAAATATTTCTTTCATTTTATTTTAATAAATAAAAAAAGACTTCATAATTTTTATTAAAAAAATATAGTATCACTATCTTGATTTAAGTGAGATCTTATAATTGAGATCAATAAAGATAAAAGTAAAATTGTGTCTTTAAATAGTTACCAAATAAAGAAAGATGACATTTTTTTAACAGACAAAAAAAAATGTCGACACATAAAATGAAACGGAGGATAAAAATAACATTTTATATGTGGCCATTTCTTTTTTGTCTATTCTAAAAAATATCACATTTTCTTATTTGGTAATTATTTAAAAACACGATTTTAATTTTACCCTTATTAGTCCGACGTATAAGGTCTCACTTAATTAAAAATAATTATAGTACATTTTTTAATAAAGGACAATCTATACTATATTAAAAGTGTGAAGGGCCTTACAAATATTATTTGAACGTTTTGACCTTCAATAAAAGTCTCTGCTTTAGACAAAGTTATCTTTTCACCATTTTTTTAATACTAGTTTAACCGCACGTGCCTCGCACGTGTAAGATTTAATTATTTAAAATTAAATAATTTTATCTATTGCGGAGATTTTTAGTGAAGTGTAAAAAATTTAACTCACTTTTCAAAGATCTTTCACATCTATAATATAATAATATAAACACAAACATATATTTTAGTGTAAGCACATATATATTTTACTACCAGAAGTTTCAAGTGGTTGATCGATCATCACTTTTGCATTTGTCGTGTAGTACCTCTTTTCCTTGTCGTCAGATGCTAAGAGAGACATATCAATTTGAACCATATTTATGGTACACTTATTTTTTTATATTAAAAATCTTTTCTTATTTTTAAAGTCAAATCTTTAAAAAACTATTGATTACATTCTTATTACGTACTTAAAACTTTTAAAAGTTTCGTACTTCTTAAATTTTTCTTATTTTAACGCTTTTATATTTGTTTCTAAATTTTCCAAATCTTCTTAAAATCAAATTTAGTTTATTTAGAATTCTTAAACTAATGAAAAAAAGTATTAGTTGTCATTAATTTTAATGTCTTCTAATAAGGAAAGGTTTTACCATAAATATATTTAGTTGATTTTCAACTCTTAAATATTAGAAAAAAATAGTGAAAAGACGATTTTATCTAAAGCAAATACTTTTAATGTAGGGCAAAAAGTTCAAACAACATTTTCAAGGTCCTTCACACTTTTAATAAATTATAGATTATAAATATATATTATAGATTATAGATATAGATATACATTTAAGAGTTAAAAATTAATTAAATATTTATGATAAAATCTTTCCTTATTAAAAGTCATCAGAATTAACGACAACTAATACCTTTTTCATTGGTTTAAAAATTCCAAATCAACTATTAACTAAAGTTGATTTTAAGAATATTTGAAAAATTTAGAAATAAATATGAAAGTGTTAGAATAAAAAAAATATAAGAAGTATTAAATTTTTAAAAGTTTTAAATAAGTTATCAAGGATTTTCTATATATTTAACTTTAAAAATAGGGAAAGATTTAAAATATAGAAAAAAATAATACTACAAATATAGGTCAAGTTGATGTGTCTCTCTTAGCCTCTAATAACAAGAAAAAGAGGTACTGCATGACAAATGCAAAAGTGACCATCCATTAACCATTTGAAACTTCGGTGATAAAATATATACGTGTTTACAATAAAATATATGTTATGTTTACATTATTATATTAAATTGTGAAGGATCTTTGAGAAATAATTTGAATATTTTATACTTCATTAAAAACCTTTGCAATATATAAAATCGTTTAATTTTAAATAATTAAAAATTACACGTATGAGGCACGTGCGGTTAAACTAATTTGATAAAATCAGCAAATTTATTTTTATTTCCTAAACTCCATGTTCGATTATACTATGATACATAAAATAAAATGAAGGAAATATGTATCAAAATGACCGAGTCCAATCCAACTCAAAGCGTGGGGTCTAAGTGAATCCATTTATTGTTGTTGTTGTTGTTTTAAAATAAAAAATGAGGTAGGAGAAGGGAAATGGAAAAGGGGATTACAATATGGACAATCAAAGAGTCCGGAGCCAAAAGGGTTCTTTTTTTTATCAAAAATTCCAAAAGGGACACTTAATTTCGGAAAAAAACCAAAACGGACAAAATGCTGTGGGGCCAGTGACTTGCAAGTCGCCTAGGGCCCAGCGACTTACAAGTCGCTAGACACCCAGCGACATATGCATGTTTCACTGTACAACAGTTTTTTTTTTTGTTTTGTGGAAATGTGTGGATATAATGTTGTTGCATTCTATTGTAATTAAAGAGAGTGCCAATAGAATAGTGTGTTTGAATTTCCCAGTGTCATTAGTTATTTGATGAAATATTTCTAAATTAGTCACATGTTAAACTTAGAAACATTTACAGAAACAAATATAGCTATTTATCATTCAACATATGCATTTGCATTCCAAATTCGACAAGATTCATAGGCAATATTCCAGCAAAATTAATTTGCCCACTTGACACTCACTATCGGCTGATTTTCGAACTCTCTCACCAAAAATACTCTCCGCTGAGTTCAGAAGTAACGTATCCATATGATATGAGTAGTCATTTAAATGAGAAACATAAAGTACAAAGACATATGAAACAATTGAGCCATTGACACTTTAGTATGAAACCGATGTTGGTAAGCAAACTATATATATTATCGTTTTATCACAAATGATATTTACATTATCTTCCAATGTACCCAAAATAATATCTATTCTACATGAACTGAACGCAGCAACACAAACGTAAGACAGAGTGATTCAGACAAAATCTTCAAAACTCAGAAACTCAAGCTGCAATAAAATGTAGAGATTGGTGCCAAGAGATAACATTGAGAGCTTGAGCATTCCGAGCAACCTTGATAAACACGTCCTCCAAAGTTGTATCAGAAAGACCCCAAGCATAAACTGTGAATCAACTCTTTGCTTTCTCAACAACTTGGAATACATCTGCAATTCTGACCTCAATCTTTGGCAACTCAATCTTCTGTGTCACCGATATATGGTATATCCTGTTGGCATTCATTCAGGGAGAGGCGTCGCACCATGTGCTTCACTTCATCGTAAATACATAAAGATCCTCCGTATCTCGCCTTTAGCTGTCATCCATCAGAGGAGTGCAAATCAGTTGGAAAAATTAATGGTATCAGATGAGAGATCGAAAAATGTATAAATTGACTCAGCACTTGCAAGCATTATATTTCAAAGCTAAGCTTTAATCTTACTTGTCTACACATACTGTTATTCCTATCAGAATAATACCTGGTCCACAAACTCATAATAGCGAGAGTTCAGAAAGGCTTAAAATTACTTCGGAAAAAGGCATCATTTCTACCCAAAACTATACACAAAAAGTCGAAGTCATATCTAAACTATACTAGTGACCTATTACACACCTAAACTATAAAAAAATGATACTTTTTACACCCTGTCAGGCATTATACCACTTGCATGTGGTGTGGTGTTTTACGTGCGCTGCCACATCAGCGCCACGTCATAAATTCATTGTTGTCAATGTCCAAAACCTCCATTACCACCATAAACTTTATCCTAACAACAAAATTACCATAACAATTAATTTCTTCTAACAATGTTCTTCATCCGTAACCCATCGTCTTTTCTTAAAAAAAAAAAAAAAAATCCCAGCTATAATGGCCATTATTGTTTCAAAAAATGGTCACTCGACTGTTGACCTCTGTTTTTTAAATTATAATGACCAACACATTTTCTTACTTTTTCTATTTGTTTTTCAGCTATAATTTTTTTTTTAAAAAAAAACTAATATGGTAGCAAGCTCCATTTTTTGATGGATTAATAATTAACAGACAGAGAGGAGAAAGTCGACAATGAATCCAACTTTTCCTACGAGAATTCATCGGAAAACATCCTTGCTACAAAGTTTTATATTTTTTTTCTGGAAAACATCTTGGCCAAATTGATTGTAATTTCTGGAAATGCACAAATTTAAACAATGTGATTGCTTGATTTACAGCTCCAGCGTGATCGATAACTAGATTCGATGATTGAATTAAATTGGGGGAAAAAGAAGGAGGAGGAATTTCATCCAGCAACTGAGGAGGAGGAGGAGGAAGAGGAGGATTATTTTAATTTTTTCCTTTTGTTATTTTTAAATTATGACGCGCCATTTTTTAATTAAATAATTATGTATTTTTCCCGAATTACCTCTTTGGGGTTCCTACACAATGCATGTTGCCATCAACGAATATTCCTAGTCGATCACATAGATGGTCTGCTTCTTCCATTGAATGAGCTGAACTTGTTATCCTTATGAGTAGTCACATTAATGATTAATCAGTGGTAGGGAAGGAATATTCCTAGTCTTTGGACTATGAAATGACACACAATATTTGAGGAATACTATTCAAGATGTAATTAAAGCGTTACAATAGAATGCAACAACAATATATCCACACATTTTCACAAAACAAAAAAAGAAGCTGTTGTACAGTGAAACATGCATATGTCGCTGGGTGTCTAGCGACTTGTAAGTCGCTGGGCCCAGGTGACTTGCAAGTCGCTGGCCCCACAACGTTGTGTCTGTTTTGTTTTTTTCTGAAATTAAGTGTCCCTTTTGAAATTTTTGATCAAAAAAAGAGTCTTCTTCACTGATAAGATGAGAGTTCAGGTAACCAACCATCTAAGCTATATTTGGCCAACTTCTTATTTATTTCGTAAGTGGGAAGCATATCTTTATTCTTTCATTTTTAAACGGCGTGGTGTTTAAATTTTATTCCCTAATGACATTAAGTTTTTCAATTACATTAGTATATACTGCATTCATCTTTAACGTACAATATACTGTAGAAATTAATTGAAATAAAGAAGCTTGCAGCACATTGCAATCAAAATATACTCCATTTATTTGTTTTTACTAGTCAATTTTAAATTTTACACATTTTAAAAATCTAATAATTAATATAAATATTTTATTACAATATTCATATTAACTAATACTATACGGTATTAATTCTTAGAAAATAAATTAAAAAAATAATTATTATTGAGTGCAACACATGAAAACAATGATCTTCTCTTGATATGCAAAAAGTAACAAGTACAAGTGTAATTGTTACTAATATAGATGGACAAGTAAAAGTGATTATTATTAATTACTCACTTCCTTCACTTTTATTTTTTTACTGTAATAAAAATAGATGTTTACTTTTTACCTGTGTAGTTCAGAAAATCAAGATATAATAAAAGTCATCATTTTATTTATGCTTGTTAAGGTGTTTGTCAAATCAAATATGAACAAATAAAAATAAATGGAGGTAATATTATGGCAATATCCTATTGATCACCGTCTGGTTAATTTAACAAAAAATAAAAGATCCAGTAAATGTTCTTGAAGTTTCACTTGTAAGTCAGCACAAGTATAGAAAGAATGGACAAATTGTTATACAAATTTGTCCACAAGTAGTAATAGTCGGTTCTCCAAAATCTCACTGATGTCCTCACATGTGGAAAATGCCAAAACAAAATGTGACTTGCCAACTACTTCTTTATTAAATTTTACTCTAAAAAAAATCTAGTTGTGGAATTGATAAAGACTTCAACATGTGCGGGATAACGATGGATAAAGCCAAGTGGATCAAGCTAAGACAGTAAATTGTAAATTTATCACGCGAAGTCTACACTTCATCAAAGCAAATTCAAGCCATTGCAAAAATAGCTATCCTTACTCGAATTTTGTGGCTTATATTCACACTAGATGGAGGAACCCGCCGCGCCAGCGCAGGCCCAATAATTCAAGTGAAAAATACTTATTTGTTCTGTTTTAGAATTTTAGATGTTCTTGCAATTTTGTTTCAAATAATTTATATATTTTTTCAAATTCAATTTGAGGTAAAATTTGGAAAACATCAGGCACCTGTATGTGATTTTAAATGTACAGAGCTACGAGATTTTACCTAGGAACAAGAATTTTCCTTTGAGACAATACATTTTGCAAAATATGCATTCCTAGATTGTGTGCAGGATAACATCTTCCATGAGCAGCAATGTAAATGCAATTCAACAAATAACCACAAATTACTTGAGAGTTTTGTCATGATTAACAAAACAGAAAGAACAACAAATGTATTGATTACCTAGCTAGACGTAGAAGCTTGTTCCACAGAACCAAAATGAATAAAGATTGGGTCTTTCTTTCACCAAAATTGAAGGGATTACATCTTTAGCACTTAAATTATCAAAGCCATTTGCCGTAACAGTGGCAGTTGATGAGGAAGAATTTCTCTGTTGGAGCAGAAGTACAGTTTCAGCTATCATGGACTTAAGATCATCCAGTTACTACAGAAAAATAAATACTGAATATGATTAATACGCAGAATACAAGAGAGTGGAGATGAAACTATTGTCATATAAAGTTAAGAATTCTGGAGGGAAAGCAGTACCTCAGCGGAAGTGACTAAATTTAAAATCGATAAAGATCAAATCTTTCTTCCACAAAAGCTTAATTTCACGGGAAGTTGTTAGCACCTCTTCTGGAAGTTTACAGTTAACATAAGACGAATTCATCGATGTCCAAGAGATTAGTGCATTTCCGAGGAGCAAATCAGAGTGCTAACTGTGTGTGATTGCATGTTGGTGAATGTTTTTGGCCTTAACAGTGTCAGCTGATCAGGAAGGACTTCTCTGTTGCAGCAGAATTGGAGATACAAAAAGTGAAATTTGAATTACGCGCATATACCAAATTAATAAACGTAATGTCATCCGGCCTGATACTACTCTTCAGCATCCTCTCGAACTCCTGTATTGCCCTCTCTGCAAGCCTGTCTCTTGCATAACCCCCAATGATCGAATTCCAAGCTACCAAATTCCTTACAGGTATCGACTCAAAAATACAGAAAGCAACTTCAATGTCTCCACATTTAGCGTACGTGTCAACAAGGAAGGTCAACAAGACGACATCAAGAGGGAAACCAGACTTCAAGAAGCACGCGTGAACTTGATTACCCACGAGAACAGCAGAGTGGCCTGCACACGCATCTAAAACAGTTGAAAACGTAAAATGATTATGACGGGTACCCGAGTTCAACATCAACCTAAACAATTCCAAACCCTTTATAAAGTCTCCATCTTTCACATACCCTCTAATCATTGCAGTCCAGAAACCACATCTACTACCCGTGCTTCATTGACCTTTTTATTCTCAATATACCCATTGATCAAAGTACTCCAAGTAAAAAAATTCCTCCTCGGCATCATATCAAAAGCCCTCTGAGCCTCACTCACGCGCCCGAATCTCATGTAACCCAAAATCAACACATTCCACGGCGTAACATCTTTGTCTGAAATCTCATAAAAAATTCTAGCTAAACCAACAAAAAACAAACGACTTCTAAAAGCTGAAAATTTCAGCAACGTAGAAAGTAAAGAATTCTGGAGAGAAAGCAATACCTGTGGAAGTGATGAATTCTGGAGGGAAAGCAGTACCTCAGCATGTATCAAGAGATCATACACCTCATTTGCAGCTTTTCGGTAATTTTTAGCTACTAATATGAGAGCTTGTTGCGCACCAATGAGATAATATAAGAGGCCACTAATTGAGATGATTTAATTTGGTCAAGTTTTGTGTCGACCTACAAATATATTGATCCATACATAGGTTTTAAAAGAAGGAGAAATGATCACCTAAAATTATACAGAAAGAAGATCTCGAAAGACCTTCAATTTTCTAAAATCAATACAAACTTGGCTAGAAATAGGCGATACATATTAATTAAAGTACACGGTTACATTTATTACTTACGTATATTAAATTTAGAACCCAGTAACTCAAATACGTACCTTCAAAACCGATGCAAACCAATGCACCAGGAATAGGTTCAACGGCAAACCACTGTCCATCCTTCTGACGCCTCACATGTAATCCTCCCAATTCTTGTAGAAGCATATTGATAACTCCACCATCATTATGTCCACTGCTCCAGCAGTTACAGTTGGGTCAGGATATCTTGGGTAAAGGTTAATAGCCATATACTGAATTTGGCTAAGTTCATTATCAAAATGGTTTTTTTCAAGTCCCAATCCTTCACACATTAGCTCCAGAACCCTCAAGCTTGCTTTCCTCACCCCTCAGTGTATTTTCCAATCACTTTCTTGCAAACATGTAGCAGTAGTTACCTCTTTTTCATCGCAAATTCGGATTAGTCAAGTTGCAAAGAGGGTATTGAACACAGGAGGGACAAAAAGATAATACTCTCACCATTTTAATTTATATATCTGATTTTGACTTGACATAGAATTTAATAGACATTTTTATAGCTAGCCGGGGCTCAAAGTTTCAAAAGTTTGTCACACAAACATTGACATGTTTAAGATCATAAAGTTTCGAGGACCCTATTGTTAGCGGGCCAAATTATATCAAATAAATTGAAACGGAGTGAGTATCATATTAGAACTTACCTATATTTTGCTGGCTTTTCAGGCCAAGAACTAATACGATCTTCTTTGGTAGGATGAGTACAATGAGAGAAACAACCAATGTCAATAAAGATTGAGTCTTTCTTCCACAAAAACGTAACCAAGATGCCCAAAAACAAGAAAACTACCCCATTTCACGAAAAGTTGTTAGCACCTCTCTTGAAAGTTTCCAGTTAACCTAACACGAATTCATTGATATCCAAGAGATTAGTGCATCTCCGAGGAGCAAATCAGAGTGCTAACTGTATGTGATTGCATGTTGGTGAATGTTTTTTGCCTTAACAGTGTCAGCTGATCAGGAAGGACTTCTCTGTTGCAACCAAAAACACGGCGTATTTAATATCAATACGTCAAGCCTACGCTAAACCAGCAACAAAACAACATATATTTATACATTAAGTGAGCAAACCTGTTTCACTGTGAGGTGATATCTCATTGATGGTAACACCTCTCTGTTCAGTTAATCGAGGTTGAGCATTAGGTAGTGGAACAGGAGAATCAGTCAGAAAATTCTGGATGTTGGATTGTAGGCGTCTTATTCATTGGTGCAGCAGAAGAGCCTCTTTTTTTCAGGTGGTAGTTGTCTGTATAGGTCGCGCCGTCTTTTTTTTGATAGCGCAGGCTTTCTCTGTTGAGTATTGTTGGCCTTTTTTCTGCGAAGAAGAAGCTGTAGAGATGGTCTTTTTACGCACTGGCATACTGCAAGACAATAGGAATTTCATATCAGATAATAAGCTAATGCTTATAGACAACATAACAGCAAGATAACAGATTAATAAGATCGACAACCTATGCAGTTGGAGCGAATTACTGTACTATATTTTTGGCACTTTTCGGGAAGAGCTTTACTCAATTATATTTGAAACTGGGTATGTTAACGACCATTAAAATACTCAAATTAGCTGAGAAAAATGAGGAAACTACAACCTAAACTTAGAATCCAAACAAGCAGTTTCAGTGGAGAATTCTCACAAACAGATAGGGAGCAAAAGTTGTGTCAAATCAATAAACCAAAGAATAAAAGAATGAATCCAAAAAGATAAAGTAAAACAAGCAAGATAAAGTAATTTACGTGTCTTTCATCTAATTAACATAAGAATTACTTGTCAGTTGGGTATGACTTCACCCGAAGGTTTAGGATAAGAATCACTATCTATCGAATAGGAATTTCCCCAATTCTCAGGGGTTCTTGGTAGACACTTATTCTCTTCTTTGTTTCCTGCTAAACTCAATCCTCTATTTCTTCCTTTTCTGTATTTGTTCTTCAGTTTGTATATTCCTCTATATCTTTCAGATTTTCTCCATATTTGTTAATTTTAACATGTTTGATTTATTTTTGCCTGATTTTACTCATTGGAGTTTTTCAATTTTGAC
This sequence comes from Capsicum pubescens, assembly GCA_030864215.1. Lineage (NCBI taxonomy): Eukaryota > Viridiplantae > Streptophyta > Magnoliopsida > Solanales > Solanaceae > Capsicum > Capsicum pubescens. The sequence goes on along the minus strand of CM061542.1, from coordinate 219,183,355 downwards.
TTAAGGTGACAGATTCAGGGTCTAGAATTGCTCAACTGCAGGGTATGTTTCTGTTTCATAATTTAAGTAAATCATAATGTGTAAATTATTTCCGCTGATGTTTCTCTTTTCCCTTCATTTAGTTTTTCGTGGGATGTTTTCTCTTTATCTCTTATAGTTGGATAACATTACATCTGATTGGATTTTCGTTCATGTAGTGTCATAGTGAATTCGTTTTACTGACATGCAAAAGTACATCACAAGAACAAAAATTAAACTATTAATTTATTTATATTTCACATTCAGGAAATAAAAATGTGTTGCGGGAATGTCGAACAAAACTAATAAAACTGGTCTGAATTTAGAAAAAGTGCATGCTGATAAAAAGGTTAGACAAGCTGCACAATTGCTGGGCCTGAGGATCCACATTTCAATATTATCCTGAGAATCAGATAACTAATGACAATCTTTTTTTTCAACCCTTGCTTTGAATTGATAAATTGCATCTGAATTCTCTCCAATTTCAACCAATACCCCTCATTGTTTGCATCACCAGTTCTAGGCGTATAATAGGTTTCAAAGCATTTAATATCAGAGTTTGAAGCTACTATATATAGATACTTCCCGATAATTATCTGCATCACCAGTTCTAGGTGTATACTAGCATTTTGTTTCGGAATTAGAAGTTACTATATATAGATAGTGCCTGATTTCTATATCCTGTCTGCGAATCGAAGCTCTTATCTCCTCTAGCTCATGAATAAATCATTTCCGAAAAAGGAATTCTGACTAAAAGGGAGATACTTCATTGTATGTTCATTTGTTGTAGTGACCTGGTGTAGAGTAGAATCAATCCTTGTTGCTTCAGTAAAGACTTAAAAGCTTGATATAGAACATGATTATCTTTCAGGCATATTTTTAATTATTGCTGGCTGATGTTAATAGATTCTGTTTGGAACAATTACTATGCTATATTTATTTATTTATTTATTTTTAGGTGAATGATTAAAACTTATATACTAAGAAAAGCTAATAAAAAGGTCCTTTCTCTTAGGACATCAAGCGGCTTAAGCTATTTAGGCCAATAACTTGATTCTAGATTAGTAATTCGAAGCTCTTTGACAAGGTCAAAAAAAATTTAAAAGTTGCTTTAGACTACAAAGTTTTCACTAACTTGAGTTATATATGTCGATTCAATTGAAGAACATGAGATTTCTCATTTCTCTTTAGTCCCAAAACCTGTGGTTGGAACGAAATTGCTACATGAATTAGATTTTTGCTAAAATTTACCCTTTGATGACACACTTGTTAATGGTCGAAAAATTCATATCCAAGCTGAATTGTCACGATGCAATGATGATTAGCGGATCTGCATTTTGGTCTGCTTTAACTGTAAGCAACCCTTCTCATGAAATTATTCACAGAGCTCTTTCTTTCTACTGTACATGTTCTCATCGAACAACACATCTTACACCCATGCATACACATTTTTTACTTTCTCAAACCACTATTTACAATTTCAGACTATTTATTTCTCTCCATCTAATAAGTTATTTGCATTATAACAAATGTCAGTTTCAAGTCACCATTCGAGATGATACTTGTTATGCAACAACAGCGATTTCAAATAAAATTGGAGAACAACTATTTTCTCAAACTGCAGTAGAAACTTATGACATACGTTGTGTCAAGATAAATTACTCTACAACTGTTATCTTTTATGTATTCAGGTACAAGAATATGTATATAAGAAATACAAACTTCAACACTAGTTCAAGTCCAAGACAAAAACACTTATGAAGTTCTGTAACACCTTCAACACTAGATTATGAATAATCTATCTAAGAAGTGTGTTAAGATTCAGAAAAGAGATGAAACAGAATTTAAGACCAGGTCCTCCGAATTCACGAAGTGTCCTTAAAGAATAATTCCGCTCACTGTACCCGAGGTTTTGGAATCTTTTTCTTCCAGGATAAAATGGCCTTCAATCCGAATAATAGCGGTACCTCAAATTGTTGAATTCAGCGAACTCACTCAGCGGTTTGATAAATCACACAGAATGTTTTTCAAGACAAGAAGAGAGTTTGTATTTCAGAAAATTCGTACCTAAACCTGTGGATGAAAACAGGTTTATATAGCCAACATGTACCTCTTTTGAAAAGTGGCAATGGTTCACTTAAAAGGTGTGACCTTTCTGGAAAAGTCATGTCTGTTCGTACAAAGAATGTGTCTTTTCTGAAAAGGAATACCATTTCATGAATCAGTGTGTCATTTCGTTGAAGGGTTGCATCTCTTCGTTGAAGGGTTGCATCCCTTCGTTTCAGCACTGCACTATTTCGAAACACTGTTTTGGAATCTGCATGCATACATATAAATGGAGTATCAAAACACAGAAAAAAGTTGTATTTTTCCCTTTGGTATTTTTGAACTGAATTTTTGAATTTCTGTCAAATAAACTTTGTCCAAAAATATAGATCTCATTGATAGATCATTTGACAAATCCAAATCCAAATCCGATGCCGAGCCGAGCGAGCGACGACGACGATGCGAGGCATCTTTTATTTCTTGCCTCACTTACCATGTGGAGTAAGTGTTCTTTATTTTAAACACTCACAAGTTCTCTTCTTCCACCAATGTGGGAGAAAGAGTGAACTTTCCAATTTGAAAGTACACTTTCTATATTAGTGCCTCCCTTCTCTCCACTATTTTTCCTCCATTTTTCATTTACACTTTTTCATATACTTTGAACCCAACAATCCCCCACATGAATGGGAAATGGCTATTTTTTCGTAAAATTTTTACGGACAAGTATGTGATCATCAAGCAAAGACTGATTGTATCTGGATAAGTGGTTTTCCTTTGAACTTTCCGTAGTGAACATGCAATGGATGCACTCGATCAATCGGTAGATTTGATATCTTTGAACCGTCGAGCTTTATTGTACACCTAAACAACACATGTCACACAATCAGCCTTTTACCGTTTATGGTTCTCACGGTTTTGTTCTTTTCAACTATGAACACGTCCCGGTTTCAGAGAGCTTAGAGAATAGGCCTTCACTAACATTCTCCTTGAAGCGGCTTCCACTTCGCCCTCACATAGGTGATTTCTAAACGTTCAATCCTATAGATTAAACTATTTGGTCAAATTTGCCAAATTTAGATAATCATTAAAAGACTTTTCACTTTAAGTCTTATGCTTGTTTACTACACATTGTCTACATCATGAGAATGGGTTGTAGTTAAGTTCAAACAGAGTAGAAAGTTTAAAGTTTTAATCTCCAAAAACAAGCAATACAGATTCTGCAAAAGGTTATTCCTTAAGATTGTTATCTTTTATGTATTCAGGTACAAGAATTTGTATATAAGAAACACAAACTTCAATACTAGTTCAAGTCTAAGACAAGAACACTTATGAAGTTTTAAAACACCTTCAACACTAGATTACGAATAATCTATCTAAAAAGTGTGTTAAGATTCAGAAAAGAGATGAAACAGAATTTAAGACCAAGTCCTCCGAATTCACGGAGTGTCCTTAAGGAATAATTTCCCTCACTGTACCCGAGGTTTTGGAATCTTCCTCCCTGGATAAAATGGCCTTCAATCCGAACAATAGCGGTACCTCAAATTATTGGATTCAGCGAACTCACTCAACGGTTTGATAGATCAAACAGAAAGTTTTTCAAGACAAGAAGAGAGTTTGTATTTCAGAAAATTCGTACCTAAACCTATGGATGAAAGCAGGTTTATATAGCTAACATGTGCCTCTTCTGAAAAGTGGCAATGGTTCACTTAAAAGGTGTGACCTTACTGGAAAAGCCATGTCTGTTCGTCCAAAGAATGTCTTTTCCGAACAGGCATACCATTTCATGAATCAGTGTGTCATTTCGTTGAAGGGTTGCATCCCTTCGTTTCAGCACTGCACTGTTTCGAAACACTATTCAGAATCTGCATGCATGCATATAAATGGAGTATCAAAACACAGAAAAAAGTTGTGTTTTTCCCTTTGGTATTTTCGAACTGAATTTTTGAATTTCTATCAAATAAACTTTGTCCAAAAATATAGATCTCATTGATCGATCATTTGACAAATCCGAAGCCGAAGTCGAGCGAGCGACGACGACGACGCGAGACATCTTTTATTTCTTGCCTCACTTACCATGTGGAGTAAGTGTTCTTTATTTTAAACACTCACAAGTTCTCTTCTTCCACCAATGTGGGAGAAAGAGTGAACTTTCCAATTTGGGAGTACACTTTCTAAATTAGTGCCTTCCTTCTCTCCACTATTTTTCCTCCATTTTTCATTTACACTTTTTCATATACTTTGAACCCAACAATCCCCCACATGAATGGAAAATGGCTATTTTTTCGTAAATTTTTTACGGACAAGTATGTGATCATCAAGCAAAGACTGATTGTATCTGGATAAGTGGTTTTCCTTTGAACTTTCTGTAGTGAACATGCATCGGATGCACTCGATCAATCGGTAGATTTGATATCTTTGAACCGTCGAACTTTGTTGTACACCTAGACAACACATGTCACACAACCAGCCTTTTACCTTTTATGGTTCTCACGATTTTGTTCTTTTCAACTATGAACACGTTCCGGTTTCAGAGAGCTTAAAGAATAGGCCTTCACTAACATTCTCCTTGAAGCGGCTTCCACTTCGCCCTCACATAGGTGATTTCTAAACGTTCAATCCTATAGATTAAACTATTTGGTCAAATCTATCAAATTTGGATAATCATTAAAAGACTTTTCACTTTAAGTCTTATGCTTGTTTACTACCCATTGTCTACATCATGAGAATGGGTTGTAGTTAAGTTCAAACGGAGTAGAAAGTTTAAAGTTTTAATCTCCAAAAACAAGCAATACAGATTCTGCAAAAGGTTATTCCTTAAGATTGTTATCTTTTATGTATTCGGGTACAAGAATTTGTATATAAGAAACACAAACTTCAATACTAGTTCAAGTCCAAGACAAGAACACTTATGAAGTTTTATAACACCTTCAACACTAGATTACGAATAATCTTTCTAAGAAGTGTGTTAAGATTCAGAAGAGAGATGAAACAGAATTTAAGACCAAGTCCTCCGAATTCACGGAGTGTCCTTAAGGAATAATTTCCCTCACTGTACCCGAGGTTTTGGAATCTTCCTCTCAGGATAAAATGGCCTTCAATTCGAACAATAGCGGTACCTCAAATTGTTGGATTCAGCGAACTCACTCAACGGTTTGATAGATCAAACAGAAAGTTTTTCAAGACAAGAAGAGAGTTTGTATTTCAGAAAATTCGTACCTAAACCTATGGATGAAAACAGGTTTATATAGCCAACATGTGCCTCTTCTGAAAAGTGGCAATGGTTCACTTAAAAGGTGTGACCTTACTGGAAAAGCCATGTCTGTTCGTCCAAAGAATGTGTCTTTTCCGAACAGGCATACCATTTCATGAATCAGTGTGTCATTTCGTTGAAGGGTTGCATCCCTTCGTTTCAGCACTGCACTGTTTCGAAACACTATTCAGAATCTGCATGCATGCATATAAATGGAGTATCAAAACACAGAAAAAAGTTGTGTTTTTTCCTTTGGTATTTTCAAACTGAATTTCTATCAAATAAACTTTGTCCAAAAAAGATAGATCGCATGGATCGATCATTTTCCAAATCCAAATCCAAATTCAAAGTCGAGCGACGACAACGACGGCGCGAAACATCTCTTATTTCTTGCCTCACTTATCATGTGGAGTAAGTGTTCCTTATTTTAAACATTTACAAGTTCTCTTCTTCCACCAATGTGGGAGAATGCGTGAACTTTCCAATTTTGGAGTACACTTTCTAAATTAGTGTCTCTCTTCTCTCCTCCATTTTTCCTCCGTTTTTCATTCATACTTTTTTCATAGACTTTGAACTCAACAACAACTGTTTAGTGCTTAACGATGTGCTCACTGCAGTATACTCTGGCCTCTGGATTTTTGATTTCAAAATATTCGTCTAACAGTGATAAATCTTAACTATGTTACTACTAAAGACTTGTGGCACATCTGATGGATGTTCATGGTGATAACTACCCCTAATATACCACCCATAAGTAATAATTTTATGAGTTGAAAAGCTGTAATAAGTATTAAGTAATAAGTTAATAAGCAAGCAATATTTTTAGTTTGACTTTACCACATGAAATTTTCACAGAGAGCTTTTCGATAAGCTGTAACAACAATTACCCACTTCTTTTAGATCCCACCAAGCACACATTACAAGATTCATTTATTAATTATAAAGAAATCCATGAGTTTTAAGAGAGGAAATATGAAATACCGTTCGATTTACACCAGCATTGGATCGTAGATCAGTCGCTGCTGAAACAAAATCTTTACCATATTTCTTCTCAAAAACATTTTTAATTCCCATCAATTCTGGAATATGAGAGCACCTAAGGGTAGCAAAAATCAATCTTGATATCCCCTCTCAGATCATCTGGACATTGCTTGCAAGGGTATCTGTGAGCTTTGTCCTCTAATCTTAAATTTTTGAAAGAAAAATTGTATAGCTTGAGACATCTTACCTTTGCTTTGCAATAATTGAAAGTCTAGCCACAATAAGTGCTCTAGATGCTAATATCGTCCACTTTGTTGGTTACTTTTTGCAAATGGCCAAATCACTTTTGTTGCAATATCAGGGCTAGTAGAAAGGAAATACATATAAGTAGACCACCCTTTTTTATACTACCCAATAGTAGCAATACCTTTTAATTTTATAGTATTGCAATGCTCGTGGCGAAATAGTTCTATTTACCAGAACCTCCCTTTAAAACTGAACATACTATGCACTGCTATTGTCTAATACTATGTTCAAGTTGTGTAATAGCTCACCTATTATTATTGTTAACTCATCAACTAATTTTGTCGTTTATAATCTCCTCATAATGTTCAATATTTGTCTGCACAACTATATATTTTTTTTATTTACTGTTCTTTTATAATTGTGCAGGTATTTTTTGGCCAAATGCTGCAAAACTGTGCTGTAAAGAAGTTGAAATGCAGAACAAAGAACTGCACCATCTCCATTATGTAAATAGCATATCACGTAAACATCTGATGCAAAATTGTATAGCCACAAAATAAAAAAGGTAAAATGCTCTTCTGACCCTTGTATCATGTCCGTTTTGTAAGTTGGACACTTCTACTTACATATTTGTCATCTGGATCCTGAACCCACTAAAAAATAATATTGTAAATTCATTTTTTGGTGAGTGTAACACACTCACGTCACTTGCCACGTCTGCCACGTCTGTCACGTCATCTTTATATATAAAAAATATTAAAATAAATAAATAAACAAACAAACAAACCAACCCTCCTTTCTCTCGGTTCCCCTTTCCAGTTCTTTCTTTTTCTGTTTCTTCTTCCTCCTCTTCTCATTCTTCTTTTCCTTTATCATCTTCATCTTCTTATTCTTCTTGCTCTACGAAAAAATTAAAAAGTGAGGGGCAAAAAGTTTAAAAAGTATGGACAGAAGAGATTTTTAGAGATTTTTGTGATTTGGGTGATTCAAGAAACTTGAAATTCAATGTAAAGACTCAATTTTTATGCTTTTTTTAGACTTTTTATGATTTGGGTAATTCAAGAAAGTTGAAAATTCTTGAAATTCAATGTAAAAACTCAATTTTTGTGGATTTTTTGTGATTTGGGTAATTCAAGAAAGTTGAAAATTCTTGAAATTCAAAGCAAAGATTCAATTTTTATTTTTCTTGGGATTTCTTATGATTTGGGTAATTCAAGAATGTTGGAAATTCTTGAAATTCAATGTGAATATTTTTGTGAATTGGTTAAAATTCAATGTTGAGAATTCTTGAAATTTTTCTAAATTGGTTGAAGAAAAGGAACTTAAGAAATTTTTGTGAGTTAGTTGAAGAAAAAGAAATTTAATGGTTAGTGGTGTAGTGTGTGATGATTTTTGTGGAGAAAAAAGAGAATTTTTTGGTGAGGTTTTGTCGGGGAGGGGAGGGGCCACAGTGGTGCTTGCCGGCGTTAATGGTGATGTTTGGCATGTGGGGTGGGGGTGGCTGAATGGGGGGTGAGGTGGGGTGGGAGGTGGGGGTGGCTGAATGGGGGTGGGGTGGGGTGTGGGTGGCTGAACGGCGGCTGGGGCGGGGTGTGGGTGGCTGAATGGGGAGAGGGGATTGGGGTAGAGGTTTTTTATTTTTATTTTTATTTTTAAAAATATTTTAATTTAAAAAGATAGAGGAAAAAAAGGCAGGTCCTTTTTTAATTTTTTTTAAAAATTTAGTATTAATTTTATTTTATTAAAATTATTTTAATATAAAATTGGTCAAAAATTGATCCCCACTCGCACCCCAAACGAGTAACTACACTCTCTTAGTCTTAGTCAACCATTTCAATGTCGTATAGGCAAATTCAACGGTTAAAGAATGCAAAATGTTGTTTTTTATGGGTTCAGGAGTCCAGATGACAAACATGTAAGTAGAAGTGTTCAACTTACAAAACGGACATGGTATAAAGGTCCAGAAGAGCATTTTGCCAATAAAAAAAATACTTGAAATGTCTACATAACATATAACATATAGCCTTTAGCTAGCAAAAAATTTTCAACTAGCACGGGCCATCTCTACCTAGTTTTATATATAAGAGGAGCCAACTTCAACATGTCTACTTCTTGAAATTTAATGAAAAATTGAGGATATTTTAGTCTTTTTAGAAAAAAAAATCCGCTTAAAGAATTTATTTTTTGTGCTATGTAAATATGTTAGTTATACCTTATTAATAACTTTTAAAAATGTCCACAATCTTTCATTTAATTACCGATCATATCCTCAAAAAAAGGCCACCTTATTCTCTTTATTTACAAGATTGGAGGGATTGCGCTACAAGCTACATTTAAATATGGGTGGGTCCCACAGTATTTTTCAACTTTGCAATTTAATTTAAATTATTTAAATTTAAGTAAATTAATAATATAATAATTTTATCTTAATTAATTGCAACTAAATATTTAAAGTAAATTCATTTTATTATGTTAATTGACATTTGTATTCAAAATTATTTTTTTTTACTTATTTATTTTAGTAAATTTAAATTTTTAAATTATTTTTTTCTTATATGGAAATACTAATATTTAAACTTAGCTTTAAATTTTTAAAGTACAAAATTAATAAAATAAATTCTTAATGAATATTTTCTTAAGATTTGTGTTGAGTCAATGTGTATCAAGTAATAAAGAAATAAAGAAAAATATATAATAAAATTATATTATTGTGAGAAATAAATATAATGCACTATCTAATAATGTTTAATAATATCATATTTTGTATATGCAATTGCAACTAAATATTTAAAGTAAATAAATTTTATTATTTTAATTGACTTTTATATTCAACATTAATTTTTTTTACTTATTTATTTTAGTAAATTTAAATTTTAAAATTATTTTTTTCTTATATGGAAATACTAATATTTAAACTTAACTTTAAATTTTTAAGTACAAAATTAATAAATTTAATTTAATAAAATAAATTTTTAATGAATATTTTCTTAAGATTTGTGCTGGGCTCAATATGTATATCAAGTAAAAAAGAAATAAAGAAAATATATAATAAAATTTTATTACTTTGAGAGATAAACAAATGACTATCCAATAATGTTTAATAACATCATATGACATCTTAAATTTAAGTAATTTAATAATATAATAATTTATCTTAATTAATTGCAACTAGATATTTAAAGTAAATTAATTTTATTATGTTAATTGACTTTTATATTCAAAATTAATTTTTTTTACTTATTTATTTTAGTAAATTTAAATTTTAAAATTATTTTTTTCTTATATAGAAATACTAATATTTAAACTTAACATTAAATTTTTAAAGTACAAAATTAATAAATTTAATTTAATAAAATAAATTTCTAATGAATATTTTCTTAATATTTGTATTGGGTCTATATGTATTAAGTAAAAAGGAAATAAAGAAAAATATATAATAAAATTTTATTATTGTGAGAGATAAGCATAATGCACTATCCAATAATGTTTAATAATATCATATTTTCTATATGCAAATACAATATCCCGTATTTAATTAATATACTACTTCGGTGAGTTATCGATGATTACTATTGGATATGATAAAATTATGTTAATTTTTATAGTAGTAACATAATCAATCGCTTTTAATTAATTATTACGAGTCATCTAGGTATTAAGAAAATAAATAATATTTAATAAAAAGATAAAATAGACATAAAATACGAAATTAACTCTTGATGTTTTAAATTAAATTGTCGTCCTTCAAACGATGATTTTACTATATCACCCCTTACTATAAGTCATTTATGTATTAGAAAATTAAGAATAACAAAATTATATGTCAACATAAAAAATTTGATTGACTATCAAAATTATATCAGTGTCATATAAATTGGGACGAGACAGAGCAACATATATTATTTGAAAATAAAAAAAAACTACTGCAAATAACAATAATTAACAAAAATATTTTAAAAATTGTCTGATTGTCAAAATTTTATCTATGCCGCATAAATTGAGACGAAGAGAATATTCATATGTTATTGAATAATAGATAATTAACAATTTTAAAATTTTAAAATTTAAAAATATAAAATATTTGGATGACTCTCGAAATTATATCATTGTCACTTAAATTGAAATAGAATAAAAAGTATTATAAATCATAATAATTAAAAACTTAATTAGTTTAATGATTAATTATCTAAATTTTATTTACATCACATAAGTTGAAATAAAAATAGGGCGAATTTCAAAAGTAGCAAACTTAAACTCATAATTAAGACTTTCATAGAAATTGTTTCATAATTACATGAAATAGCAACTTGTATTTTGTATTTTATAAAAGTATTGCTATTAAAATACATATACAACAAGATTTACTATCCTTTTTTACTCAAATCAGTTGAGTTAAATAAGGAATAATTATTCCATGTGTTTAAAGTAGTAGATTCCTTTTCCATAAATTAATCTTATTTAAATTAGTAGATTATTTTTTCAAATCAAACTCAAATATGAAGATTATAATCTTCAAAAATTCAAAATAAAGTATCATCATCATTTTTTCATTCACCCTTTTTTATTTTGATTTTTTTTTTCTCTTCTATTTTTTTTCTTTCCACTTTATTTTCTTTGTTCTATTTCTCTTCTTTTTTTGCCTTTTTTCTTTTTCCTTTTTTTTTTTCTTTCACGTATTTCTTTTCTTTTATTATTTTCATTTTTTTTTATTGTTTTTCGTTTTTATTTTTCTACTTCTATTTCTAACTTCTATTTTTTTTATTTCTTTTTCTTTTATCATTTTTTCTCTCCACTTTATTTTTCTCTTCTATTTCTCATTTTTTTGTTTTTCATTTTTTTTCTTTATATTTTTCTTTTTCATTTTCTTATTTTTTTTCCTTTCTCATATTTTTATTTCTTGTTTTCTTCCTCTTTTTTTCTATTGTTATTTTTTTAATTTTATTTTACATTTCTTTTTTTTTTCCTTTTTCACTCCCTTTTTTTGAATTTTTCATTTTTGTTTTTGTCTTTCTTTTATTTTGTGTTTTTTGTGTTTTTTTTTTAACTTTTCTATCTCTAACTTTTATTTTTAAAAGACAAATATCTATATCATATATACATATTTTAAAAAATATACAAAATAAATATATATACAGATCTGCATATGTATTTACAGTACAAAACATACATATATATATACCTGCATATGTATTTACAGAAATTCATATATGACTCATATGCATATATAAATATATAGAACACAAAATCTCTATAACAAAAATGACAACTATATAAATATACATATAGGTAATCAAAATACTGAAAATGTATTGTATGAATGTGACCATTTTTGAAGTATTGTATGTAAATAACAATATATATCTGGGTAAATGTATAATAAAAAAAATATATAGCTACATTACAAATAACTAATACATGTACAATTACGTATATGTACTTGCTAAAAATTCTATGTAAATATATATTTATTTGATTTCAATAAAAAAGGTATTTTCATATGTGTTATGAAAGATATATGTATAAATTTACATAAAATACACATACAAAGTTAAAAAAATATGAAAAATACATATAACGACCTATGAATTCATATGGAACCTGTAAAATACATATGCCGAATAAAAAAATACATATGTAGAAACTAAACAATACATATGCAGACCTGTAAATATACAAACATAATCAACATATACAATCGAAAACAATATATACAGATAAAAATCAGTAGATTACAATTTCACTATTCCGAATATACAAACATATTAATCGACTATACAATCTGATAAAATTCAAAAAAATAATTATCATATACTAAATATTCAAAAAACTATTTGCTGAAAACAAAATAGACAATTTTTTTTTATTAAAGACATAAAATCGATATCAAATAACATTAAATCATTTTAAGTTAATTGGGAAACTTGTTTGTCCCTTTTAATTCAAAGTACCAGATAGAAGAGTAAGAAAATTAAAAAAAGAAAAGAAAAAGACAAACGAAAAATAAAAATCTGAAAAAAAAGAAGTAAAATAGGGAAAAAAAAGAAGAAAAGAGAAATAGAAACTAGAAATAAAAGTGCAAACACAAAAGCGAAAAAAATCAAAAAAGAAGAAGAAAACGAAAAAAATATGAGAAAGAAAAAAATAAGAAAACAAAAAAAGAAAAAAATCAAGCAAAAAATGAAAAAAGGAAAAAAAAAGAGAAGTAGAAGAGAGAAAATAAAGTGAAATGAAAAAAAATGGAAAAGAAAAAATTAAATTAAAAATAAAATGAAAAAAATGAAAAAACTAGCAAGATAAAAAAGTTAGAGACATAAGAGAGTGATATTTTAAAATTTTGAATGTCATGAAGATAATAATATTCATAATTGAGTTTGATTTGGAAAAGAAATTTATTAATTTAAATAAGAGTAATTTAGGGGAAAGAAAAAAAATTGAAAGAGGAATCTAAGAGATTTCAATCAATAAAAGGTAAATTAAAAAATCAGTTAAAGGAAAGAGAAAAAGAAGTGGCATGAAAAAGGGAGTCTTATACATGATAACTCCTCAAAGGTAGTAAGTGGGGGGACCACACTTAAAATAATGTTATGTTTGCTACACAATATAATTTCATTAAAGTGTTGCTATTTTTTATAATTTAAGTCTTAAGTATGCTATTTCTTGTAGTTTATATCACAGGCCGTGCATATCTAGTTAGATTAGAAAAGGAGGATTCCAAGCCCAATTACCATTATCCGAAATTATTTTTTAGTTGTTGCATATATTTTTTTTATGAAAAATTTCATAAAATCACAACTCAAGATATTTAAATTACCAAAAAAAATAATTCACGCAATAAAAATTATAAATATCCCTTATTTACATACTCTCTTTAAATCTGCAGATACATAATTTCCATCCTAAAAATTAGGATATATTTATTGCCCTAAAAATTTACCTTAATATCTTCTCTTCACTAATTTAATACCATTAATGTCTAACCCCCTTCTCCTTCAAAGTGTTTTCCAGAAAACTTTCTCATCCCTTCCTCCGTTGAAGTATCCACCGGAGAAACAAGAAACGAAGGCAGCGTACGGTGTCTCCGATCACCGTCAATCCTTAACCTAATAAACAACAATTCAATAGATAACTTAGGATGAAACTCCGTGAACTCCGTTAACCCACTTCGTCGAAGTGAGTTGCCGGAGTTATTTTTCGACGACTTACCGAAGTTATTTCTGTTGAAATCACATCGAGAGACATTTTATCAAAGGTTTATTATTTTTTATCTGAGTTTTTTTAATTTGAGATAGATGTTTTTAAACTAAAGATACATAATTTAGCTTAATTGTATATGCATATTGCATGTGTATATTCTTGTATCTTTACGCCTAATATATTTCTTTGATATGTATCTCTTTCATATACATTTATATAGTTAGAATGTTTTTGTATGTATCTCTTTTAAAAATATGTATATTTGCACCTGATACATATTTTGTATCTCTTATTGTTATGTATTTCAAATGTCCTTTTTTATAGTGATATCTCATGTCTTATCATGATATGTTTTAAATGAGTAATCAATATTTGTATTTCTTTTTCAGGATACGAAATATGTAATTGATGAGATACCACAACATCCTCTAAGGTTTGGCAATTCATATAATGCCAAATTTAAAGATGATTTTGAAGTTTTTTTTTGTAAAAAAAATTGCACCAATTGGCTATGTTAGCAGCTGCAGACAATTGTTTTTTTTTTTTTTCGATTTCAAATTTCATTGTCTAAATATTAATTCTTCTTTTGTATTGCTGCAGATATCTTTAGCTAGCTTTGTGGGGGAGAACTTGGTCATCTTCTACGGGACTCTTATAGTAGCGTTGATTTTACTTTTTCTGTAGTATTTAGGAATGTTAATTTGGAACAAGAACAATTAAAATCTTTTAATTTATCTATTAATTAAAACATATGAAGAGTAAATTACTCTTTAATTGTGTTAATTATCATTACTTTTCATAATTATAGCGAATTAATTGATTCTTAAAATGTATCTCTTTTAATATTATGTATCTGAAAAACGAAAAATTGAAATTTTATGAAATTTTGAAAAAAATTGAGATAGTAAGTAATTATGAATAAACTAGTCGGAATTTATGTAAGTTTTAGTTTTTTTATCTTTTAATTTAAATGTGGTGATATTGCTCCTTCCCTTCCTCTTCGAACACATTCAACTCCCATTTTTGACAATTTACTAGTTTAGTCGCACGTGCGAGACGTGTAACTTTTAAATATTTAAAATTAGACGATTTTATCTAATATGAAGGTTTTTAATGAAGTGCAAAATGTTCAAAACATATAATTTTATTGTAAGAACATATATATTTTACCACTAGAAGTTTCAAATGGTTAATGAATTTAATATATTGGAGATGTAATTCAATTTAGCCAACCTCGTGCTTCGTATGTCTTGCCAAGTAGACCCAAGAATTGTGTTGTACGTTGAATTTTTACTTTATTCATGAATACTTTTGAAAAAAGGTTTATGAACACTTTTGTACTGTGATTACTTTTGGAGAAATTCTAACACATATTTAACAGAACCAAAGCATAATGCCTAACATCTTTAACTTACCTTGGTGACAACATCTATCAACCACTACTACTTAATTCAAGTAATGTTAAATATATATGAGATGAAAAAATTTAACCAAAAAAGAAATTATTCCCATATAATAATGAATATTCTCAATTCCAACTTTTCAATTTTTTTTTTTTAAAAAAACTAATCTCAAGAGGTGAGTTTAATTTAGCCAAACCTCATGCTTCGTATGTCCTTCCAAATAGACTCAAGGATTGTACTATACATTTAAATTTTACTTCATTCTTGAATACTTTTGGAGAAATGCTTATCAACTCTTCCTTATTGTGAATACATTTGGAGAAACGTTTGCTCGTTCTCTTCTTTGTCTCTTGTTGTGTCTCTTTGTCCATTATTGAATTTTTTCACGGCCAGATTTAACTATGCTTTTCATCATACTATTTTTTTCTTTATCGTAAAGTTTGATAAACTACATATCATATCATAAAAGAAGATAAAGAAAAGATCGTTAAATGAAAAAAAATAAGAATGAATAGCTACAATAATTTATATCATTCAAAACTAAAAATTATCACGTGAAATTAATTACCTTTCAAAATTCAGCTCATGAGCTGTCTATATATATTATCATCATCATCCATTTTCAAGATATCTACAAAATCAATGCACCTTAAAGTAAATAAATATTACAAAAAAAATTGTTGATGTAAAAAATAATTCTAAAGAAAATAATAAAGAATGATTTAAGATCAATTTTTTTTTTAATTTTTCGTATGTTCATTGAAGATGCTAGTATATTTGTTGGACAATAAAATTCTCGAGACCGAAAAATAAATAATTCGAGACAAGAAAAAATATATTGCAACAATCAATTTATTGACTTGTGCTTGAATTCAAGGGCTTTTGAGATTGTTCTTAAATATTGCGGTCTTGATCTTGAATTTTGATGAACTTGATTTGAATGCTTGAGCTTTTTAGAAAAATTGCGGCATTTGATCCATGAGCTTTCTCTTGCTTCTTGTTCGAGTTCTGGGGGTTCTTTTCTGAATTATGAGACCCCTATTTATAGTTGTAGGAAAGGAAGAGTCATGATGAATATTTTCCTTTGACCAATCAGATTTAAGTGATGTGATGTTTTTTATGGGCTTTTATTTTATGGGCCAGCTGCATCATTTTAATATGTGGCATGGTTCTATTGGCTCCTTCACTTGACTTGGCATGCCATATCATTTGACAAGTGACGCTTATTTGGGCCTCTAGAATATGACAATATCTTGGGCTTATTAAAGTGGGCTCATCATTTGTTGCCCAAATCAATGGATTAGCCCAATAAAAATTGGACTTTAATTAAACCCATATATGTTTGGACTTAAATAATTAATACAATTATATTAATCCACAATATTTATTTGGAACTAATATATTTTGAATTTAATATAATCTAAATTTTGTACGGATTTAAATTTAATAAAATTGCATCACCCACAAATGTCCCCTACTTCAAGACTTGTCGAGACATTTAATATTTTGGAGACTAGCATTGAAGTATGATTATTTAAGCATGTTTTCTTCGTGCTTCAATGATTTTCATACATATGAATTCCTCATTCAAAAATTTAATGCCGAATCATATTGATATTGCCTCTCAAAACTCTCTCATTTTTTTCCATAAATCTCTACACTTAAGACCCATTGGTGAGGCATGATATCCAATTTCAAACAGATTTTCAAAGACTTTTTCATCGCCTTACTTAATCAGGAATAAAACTCTTCCGATTTGAACTTAGATTGGAGAAGGAAAGAACCTCCAATTTGAATTTGTATAGGAGAAGGAAACAACCTCCAATTTGAATTTGTATGAGAGAAGAAAATCAACCTCCAATTTGAATTTGTATGGGTGAAGGAAATAACCTCCAATTTGAATTTGTATGGGAGAAGGAAACAATCTCCAATTTAAATTTGTATGGGAGAAGAAAATAACCTCTAATTTGAATTTGTATGGGAGAAGGAAACAATATCCAATTTGAATTTGGAGATGGAAGCTATTCCAATCTGAATTTATATTGGAGAAGGAAACAATCTTCAATTTGAATTTAGAGATGAAAGTTATTCCAATCTGAATTTATATTAGAGAAGGAAACATCCATCCTACAACTCTATAAAAGGAGGTAGTTTTCCCACTTTTTCAATATCAATTGTGGGATTTTCAAGCTATCAACAATATTTTGGTAATTTCTTTCCTCCTACTTTTCTCTTATTTTTGTCACCTTTTTCAGTATAGCATGTTAGTGGTATAAAATTTATACCTAATTTTAGGAATATCAAAATCATGAACCGTTTAATATTCTGAAACTAGACTTCGAGATCTATAACATATCCAAAATTCAGCTTCAAATTTCTTCAATATAATTCTCGATAATTTTTTGAAGTTAGTCCTGAATTTTATTATGCTGAAAATTTAAGATCTGCGCATCTTTACTAAAACTTTCATATCTTGAACTAGGAAGGATGAAATCACAAGCCACTTAATTTTCGTGAAACTAGACACAAATATCTATAACATATCCAAAATTTATAATTTAATACAATAGAAATATTTTCAGGTGTTATCCCGAAATCAACATTGAGTTTTGATGCATCAACAATTTCAGATTTATGCGACATCACAAAAAAAAATATATCTCAATGTGAGAGTATCGAAATTATGATTCTCTTGATCTTATAGATGCCGGAAACATGCATGTATAACATATCCAAAATTTGGATTTTAAAACTTCTTAGATTGTTCTGGATGATTTGTTTGAAGGTGATCTTATATATTGTCTAACAGAGGATTCCAGATTTGCGTCGCCTCACCAAATAATTTATAACTTGATGTGGGACCATCATCACCAAAGAGTGTTTTGATTGTTTCAAACTAGATTTTAAGGGCTTTATTCTCATCAAGGCATCTTGTCTCAATCCAAGTTGGTGATATACAACTTTCAAGATCACAACGCTCTGACAGGTAACATCCTTTCTATTTGTGTTTTTACTTTCTTTCTTGTTTCCTCTCTTTTTTTTGTTTTGTTTTTGGAGAATTGAAACAGAAAGCAATATGCAACAATCGACTTAGGGTGCGAGAGTTTAACTTCGTTAACTTCGCCTCTGTCACCTTAAGTTCGAAAAATTTCACTTAAAGAATGTGGATATCGGCTTAAGGTGCGGAAGTTTAACTTCGCCACCGTCACCTTAAGTCCAAAATTTTTTTGCTTGAAGACGGTGGACATCGACTTAAGGTGCGAGATTTTAACTTTACCTCCGTCACCTTAAGTCTGAAAAGTTTTGCTTGAAGATGGTGGACATCGGCTTAAGGTGCGAGAGTTTAACTTCGCCTCAGTCATCTTAAGTCCGAAATTTTTTTGCTTGAAGATGGTGGACATCGGCTTAAGGTGCGAGAGTTAAACTTCGCCTCCATCACCTTAAGTCCAAATTTTTTTTTGCTTGAAGACGATGGACATCGACTTAAGGTGCGAGAGTTTAACTTTGCCTCCGTCACCTTAAGTTCGAAAGTTTTTTTGCTTGAAGATGCATGATTTTCTTTAAGTATGGGCCCTTTCACCAATGCATTTATGCAATGGTCTTCTCTAAGTATGGGCCCATTTACTGATGCATTTATGCGATGGTCTTCTCTAAGTATGAGTCCTTTCACTAATTCATTTATGCAATAGTCTTCTTTAAGTATGGGCCCTTTTACTGATGCATTTATGCGATGGTCTTCTCTAAGTGATAGCATCCAGGCCGTTTCACTTGCATTAAGATTGACGGGATTCAATGAAATCAAGAAGATGATTATGATGGAAGAAGATCCCAAGAACGAGTCCAAGAATTATGGAGAAGAATGGGCAAAGTGCTACACATATTTCATGATTCAAGTCCAAGCCCAAAAGGAAGAAGATTGAGCCCATATGGGTTGTGAGTAAATTTAAAAACTTTTCCTTATTTTCTTAGGAGAGAATTTTTGCTATTATTTTTACATGCTTTCCTAGTTCTAGTAGGATTTTATTTATTATATCCATAATAGTAGATCCTAATCCCATGCTATTTGGGATAGCTTTTTCCTAGTCCTAGTTAGATTTGATAAAGGTAGATTCCAATCCCATGCTATTTGGGATAGGTTTTTTTTCCCTATATATAGGGATTAATTTTGTTATTTTCAATCAGACAATATTATTATTAATTGAGAGTTTTTCTTATTTACACCTTTTTGTGTGGATACTTGAGATTTATCTTGCAACCCTATAAGAACGATTCTTTAGGAGGTAAGATTAATTTTTAATTTGATATCTTTAGTTTCTATTAAAGTTAATTAAAGAAGGTGATTAGTCTTATACTAATTGTTGTCTTTAGTTTCTTTGAAATAGGGGTCTAGATCACTTTTGATCTAAGTTCTTGAATTGACTCTATTAGTATCATAATTAGTCTTAATCAGCTAATTTTGAATACTAAGATCAATTAGGGTTCTTAGCACTTAAACTCGAAATTGGGGATTTTATTCTTCAATTTTGCCTATCTTAATTTCTTGCCTTTAATCTTAGTATTTTCGCTTCCGCATTATTTTCTTATTTACTAACGTAACCCAATTCATAGCAAGCGGTATCAAAGAGGTTCTATCAAGATTTCGTTCTTGATAATCTTGGGAGTTTCAACAAAAAAAAACACTCGAAAAAAATATTTTTTTCATTGTTAAGCTACATAGCCAAAAAAGAAAAAGAGAAAAAACGAAATAAAAAAGAGAGAAAATATATCTGTTTAAAAATTAAGGTATTATAAAAAAAAATCAGATTTTTTTTGTGTTTCTTGATTTCCAACATCAACAAGGAAAATCAAGAAGAGGAAAATTTAAAAAAATTTCTATTTACATAAATTGATCTTTTTTTCTTGTCTCATCAAACCCAATTTATCTAGGCATTGATAAATTCTTTTCTTTCTACATCTTACTTCTAAAAAGTTATTGCTAATAGGGTTGTATATATAAATCCTAAAGGATCTAGTCAAAGGTAGTAATTTGAGTGGAAAAAGGGCAAGAAAGGGTGAGATAAAAAAAAGGTCAAATTGAGAGTTTTTTCTTTAACTTTTGGAGATGTCTAAAAAAGATACTGATGCTGGGACTCAAAACGTCGACATAGCCGAGTCACTTAGAAGGATTTATGCTCGACTCGATGCATTAGAGGTCATCCAAAACCCACCTAATCAGGTGAATATAACTGATTTAAGGAGAAGTGTTTTTCATACTAGGTGTGGGATAAAGGATGATATTTGCTCTATGATTATTGATTTTGAAAGTGATGCTAATATGATAAGTTCTTACGTGGTGGATAAGTTAAAACTTACATGCATCAAACACAATGATTTCGGTGAACTTAAGGTAACTAAGCAATGCATGATTTCTTTCTCCATTGGAAGATACTCTGATAATGTTCTTTGTGATGTAATTTCAATGCAAGATTGTCATATCAAGCTTAGGCATCCCTGACAGTTTGATAGGAATGCAATTTATAATAAGGGGAAGAATAGAGTTTCTTTTGAGCTAAACAAAAGAAAATATAAACTTGTACCTTTAACTCCATCCTAAGTTTATGAAGATCAGAAACGTGTGAAAGAAGCAATGAAAGATTTTGAGAGAGAAAATAGTGGAAGGAGTAAGGGAGTACACGTTGACATTCGAAGAGAGGAAAAAGAAGAGGTTGTGTTGTGTGGAGAGAATAAGCTGTCAATTCAGGTCAAGAGAAAAGAAAAGAGAGATAATCACGAGAATAAAAAAGAGAGGGATGGTTGTGAGGTAGAGAGAGAAAAATAAGAGAGTTTGAATAAGATTATTTCTTATTCTAACTCTAATATTCCTACCTCTTCTTCTAGTTATTTTGACTCTTTTGCAGATACTCATGGGAATATTTACATTAAAAAATCATCACTGAAAAAACTTATTCCTAAAGTGGTCCAAACTAAATATCCCATTGAGCAAGTGCATGTTGATGAGAAGTATAAAGGTAAAGAGAATTATTTTGGATCTTTCCAAGATAAGACTGGTGACAAATAGATCAAAAATACAGTTGTGAATCTAACGCTCATGCAAATGGAATGAGGTGTTGTTATTTTTCCATATAAGACCAAATGCGGTATGTATGATTGGTTTATTCACATTCTTAGGATTGCTAGAACACCTAAGATCTTTTTTGAGGTGATGAACTATACTCTTAATTCTTATGTTGATGTGAATAGGTACGTGGGAAAATATCTGAGAAGTTTAATTGAGGATGCTTGGCTATATCATAAAAGTGTTCAATTTGATGCATATTCTATAGATGTTATGTCGTCTTTGGTAAGCTCATTAGAGTACTTTATTGATAGAGTTAAATTGGAGAAGCACATATCATCTCCGGCATTATCCACACATGAATTTTGTTGCGCTCATACAAATAAGAGAATTTTCTGTTGGGATGACGATGTTCACATGCTTTATAAATGTGATTTTATACATGCAAGAATTAATTGGGTTAAGTGGACACATGGTCACTATCTTGTTTTGTTCCTACCATTGTTGTTTTCAAGTAATGAATGTTGTTTACTATTGTATGTCATCTTGATTATGCGAGATTCAAATTCGAGGATGAATTATTTTCAAGAAGAGGGGAATGACAGCATCCAGGCTAGTTCACTTGCATTAAGATTGACGGGTTTTAATGAAATCAAGAAGATGCTTATGATGGAAGAAGAGCTCAAGAATGAGTCCAAGAACTATGGAGAAGAATGGGCAAAGTGCTACACATATTTCATGATTCAAGTCCAAGCCCAAAAGGAAGAAGATTGAGCCCATATGGGTTGTGAGTAAATTTGGAAACTTTTCCTTATTTTCTTAGGAGAGAATTTTTGGTATTATTTTTACATGCTTTCCTAGTCCTAGTAGGATTTTATTTATTATATCCATAATAGTACATCCTAATCCCATGCTATTTGGGATAGCTTTTTCCTAGTCCTAGTTAGATTTGATAAAGGTAGATTCCAATCCCATACTATTTGGGATAGGTTTTTTTTTCCCTATATATAGGGATGAATTTTGTTATTTTCAATCAGACAACATTATTATTAATTGAGAGTTTCTCTTATTTACACCTTTGTGTATGGCTACATGGGATTTATCTTGCAACCCTATAAGAACGATTCTTTAGGAGGTAAGATTAATTCTTAATTTGATATCTTTGGTTTCTATTTAAGTTAATTAAAGAAGGCGATTAGTCTTATACTAATTGTTGTCTTTAGTTTCTTTGAAATAGGGGTCTAGATCACTTTTGATCTAAGTTCTTGAATTGACTCTATTAGTATCATAATTAGTCTTAATCCGCTAATTTTGATTACTAAGATCAATTAGGGTTCTTAGCACTTAACCTTGAAATTGGGGATTTTATTCTTCAATTTTGCCGATCTTTAATTTCTTGCCTTTAATCTTAGTATTTTTGCTTCCGTATTATTTTCTTGTTTATTAACGTAACTCGATTCTTATTAGTAAGTATGGGCCATTTTCGATGGTCAGCTTAAGGTGCAAAGGTACAAATCTTGTCCACCTTAAGGCATGAAAATTTTGATATCCTTTTAAGGATAAACCTGTGAGAGGCCAGCTTAAGGTGTAAAAGGGACAAATCATTTCCACCTTAAGGCATGGAAATTTCGATATCCTTTAAGGATAAACCCGTGAGAGGCCAGCTTAAGGTGCAAAGGGACAAATCTTATCCACCTTAAGGCATGGAAATTTTGATATCTTTTAAGGATAAACTCGTGAGAGGCCAGCTTAAGGTGTAAAGGGACAAATCTTATCCACCTTAAGGCATGGAAATTTTAATATCCTTTAAGGATAAACCCGTAAGAGGCTAGCTTAAGGTGCAAAGGGACAAATCTTGTCCACCTTAAGGCATGAAAATTTTGATATCCTTTAAGGATAAATTTGTGAGAGGCCAGCTTAAGGTGTAAAGGGAAAAATCTTGTCCACCTTAAGACATGAAATTTTTGATATCCTTTTAAGGATAAACCCGTGAGAGGTCAGCTTAAGGTACAAAGGGACAAACCTTGTCCACCTTAATACATGGAAATTTTGATATCCTCTTAATTATAAACCCGTGAGAGGTCAGCTTAAAGTACAAAGGGACAAAGCTTGTCCACCTTAAGGCATGAAAATTTCAATATCCTTTAAGGATAAACTCGTTAGAGGCCCCCTTATGGTGCAAATAAATAAATCTTGTCCACTGTAAGGCATGAAAATTTTTAGATCCTTCTAGTTGTAGGCTTGGAGAACTTTGGCATTTCAAATCTCATTGAAGGAACTCTCTTTCTTTTCGATGGGTTGCCCCCATTGAGTCACAAATATTTAGAGTAAGTCTAAAATTTAATTAGAATAGTTTCATACTTGGTATCCATATGGTAGATACTGCAGGAACATTTTTTTTTGACACTCATTAACTGAACTCAGAATGAAATTCCAAGTACCTACGTACCTCAGTAAAGAGGATCAAGTCACAACGTAGTTCTATGTGAGTATTTTTTCTGCATCCTAACTTTTGCCTAGGCCACCTCTTTCGAGTTTTTCAACCTAGCGGACTTCTTTATTATTTATTTTTAGTCGTACATAGTTTAAACTCTTACGGACCAGGAGTGTACATACAGTTTATACTTATGCCTTAAGGAGTATCATCTCCCTTCAAGGATAGTACTTCTTTAAGAACTTGGCATTAATGGGGCTAATCCTCATGTCATCTGTATCAACAATCTTGTAAGAACCATTTGAATATGCCTCTTGTACAACATATGGTCCATCCCACTTCGGGGTGAATTTTCCCCCAGACTTACGAGAAGTAATAATGGGCCTTCTTACTGCAAGGACTTGATATCCAACTTGGAAACACCTCAAGCGAACCCTTCTATTGAAAGAACGAGATAGCCGGGCTTGATAACATTCAAGATTTTGTTGAGCCTCCAACCTATTCTCATTAAGATCTTCTAACTCCGCAAGACGCAACTTAGCATTTTCTTTATCGGTGAGCCCTTCTTGAATAGCCAGTCTCAAAGAAGGTATTTGACGCTCAAGTGGTAGGACTGCTTCAACTTCAAAAGTAAGTGAGTATGGGGTTGCTTGCGTGGGTGTGCGGTAAGTCATCCTATATGCCCATAGAGCTTCTTCCATTCGTTTATGCCAATCTCGCTTGGACTTGGAGACAACTTTCTTTAATAGATTGTATAAAGTCTTATTAAATGCTTTGGATAGACCATTGGTGGCAACATGGTACATAGAAGACTTGCGCTGCTTGAAGCCAAAGAGATCATAGATCTTGTTCATCAACTTGTTATCGAATGGCTTATCGTTGTTGGTTATTATATATTGAGGGATTCCAAAGCGGTAAATGATATTCACTCGGATGAACTTTGCAATATTTTCTTTCTTTACTTCTTTAAGAGCAACAACTTTGGCCCACTTTGAGAAGTAATCTATCGCGGCCAAGAAGTATAAGTATCCACCAGAAGATTTTCGTAGTGGACCAACAACATCCATTCCCCAAGCATTGAACGACCAAGATACTACAGTTGGATGTAGTACCTTTGAAGGTTGATGTATGAAATTTGCATGGAATTGACAAGCTTTGCATCTTCTAGCATAGTCCAAGCAATCTTTCACCATCGTTGGCCAATAATATCCTATCCTTTTAATATGAAAATGGAGCTTCGGTCCAGACTGATGTGATCCATAAACTCCTGAGTGTGCTTCTTGCAAAGCTTGAATTGTTTCTTTCTCTCCCAAACATATTTTGTACAGTGTGTCTTTGTAGTAAAAGAAGTGAGGTGCATGACGACAAATGTCAGTCTTTCTCCTTAGATCTTCTGGAAGTATCCCATATCATAAGTAATCAATAATAGGTTATCACCAATCTTCTTTTATAGAATCATACACGGCAACGAGGTATTCAACCTTGTTTTCTACATCCTCATCTGACGACGGTACTACCCATTCTGGGCGAATAGTAACTCACGTCTGATTTGGTAGAGTTAGGGTTGAAGCCAAAGCAGTTAAGGCATCAACTTGCTTATTTTCTCTCCTTGGCACATGTTGGAGGGTTACCTCTCCAATACACCCCCTCAACTTCTGTGCATAATTATGATATAGTCATAGCTCACGCTTCCTTACTTCATAGCTTCCCAAGAGCTGCTTGATCACCAGTTGGGAGTCACCAAAGACTTGTAATTGCAGTTGTTTCATGTCAATTGCCATCTCAAGTTCAAGTATTAAAGCTTGATATTCAACAACATTATTAGAGAAACTATTTGTTATGGTAAAAGAGTATGGGATGACCTCTTCTTGTGAAGTGACGAACACCACACCGGCACTAGCTCCATCTCAATGTGTGGAACCATTAAAGTACATATTTCATGGGGGTCTAGTTTTAATAACCATTGCATCTTCATTAAAAAGTTCATCGCTCAGTTCCCAATCATCAGGTATTGGGTGGTCTGCCAAAAAGTTAGCCAATATTTGTCCCTTTACATCCTTTTGGGGAACGTATACAATCTCAAACTGCTGAAATTGAAGGTACCATCTTGCAAGTCGATCACTAAGGACTGGTTTCGACATTACAAACTTGATGGGATTTTCCCTAGACACAAGACGGACAGCATGGGCTTGAAAGTAGTGTTTCATCTTTTGAATTGAGAAGGCCAATTCCAAACATAACTTTTCAATTGGAGAATACTATCATTCGGCGTCATCATTCTGCTCAAATAGTAAAGAGATTTTTCTTTGCCTTCACTATTTTCTTGAGCCAGTTGTGCTCCAACTGACCTCTCTTGTACCGCGATATAGAGTATCAATGGTTTTCCAGGTATGGGTGCCGCAAGAACTGGTGGCTTCATTAAGTATGATTTGATACTCTCAAAGGCATTACTACAAGCTTAGTCCCATTCGAAGGGAGTGTCCTTCTTCATGAGATAATTAAATGGTTGACATTTTCTGGCCAGGTTTGAGATGAACCTCCTTAAATATGCTAGCCTTCTTTGAAGGCTTTTTAACTCATGAATATTTTAAGGCTCAGGCATCTTCAAAATTGCATCGACCTTGGATTGATCAATTTTAATTCCTTGGTGTTGCATTATGAAGCCAAGAAACTTTCTAGAAGTAACTCCAAAGGCACACTTCAACGGATTCATCCTAAGTTGGTTTCTTCGAATTAACTCAAATACCATTCTTAGATCTTTTAAGTGGTCGTCTCTCTTTCTTGACTTCATCACTAGATCATCCACGTAGCATTCAATATTTTTATGGAGCAGGCCATCAAATATATTCTACATATCCCTTTGATAAGTGGCGCCAGTGTTCTTTAAAACAAAAGGCATCACCTTATAGCAAGAAATACCTTTGGGCGTACGAAATGCAGTGAGTTCTTCATCCTTTGGCGCCATACAGATTTGATTGTAGCCAGATGAACCATCCATGAAGGACATTTCCTCATAACTAGTGGTGGAATTAATCATCAATTCTGGTATGGGGATTGGAAAGTCATCCTTAGGGCAAGCGTTGTTGAGATCCCAAAAATTGACACAAACTCAAATTTAGCCATTCTTCTTCCGTACTGGAACAATAATTGAAATCCATGTGGGATATTTGACTTTATGAATAAATCAAGCTTCAATTTGTTTGTTAACTTCATTTTTGATCAATGGAACCAATTCTGGCCTAAAGCGCCTTTGGGCTTACTTAACAGGACGAGCACCATTCTTGACCGCCAACTGATGAACTGCTACCTTTGGATCTAAGACAGGCATTTCCTTATATCTCCAAGCGAAGACATCCATATACTCTTTGAGTATATCTATATACGTGATTTCTTCCTCCATCTCTAGAAAAAACACTCAGGTAAGTTGGTCTTAGGTCTTCATCGGTTCTAAGATTAACTTCTTTCAAGAGATCTACTGTGTTCTTTACTCTTCTTCCACGGTGATGTAATTACTAAGTGACCTTCTTATGGAGATGCAAATTGGAGGTGGTTGTGTGTATCCTAGGCCTTCACGTGCCTGCCTAGTTGTACCCTCCGACGAAAGTTTGCTCAACCTTGATGGCTCATTAGGATTGTATCCAGCCTTTACAAATAGCTTGTATGCATTTGGGTCGAAGCTATCCATTGTATGTTTTGTAGAGAGTGTCATAACTTATGGCAAATTTTGAGCTACAGACTCTCCAATTAGTCTTGAGGATGAATTTATTGCATCAATCCTCCTGATAGGTAAAGTTAGACCTTTTAGCATATTATCTTGGGCATCAGATGGGTGACCTTTCTCTTTATTTACCTTTGTATGTATCGAAGAACGGGAGTTGCCTTCTTTTTCGTAGGTGTATCACTTTTTTTATTCGAAGTGAAAAGGGGCTTTTTGGTGGTGATTTTTTTGACAGTCACTGTGACCTTCTTAGACACAAGATCATCACACTTGGTCTTGGTGACATCTTCAACTCTTTTCTCATTCATAACATAATTCTTTAAGTAGAATTTTTCATGGCAAAGTGTGACTCAGCTCAGTGAATGGTTTGTCATCGGCAACTATCTTTCTTTCTACTCCGCCTTTGAGGTACTTCAAGCATTGATAGTAGGAGGATGAGATAATTTTGTTCTCATGCACCCAAGGCTTACCAAGTAATATGTTGTATGAATTTTTGGCATCAATCACATACATCAATGCATTTGATTGAAAATCATCCTTACAAATCCCCAAATTGATAGCTCCCATGGCCCTTTGGCTCCCTTGGTTAAAGCCTTGGATCATTAGACGGATTTTAGCTAGTTCATCGGTAGCGATGGCT
Organism: Capsicum pubescens; assembly: GCA_030864215.1. Taxonomy (NCBI): domain Eukaryota; kingdom Viridiplantae; phylum Streptophyta; class Magnoliopsida; order Solanales; family Solanaceae; genus Capsicum; species Capsicum pubescens. The sequence goes on along the minus strand of CM061542.1, from coordinate 219,155,370 downwards.
AGTTCCTTCATTATACGGATAGGCAGGATGTTAACTCCGGATCCCTCATCAATAAAGATTTTATTTATCCTTTTTCCTAGAACTTGACCTACCATGTACAAGGGATGATTATGTAGGGTTCCTCCAAGCAGAATGCCGCTATTTATATATGTGATTTTTGTATCACATACATATGCCTCTTGGCTAAGTGGCTTCGTAGGATTTTCAGAAGATAGAAGAGCCTCCACGGGTGGGTTTTCACCCTTTACCCCCTCTTTTGCAGTATTAAAACAAGATGTCTCAAGGTTGACTTGAGCAATCTTTGAAAGAAACCTACTTGTTAAGAATTCTTCCAAAGTTACTAGACGCCGTGGTTTTTGGTGGTGAAGCTCCGCCACCCTCATCTTCTTTGAAAGTTCAACCAACTTTTGTTTCCTTGGTTTCTTCACCATTCTCTTTCTGGTTGGCTGCTCGAACGTCTCTTTTTGCAGACTCATCTTCTTGCGTCTGTACCTGGTCACCAGAGTCCAACCTTCATTATCGCCTTTGTCAACTGAAGACCTTTCAGGCTCTAATATTTTCTTATTATGCTCTTCGACACATATTTAGACAGGGTCGAGCGATCCAAAAGTGATAGAGATTTTATGAGAACTGGCCATCTTATCATCGAAGAAAATCTTTTTATCACTAGCCAGTTGCATGACTTTGTCTTTAAAGACAAAGCACTTTTCGAGAGAGTGACTCACAAGCCTATAATATTTGCAATAATTAGGGTCATTGGTCTTTTCAGCTTCGTTAGGCCGCTTCATCTTTGGGAGTTCAATGAGCTTATGCTCAAGGAGTTCGTAAAAAATCTCGACAACATCAAAATCAAGAAAGGGATATTCTTTTTCTTGTATCTCCTTTAAAGTTATTTTATTTGGACGGGCTCCAGAAGTCGCCTTTACACTTTGCTTCTTGCTCACCTTTGTGGTGACCTTCACAGGAGATACATCGACATTCATGGACTCCTTGTTGTTATTTTTGGGGACAAACTTGCCCCATCCTTTGGGTTCCTGCTTATCCTTTCCACTTCGAGGGTCATGGATAGGTGTTACACCCTTTCCAGCAGAAGACATGCTCAACTCTATATCGTGAGCACGGGTAGCTAACTCTTCAAAGGATTTAGGCTTAATGCCTTACAAGATGTAGAGAAGCTCTCAATGCATTCCTTGGACGTACATCTCTATTGTAGAAGCTTCGCTGAGCCTATCATTGCAGTTTAGGCTATTATTTCTCCATCGATTGATAAAGTCAATGATTGGTTCATTCTTTATTTACTGAGTATTTATGAGCTATACCATGCTCACTGTACGCCTTGTGCTATTAGGAACTCGTGCTCCAATTTCTCCCAACTATCAATGAAGTTAGGCTCGAGGTCCGTATACCAATTAAATGTATTTTCCTTTAGGGAACGAACAAACTGTTTGAAAAGATAGTCACTGTAAGTTCCAGCATTATTACATGTCTCAATAAAGTGTGCGGCATGCTGTTTTGGATTTTCTTTGCCCTTAAATTATTGAAATTTGGGGGGTTGATAGTCGGCAAACATTTTTAGGCTATCTATCCTCGCAGTGTAGGGCTTGGCATACGCAAGGGAAGACTTGGTGACAACATTATACTTGTCTTTGAGAGTCCCTTCAATGAATTCCTTCAATTGCTCAATCGAGATCTTTCCCTCAGAAGAAACTTGCACCTCTTTAGCTGGTGGTGTTTGTTTCACAGGATATTCTGTCTCATGAACCTCTGGAGATTTTCCAGGCGTATGGCTAGACTCTCCATCTATCAGACCTTCTACCTTATCCACTATCTTATCAATTCGAGCATCTTGATTCTGAACATATTTGGTTAGGATCTCAATTGCCTTTGTCAGATTCGCAAGCTGCTCCTCTTTAGACGAGGCATCAGTCACCATTGCTTGCATGATCACTGAAGATTTCAGAGAGTAACATGGATTGTCATATAAATTTATCTTTGAAGTGCTTAGCTTATGTTGTATGAGTGGAGATGACGCATTTGTTGAACAACTATCGCTCTTTGCGCCAAAGTATTTAGAATCAGAGTGCTCAAGTAGAGCTAAAGTCCTCTTAAGCGATTCTGCCACATTTCTTCCTCCTCCCAAAGCACTTACATTGGACTTCGTTCTTTTTAGGGTTGAAGATCCAAAAACTGGAGTTAGCATGGACGACACTAGATGTGTTTGTTGTCCTAGCAAGCCTGCCTTGCTCCTTGTGACAGCTCCCAAGCTTCTAAAAGTAACACCAAGGATTCTTTCTACTTTAGCAAAAAACTTTGAATCAGCAGCCTTGGAAGCAGTTGATTGAGAGTTAACCTTCTTGGAAGTCATTTTGTTGTTATTAAACTTTGAAGTATGAAAAGTTGAGATGAGAGATAGAAATTGTCCCATTGGGCGTGCCAAGGCTGTTGTTGAAAAAGTATATCTTGTTAATTTTATTTTAGATTTTCTTAATTTTAGAGTCGAATCGAGGAGTTGAAAAGTTGGAAGAAGCGTCGGAGATTGAATAAATTGTTGTTGTTGTTGTTGTTGATTTTGCAAAGGAAGATCTTTCTTTCTCTCTCATTTTTTCTTTTGTTTTTTTGCTTCAAGAAAATTTAGTGCTTTAGGCTTATTAGTGTGGATTTTTTTCTGAGAAGAAAGAACGAACCTCATCAACTCTATTTTTATCCCTTTTTTGTAACTTTGTATCATTTCTCTTGGAATTTTGAATTTCCTATTTTAAAGTGAAATAAATGGATTTTTTTTGTGGGTTTTATATTTGGACACATCCATGAATTGAAATAGAGAAAGATGAAGAAGAAAATGAATTGGAGATGAGGAAGATGAGAAATTAATCTTGGACACCATTGATGAGTTCTTGAACCTTTTTGTTTTGAGAAAGAGAAGAAGAAGAAGAAGAAGAAGAAGAAGAAGAAGAAACAAAACGTGTAAGGCCAAAAAACCTTTTTGTTTTGAATCTTTTTGAAGAAAATTATGAACCTTAGAGCTTCAATTTTAGAATGGAGGTTACGATTGAAAGTTTTGAAATGGTAGACAACAAAACCCAAACTTCAAGCTTTGAAAATGGCAAAAAAAAAAGGAAGAAGATGGAAGATTTAATGGCTAACAAATGAGGATTTTTTAAAAAGAAAATCAAAAAAAAAAACTGGATTTACACGTGGCTTAAAAAATGCAGATTTGTGTACTTTAGACAACTACCACACGCCTAAGGGAAGTGTATACACCTTCCTGGACAGGTCAGCATTTTAGGATCACAAAATATCAAAAATAAAAGGTTCAGAGGGGTAATAGGACTTTTATAAAAGGTTCAAAGGGGTGATAAGACTTCTATAAAGTTCGAGTGTGTAGTTGAGATTTCAGGTAAAGGTTGGAGGGGTTATAGACCATTTTCTCTATAATATATATACTAACTTATTTTAGCTCAGCAATTTGAAATTATTTAATCAACACCACTTTAAAAATAAATTTATCCTTAAATATTTAGCCATGTGCGATAGCGTCACAATAAGCAGATGAAGCAGGCTGCTCATGGTCCACATGCCTGCTTCAGATGCTTTAATCGTAATTTTATTATATTATCTTTAAGTAATTATTATTATTTATTTAAGTATTAAAAAATTAATAATATTTAATAGAAAAAAGATAAAATAGATATAAAATAATAAATTATTTTTTAATATTTTAAATTAACTTGACATCTTATATGGGACCATTTTATTTTTTTTTACAAGTATTTGTTATAATAATTTTACTATGTCACTTCTAATTAGTAAAACAGAAGGAAAATATTATAAATCACAGTAATTAAAAAAATAAACTATTTAAAAAAATATAATTGATTATCAATGTCACAAAAATTTGAACAACTTAAAATATTGTTATACAAATTTCATTGATCTAAGTATAATAATATATGCCTAACTTAAAATTTATCAATCAAATAAATAAAGATTTTAATTAAATTATAGAATTATACATAATATAAAATTTTTAAAGATTAATATTGGGACGTGCATAGCACGACTTAAGCCGCCTAGTATATATATACTAGTGAGAAGAAGCTTGTGCAATGCACGGGCCCAGCATCTATTCTAAATTAATATTATAATAATAATCATATCAATTAATGTGACATCTTTTGAAGTTTGAGATTTAAATAAATTTATTTTTTAAGTAAATTTTGCAAATATTCTTAAAATATTTTAAATTATTAATAATTATGAATTTATTATTTAAATATATAATTTTATTTTAAAAATTTAATTCACGATCAAAATTAAACTCTACAAATGTATAAATTAATAAAGAGTGTGAAAAATAAAATTTTGATGGGCCTATATTACTGTTTTTCAGATAATACGGGCTCAATATATATTATTTTTTATCTCCATTTATGTGACACAAAAAGAATTAGATAATTAATCTTACTTTTAATATGTTTTTAGATATTTTAAGATTTTTTTTTTTGGTAACTATCATGATTTTATTAATTACCAAAGTAACCATTACAGATCAAAACACAACTTAACAAACTCAGCTGGCTATACTCACAGAAAAAAGGGAAAGACAAGGATCCTAATCAATCAACTAGAAGGGAACAAAAGACCACTCGAGGCAATAATCAAGCTAGCTAGAAACGATAATTATGCAGAAAAGTACTGATTGTTGGTTTAGTAGCTCTGGTAATGCAGGTGTAAGCTAATTCTTTTGCAAGGCTGTCACATGTCCTCTGTTTTTCCTCAAATATTCTCTGGTTTCTTTCAATCCAGAGAGTGTGTACACATTCAACAAATACAAGTTTGAAGATTCTTGCTCATTGTGACCTTCCTTTAGCATTCTTTACGGCCCACATTGTATAGTTTTCAAATAATATATGTTACTCTCCTTGTCCAAATTTTGTGGCGTTGATAGTTAATTATATTTTAAAAATAATTCAAGTTTTTAATTATTGTGATTTATAATACTTTTCTTCTATTCCAATTTAAGTGGCATTGATATAATTTCGAGAGTCAATCAAATATTTTATATCTTTTAAATTTTTTAAGTTGTTAATTATTGTGATTTATAATATTTTTTACGTATTTTTTTTAAATATATAAAAAATTACTTTTTTTTAGATATTTTAAGATGTTAACTATTGTAATTTATAGTACCTTTTATGTAATTATCAAATAATATATGTTACTCTCCTTGTCAAAATTTTTGTGGCATTGATAGTCAATTACATTTTTAAAATAATATAAGTTTTTAATTATTGTGATTTATAAAACTTTTGTTTATATTCCAATTTAAGTGACATAATGCTTAGACCATAATAATTTATTAGGGGTGATATTGTAAAATCACGATTAAAGCAGCGAAACAAACATGTCTTAAATGGCTCACAACAACTAATTAGAAGTGATATAACAAAATTATTATAAAAAATACTTGTGAAAAGAAATTAAGTGGGCCTCATATAAGACGTGGAGTTAATTTAAAACATTGAGAGTTAACTTATCATTTTATATCTATTTTACCTTTTTTTATTAAATATATATTTTTTAATATTTAGATGAATTATAATAATTAATTAGAGTGGTATTTAGTAAAATTATGATTGAAGAAGCTGAATCAAACATGTCATAAATGTCTATTTTATTGTTTATCAAATATTACTAATTTGTTAATATGTAAATAACTTATAATAATTAATTAGGGGTGATATAGTAAAATTACGAAGCAAGCAGCTGAAGTAGGCATGTCAACGAAGAGCAGCCTGCTTCAACCGCCCAACTCGCTCTTATATAATAAGAGAATGTATATATATATATTAGTACTATATGGAAGAGTGGAGAAACACAAATATATTCGTCAACATGTGTGCGTCTTGCCCTTTTTTTACATGGTAACGATACGTCTATCAATTTATTAGTATTGATATTTTAAAGATATTGTACAAATTTGCTTTATATGACTTTGCTTTTGTAATTTTGGACAAAAGGGCCAGAACATATTCTGTTTATTACTTGGGACATCCCATTTCTTTTTTTCTTTTTTTTTTAATTTATTATATTTTTGAAAATTATATAAACAATTATAAATTTTAATTTAAAACATAAAATATTTTAAAACATATAAAAAGTTAGTTAATTCTCGAAATTTCATCTATATAAATGTAGAAAAATAAAGTAACATATATCATGTAAAACTCATTTTTTTTTACGATAAATTATAATAATTAAGAACCTAAATGTGTAGAATCTTTATAAAAGATTTGATTTACTGAGATATCATTTGTCTCACATAAGTTGAAACAGAAGGAGTAATATATATTATGTAAAAATTACGTAAAAAGTAGGAAAAATGCTCTCAAATATGCCTAAAATTTAACGAAATTTATTATAAACGCTCGAACTTTGCGGGAGTCCTATGACCCCCTAGACTATTTATTAGAGTATTTTATTGACAATTATTTACACTAAATTCTCTTTTTTAATTTTTTTAGCATTTCTTATTTTTTTTTATCAACTTATAAATGTCACTAAAATATACTGATAGATAGTTAGGGGATAATAGGACCCCCGCAAAGTTCAGATGTGTTACAATAAATTTCGTCAAAGTTTAGATATATTTGAGACTATTTTCCCTAAAAGATATGGTAAATCCAAATAATTTATCACTTAAAACATTTAAAAGAACATATAAAAAATTAGTTGGCTCTTGAAATTCATTTACAACAACAACAAACCCAGTGAAATACCACCAAGTGGGGTCTGGGGAGGCTAAAATATACGCAGTCCATACCGCTACTTCCGAAAAAGTAGAGAGGTTGTTTTCGATAGACCCCCGACTCAAGATCAAGAATAGTTAACACGGTCATAGTAATACCTGAAACAGAATGGATGGCATAACTGTGATAAGAAATGAGAAATAATACAAATAGAGCTAAGAGAGCCATGAAAATAAGAGCAATACGAAAATAAAAAATAGTAAATAAGAAATAATAAAAGGTCACCCCCTCGTAGTAGCATAAACTAATGACTCCTACCAGTGAGCACAGTCGTAAGCTTACTAAGCCGGCTACACTAGAGCTCCCTAACTACTAGCTATAACCCACACACGCATTAACCTTCTACGCTAATCCGCGACCTCCACACCTTCTTATCTAGAGTCATGTCATCAGAAAGCTGTAACAGCCCCATGTCTTGCCTAATCACTTCTCTCCAGTATTTCTTCGGCCTACCTCTACTCCTCCTGAAACTATCCAAAGCTAGCCTCTCACACCTACGATCTAGGACATCCGTGCCCCTCCTCACCACATGCTCAAACCATCTCAGCCTTCATTCCCGCATCTTGTCCTCCACCGAAGCCACTCCCACCTTCTTCCGAATAGTCTCATTTCTACCTCTATTTTCTCTAGTAAGTCCACACATCCAACGCAATATTCTCATTTCTGCTACCTTCAATTTTTGGATGTGGGAGTTCTTGAATGGCCAACACTCCGCACCATACATCATGGCCAAACGAACTGCCACTCTGTAGAACTTGCCTTTAAGCTTTAAGGGCACCTTCTTATCACACAACACTCCCGAGGCGAGCCTTCACTTCATCCAACCTGCTCCAATACGTTTAGAGATATTCTCATCAATCTCACGATTCCCCTGGATCATAGACCCAAGATACTTAAAACTATCCCTCTTACAAACATCCTGGGAATCCAACCTCACCACCACTCTGACCTCCTGCTTCGAGTCACTAAACTTACATTCCAAATACTCCGTCTTGGACGTACTCAACCTAAACCCCTTAGATTTGAGGGTTTGTCTCCAAACCTCCAATTTTTTATTCACACACCCTGCATCTCATCAATTAGCACTACATCATCTGTAAATAACGTACACTAAGGCACCTCATCTTGAATACTCCGCGTCAACATATCCATCACCAGCGCAAACAAAAATGGGCTGAGAGTCGATCCTTGGTGCAACCCTGTCTCTACCGAAAAATGATCAGAGTCTCCTCCCGTCGTCCTCACCTGAGTCTTTCCTTCCTCGTACATGTTCTTAATCACTATGATGTACGCTATTGGGACCCCTCTCACCTCTAAGCATCTCTAAAGAACCTCCCTCGGGACTTTGTCATAAGCCTTCTTCAGGTCGATGAACACCATGTGTAAATCTCTCTTCCTTTCCCTATACTTCTCCACCAATCTTCTCACCAGGTGGATTGCCTCTGTCGTCGAGAGATTCTCCAAAATGGACACGACCCTCCTCAATCTCCACTCAATCACCCTCTCCCAAATCTTCATAGTGTGACTCAACAGCTTAATACCCCTATAGTTGTTGCAACTCTAAATGTCACCCTTGTTTTTATACAACGGAATCATCGTACTCCATCTCCAAGCCTCAGATATTTTTGCAGACTTGAAAATGCCGTTAAACAAATTAGTCAACCAGCTCAAACCAGCTCCACTAGTAAACTTCCAAAAATCCATCGGAATTTCGTCAGGCCCTGTTGCTCTGCCCCTCCGCATCCTATGAATAGCCTCTCTGACCTCCTCAACCTTAAAATATCTACAGTAACTGAAATCCCGATTATCCTCCGAGTACTCCAGCTCCCCTAGCTCAATGTTTCTGTGCCCCTTCTCGTTCAATAAACCATGAAAATACTCCTGCCATCTCTTCTTAATGTGGATATACTCTACTAAAACTCTCCCCCCCTTAATGCACTTCACTAGATCAAGGTTATGACCCTTTCACTCCCTAGCTTTAGCCAGCCTATACAATCTCTTTTCCCTGCCTTTCTCCTCTAACCCCGCATACATGCTCTCAAACACTGTTGTCTTAGCCGTCGTAACTGCTAACTTGTCCTCCTTCCTCTCTACTTTATACACCTTTCTATTCACCCGCTTATCCTCCTCATCCTTACTCTCAATAAAATTAATATATGTCCGCTTCTTACTCTCCACTTTCTTTGTAACTTCTTCATTCCACCACCAGTCCCCCTTATGTCGTCCTGCCCGACCTTTCGAAACACCCAACACTTCTCTTGAAGTCTCCATGATGCAACTGGTAGCCCTATCCCACATAACATCCATGTCCCTCCCATACCCCCTTCCCGCCACCTTCTTCCTTATCTCCAGCACACTAACTGGCATCAAACCTCCCCACTTAATCTTAGGTCGGCCCTTCCCGACCCTTCTTTTCTTGCTCTTCTTGATTATCAAGTCCATCACCAGAAGCCTTTCTGGGTCGAAAGATGCTCACTCGAGATGACTTTACAGTCCTTACAAAAGGCCCTACCCTCTTCCTAAGTAGTAAAAAGTTAATCTGAGTCTTGGTTATCGTACTTCGGAAGGTAATCAAGTGATCCTCTTTCTTCAAAAAACTCGAGTTCACAACCACCAGCCCAAAATCCCTCACAAACTCCATTAGCGCAACTCCTTCCCCATTCCTATCATAGAAACCAAAGCCTTCATGCACATCATCATAGCCTCCCGGTAAAACCTCAATGTGCCCATTAAAGTCCACTGCTATGACAATCTTCTCCGAGCTAGGCATGCTTCTCACCACCTCGTCTAAAGCTTCCCAAAAACTCACTTTCACCTCCTCATCCAAGCCCGCCCGCGGTGCATAAACACTACACACATGCAAAGTAAACCCCCCAATTCCAGCTCTTGAAATTCATTTGTGCCACATAAATTGGACAAAAATAATAACCTATATTACGTGAAAATTACAGTAAAAGTATTATAAATCATAATAATTAGAAAGTTAAAATATTTAAAAATTATATAAAAAATTTGGTTGACTCTTCAAATTTCATCAGCACCACTAAAATTAGAACACCAAAAAAAATATATTATCTGAAAATTATGTACAAAATACTATAAATCACAATAATTTAATAACTTAAAATATTTTCAATTTTATCTATGTCACATAAATTAAGACAATAAATAATATATATTGGGTCCGTGCTGGTACAAACACTAATATTTAGTAAGTTATTATTTTACTGAGAAAAATAGCACTAAAAGATTTAAATTTTATGTTGTTCTTAAGGGACAAACACAAGGAGTATTTCAGACATGGATAGATGTGATGGACTAGACCAAATATGAAAGATGTTCCCCAATATAATATAAAAAAGACACAAATAAAATTATATTTTGTGATCAAATTTCTTCAATGATCGAATCTTTTAGAAGACTAAATCACGCAAATGAGACTCTAAGACAAGACAATGAAAACCTTATAAATGAAAAAGGACAAATGATAGAACATATAGACATTTTATAAGATCATATCAAAGTTCTTCATTATGAACTATCCCAGCAAACTTAGCAAACCTATGAAACTCAAATGGTTCCGAAGAGTTCTCCATCTCCTTTAAAAATGGATAAGAATGGTGTGCATTTCCCAATGAATGCAGAAAGACCTACTGTATCGGGTAATGATACAGCTAGTCCAGTTCAAACAATAACTGGTAAAGACTCATCAAATCCGTTAATGGCTGACACTTTACCAAAAAGTGTAGGGAGAATTCTCCCAGCCAGTTTTAAAACAACAGGTACTCAAACATTAAACGAAGAAACATCAACGCCTACCCAAGACAAAAATAAAAAAGGGTTTTACCTACGAAGAAAGAAAAGTAGTAAAAGAAATATAGAAAAAATAGTATTAGACTCTATCAAAAATTGCTAGTGGAACAGCCTAAAGAAATAGTAATGGAAAGTCCAAAGCCTGAGCCAAGATCCAAGATTTTCTCAGGTAAAGAGACAAGACCTAGAACTAGAACAAGACTAGGACTATCAAGTGGAGAAAGTGAAGAATATGATCCAACAATGGAAGATAACTATAACTCAGCTATGGATCAATTCACTCAAGACCCAAATGCAGACGATGACTCTGAAATGAGTTTCGATCCAGAAGCATTACACAATTTGAAAACGTAAGCAGTGGCGACACTCATAAAATGAAAAAAATTCAATACATAAGCAATGACGTCAAGGATGAAAGACTGATGCTAGGTGGAAAATAAATGGACAGATATGAATTAAAGAGAAAACATAACCATGTGATGATGGAGCCCACAAAGTTTACCCGGTATGCAAAAGTTTCTTAGATATATTTGAAGTCCGAAATTGAAATCCTCCAGGCACCTATAAATACCCACTTCATCAGACTTAAGAAGACAGAGTGAAAAAAGAGCACGAGAACTCAAGAGTAGAGATAATACAAGAGTAAATCTTTCTTAGTTTTTAAAGTTTGTTAGAGAAAAGGAGAGAGAGTAAGTAAGTTTGTGTATATTATCTAATTTCTTTTCTCTGTAGCTGCGAAGTTTTGTAGGGGCTACCGAAAGGGAAACCTCTCTTCACCTTAAGACATGTAAGTAGTTGTTATTTGAAATCATTGTATCTTTTTCTCCCTACAATGTAAATTATGTTTGTTATATGGAATTTTTATGAATTCCTGTAAATTACTTGTTAAATATACCCCCAGTATATGGTTAGTCTCTCAGTGTTTTAGCCGTAACGATGGATTAATCTGTAAATTTCTAGGGATTTGAAAAGTCCAGAGAAGATTTAAAAGGACTGTTGTGTTGTTCCGAGGTGTGATTAACGAAGATATTGTTAGAATACCTAAAACTGAAGAGAAAGAGATGAACAGGGTATAAAAAAGAGTATTTTGGAAGAAAAATATACTTTCATTTTGATAACTTCACTACTACACATGACTAGGGATAACGAAGGAGGGAGTACTAAGTAGGATTTTATACTATATTTTCAAGAAATATATCTAATTCAACATTGCTGCTTTAATCTTATTGTTTACTCATATCTGTTTACTTATATCTGATTATATATTATCTGTATTATCTATTTTGTGATCTATTTATCAGTTATATATTTATATTTCTATATTTGTATTTTGCTATATTTTTTTGTATCAGAGTTGTAAGATTCCAGGAGACCTGAATACATATGGTATCAGACAATATTTCTAGAATTCATAAGAGAAAACCTAGACCCTACGAAAAGGAAATAATATTAGATTCAGAATATTATTGGTATCTTGTAAACTTAAAGAAAGAATATAAAAATTTATATAATGTTTTGGTAGAACAAAAAAAGTTATATATTAGTTTACTCGAAGTTTCACCAGATCTAGACGAAGAGATTTATCAAGAACTAAGACAAATTGATAATAGATTAACAGAAGTGCAAGTCAAAATATTTTACTACAAAGATCAAATAAAAATAAAAGAAAGTTTGAGACAAAAAAACACTATTTATCTAGCTTAATGAGAAGACCTCCTAGAAATACTAGGTCCTACAAAGAAATTGAAGAAAATTAAATAATCTATATTTAGAATATAAGAGATTTAATAAAACAAAAGAAGACCGTATAAGACGAGATCAACTAATTACCATAATATTCCAGCTAGAATATAATTAATAGGACATCTCAAATTTAGAAATAAATGAGAACACACCCGTGGGCTAGACATATACAACTAAAGTATTGATACATAAATCGAGAAATAATAATAAAAGAAAAGCCGATCAAATTAGATAAAATTTTAAGTAATTATTTGATAATATTAGAATCATCGAAAACGCCAGAATCAAGACTATTAAAAGAATATATAAGTGCCTTAAAGTGGGAATTAGAAGGTATTAGAAGTGATATAGAACGATATAATAAACAATTAAGGCTTCATAGAGAACATTGTAGAGAAATTATTCCTTTAGGATAAAGTAAGCCCTAGTACTTTTGAAAGCTATATGAAAACACATCATGTTGCTAGACTAATACAAAGACTATATAATAAATTATATAAAGAAGTGAAACAAAGAAACAAAATTCTAAAAATAGAAAAAACCCTAATAAATCAAATAGAGGTATTAGAAACTATAGAATTATTAGAAGCAATTATAATTTCAGACCCTATAAATCTGTTAAACTGTGTAGTGCATATAAGCTTGTTAAAGTGTAGATTATAAGGTATTAGATATTGTATAGAATATAGAAATATTAGAATAAAAGCCATTAGAAAATAGTGTATTAGCGATACATTCCCGTTAGGGTAACAATAGTGTTAAAATAGATAACTTAAAGAACCTAGAGTGTCTAGATCTAAACTTTCCGATTGAGAAGAAATATAGACGTTTTAGAGAAAATTATCTTATCAGGTGTAATTTTAACAGCGGAGAACATATATTACATGGAGAAGACCCACAAGTAAATACTAATACAGACGTTATAATAAACCTAGGAGAAACGGTTCAAAAAAATACTAAAATATTGAAGACTCTAGAGATATTAGAAGATCTGCAAAACAAACAAAAGAAACTCTTAGATAAAATAGAACAAAATTTTGATTTCCTAAAGATTCAACAAGCGGAACTAGAAAAGAAAATTAAAGATTTAATTAATAAAGATAAATATGGTAGCTTAAGAAATTCCTGTAAATGATCAACTTTACATAGCAATATTACAAAAGGCTGCTCAAATCAACCAAACCCCGAAGGATTATCAGACTACCAACCTCAAGGAAGAACTGACTTTATAGTTATAAAATAAAATAATATTATAATACTGTTACTGTTAGAACTTAATAAAAATCTAGAAAAAGCAAAACAACAAGCTAGCCAAGAAGACAAAAATATAGAATAATTAATAGAGCAACTAAAGAAAATAGAATTAACCCCTCAAAAAGAAAAAAAAATCTAAAACGACTAAACTCAAAACATGAACCTTTTTTCAACATTCACAGACAAACCAAGATCAAGATTTACCCAAGACAAATTAAAAATCAACGTGTTATCTAAAATAATAAATAGACCAAAAATGACCTCAAGACATCAGCTGAAAGAGATAGTAGATGTAAACAAAGATATACAACTCTTTCAACAAAATAAACTAAAATTATTAAGCGCTAAGACACTATATAATGAAGGAATGTTTTCACTAGCACAATTATATAAACACTAAAGGGAAGAACAGATGTGCGTTATTGGTAAAGATAGCGCCAGTATAAATCTAATAAGTTCAGAATCTTTAAAACAAATTACCAAATCAAACATGATCCTCATGCATATGGGACTCATAGTAATAGGTCTCTCTCTATATAGATTGACAGATATATCATTGGATGAAAATATCATTTTAATTGTTTCCTCCTTTTTATCCCCATGATTAGCGTTTTTCTTATTGATTTGGGATGTTAATTGCATTTTTCTTTTTTGTTATTAATTTGACTCTATGATTTTTTTTCCTATTTATGTTTATTCTATTAATTGTTTTACTTATAAACTTAGCCAAATTGCTATAGTTTATTTCAATTGAGCGTAGAATTTAGCCTTCTAACTATGTCTTTAAATCTAACACTAATAGATGTTAGTTTCTTTTGCAATTACCCTCTTGATTATAATAAACTATACACCTAAGAGCAATGAGAAATTAAGACTATACTTAGTTCACAAATTAAAATTTTAGATTAGAAAGGTATAAAATGATAAAAATATATTGCCTAATGCTAGAAAAAATAAGATGAAAAATAGAAAATTATTGTTTGGAGCCGTGAAAGATCACTATCTTGTAAGAGTTATTTCCCGTTTATTCCTTAGGAATTACAAGCAATTCTCTATAAGGATACAACTGTAGACACATAATTTTGTCCCTCCAAAATTATTTTTTTTTACCACTTTACCCTCCGTCTTACCACGTACCTTCACCCATGTAATAATTTTCACACAATCACAAATTCAATAAACTCTTAACCATTTTTGACACCTCACCCTAACAAATTTGATCTCATCCTAACCACCCTACCCCTCTCACCCCTACTCCTACCCTCTAACCCTTTCACGTTTTCTTTTCCACAAAATAGAATACACAAAGGGGATCCCACTGGAATTACATACTCACTCTCACATTCACACCACTATATACACAAAAAAATAAAAAAATGCACACACTTCACATAAGAGGAACCCACAAGGATTATTCCATCAATATATACATATAGGGCTGAACATATTTTGGTTTAAATTGAAAAAACCGAAAAACTAAATCGAAATTTAATTTTGATTTGGTTTTTTAGTTTTTCGGATTGGTTTCGATTTCAAATTTTAGAAATTTGGTTAAACGGTTTGGGTTTTGGATTTACAAAAAAAAGAATTGAGATAAACCGAAAAACCAAAATTATATCAATAATATATTATAATATATATATATAATTTAATATATATGTAAATATATTTAAAATATAATATAATATGATATAACATATAAATATATAAATTATAATCATTTAGTAACCCTAAATCCTAATATACTATTTTGCTTTAGACCCTAACATTAACGTAAAGGTTGCAGCAGCGCTCAACCATCCTCAGTTTGTCAATTCATTTGAAATTTCAACATCGCCAACGATAGTTGTTTGCTCAGTTTGTCACTGCCGTCGGCAGTTGCTGCCGAGTGCGGCCACTGTCATCACGCCAACGACGATGACTCAACGAGGTCGATATTTATGGTTATTTCATGCATGTTGAATTAATTATATTTGATAATGAAAAATAGGTTTAAAAAAAAATTATTTTTCAAGAAAAAACACCAATTTTAAATGCTCACTACTTTAATCTTTAAAATCGAAATAAAAATCCAAAATAATCGAACCAAATTTGTAAAAACCGAACCAAACTGAAATAATTTTGGTTTGGTTATGGTTTTTATTTTCGTCAATCCAAAAATAAAAAAACCGAACCGATATTCAACAATCAAACCGAACAAATCAAATGCCCACCCCTATATACATATACACATACACAGGTACTCCTAATTTCCATTCACAGAGACTCCATAGAGGATACACTATTAACTCTCTTTTTTTCACGCACAATACACATGCAGCTCTATAGGCGCACACGCACTGGAATGGGAGAAAAAATAGTGAAAGAAAGAAGAAATTAAGTGGGAGAGATCGAGACGAGAGTGAAAAAAATAAGAGAGATAGTGAGATCAAGAGAACACAGTGGGAAAAATAGAGAGAAACGCAAGAGAGACTTTTCCGACGAGTTCTCAATGGAAAATGCTATAACCATCTGATTTTCTCCAAATGGTCATCATTACCGAGCTCGACGGAGCTCCGGTGTAAAAGAAACAGGAAGTCCAACTCCATTCTAACCAAACCCGCATCAAATAGTCATTCCCGACCCTATTTTCAGTTTAAATCCCATCGAAAAACGTTAATTTCATCTACCAACTCATTCGAATCGATCGTTTTAGGCTGACTCTGATTAAGTCTCGCTGGAAACAGTCATATGGGGCTTCTGGTTTTCCCTTTTGAAGCTTCAATTTTGGTTTACATTTATTTTTCGTGAAGTCTTGTTCGGATTGGGTTTTGAGATTTTCCCATTGGAATTGGTTCATTGAGATGTTTGAGTTGAGGTTATCGGAAACGGGTTCTTTATTGTATCGAGCAACACTTTTTGAAAGCTCCAAATTGAGGTCTATTTCTAATCTTTACTCTTTTATTTCCCTTTTTATGATACTCGGTGTTATGAATTGAACATTTGTGTGATTGTTTGATCCTTTTTGGTGGTGAATAGTTATTTGGTGTTGATTCATTGTTGGTTCCATTGCTTATGTATTGTGTGATAAACGTTATCTCGTTTGAGATTTGAAATTGATAATTCGAGAACAAAAAAAGGGAGAGAATTGAAAACTAACAAAGGTGAATATTGATTAGTTTGATTTATTGATGGTTATCTGATTTGAAATGAACACTGATTATGTTATTGAACCCGATAGTGTCATGTTATAGGCCAAAATTGATAGGCAAATTTTTGGTTTTAGAGTAGGAAACTAGTATGATTCTATATCATTGAATGTGTAAATGTATATGTTTAATGATTTCTCCACTTCTATTATATTTCATCAAATGTATTCATTTGATGGGAAATGCTCCGAGGTCACATTGTACTTTTTCACCGGAAAATGCCCCGAAGTATCATGTACGCAAAACATCGGGTAAAGCATTGGAGCGTAGTTTAGGATAAGCCTAGAATAGAGTAGGTTTACATTTCCGTATTTTTTTTGGTTTGTAATAATTGGACTGGACATTAACCTTTTTTGGATTTTTTATTTGTTTGGTTTGTTTATGTTATGTGTTTTGAGGTCTATTCATTTCTTATTGTTAAAATTAGCCGATATACTCCAAGAGCGACCGTGGCCGAACCACGGGATCGAGGGGTGCCTAACACCTTTCCCTTGGTCAACAAAATTTCTCAGCCGGAATCTCTGTTCGCAAACCAGTTTTAAAGAGTCAACAATTATTCTGAAAAAAAGATTTTCAAAGGTGACTTGGCACACTAGATTAATTCCAAGTGGCGACTCTGAGTTTAAATGTAAATAATCCTTTTCGAAATACATTTTTATTTTTGTCACTTAATAATAAAACCCTTTTAAACATAAAATGAATCTCTTTTTGATTAAAAAAGGGGTGTGACAGCTCTGGCGACTTTGCGGGGGATACTTTTCCGAATTTGAGCTTATTTTTGGAGTTATATCGGCTTGGTTTGACATTATGGGTGTATAGACATTGTTTGTATTTATTTTATCATTGTTAAGTGCCTACTTGCTACGTGTTTACAGTTTTTCCTCTTATGTGTTACCACTTTATATCTGACATTATTTGCATAACTCGAGTCAACTTTTTCTGCAACAAGTTCTGTAGTATATGTTGTGTACACAGCCACTAGTTGAGTCACTCTTATTTTAGGAAGGGGAGCCGTCGGTTGTTATGGAGTGGGTGAAAGCTATCGCAGCCACTATCGACCATACGCTCCCCCGAACGGCCTTGTTAGTGAACCCCAGCGTAAGTCAGCCTTTAGGTCATGTTTATCTGCATCATACTGAGATTTAGTACGTGGCCCTTTGTAAGGGAATTACCCCTAAAGCATTCCTACGTACTAAATATTGCATCTTTAAGGGTAACAGAGTCATTTGACGGATTGATTTGGGGAAAACAAGTATTAGGATATGCCAGAAAGTGTGTAGGCAAGGAAATGATGAAAAAAGAAAAAAGAAAAGTGAGTAAAAAAAAGAGTTTCATATTTTTTTAGATTCCTTTATGGCTTTCGTTTTTCACAATCTCCAAATTTCAAAACGATTTTTACCATTTGAACTCATTCGTCAAAAACAAAAACATCAAAAAAAAATTCTTTTATTTTTTCTTTAGCTAACATTCATAATTCAAAAACTTAAAAAAAGATTTTTCCAATAGGAGCTTTCTAGAAAAGAAAAATTCAAAAAAGATGATAGATGTTTTGTACATTTCACAAAACGAAAATATAAAAAAAAAAGTTTTTTCTTTCAGAGTTTAACGACCTAAAAATTTGATGAAATATATAAAATTTGTGGTTTTGTATGATTTGACTGTTTTACCCCTCTCCGTAGTTGCATTATGATATTTCTGGAGTGTGAGAGTGATTGACATAATTTTCGATGCATTTTGGTATCATTTATGCAATATTGTGGTTTTTTTTTATAGTTTCGAGAGTCTTATTTTGGACTTATGTGGATATCTTTTGATCCGTACGACGGATGGCCGAATAGACTGCGCCAGAAGCTTCAAAATATCAATTTTAGGCTAGGTAGACCTTTGTTCGGGTCCCGGTACACCCTAACTCATTTCGACCTATTGATTGAAAAGTTGGAAAATTAGAAATATGGGTGTGGGACCCACATTTGATCGAAATAACCTCGGATGGGAAATCTGACTTCGCCAGCAGATTCAGAATGTCAATTTTAGGGCGCTAGCATGTTTGGTATGATTTTATGGGTTTTAAATCTCATTTTGACCCTCAGTTTGAAAAATTATAATTTCAGATTTTGGGGGTCAACTTTATAAAAACAACGTTTTTTGGAAATTCTGATATCGCCAACGCTTTCGGAGCGTCGAATTTAGTATGGTTGCATAGTTCGTTTGCATGTATCGGATTCCGAACGAATCTCGGACACCCCGTTGAAGTCCGAACTGAGTTTTTCAATAAAAAACAGCTTTTTTGATGGCAGTGCAGAATAATCTGCACTATAAATCTATTTTGCTCATTTTTCATCTTGCCTCTTGGGAGTTAAACCCTAAATAGTTTGGGAGCTTAAAGGTGAAGTTTGTGGGAGCTTGGGAAGTTAAATTAACACTCATTTCTTGATTTTATTACGGATTTAAAGTAAGAATTCATCCCTTTTCTTAGTAATCTCTTGATAAATTCCTCAAAACCCCAAAAAATCTTAAGGCATAATTTTAAATTAAAATTTTACTCTTTTCACTTGAATAATATTTTTATCTTATAATTACTAGTTTTTCATCAATTTAACCTTTAAAACAACTCTGATTCTTGATTTTAACCCGGATTTCAAAGATTTTACCCGGTAAAGCTCAAAAATGATTTTTCTTCGATTTGAACCCCGTTTTGACTCGATTTAACTTGAATTTTTAGTTGTAGGTTCCTAAAAATATGGGGAACATGTTTTTGAAGTAAAGTTCTGATTTTGCCCTTTTTTTTCGAAAACTCATTTTGGGGGTCCGTTTTGACTTCGAATCAAAAGTAGTCAATATGGATGTCGTTGGTTTTGTTTTGACGCGTAGACTTCATATTTGATGTTTTTAGTAGAGTTCGATATTTTTCGTGAAAAGTAAGGTCGCGGGTTCAAGTGTAGCGGACCGATTTTGGCTTTCGAGGTAGGTTATGGCTTAACTCTTTTAGACTGGGCAGACTAGTAAATGATGATACAAAATACATGTTAAGGGTGGGAACTAATCATGAAAAATAATTATCTATGTGTTGTGCCCGTGTGGAGCCCTATATGTGATGTAATTATCGAAATTGTGATATTATGTGATATGTTTGACCGTGAGGGGTTCTATGTGATATTAATAGCCTTGAATACATGTGAATAATTGTATTGGGTTGTTTAATGTGGTACCATTGGTTTATTTTGATTATATTCATACTTTATTGGTATATCAGACATGTGGAAATTCATGGATGAAACAAAAATAATAAGTGGATATTGACTCATATAGTTGTGGGAATGTATCATTGTGGTTGGTTGTGAAAATATATCATGTGATTGATTGTGAAAATACTCATTGTGATTGGTTGTGAGCATTACATCTTTATATCATACCTATTCATGAAAAATTGGTACCACCGTGGCAACATCTGAGAAACACTGACAACACTTTTTTTTTAAATATTGTAACACCTTATAAAACCCTTTTTGAGGGATATGCCAGAAAGAAGATATGAGATATGTGGATTATATATGGGTTGACGAATCCCCTATGGGTCCTACGTCGGGAAGCTTTAGCTCCGTAGGTGTATACGGGGATTGTGCGACGATCCTGGAGGTTGTGCGACGACCTCGTGCATCATCATCATCATATACATTGCACTTACTTTATTATGTTGTATTGACTTATTGACTTGTCATCTATGTATTTGTCTTATCTTCCTTTAATTGTATTTGGTGATCTTGTATCTACATGTTCTCTATTGTTCTATTTATATGTGACATATTGTATACTTGTGTTCTATATCTTAGTGTGTCGTTGTAATAAATGTGATATATATTAGAACTGTTAGTGCAAGCAATGTGGTCTACCGTTGTAATACATTTTCTGATTGCAGGTGACGTGCTCTTAGTGTATATTTTGTATGCTTTATTTACTACTTTGCTTGATCGGCCTATGATACCTACTCAGTACAAGTGAACCGTACTCATGCCTACTGCGCCCTTTCGGTGCAGGTCCTAGCTCGAGTGCGCCTCAGATTCCTTAAATCGGGCGATTGTTGGAGCTTTCAAGGTAGCGGTTGGATATTCATGCGTACAAAGTTTACCTCTATATTTCTATAGTAGTTATGTCTTTATTAGTATTTGGAGACAGATATTATTTCCTTTGTGGTTATTTTTCTGATGTATTTGACTGTTGGATTGTATTAGTAGTTCTTACGCTATTGACACCTGGTTTTGGGCATGATTGATATTTTTGATAAGTTCTTTCCGCATTGTTATGATTACTTATATGGTTTGGCTTCATTCTAGAAGCCTTACCTTGGGATATTTTTTGTCTTTTCCTTTTTTTTATCAGTTTGGGGTGATAGGCTTACTTGTCAAGGTATGCCGCCACAAGTGCCATCATAACCCTTGTTTTTGGGTCGTGACAATAGTTGTTGGTGTCAGTTTTATGTGAAATATCTAATTAAAAACCCCAAAAGATTTTATTGACGTTGTTCATCGTCTATGTTTGGTCATGTCTCTTAAGCTAGGTTCAGTTTGTTACTTAGTCCTTAATTGTCCAATCTGGATGAACTATGCACACCTGATTTTCCTCTTTCGGGAGTGAGATACGTAGGCAGCCCTTCTAGGGTTCTGTGATCTTATTTTAAAAAATCCCAAAATATTTTCTTCACTCTTCATTTAGAGTAGGTTCATATACATCTTTTAAAAGAAAAAAACTACAAAAAGATTTTCTTTAAAAAGTTCAAGTTTCATTTTCATATAAAATTCAAAATCGTAAATCCAAAAATATTTTTCTTTGGTAATCATAGGTTTTATTTTGATAGGGATGTTAAAGATAAAAACTCAAAAGATTTTCGTCAATTCTTTTGACAATTTGTTATTTTCTTTTCTTCTTAAAGTTTCAAGAAAAAGAAAAAGAAAAAAGGAAAGAGAGTTTGATTTGCCATGTTGTAAAAAAACTTCACGAACTACGCACACCTGATTCTCCTCTCTCGGGAGTGAGATACGTAGGCGCCCTTCTTAGGTTCAGTGATCTTTTCAAATAGAAAACAATGTGAAACAAAAAAAGAGAAGATTTTGAGAAAATGTTGAACTCTAACACATTTGCTATCTCTTGTTCAGTTAGTTTAAGGTGACTGGTTTGTGGCATTTTGGCTGATCCTCCATATTGCACCAAGTCGAAGAGAAAGTTATGGCCAATAAGGATACCGAGATTGTTGTCACTAAACAGATACGGAGTTTAGGGAATGAGAATTTAGGAGCTAATGAAGAGATTCAGAAATTAAGGCAGCAAATGATAGAAATGCATTGAGCTTGGGCTAATGGGTTGCCACCTCCTTCATTTCCCACTGATAACCTAGAATATCTTTCTAGCTTATCTTCAGTGTCACATACACAGTTCCCTATTTTTGTTGACACACTACAACATGTATCAGGATCTACTCCGAGGCAATAATATCTATACACTTCCAATATTTATCTCCTCACTCATCAATACAAAACTACCATATACTCGGCTTCATCTGCAATTCCCATTTTTGCAGCTCTTCCCCCACATGAAGCTCCTACTTCTAAGGGCCATCCAACAGTTGTGCTTCTTCACTCTATAAGTGACCCTGTATTGAATATTTCTGGTGATCAACATTGTGCTCCCGATCTCACATTTAAGTCGACTGGTCCATATGGCTACACTCACCCACCTAAATTTTCTCTTAATGCTGAAAAACCTTTATGAAAGAAGAACAAAAGGAAATGACCAAAAAATTGAAGAGTTTAGAACTGGCTATGAAGAACTTCCAAGGACTTGGAGGGTATAAAAGTATCTTGTATAAGGATATGTGCATGTTTCTAGGTGTTAATCCCCCTCTTGGTTTTAAAATGCCGATGTTTGAGAAGTATGATAGACACGGGGACCCAGTGGCATATTTGAGGCGTTATTGTAACCAACTAAGGGACGCTGGAAAGAAGGAAGAATTATTCATAGTTTATTTCGGCGAGAGTCTTTCAAGTCTAGCTTCAGAATGGTTTGTTGATTAAGACATCGACAAGTGAAATAGTTAGGATGACTTGGCTAATGAATTTGTGCAACAATTCCAATACAATGTGGAGTTGATTCCTGATGAGAAATCCCTAACTAATATAAAGAAGAAGAGTACTGAAAGTTTTAAAGAGTATGCGATTAGATGACGTGAACAAGCTGCTAGGGTGAAACCACCAATGAAAGAAAGTAAGATAGTGGAGGTATTTATTCAAGAATAGGACGAAGAATATTATCAACACTTGTTATCTGCATTAGGCAAGCCATTTATTGAGGTCCTTAAAATGGGGGAGATGATAGAAGATAGAATTAAGACCGGTCACATTGTGAGTTTTGCAACATTAAAAGTGACTACTCAAGCAATGCAAAAGGGTTCAGGAAGTGTTGGGGGAAAGAAGAATGAGGAAGATGCATATGCTATTGTAGTTGGACAACAGGCATGTCCAAGAAGGCCATATCTCCATTACCCTCAGTTTCAAGCCCAAGTTTGTAACCAAGCTCTATATAATCACTCTCAAAACCCATTATATTCCATTCTACCATCTCCATATCCAGTATATAGAGCCCAACCATATACTAATCTGTCTTCTTATCCATAATGGCATGCATCAATCCCTCAATATTGTCCTCGACCCCCACATATTTACCAATAAAATTCTAAGTCCAAATTTCAATCGAGGTCGGAGTTTGCAAAAAGGATGAATTCAAAGACTAATTTTATGCGAAATGTATCTGATAGCAGTGAATTCTCTAGTCATGATGATGTGCAAATCAGTGGCTAAGATGTTAAACTCAGCAATTAGAAAGTCACTCCTCTCCTTACTTGAAAGGATTGTTGGTAGTTTATTTTTTTTCTATTTTTTGAATTATTTTAGGGTTGTAGTCCGAAATTGATCTTTTTTTGTTTATCTATCATCTTTGCTTAAACCCTCCTATCTTTCCTTTCAATGAAATGTGGTGTCCCTTGTAGTTTTGCCTTTTTTTAGTTGTTTGTTTGCCTTCTTTACATAATACATTTTATGTTGATTCTAGTGTTATGACATGCCTGCAAAATTTTTAGCCGGATCTTAAAATCCAGTTTAATCATGAAACATTAAATCAGAGGGCTAAAGTTAGAAAAAAGGGGCATATGAGAAATTGGTAAAGTGTTGAGACATTTGGTGTCCACTTTGAAGCTTTCTTTCAAAATTAAGGCAATTATTTTGAGAATCGCAAGAATAACTTGGTCATCAATTGAAAGGCATGTCTCAATTAGGTCAAATAGTGGACGCGTGATCCCAATATTAAGAGAAACAGATAGATAATCAGCTCAACGAAAACATGAGTCATTCGATGTGAGGGATGTACAACAAAGGTGGAGTTATATATTTGACAAGTGTAGAAGAAGAAGTGGCACAGATGCTTAGTTAAAGTTAGTTCTGTAAAGAATGGTACATATGATCTTCATCTCCCACTTTCGTACTGCATTTTTTGTACCTGCATTTTTAAGGATTGATATGACGAAGGTATTTTATTCTGCTATCCAAATATTGTGTCATTCTTTGTTTACCCCATTTAAGCTTTAGTTCTATTTTCTTTCATACCCCTCTTTTGTAATAAAGATAGAGTCAACAAAGCTCAAAAGATAAGTGTCAAGCAAAATAATAGAGTCAAAAAAGTTCCAAAAAAAAGAGAAAAAAATGTGTCAAAAGAAAGAAAAGAAAAGAGTTTCCAAAAAAATAGAGTCAGAAAGGTCCCAAAAGAAAAAAAGAAGAAGAAAAAAATCAGAATCAAGCAAAAAATGAGTTGTCAGAACTATGTATGACCTGATTCTCCTCTCTCGGGGGTGAGACACGTAGGCTGCCCTACTGGGGGCTCGATCCAACCAAATAAACAATTTAGAGTCACCCAGCCAAAAAAAACTGGGGCATAGTTAATACTCATTGTTTGAGTCGATTCCAAAGTTGTAAGTCCTACCACACTTCAAGTGTTGTTTGGGCCTCATGTCGTCCTTTCTTTCTAAACCTTATCCAAAAGACAAGTTACAACCAAAGAAAGACCTTCAGATCAATCTTTGAGAATGTTAAGGCTAACCATACAATAGATATGATGACACATTTTGGGAACTACTCGTCTTCCTCAGCATAAGGAATCAGGAGAGAAATAAAAATAAGAGAGTCTTATTGGTGAAAACCCTCACGGGCACCGTAAGGCGATGGTAAGTTAAGTGAGATAATAATGAGAGAGCCTTATCGATGAAAACCCTCACAGGCACTGTAAGACGACTGTGAGTTGAGAGAAATAAAAATAAGAGAGTCGTATTGGTGAAAAACCCTCACGGACACCATAAGGCAACGATGAGCTAAGAAAAAAAAATGAGAGAGGTTTGTTGGTGAAAATCTTTCAAGGTGCCACTAGCCGAATGAGGTCTCCGAATGTAATTGGCCCAAGAAAGCAACTCAGTTTCAGGGACATTAATTCAAGAACAATTGGTAGAAAGTTTAGATTGAAAGATCAAGCAAATCCAAAATGCATGACACAATCATTAGAGTTGTTTGTCATTTTTAGATAATTTTTTTGTTTCTTTGTTTCAAATGGGGACATTCATTGTCTTTTCTTTCTTCTCTATATTTCTATTTTTATTTTCTTAAGTCAGTTATTCAACTGAAAAGTCATTTTTCTTGTGTCTTTGAGTCAAGTCCATGTCAAAACAAGTGAGAAAGGATTTCAAAACTTGCTACCAAGTTCTTTAATTGTACAAAGCAAGACAAAAGATCAGCACATGAAACAAACATAATTGTAAGTCGAAACAAGACAAGCAGACAGTTTTTGTCAGAAAATGAGTTTGGGAAATCAAGGAAAAATCAAGGTTCGAGAGATTCATCTGAGAGACATAGCAAAATGGAGATATTGTACTTATTTCTGAGTCATTTTTGATAATCTAAGTTTAGATCAATGGTGCAACAATTTAATAACATATGCCAATAGTTGAAAAAAAATTAATGGGACAAGTGTAAGAGAAATCGGCTCCAAGGACAAACCCGCAAGCCAACCACCCTGTTTTAAACTCACAAATTTTCAATGTATGAAACAGGAACAATTGCTATCTTCTAATCAAAGGATTTAAAGCGCAAACATCCAGAGGTGCAATTCCTCGTTTCTGCAAATGCAAGAGCAGTGTTGTTGAACAGGTGTGGTAATCACAATCATGGTAAAACTCATCATCTTGTACCCCTAAGAGGCACATTCTCTAATTTGAGTCTTCCATGTCTCATGACTAGGAGGTGCACTTTCTAATTTGAACCATTAATTCTAAAAGATGCACTTTAGTAAGAACCTTTCACTTTTACTCTTAAGAGACGAACTTGTTGGTTTTAGTCATTCAATTTTACCCTCAAAATGTGCATTTGTTGATCAGAATCTTGATTAATTTCTGCATTATGCATTGTTGCAAGTAGTTGTGATTGAGTTTGACACCCACAAAAACTTTTGATAATAAACTGGGGCAAAAATAAAATTTAATTCATGTTATTTGGAATTTTACTTTAGGACCCTCCTAGAAAATGAGACTTTATTTTTCTGGAAAATAAAGCTTTATTTATCATAATCTTTATGTGGAATAATTTTTGTTCTAGTTTTGATTTTGATTTCAGGAGCTCGCCTGAAGAAGCGGGTGATAAAATAACAAGTTAGGAGCCCACCTGAAGAACAGGGTGATGAAATAAAAGTCAGGAGCCCGCCTGAAGAACAGGGTGATAAAATGACAAGTCAAGAGCCCGCCTGACGAACACGGTGATGAAATAGCAAGTCAGGAGCTCACCTGAAGAATAGGGTGATAAAATTGAAAGTTAGGAGCCCACATGAAGAACAGGGTAATGATATGGAAAGTCAGGAGACCGCTTGAAGAACAGGGTGTTAAAATTGCAAGTCAGGAGCCCTCCTGAAGAATAGAGTGATGAAATAACAAGTCAGGAGCCCGCCTGAAGAACATGGTGATGCAATTATAAGTTAGGAGCCCGACTGAAGAACAGGGTAAATAAATAAAAAGTCAAGAAACAAGGTGAAGAAGTTGAAAGTCAAGCAACAAGGTGGAGAAGTTGAAAGACAAGCAACAAGGTGAAGAAATTGAAAGTCAAGCAATAAGTTGAAGAAATTGCAAGTCAGGAGCCCGCCTGGAGAACAGGGTAAAGAAATTGTAAGTCAGGAGCCCGCCTGAAGAATAGGTTGATGAAATAACAAGTCAAGAATCAGGGAAAGCTGCATAGATAAGAATTTTGTAATTTTATTTATGTTTTTAACTGTAATTTTCATTTTTGATGTAATGATAGAGTTGCGGACCGAAACCTCGACAGGACCTCACTTGACTCTCCAACTCGATATAGTCCTTTTTCTTCTAACCTTTTGAGATACTTGTGACTTGACTCTCACATAACTTGAGACAGGTAAAATACCCAAAATCAAGACTCGATTGCCCTTCTTCCTTTTGTTTCTTTCTTTTGAATAACACTCAGGACAAAATTTTATCTCGTTGTCTACTTCTTTGTCTGAAAAAACTGTGTTTACATCCAAAGGAGGCATGATGTAGACACATAATTTTGTCTCTCCAAAATCATTTTTTTACCATTTTACCCTCCATCTTACCATTAGGGGTGTACATAGGTTGGGTTGGTTTGATTTTCTATTGAAAAAAAAATAAACCAATTATGTCGGTTTATTAAAACTATAAATCAAATCAAACCAACATAAAATCAGTTTTTTCGATTTAGGTTTTAGTCGGTTCTTTCGGTTTTTTCAGTATTTTTGGTTTTTCTCATTTTTTTTATAATATTTATTTTTGACAATTATATTGTGATTGAAGTTTAGATCAAGTATGTTTTCACTCATGCGCTAATGAAAAACCACAATTATGAAAAATTGAGGAGCGAAAAACTCTCTTGAAACTAAAAAATAAGATGAAGGGTGAAAGTTTAGGTTTTAAGTTTATATTGGATTTTTGATCATTTTATTAGCAATTAATGGATAAATATTACAACTTAAAAGTCCAAATATATATATATATATATATATATATATACACACACACACACACATCTACTTTCTAAATATTGAGAATTAATAAGACTAATTGAAAAGTATTTAAAAAGTAGATTATAATTAATATTATATAAATGCATATATATATATATATATATATATATATATATATAATATATATTAAAAGTGGGAATATCCGTAGAAAAGTGAATTGAACTTTTTACCCTTCATTGAAATTCTTGCTTTAAACAAAATCGTTCTTTTGACTATTTTTTCCTAATATTTAAACAAAATCATCTTTTTCACTATTTCGTCCTAATATTTAGGAGTTGAAAATTAATTAAATGTATTTATGGTAAAATCAATTCCTTATTAGAAGACATCAGAATTTCTATATCTTTTTCTGATTTATGAATTGAAAATTAATTAAATATATTTATGGTAACTCTTTTCTTATTTGAAGTCATACAACTGATACATTTTTTATTAGTTTAAGAATTCTAAATCAACTAAATTTGATTTTAAGAAGATTTGAAAAATCTAAAAATAACTATAAAACTATTAGAATAAGAAAAAATTAAGAAGTTCCAGATTTTAAAATGTTTTAAGTACGTAATTGAATGTAATCAATAAATTTGTAAGGATTTGACTTTAAAAATAATGAACGATTATATAGATATATATATTAAATAATCATAACACAAATATGGTTTAAATTGACGCGTCTCTCTTATCCTGTGGCAACAAGGGAAAAAGGTATACAAATGTAAAAGTGATACCACCAACCACTTGGAATTGGAAAAAATATATGTGTATATGTTTATGTTTACATTATTACATTAAAGTGTGAAAGATTTTTGAAAAGTGATTTGAACTTTTACACTTTATTAAAAATCTCCGCAATAGATAAAATTATTTAATTTGAAATAATCAAACGTTACACGTGCGAGGCATGTGCGACTAAACTAACAACAACATACCCAGTGTATTCCCACCTAGTGGGGTTTGGGGAGGGTAGAGTGTACGTAGACCATACCACTACCTCAGGAGAAGTAGAGAGGCTGTTTTCGATAGACCTCGGCTCAGGACCGATACCCATATACCAACCCAAATATAAGTGTATATAACTAGTGTGGTACACAACACAAACTAACAGAATACCAAACACAAAAGAACAGTACATATATAAACTAGTACGGTAAGCAAAATAAACTAACACCGCTAGCCACGAACAAAAAACTCCAGCCCCCGAGGAGTGCACCCCTACTATTACCGATGCCCTCCCACCCCTAACCCTCTACCCTAATTCGCTTCCTCCACACCTTCCTATCAAGGGTCATGTCCTCCGTTAGCTTTAACTGCTCCATATTATGCAGTTATAGCTCGCATATATATACACACACATACATATATATATATATACACACATGTATATATACACATACACACACACACACACACATATATATATATATATTATGTTGGTTTGATTTGGGTTCGGTTTGACTTTTTTTTTGTTAACACCAAACCAAACCAAGAATGGTCGGGTTTTTTTTCAAACGCCAAACCAACCAAACTAAACCATAAGTCGATTTTTTTTCTCAGTTTGGTTTGGTTCTTCGATTTGGTTTGACTTGACGGTTTGGTCTTACACTCCTACTTACCATGTACCTTCACCCATATGATAATTTCCACACAATAACAAATCCACAAACTCTTAACCATATTTGACACCTTACCTTAACAAATTTTATCTCATCCTAATTACCCTACCCCTCTCACCCCTACCCCTACCCTCTAACCCTATCACGTTTTCTTTTCCACAAAATAGAATACATATCATATTTTATCTCATCCTAATCACCCTACCCCTCTCACCCCTACCCCCTACCCACTCTCACATTCACCGCTATATACATAAAAAAAATAAAAAAATGCACACACTTTACATAAGGGGGCCCCATAGGGATTATTCCATCAATATATACATATACACATACACAGGTACTCCCAATTTCCATTCACAGAGACTTCATAGAGGACACACTGCTAACTCTACCTTTTCACACATAATACACACACAGCTTTATAGGCACACACGCACTGGAATGGGAGCAAAAATAGTGAAAGAGAGAGGAAATTGAGTGGGAGAGATCGAGACGAGAATGAAAAATCAAGATAGTTCGTGAGATCGAGAGAACACAATGGGAAAAATAGAGAGAAATACGAGAGAGACTTTTCTGGCGAGTTCTCACCAAAAAATGCTATAGCCATCCAATTTTCTCCAAATGGTCGTCATTGCCGACCTTGATGGAGCTCCGGTGTAAGAGAAACAGGAAGTCCAACTCAATTCTGACCAAACCCACGTCAAACAGTCATTCTCGGCCCCGTTTTCAGTTTAAAATCCGCCGGAAAATATTAATTCTGGCCACTAACTCATTTGAATCGATCATTTTAGGATGACTCCAATTAAGTCTCACCGGAAATAGTCATACGGGGCTTCTGGTTTTTCCTTTTGAAGCTTTGATTTTGGTTTTCGTTTGTTCTTCATGAAATCTTTTCCGGATTGGGTTTTGAGATTTTCCCATTGTAATTGGTTCATTGAGAGGTTTGAGTTGAGGTTATCGGAAGTGGATTCTTTATTATATCGAGCAACACTTTTCAAAAGCTTCAAATTGAGGTCTATTTCTAATCTTTACTCTTTTATTTCCTTATTTATGATACTCGATGTTATGGATTGAACATTTATGTGATTATTTGATCCTTGTTGGTGGTGAATAGTTACTTTGTGTTGATTCATTGTTGGTTCTGTTGGTTATGTATTGTGGTTGAAACAATATCTCATTTGAGATTTGAAATTGGTAATTCGAGAATAAAAGAAGGGTGGGAATTGAAAATTAACAAAGGTGAATATTGATTAGTTTGATTCATTGATGGTTATCTTATTTGAAATGAATAGTAATTATGTTGTTGAACCCGATAATGTCATGTTTAGGCCAAAATTGATAGGCAAATTTTAGGTTTCGGGGTAGGCAACTCGTATGATTCTATATCATTGAATGTGTGAATGTTTATGTTGATTTCTCCACTTTTATTACATTTCATCAAATGTATTCATTCGCCGGGGAATGCCCCAAGGTAACATTGTACTTATTAATCGGAGAATGCCCCGAAGTATCACGTACGCAAAGGAGGCTCATGATCAAGGCCCGAGGCATCGGGTAAAGCATTGAAGCGTAGTTTAGGATTAGCCTAGAATAGAGTAGGTTTACATTTTCTGCATTTTTTTTTCAGTTTGTAATAATTGGACTGGACATTAACTTTTTTTTTGGATTTTTTGTTTGTGTAATGTGTTTTGTGGTCTATTCACTTCATAGTATTAAAATTAGCCGATATACTCCAAGAGCGACCGTGGTCGAACCACGGGATCGAGGGGTGCCTAACACCTTCCCATCGGTCAATAGAATTCCTTTGCTGGGATTTCTGTTCGCAAATTAGTTTTAAAGAGTTAACAATTGTTCTGAAAAAGGATTTCAAAGGTGACTTGGCACACTAGATTTATGCCAAGTGACGACTCTGAGTTTAAATGTAAATAATCCTTTTTGAAACAAATTTTTATTTTTGTCACTTAATAATAAAACCCTTTCAAACTTTAAATGAATCTCTTTTTTGTTAAAAAAGGGGTATGACAACAACAACGCCAGAAAATATATTTGCAAATTGATGAACTATTTCTGGGTTTTCATTCGTATAAAGTATGAACAATCACTGAATAAATGTAACTATTTTGAACAGACACAAATATTTCAAACTTATGCAACTTTTCTGAACAGACATAACTATTCTGAACAGATGCATCTGACACAACTATTCTGAATAGATGCAACTTTTCTGAACAGGCACAACTATTCTGAACAGACACAACTATTCTGTTTTAATAGAATATTTTTTTATTTTATTTTAAAAAATAAATACGAAAATAAATTTTTTAATTAAAGATCCAACAATTCGGCCCGCGCCTAAGTCCAAGTCATTTAGATATTTATCTAATCTATAATATATTAAAAGTGTGAAAACTTTTAAAAAAGTGATTTGAACTTCTTACCCTTCATTAAAAGTCTTTGCGTTAGACAAAATCGTTTTTTTACTATTTCTCTTTAATTATTATATTATTATATCATAATATTTAAATTAAATTTTTTATAATATATGGTAAAATTAAAATATCCTTTGAAATTTTTTTCTTAAAACACACAAAAACCAACAATTACCCTAAAGTTCCAAAAAAAAAAAAAACAAGTTATAATAATTTTTTAATTAAGGAAAAAAATGAAACCACTTTATTTTAAATTTTGAGGAAAAAAATTCAATTTCTAAAGTTGTGTTGTAGTATTAATTTGATACCATAATCAATTTTTTTTCTTTTTGCAATATAAAAATAAAAATCTTCCATATTTAGATAATTCTTTTTTGTAGAAAAAGGTATTGGAGAATTTTTTTTTCTGTAGTAGTATAATAACATCCACAGTAAAATTTGTTGGCGGAGATATTCTAATAACTTTTTTTTTATGAGCTCTAAAGGTATCATCTACAATCACAAAAGATTAGGTTTAATTGTATTGTTCTAATATCTCGATATCGTATTATTTTGTTGTAATTTCTATTATGTTCAAGTCTATGTTGTAGATGATCAATGTTTGGTTGGACTTTGAAAATTTTGCATTAAGGTTATGTTTGATGTTGTTGTTGTAATATTCTCGAATGTTGTAGTTTCTATTGTGTTACTATTTGTTGTTTTTTCAAGTGATAGATTAACGTTTGATCGGGCTTTGAGGATTTTTCTCAAGGTTAGGATTTAATCGCATTGTAATGATATCTCAATTATCGTATTGTGTTGTTGAGTTTATATTGGTAGATGAATGTTCGGTTATGCTTTGAGAAATTTTTGTGTAAATGTTAGATTTAGTCAATCTATTTTGTTGTAGTTTATGATCTATTACTTTCTGTTGTGGTAGATGAATATTTGAGGAATATTCTCGAAATGTTCAGTCAGGCTTTGAGGAATTTTTGTGTAAAGGTTAGATTTAATTAGTTTATTTTGTTGTAGTTTATTCAGTCAGATTTTGAGAAATTTTTGTGTAAAGGTTAGATTTAATCAGTTTATTTTGTTGTAGTTTATGATCTATTACTACTTGTTGTGGTAGATGAATATTTGAGAAATTTTTGTGTAAAGATTAGATTTAATATTGTATTTTATGATCTAGTACTATCTGTTATTTTTGTTATTATCCGATCACCTCATAGAAGACGATCAAGCTATTAATATCTCACATGAAGCACACGTGCTTGCACGTACATTTGACTAGTTAAATATATAAATGTGAAACTATACTTGTTTAACTTATTAAGCTTAATGAGCTTGACTTTAACGACCCCTTTAAACCACCAATGTGGGAGAACCCACATATCATACGACTATACTTTACACCTAAGAGCAATAAGAAAGACAAGTAGTTCACAAATTGAAGCTTTAGACTAGGAAGGTATAACATGTTCACAGTAGGAAGGTATAGTTTTTTCTATTTCTGTAATTAGTATAGAAGAAATAGAAAACATAATCATAGACCAAAATTATCATTTGATAGGATTTTAGGGCATTATAATTCGTACGGTGGAAATTATTATATATATCTGGAATATTGTTTAATATACACTTTTGCTAATTGTGTGCTAATGTTTGTCATGGATATATAGCAAGGGGTGTAATTATACAGACTCTATCAATTTTACATTCGCAATACATCTCGGTGGTTAATACGAAACATTTCTTTCTTTTACCATCTAATAAGAGTGAATAACTCTAACTACACAAGTGGCGTCGATATGAGCGCTAAATGGGTCATAAAATTCAATTTTGATAACTTTGTTTTTTTGTGTGCGCATTTGATTATTTCCATTGGCTAAGTAAAGAACTTGCCATAGCTCCTTTGAATTTTTTTGATTTATTTATTCTTTGCCTACACACGTCCTTTCACAATTACATAAAATTATTTTTTATTTGTTATTAATGAATTATTCATTTTAATCGATATTAGAAATCTAAAATAAAAAATTAATAGTAGTAGTAGTAATTTTCTTTAATTTTTGAATTATTTTAAATTTTAAATTTTTTCTTCAATTTCCTTCATTTCTGTTTCACACCTTGCTCTTTCACATCACTTTCTAATAATATAGACCACCTCTTTCTACCAGAATTTTTTTTTGGTGGGAAAATTACATT
Organism: Capsicum pubescens; assembly: GCA_030864215.1. NCBI lineage: Eukaryota > Viridiplantae > Streptophyta > Magnoliopsida > Solanales > Solanaceae > Capsicum > Capsicum pubescens. Next base: position 219,121,204 of record CM061542.1, on the reverse strand, counting down.
TCCTATACAAGCATTTTCTTCTTAACATTAACAATCTTTTCATATATATCATATAATTTGTGAATGCCATTACAATGGAAGTATATTGCAAAGGTTTGTTTTGAATTTTATTTTCCACGTACCAGTTAGGACCAAGAAAACTATACTTTTCATATATATCATAATTTGTGAATGTCATTACAATGGAAGTATATTGCAAAGGTTTGTTTTGAATTTTATTTTCCACGTACCAGTTAGGACCAAGAAAATCATACAATCTCCAAAAATTCATACTGAATTTTAAAAGGATCCCCTTTAAAATTCAGTGAAATTATAATTTTATTATTGCTAACTAGGGATATTAAATGAGCGAATTGAGTAGAAATTAAAAATATTAAAATGAGTTGAATTAGAAATTGAATTGGGTCTTGACCAATTCAAATTTACTTTGGATTCAAATGAGTTGAGCTAAAATGTGCTAAAAACTGGGTGGGGTCTTGATCCTTCCAATTTAACACGCTTAATTAAAAAAAATATTATTAGTATTTACCTCTAGTAACTATAATTTGACTTTCAATTCAAAAATAAGAAATAAGTTCTTAATTTTGAAAAAAGTAAAATGTACTATGAGTGTGTTCGATATGAAGGAAAAATATTTTTTAGAAAAATATTATCCATGAATTTTTTTAAAAAATTAATCTTTATTTTTTAGGCTGGGGGGTGGGGGGTAAGAGAGTGGGTTGGAGGGGTGTAGGTTTGGGGGTGAGAAAAAATATCTAATATTTTTTTCAAAAAAGATTTAAGAGAAATAATTTTTTTTGGGTGCAGGTGCGGAGGGGGTAGGAAGATGGGATAAGAAAAGAATTTTTAAAAAAGTTTTATAAATAAATTTATTTGTCACTTATTTTTTCACTTTCATCAAGAAAATTATTTTCTATTAAACGTGTTGGAGCGAAGATTGAATTAGGCTCAGTTAAAGATCTTCGTAAATTGGGTTGAGGCTTAATGGGTTGATATTGAACTCAATTGTAAATTAATTTTGAGCTCAATCAATAAATATCGGGTTGGATTGGGTTCACTTAATTTGAGCTTATTTTGACACCCTAATCTTAAATTAAAGTATGTCAAATGTATCAAAATGTCTTTTAATCTATTGATTTTAATATGTCATGTGAAAAGTGAAACTAAAAAGGAAAAGAGACTTTCTTTTTTAAACGGAAAAGAAAAATAAGGCAAACAAATTAAAATAGGAGTCGTTTGGTTGGGAAACAAGTTATGCTGGGATTAGTTATACTGGAATTAGTTATGCTGATATTAGTGTTTAGTGATTATTTGGTTTGTGGTACTGAAAATGATATGCATTGCATTATTTCTAAGAATAGACAGTTTGTTTACAAAAATATCCTTCACCTTATTTAGCCCAATATTTCATATTAGATTACTTATTTTGTCTTAAATTCTATAAAATGTTGTCAATCTCATTTTTTTAAAAAAAAATCATCATAAAAAAATGTGAAAAAGAATTACTCTCATTTTACATTGTTTAGTATCATTAATATTTGAAAAGCTGCACGGTATTTTTTTTTTTTAAAATAAATTTTGAAGCATGCTTAACTATATATAAAAAGTATTTTTTTTATTTAATGATTAAGCTTGTACTAAGTTAGAAAGGGAATGTCAAGATACTTTAATTACTTGTTCATAATAAATTTGTTAGGAAAAATAAAAATTTAAAGTAATATTAATAATCTACAAAATAGAAAGACAATAAACCCTTGGATCAATTTTGAATTTGATTGTATAAATAGTTTTAATGGTGTCACTATCATTTTTTCATGACTCTTCAATTTTATAGCATTTAATAAGCCCATTTAATTGTTCAAATTTATCAAAATGGATGAAACTTTGTAGAGTAATTAAAATTTAAATTAGGATAAAATTGACAAAAAAATTTGATGTGAGGACTATCTAGGGGCTTTGGGCTGTAGGTGACAAAATAGTTTTAAAATGAGGTGTAGATGACACAAGTCTTAATTATTGAGTGAGGGTGACAATTACTTTATTATGGATTAAGAAAGTTGAGGAAGTTCGAAAATAACCCACAAGTTTTAAAATTTACACTTTGATCCAAATGTTAGTTAATATAATAGAAAACGGAGGGAAAAAAAGTGTGTTTCTCTCTCTTCTAATCCGTTGTTGTTTTCTCTCTCTTCACGATTATTGTTGTTCATTGTTGTTGTTGCTTTATTCATCATCTTCTGCTTCATTATCATTATCTTCTACTTTATTATCATCTTCATCTTCTTCTTGTCGACCATTGTTGTTGTTGTTGTTACCGCTACTGCTGCTATCTGACTAATTTCTTAGGTCAAATTTTATTTTCTACATCACTTTTCACTTTGACATTACTTCATAGGTGACTTTGGTAAGTAAAATTATAATTGTTATTCGAATTTGTCATCTGGGTACACAGTTACTGCTGCTTTTCCAATAATGAATAGAACCCGATCATGAATCCAACATAAGTGCCCAAAATTTAAACAAATCACTCATCTGGTGCATCACATGAGTAATCTATTGCAACAAAAGATTTATCTGTTGCAACAGACTAGTTATCTATTGCATCAGACTGATTATCTGTTGTATCAGATTGATTATCTATTGCATCAGACTGATTATCTGTTGCATCAAACTGCTTATCTATTGCAACAGATGATTAATTTGTTTGGAACAACATAAATCAACCCCTTCTACAAACCCAATAGATAACCAATATGTTTCAACTCTTGTTATTGCTACTGGATTCAAAATTATTCCTTACGTCCAATCATCGACATGTTTGTTGAGAAGATAATAGACATAATAAAAATTAAACACTCCCTCCGTCTCAAATTATCCGTCCCAAATTTCTTAATTTAATTTCTCATTTTACTTATCTTTTTTCATTAATCAAGAAAAGATAAAAAAATCCATGTGTTTACCCTTTGCATTAATCACTTGTTCTTCAAATTAAAATGTAAATATCATTTAATAGGGGTATTATGGTAAAACTAGGCATGTTATTAATTATTTTTGTTAATCAATGTGCCATCTCAATTTGCAACGGGTAATTTAAGACGGAGGAAGTATGAATTAAAACGTCAAAGCCGTGCAACAGACTAGTATCTGTTGAAACAGACTAGTTATCTGTTGTATCAGACTGCTTATCTGTTGCAACATATGAGTAATCTGTTTGAACAACACAAATCAGCCCTTGCCACAAACCTAACAGATAAATCTTGCTATTGCTACTGGATTCTAAATTATTCCTTTTTACGTTCAATCGTCGACATGTTTGTTGAGAAGATAATAGAAAAATGAAAATCAAATATGAATTAAAACATCAAAGTTGATCAAACATAATCTTTTTATTAAAAATAAATAATAAAATGCATATACATAGACTAAAAGAAAAAAAATAATCTAATTATTATTATTAGCATCATCATTATTATTGTCAGCCGACCAATCTTCAACAGGTAGAAGCAAGACCCTGCTCAGCCGTCGGATCTCACAGAGCATCCTTGCTCTAACTGCTCCCAGTTACCATTGCAGGTCACAAACCTGCATCCGAAGTTCATTCACGGTGTCTTATAGAAAAGTAACGTCCCACACTGGATCAGCCATATCTAGAACACATATGAATTGACAAAAAATATAAAAATAAAAGAAAAGAAAAGAATATCCGAATGTAATACAACGTATACTACAAATTGGCAAGAAAAAAAATTATTTGAGTCGGGAAAGAGAAAGTGGTGGAAGGTGTAATATGAAAGACAAGATGCAATAAATAAATAGAGTGTAGTTGAATGAACGATTGAGTAAGGAAGGACCTATTTATAGAGGATTGAATTTGAACGAGTGGCAAAAAGGCGCGACTGTTCACCTCCATATATTAATTTTATTTTTGATTTGATTACTGTGAAAAGTTATGAATTAATTAAATTAAGAAATATTGTGATAAGTCATGACTTTTCAGATTATTATTATTAATTAGTTCTTTCCAAGAACCATTTTTATTGAGTTGTGACAACAGATTCTATATCTGTTGCATTAGATAACTCATCTGTGACAAAAGATATATCATCTGTTGCAACAAATAGAAAACTTGTTGCATCAGATAATCTATCTATTGCAACATATAATATAATTGTTCACCTTCATTTATTAATTACATTTTTGATTACTGTGAAAAGTTGACTTAATTAAATTAAGAAATATTGTGATAAGTCATGACTTTTCATATTATTATTATTAATTAGTTCTTTCCAGGAACCATTTTTATTGAGTTGTGACAACAGATTATATATCTGTTGCATCAGATAACTCATTTGTGACAACAGATATATCATTTATTGCAACAATAGAGAACCTGTTGCATCAGATAATCTATTTGTTGCAACATATAATCTGTTTTTTAAAAAATTATCATCATATCATTAATCCAAATTTGCTGACTTTTTTATTATATAAATTAAAAAAAATCCATTTCAATAACCACTTCTTTAATAAAATAATAACCATTTTTATTGAGTTTTGGCAACAGATTGTATATCTGTTGCATCAGATAAACCATCAGTTGCAACAGATATACCATCTATTGCAACAAATGGACGATCTGTTTTAATAGCTTTTTTTATTTCTTCTAACAGCTGATACATCAGTCGCAACAGATGGAGAATTTGATGCATCAGCAATATTGTTGAATGTGTTTTAGACAAAAAGTTATGACTGTTCACCTTTTTCTTAACAATAATCATATAAGTTAATTAATTCAATATTGTGACTTTTTTATTATATAATAAATAAATAATTTTAAAAAATAAATTTAAAAATAAAAATGGTGAAAAGTCACGATCAGTTATTAAAATTAAACAATCGTTCTTTTACGGTTATAAATTGTATTTATCATTTATTTTCTTATTATTTATTTAGAACCGTTTTTCATATTAAATAATCGAAAAGTCATGTCTTTTCACCCTCTCAATAACAACAATAACCTTTTTTTATTAATAACTGTCTGTTGCAACATATGACTGATTTGTCGCATCAGATTAACCTCTGTTGCCACAAATGCTCAATCTCTACCACCAACCGTCGACATGTTGAGAATAAGGAATAAAAAAAATGATAATTAAATACTAAATAAGAATTAAAAATTCAATGTCGATCACCAAACATAGATTTTTGAATCCTTTGGGTAGATCCGATATACAAAAGGAGGAAAATACATACGCTAAAAGAAAAAACATAACCTAATTATTATTACTATTATTATTATTATTATCATTAATATTATTATTATTATTATTATTACAATTATTATTGTCAACCGAATAATTTTTATCCGGTAGCAGCAGGGCCCTCCTCCGAAGTCGGCCAAATCCCTCTGGAGTTCATCAAACTGCCTTTGAAGTTCCCGCAAGGACTCGATATGAATCTTCTTGTACGAATCTAGATCATTCATATTTGTAAGTGTAGTAGAATGAACGAGTAAGGAGGGACATATTTATAAATGATTGAATTGAAAGGAGTTAGTCAAAAAGCCACGACTGTTCATATCCATTAATTAAATAAAACTGGTGACTTTTCGAATATGTAAATTAAAAAAAATGGATCTAAATACAACATTTTATCCTTTATTGTATTTTGGAAAGAAAACAAAATTGCTTTAAAATAAATCTAACAGATGGGTAATCTGTTGCAAAATATATTCCATCTGTTAGATAACTTACAACATATTGACGATCTCTTGCAACAGATGGATATATCTGTTTGATTTTTCCAACAGATATGTCATATGTTGTGACAGATTGCTCATCTGTCATAACAGATGTCGGCAATCAATTTAAACAGATGTGGCATTTGTTGTAACTTGTTAGTCATCTGTTTATTCAATTTAAGCCATATATGGGCTAGGAAGAATAAGGTCCATGCAGATGGATGGATCCACTGTCATGCGTGGGAGTTAAGTATTACTGATAAGGTCATCGGGACAACACACATAAAGTACGCACTGATCATTCAAATAAGATCCTGCATTGTACAGTTAAGTTTGATAGGTTCGAATTGATAAGGCCGAGGGCCCCATGAAGATGGTGCAGATATCCTGTTACAAATTGCTGACGGTTTTTGCTCGTGTTTATGCGTGTCAAGTTTTGAGAAGGGATTAATATTTGGTGTCATTATGGAGATCCAATAGTGATTGGACTTAACTTTAAGTATGCATTGGACTTTGAAAAGGCCTTCGAAGCCTCGCACTGCATCAAACAGAATGAAAAAACAATAGAAATTCCTATGGCCCAATTTACATGGAAGGGTTGTTCGAGAGGATGATTATACGCCAGAAGGAGCCAAAGGAGAATGCCTGTGAGGGAAAGGGGAGTTGATGAAAGACTATATCATTTGAGAGCTAATTGAAGAAGAGACATAAGGTAGCAAGGAACTTCTAGCGAATATGGCCGATGAAATTATCTTAAAACATGAGAAATATGAATCAAGTGCAAATATGAAATTGTATTCGGTAATGAAAAAATTTGTCTTTCTCTAAAAGAAAAATAGTGCAGATGGTCTCTTTACTAAGAAGCTACGTCTAGGTAGCATGGTTGGGATTATCACCTAGATTTTAGATAATAGTAGAAGACCAAGAAAGCAGCCTTACGGGTATCGAGGGTTCAAATGATGTACAGTAAGTCTAGAAAATTTGCGCCTACAACAACTGCAGTTAAAATAAGGAATCTAAGTGAAGGCTACAATTTTTGAATTTTAAATTGCATCCCATGCATTCTTGTTTGTGGTTCCAATTAGGTCCACTACTGTTGACCTGATCGGAACCACAAATGAGATTGAAAGAGAGATTGAGCGCCATTACTTCCTTAGCAATATGGTTTAATTGATTGTATTTTCTTGGCTTAGCATGCTTTCAACATTCCTTGGAGAAGATCAGAGGCTTGCTGTAGTATGTGAATCTCAATAATTTTCAAGCTTGCCGATTTGGTATCCAAGCTTGTCGTTGCCGTCTTTGATGTTGGTATAGAGTTCCTGGTCTCTTGTGAGCTCGATCAGGAACACTTTCTCCTTCGAAGTTGTGGCATTGTAGAAGGCCTTCAGAACCTATTCTTCTGAAGCCTTAAAGGATACATGGTGGGTTGTTGTGTTTGTTTTAGGTCAAAATATATTGATACACAGTCAAGATGTAGTCCCAACAGTTGAATAGCTCACTTTTATCGAGCGTTGCTCAATGCAGCTTGCTCAATCAACCTTCAAGGGATTTGATAAATTAATAAGTAAGGAGTTACGTACCGTTTGATCTAAACTGACTCTACCAAGCCTATCAAACATCACGTAACTCCAGGCTCATTACCGTATCAAAACACTTTGCTCGATTTAGTGGACAAATCAAATGAGTTCAATCTTTCAGTCTTTCTGCTGATCGCTCTTCTCCAATATAAATGTCAAGATATTCGCCATGCAAAAGTCTACATCATCAGCAGAAATGCTTGCTAGAGCAAAAGTCTTTAGAAGGCATCAACAGTAATCTCTGAATATCAAGTGATATTGAGAGATTCTTAGTCATTCCTTCCCAACACTTTTTCTACGGCAAGAATTTCTGCTGATGACAAGATATCCTCCATGCAAAAGTCTACACCGTCAGCAAAAATTCTTGCAAGTATGAAAGTCTTCAGAAGGCATTATTAGTAATGTACAAGGGCCACAGAAGAAAAATTATCAACTCCTCTATCTTGCTCAAGTATCCAAAAAAGTAAAATTTCAACTCCTTTGTCTTGCACTGTTGAGTAATATACAAGCTTGTTGTATATTTCAACTCCTTTGTAAAAGATTGGGGCAACAGATGAGTAATATGTTTAATTATTTCCAACGGATTACTCATCCACTGCAATAAGTTATTTATAGGCCGCAACAGATAACCTATATGGTGCAAAAAATGTGTGGCCTATTTTTATTATTTCCAATGGATTACTCATCCACTGTAATAGATTGGCTATATGCTGCAACAGATATCCTACTTGGTGCAATAGATGAGTGATCTATTTTTATTATTTCCAATGGATTACTCATCCGTTGAAACAGGTAGGATATTTGTTGCAGCATATAACCAACTTGTTGTAACGGATAATAATTCGTTGGAAACAATAAAAACAGATCACTCATCTGTTATATCAGAAAGGTTATCTATTGCAATATATAACCAACTCTTACAACAGATGAGTAATCTATTGGAAATAATAAAAATAGATCACTCATCTGTTGCACTAAGTAGGATATCTGTTGCAACATATAACCAATTTGTTGCAGCGAATGAGTAATCCATTGGAAACAATAAAAATAGGCCACAATCAGTTGCACTAGATAGGTTATCTGTTGCAGCCTATAAATAAATTATTGCAGCGAATGAGTAATCTATTGGAAATAACTAAAATAGATTACCCATCTATTACACCAGATAGGTTATCTATTGCAGCCTATAAACAACTTGTTGCATCGGATGAGTAATCATTGGAAATAATAAAATAGATCATTCATCTGTTGAAACAGATCATTCATCTGTTGCAAAATGAGTTATCTATTATATTTTTTCCCAACAGAAGAGTCTTCTGTTGCAACAGATGAATGATCTGTTAGATTTTTCATCTATTGCATCAGATTTTTATTATTACATCAGATTTGCATCTGTTGAATTAGATGTTTCATCTGTTGCATCAGATGGTTCATCTGTTGCAACACCATTTTTACCAATAAAACAAATCAACCCAGCAACACCAACATAACACACACACACTAATAACATCAACGGTGACCGAAAATCACCAATAAATTGAATCAATAGTTTGACAACAAGAAGAAAAATGCCATAAATTAGGGTTTTATTCAGTCCATATTTTAAATTTAAGCAAGAAATATTGAAATTGTTAACCAATACTAGAAGAGAAGTTGGATCAAGTTCCTCTGTTTCTTCATAACTAAATAGACATAACTTTTTACCCGTGAAAGAAGAAATGGGACGACGAAGAACTCAAAGTTGTTATCATCGGAAAAGTCTTCACGTTGATTGACGGTTGAAATTTGAAAAGGCCCAACTATTTTTCGCCAGAGGTTGAAGTCGCCGGGGTGTAATACCCCCTACTTTTTCCTAGCTTAAATTCGTCCCTAGAATGTCAAAGATTTGCTTCAAAGATGAATATCTTTTTATTTTATATAGAATTTTCCAGATTTAGACTTTACATTGTGTGGTAAATTGAATAAGATTTTCATCGATACAAAATTCACCCAAATACGACACTCGGTGAAGGAGTTATGACATTTTTAAGTTGACAGTGTGCCACCTGGGCACTTGGCGCGACACGGAGAGGGCCAATTTCCCAATTGTCGATTTCCAGTAGCCCAACGCGATATTAGCGCATCGCTCTAGTGGCCAAAATGGTATTTCAAAGGGGCACCACGATGGTGGTGCGTCGCAGAGAATATCCAATTTCCACTCGTCCATTTTTTAGTAAGCCACCGCAATAGTGGCATATCGCGGTGGCCACCCAAATTGGAAAAATGTTACATGTTCAGTTTCATCTAGTGGTTTAAAGAGGGCATTTTGGTCAATTCCCAAGGTCCCAATTCATCCAAAACAAGGAATTAAACCCATTCTAAGCACTTTATGCCTAATTTTATCCATTCTCTCTCAAAGAAAAATCCTAAAGCTTTAAAACTTCTTCTCCAAGAAATCAAAATCCTCCATTGATTCTCCAAAATTAAGGATTCCCAAGGCAAGATAACCAAGAACTTATCTCCAAGAACTCAAATAGGAAACCATAATTCAAGAATCTTCATCTAATCATCAATCAAGGTATGTGAGGGTTTTAAGCAAGGATAATCCCTTCATCCTTGTGCCCAAAACTTATTTTAATTATAAATTTACTAAATTTTATGTGATTTCCCATGAAATTAAAGTTAGGGTTTATACCCAATATTTCTATTTATGAGATTATGAGACTTCAAGAGATTTAGAAGTTGAATTGCATGTTTATATTCATATTTTCATGCATATTGCAAAAATTTCCAGATTTTAAGTTGGTTTATAAATGTTTACATTACCAAGCATGAATATTATGATGTTTTAACATGAGTTTGATGCATGGGTCATTAAGCCTTAATTAAAGATTATTATTTCAAGATTGATTGTGCTATGAGCACTTTATGACTAGACTCTTTTCAGATTATTGATAAAGATTTGACCTTTTGGTCTCAAGAATAAATATGAAATCTACTTTATAGATTCAGATTACAGATTTAGCTTTACATATATACAGTTGGTTTTCATTATAAACCATTATACTATTTTAGAAGTGGATTTCCATCATAATGAGCATACATATTTAATGGGAGTAGTATTTAGCACCGAGATGGGTACGTTACTACGGTTTCATACCCCAAAACTACATGCCAACGTAGGATTTAATTGTTCTCACTTCTATGTGAATGATAGATATGTGATCACTTAGATAGGTTATACTCTATGTTAAGAGTAAGACTCCTCTCCCCAATGTGAGGATTCCTCCTTACGGGGACAAGAACGTTGGACTCCATGAATGCTCACATGGTTTATGTCGGTTAGAAGAATCTCCCATGTAGAATAAGTTTTCAGATTTCCAAACCCTTAAGATAAAGTATTTTTCCTTACAGAAAACTTATTAAAGTATTTTCCCAGATAGCTAAAGTAGAAGATCTATATAAAAGCTTTTAGAAAACTAAGTGTAAAGGCTCACGAATTTATTCAAACTATGCTTTACAAAAAGACTTTAGCTATAGTTTTCATCTTTCAGATCTCAGATTTAAGAGTGACTCCTTTCTACACTTAAACAGTATGATTTAAAGAGAAAGAGAAAGTACAACTTTTAAAACTAAATGTTATAGCTCACGAGATTTATAAAGTGTGTTTTACTCCTTATTGCTACGTATTTCAGTATTTAAGATATTCCAACTTATGTGAGTTATTTACATTTAACATTCATTGTTTTATAAATTATGATGATGGGATGATGTTTTACTTATGTATTTCACCCCCGTATACTCAGTACATCCTCAAAGTAATGATCCACATATATGTCTATGTGATACATTGTCTCATAATATAGGTACAAGTAGTAGCACGCATACCATATTCAGACAGTTGTAGATTCCAACCAGCAGATGATGAGTCCTCCTACTTCGGGGACTTTAGTTAGATGTCATTTATGTACTTTACTTTCTTACTCATATGTATTGATTAGGGGTAGTTGGAGTCGCATCCCAGCTATCTATAGTCAGTATAGTAGAGGCTTCATAGACGTCAGTTAGAGTTAGTTATGTAATTTCAGTCCCTCTTTCAGACTTTATCAGAATGTAAAAGTTGTATCAATATTGTAATTTCACAGATTCTATCATTTTTATGTTTTCGCACAGTAAACTCAATCATTTTATACATATTCATTCAATGCTTATGAGTTTTACTAGTAGAAGGGTTAGCTTGGGATCACTTGTGGTCCTAAGCACCGTGTGACGTCTCAGGATAGATTTTTGGGGTGTTATAAACTTAGTATCAGAGCACAAGTTTCTAGTGTACTAGGGTGTCTGTAAAGCCATGTCTATTAGAGTATTGTGGAATGGTACAGAGACGTCTGTACTTTTCTTCGAGAAGCTACAAGGCATTTAAGAAAATTTTCCCTTCTTTAATACTATAGATCGTGTAGTAAAGTTGTTCTCTCAAAAATTTATGTCTACTCGTGTGCTATCCCAAAATTATTCATCTATGACTTATTCTTGAGATAACATGATTAGCAAGTTCTAATTCCTCTCTAAATAATGCTCCCAAATTTACTAGCAAAAACGTCAGAAGTCACACAAAAGGGTTTGAGAGGAGCTCTCTAGTGTGTCATAAGTCCCTCAATTTGAAAATTATGCCATTATCCTTATAAGTTGTTCAGTTGAGATAGAATTAGATATGTATTCAGATTTCCCATTACCCCCCCCCTTTTTAATACAGATAATGCTCATAAGAGGAGATAGTATGAACCTAGACTATTAAATATTGTGCATTCATAGGATATTATGAACTTCAGTGTTATGATCTATGAATAGTAGAACCTTATTATCATTGGGCATATGGGTATAGAAGAGTAGTAACAAGAAAAGTGGAAATGACGATTGATAGAAAGTATAGAGATAAACTTAGGCATGTTGTCTAGTTTTGTTAAGGTAATATGTCCTTGTGTGCTAGTTTATTGGAAGGTAGAGAATGAGTTTTTAGTTAAGGTGAATTGTTGTCTGCTTGAATTATGGAAGGAGTTATTGATGGTATTTATTGTATTTGAAAGGTATAGGATATTAATGAAGTGTTTGGTGGTTGAGTATCATTAATTTAGACTTCCCTTGAGGTTACAAAAAGGAGTTTAGCTGAAACCTATAGAGCTGTGATAGTAAACTAGATGTATAGAAGGGTAAATAGTAATGATGTGTAGAAGGAGGATGTGCTAATGGATTATGATAAGATAGGTTATATGATTGTGATTGATTATTGTTATTATAAATTTCTAGTGGACTAGTGTTTCTTGATGTTCTATTTTATAGCTTTCAAGTGAGAATTGCATATAAGGTGGGTTGTCAAATCATGTTTAGCACTAGACATTAAGTTTGAACAGTTAAAGATCGTCAAGGTGGACGTAATGATTTCTTGGTTAGTGATGCTAGTCATATAGTGTATGATGTTCTTAATAGCTAAGTTAAGGAGCTGAGTTATGGATAGATAATGTTGAGCCTTTTTTGTATGATCTTGATTCTTATGGTTTAGAAATTTAAGTTTAGAGATGTGGTAATAATAGACCATGACAGAAGCAGTATGATTTATTAAAGGTTGATGATATCTGTGCTAAGTGTTAGAATCTAAGTTTGAATCCTTGAAGATTGAGCAAATAGAAATAAAAGTTGAAGCTCTAGATAGTGTGAACTCAATATATGGTTATACTTATGAAGATTCTAAGTTAGTAACTGTTCAAGATATTATGTGATAACTAGTGGGGCTATAGAAAGATAGAGTTGTACCTCGGAAGGAAGTATTGGAAGTGGGTTTTACACTTTCAGGTGTAGTCTTTCAGAGTAAGTTTATTATTAGCATGTATTGTTGTGTTTCAGACTTAGAGTGATGGCTTAAAGCTAAGGGGGAGATGATAGAATGAGTACCAAAGTCATACTTCCAAATTCTAGTAGTGATGCTAGTGTAGTACAGAACACCAGAAGGTGAGGATAAGGCTCAACCTATTCTTATTTCAGTATTTGTTTTTTTCAGTTATCCCAATATCTACTCATGCCTTACGTGTCAGTCCCATGATCATAGTTCATGTTTATGCGTTTAATATAGAATCATGTACTCTCCCAGTTCCTAGTATGAGGAGTTTCAATTCATCCAGCAGTCGAATCACATTCCATAAGTTATGAACTCCAAATTCAGGTCATGCAGCTCATGACTCATGTACTCATGCCTTATAGTATGTTCAGTTCCAGTACTTAAGCAACACCCTTAACAATCAGTGAAATTCATATTTATATCATGAACGTCCTCAGATTAGATCTCTTTAGTAAATCCATGACGTGAATACTCTACTCCTCAGGTCACGGTAAAGTGTCAACTTATGCTTAGTATCCCTTCATGTTTCAGGCCCTGGTATTCCTACCTTTTAGTGACCTTCCCCCTAGGTCAAGATAGTGATGATGAATAATTGTGTAGATGGGAGAGAGTAAATATATTTATGTTGGGAAAGATGGTATTTGTTTAGAAGTGCATATATGGTTATGAAGATAGGCTTGAATGTCATGATGGTATATAAGAGGATAGGTGTGTTGTGCATTAATGAATTTCTAGTGAGAGGTTGAATTTAGTTGTTAAAGTGATAACAGAAATTATCCTAGAGTTAGTAGTTGTGCAACAATGGTTGGGGTATTGAATTCATGGTTTAGGCTAGTATTATGAGGTTATGTGCAGTACCTTGTGATTCTGAGTTAGGCTTGACTATGATGAGAGGGTTTAGTTTAGTTTAGACTTTAGTAGACAGATCTATCAATGCCCATGTGAGAATTACAAGTTGAATCAAGTGAATATGGTATTTAAAAGGGGGATAGTATAGTTGAGGAAGTATTTGTGAGGTCTTGCTAAGCATGAAAGTAAGAAGATGCATTGCTTAAGGCCCAGAAATTCTATCCTGACTTATGATTTATTGGTCTAAGTTCCATGCCATAGATTTGGGGCAATGTTGTAATTTCTTATTCGGATGTCTTTTCAGATCATGCCCAAAGTTCTTTACTCCCTAAAAGTATTAGAAATTTCTTAGAAAAGTGTTGAAGAAATACCCTATCTGGGTATGAGTATTCACTATGATTCAGTCCGTGTAGCCAAAAATCTAGTTTAACAGTCAGACAGACAAATCTCTATAGTTTTTCCATCTTCCGATTTAGTCTAGTCTTACTACCTAAAATTTCTTGAGTATGGCAATTCCAAGAGGTAGTTTGTTCGCATACATGTAAATTGCAAAATTCAGCTCCGTACATGCATCATGCATCGGTTTCAGATATTAAGTCATGATTCAGTTCGTAAGTATCATGTATATCATCTCAGTCTTTTCCAAGTATTTCAACCAAATCAGTATCATTCAGGGACGAATGATCCCAAGGGGGAGAAGTTGTAATACCCCGAGTTTTCATGTCATAAACCTCTCATTCTTTTTCTGACGAAATCAAATCCAGCCTAAAGTAATTGTTACACATAAGTTGACGCTCTCGTTTCTATCTCATCCATATAGCTATTTTTTCATGAGAATTCATGCACTCCCTGATCAGTTCAGTAAGCTCATTATGCTTGAGATTCAGTGATACAGTTATTTCAGTTGTGTATGATAGCTTATAGCCTCAAATTCCTCAGCATTCTCAGCTTAATTAGCCACTTTCGAGGACAAATATTCCTAAGGGGGAGATATTGTAATACCCCGTACTTTTTCTTAGCTTAAATTCATCCCTAGAATGTCAAAGATTTGCTTCAAAGATAAATACCTTTTTATTTTATAAGAATTTTCCAGATTTAGACTTTCTATTGTGTGGAAAATTGAATAAGCTTTCCATCGATGCCAAAATTCACCCAAATTCGACATTTGGTGAAGGAGTTATGACATTTTTAAGTTGACAGTGTGTCACCTGGGTACTTGGCGCATCACGGAGAGGGCCAATTTTCCAATTGTCGATTTTCAGTAGCCCAACGTGATATTGACGCGTCTCGCCAGTGGCCAAAATGGCATTTCAAAGGGGCACCGCGAAGATGGCGCGTCGCGGAGAATGTCCAGTTCCCACTCGTCCAATTTCCAGTAAGACACCGTGATAGTGACCACCCAAATCAGAAAAACGTTACGTTTTCAGTTCTGTCCAGAAGTTAAAGAGGGCATTTTGGTCAATTTCCAAGGCCCCAATTCGTCCAAAACAAGGAATTAAACCCATTCTAAGCACTTTATGCCCAATTTCATCCATTCTCTCTCAAAGCAAAATCGTAAAGCTCTAAAGATTCTTCCCCAAGAAATTAAAATCCTCCATTGATTCTCCAAGAAAGCTTAAAATTGAGGATTCCCAAGGCAAGATAACCCAAAACTCATCTCCAAGAACTCAAATAGGAATCCATAATTCAAGAATCTTCATCTAATCATCAATCAAGGTATGTGGGGGTTTTCAACAAGGATAATCCTTTCATCCTTGTGCCCAAAACTTATTTTAATTAATAATTTATTGAATTTTATGTGATTTTTCATGAAATTAAAGTTAGGGTTTACACCCAATATTGCTATTTATGAGATTTCAAGGGATTTAGTAGTTGAATTGCATGTCTATGTTCATATTTTCATGTATATTGCAAAAATTTCCAGATTTTAAGTTGATTTATAAATGTTTACATTACCAATCAAGAATATTATGATGTTTTAACATGAGTTTGATGCATGGGTTAGTAATCCCTAATTAAAGATTTTTATTTCAAGATTAATTATGCTATGAGCACTTTATGACTAGACTCTTTTCAGGTTATTGATAAAGATTTGACCTTTTGGTCTCAAGAATAGATATGAAATCCACTTTACAGATTCAGATTACAGATTTAGCTTTATAGATATACAGTTGGTTTTCATTATAAACTATTATACTATTTTAGAAGTGGATTTCCATCAGAATGAGCATACATATTTAATGGGAGTAGTATTTAGCACTGAGATGGGTATGTTACTACGGTTCCATACCCCAGAACTACGTACCAACATAGGATTTAGATTGTTCTCACTTCTACGTGGATGATAGATAAGTGATCACGTAGATAGGTTATAATCCCTGGCAAGGGTATGACTCCTCTCCCCAACGTGAGGATTCCTCCTTAGGGGGACATGAACATTGGAATCCATGAATGCTCACATGGTTTATGTCGATTAGAAGAATCTCCCATGCGGAATAAGTTTTTAGATTTTCAAACCCCTGAGATAAAGTATTTTTCCTTACAGAAAGCATATTAAAGTATTTTCCCTGATAGATAAAGTAAAAGATCTACAAAAAAGATTTTAAAAAACTAAGTGTAAAGGCTTACGAATTTATTCAAACTATGCTTTACAGAAAGACTTTAGCTATAGTTTTCATCTTTCAGATCTCAGATTTAAGAGTGAGTCCTTTCTACACTTAGACAGTATGATTTAAAGAGAGAATGGAAGTACAACTTTTATAACTAAATGTTACGGCTCACGAGATTTATAAAGTGTGTTTTACTCCTTATTGCTACATATTTCAGTATTTCAGATATTCCAGCTTATGTGAGTCATTTACATTTAGCATGTATTATTTTATAGATTATGATGATGAGATGATGTTTAACTTATGCATTTCACCCCCATATACTCAGTACATCCTCAAAGTACTGATTCACATATACGTCTATGTGCTATATTGTCTCATAATGTAGGTACGAGTAGTAGCACGCATACCATATTCAGACAGTTGTAGATTCCAACCAGCAGATGATGAGCCCTCCTACTTTGAGGACTTTAGTTAGATGTCATTTATTTACTTTACTTTATTACTCATATGTATTGATTAGGGGTAGTTGGAGTCGCATCCCAGCTATCTATAGTCAGTATAATAGAGGCTTCATAAACGTCAGTTAGAGTTAGTTATGTAATTTCAGTCCCTCTTTTTAGACTTTATCAGAATGTAAAAGTTGTATCAATATTGTAATTTCACAAATTCCATCATTTTTATATTTACGCACAGTAAACTCAATCATATTATACATATTCATTTAGATGCTTATGAGTTATACTAGTAGAAGGGTTAGCTTGGGATCCCTTGTGGTCCTAAGCACCGTGTGACGTTTTGAGATAGTTTTTTGGGGCATTACATGAGGATTGAAAGGAGAAATTTTGTAGAATTGTTGATTGGGAGAGAGTTGAGAGAAGTTGTCGAGAAAGAGAGGAGAGAGACGATCGATGATTTGGAGAGGGGTGTGAGTTGGGTTGATTTATATTTTTTAATAGATTAAAAAGTTTTAAAAATATTAATCAAGTCCACAATTAACTTGATCAAGTTTCCTACTGATGTTTAACCATTTAAGTTGGTCAATGTCACCAATCCCTCATTCAAGACTTTAGAAACACCTTTCCTTCAATTTTGGTGACATGGCAGTTTGCAATTTGGATTGGTCAAATTTTTAATTTGGGAGAGTGAAAAATCAGCTAAAGGAGGGAAAGCACAAGACTTAAAGCCTTTTTCAAAATTCAAAAGACTTTGACTTTCCTTGCACCTTTTTGGCAAGACACCTTTTTGAACACCTTTGTCTCCTTTCCTCTTTTGTTTGTCTTGGTATGTGCCCTTACTCTTTTTTGGGAATGAGTCTTTTTGAAAGTCCTACTGTCCCCTTTCCTTTTTTGTATGTTCTTTGGGATATGTTTCAAGACTAACAAAAGGCTACACTATTTTCTCCACTCTTTAAGATCAAACCACACCTATTGAATGTCCTTGTTCAACAATAAATGATGAACATAAAGAGCAACAAGAACATTCAAAAGATTGAAACTAAACCAAATGAACTCCAAATTGAATGATTTTGGATTCCTTTTGCTCACGTTAAACTCCATAACACAACCACGCATTTTTCAAGCCACAATATCAACAACAACCCTTCCAATTTCGAGCTTCACCTTACTAGTTTCTTCAACCTTAAACTCAACAATGGTGAACAACTCAAAACCACCCGGATTAAGCTCAAATTCAAGATCTAGACTCACTTAGTGTTAGGGAACAAGAACCTAACACTAGAAACAAATAATACACACTAAAATCTCCTAAATCTAAGTCTCAAATTTCAGCTCAAACACAAAAACGGGACAGATTTTTATTTTATTTTTGAGATTTTTGGTTTTTCAACACTTTTTTTTAATTTTTCAACTAACAAGCCCAAGATTGATTTTGTTGAAACAAAATCAATCCTTGCTTTGATACCAAATGATACAAATCAATCCACCAATATGCCAAAACAGTCCACAAAACGTGAGAAGAACAAGCAACACAAAGGGATACAAGATGACAAACACAAAAACACACGGATTCGCAAAATAATGAAAGGATAGATAGTGAGACCAAGATTATTACAAGATCAAGAACCAAGTATATTTCAACATTAACCCCTAATGTATGTAATAATCAAAACCACACTCTTACGGTGACCGCCAAGGTAATCGACTCACCTTAAGATCCACCGTTTCCAAGCAAAGAACAATATTGGCTTTTCTAAGCCCTATACTAAGGATGACTTTTCCAAGTCCTAACTAAGACTATACTAAGGTGGTATACTCTCAAAAGAGAGGATTTCAAGTGTTTCAGTCTTTCATCATTCAACAACTAGTAAGAAAAGACCAAAAAGAGACTATATATAGCGTAGCTTATTACATGGCAAAATGACCAAGACACCCTTAATGACCAAGGGGTGGCCTTGGTGTGTTGGAAAACACTATAAATTGTCCAAAATACCCTTAAGGCTAAGTGACCAAAATTCCCTTAATGAAGGGAGCCAAAATCGTGAACCAACAAAGTGTGGTCCAACCCAAGAGTCCTCAAGTCTTCAAGGGTCAAAGCAATCTTCCACACTCGGGTTTGTACAATGCCATGCTCATAATGACCCCTCCAAGCATGATCCCGTGCCCTTCGTACGACCAAAGTTTGATTTTTCACTTAGTGACTTTTAAGGATATCATCGAAAGCTAAGACGGCCATTTCACTTGTATCAACTAACAAGGCCGTTCGAGGGAGCATATGGTCGATAGTGGCTGTGATAGCTTTCCACCCACTCCATACCAGCCGATGGCTCCCCCTCTTAAAATAAGAGTGACTCAACTAGTGATCGTGTACACAACGTGTACTCCAGAACTTGTTACAGAAAAAATTGACTCGAGTTATGGAAATGATGCCAGATATAAAATGGTAACACATAAGAGAAAAAACTGTAAACATGTAGAAAGTAGGCACTTAACAATGATAAAAAAAATACAAACAATAACACAAACAATGTCTATACACCCATAATGTCAAACCAAGCTGATATAACTCCAAAAATAAGCTCGAATTCTGAAAAGGATCCCCCATAGAGTCTCCAGAGCTGTCACACCCCTTTTTTAATCAAAAAGAGATTCATTTTAAGTTTGAAAGGGTTTTATTATTAAGTGACAAGAATAAAAATGTATTTCAAAAAGGATTATTTACATTTAAACTCAGAGTCTCCACTTGGCATTAATCTAGTGTGCCAAGTCACCTTTGAAAATCTTTTTTCAGAATAATTGTTGACTCTTTAAAACTGATTTGCGAACAGAGATTCCGGCTGAGGAATTCTGTTGACCAAGGGAAAGGTGTTAGGCACCCCTCAATTTCGTGGTTCGACCACGGTCGCTCTTGGAATATATCGGCTAATTTTTACAATATGAAGTGAATAGACCTCAAAACACACAACATAAACAAACCAAACAAACAAAAATCCAAAAAAGGTTAATGTCCAGTCCAATTATTACAAACCAAAACAAATGCGGAAATGTAAACCTACTCTATTCTAGGCTAATCCTAAACTACACTCCAATGCTTTACCCGATGCCTCGGGCCTTGATCACGAGCCTCCGTTGCATACATGATACTTCGGGGCATTTCCCGGTGAATAAGTACAATGTGACCTCAGAGCATTTCCCATCAAACGAATACAATTGATGAAATATAATAAAAGTGGAGAAATCATTTAACACGGACATTCACACATTCAATGATATCAAATCATACGAGTTTCCTACCCTAAAACCTAAAATTTGCCTACCAATTTTGGCCTAAACCATAACACTATCGGGTTCAATAACATAATCAGTGTTCATTTCAAATCAGATAACCATCAATAAATCAAACTAATTAATATTCACCTTTGTTAATTTTCAATTCTCACAACTCTTTTGTTCTCAAATTATCAATTTCAAATCTCAAACGAGATATCATTTATCACACAATACATAAGCAATGGAACCAACAATGAATCAACACCAAACAACTATTCACCACCAATAAGGATCAAACAATCACACAAATATTCAATCCATAATACCGAGTATCATAAAAAAGTAAATAAAAGAGTAAAGAGTAGAAATAGACCTCAATTAAGAGCTTTTAAAAAGTGTTGCTCGATACAATAAAGAACCCGCTTCCGATAACCTCAACTCAAACATCTCAATGAACCAATTCCAATGGGAAAATCTCAAAACCCAATCCGAACAAGACTTCACGAAAAACAAATGAAAACCAAAATTGAAGCTTCAAAAGGGAAAACTGGAAGCCCCATATGACTGTTTCCGACGAGACTTAATTAGAGTCAGCCTAAAACAATCGATTCGAATAAGCTGGTGGCCGAAATTAACGTTTTTTGATGGGATTTAAACTGAAAATAGGGTCGAGAATGACTATTTGATGGGGGTTTAGTTAGAATGGAGCTGGACTTCTTATTTCTCTTACACCAGAGCTCCGTCGAGCTCGGTAATGACGACCATTTGGAGAAAATTAGATGGCTATAGAGTTTTCCATTGAGAACTCGCCGAAAAAGTCTCTCTCACATTTCTCTCTATTTTTCCTACTGTGTTCTCTTGATCTCACTATCTCTCTTATTTTTTCACTCTCGTCTCAATCTCTTCCACTCAATTTCTTCAATTTTTATTGTTTTTGCTCCCATTCCACTTCGCGTGTGCCTATAGAGTTGCATGTGTATTGTGCGTGAAAAAGGGAGAGTTAATAGTGTGTCCTCTATGGAGTCTCTGTGAATGGAAATTGGGAGTACCTGTGTATGTGTATATGTATATAGGGGTGGGCATTTGATTTTTTCGGTTTGATTGTTGAATATCGGTTCGGTGTTTTGATTTTTGGATTGACGAAAATAAAAACCATAACCAAACCAAAATTATTTCATTTTGGTTCGGTTTTTACAAATTCGGTTCGATTATTTTGGATTTTTATTTTGATTTTAAAGATTAAAATAGTGAGCATTTAAAATTGGTGATTTTTCTAGAAAAATAATCATTTTTTCAAACCTATTTTTCATTCTCAAATATAATTAATTCAACATGCATGAAATAACCATAAATATCGACCTCGCCGAGTCATCACCGTTGGCGTAATGGCAGTGGCCGTACTCGGCAGCGACTGCCGATGGAGTGACGAACTGAGCAAATGAACTGAGCAAACAACTGTAGTCGGTGATGTTAAAATTTCAAAAGAATTGACAAACTGAGGATGGTTGAGCGCTGTTGTAGCCTTCACGTTAATATTAGGGTCTAAAGCAAAGCAGTATATTAGTATTTAGGGTTACTAAATGATTATAATTTATATATTTATATGTTATATCAGATTCTATTATATTTTTAATATATTTACATATATATTAAATTATATATATATATATTATAATATATTATTGATATAATTTTGGTTTTTTGATTTATCCGAATTCTTTTTTTGTAAATCCAAAAACCAAACCGTATAACCAATTTTTTAAAATTTGAAACCAAAACCAATCTGAAAAACCAAAAAAACAAACTAAAATTAAATTTCGGTTCGGTTTTTTGGTTTTTTCGATTTAAACCAAAATATGCCAAGCCCTATATATTATATTGATGGAATAATCCCTGTGGGTCCCTCTTATGTGAAGTGTGTGCATTTTTTTATTTTTTTGTATATATAGTGGTGAATGTGAGAGTGAGTATATAATTCCAGTAGGGTCCCCTTTGTGTATTCTATTTTGTGGAAAAGAAAATGTGAAAGGGTTAGAGGGTAGGGGTAGGGGTGAGAGGGGTAGGGGTAAGAGGGGTAGGGTGGTTAGGATGAGATAAAATTTATTAGGGTGAGGTGTCAAAAATGTTTAAGAGTTTATTGGATTTGTTATTGTGTGGGTGAAGGTACGTGGTAAGGCGGAGGGTAAAGTGGTAAAAAAAATAATTCTGGAGGGACAAGATTACGTGTCTACAGTTGTATCCTTATAGAGAATTGCTTGTAATTCCTAAGGAATAAATGGGAAATAACTCTTACAAGATAGTGATGTTTCACGGATCAAAACAATAATTTTCTATTTTTCATCTTATTTTTTCTAACATTAGGCAATATATTTTTATCATTTTATACCTTACTAATCTAAAATTTCAATTTGTGAACTAAGTATAGTCTTAATTTCTCGTTGTTCTTAGGTGTATGGTTTTATTATAATCAAGAGGGTAATTGCAAAAGAAACTAACATCTATTAGTGTTTGATTTAAATACATAGTTAGAAGGGGGTTTGGGCCACAGGTGACAAAAGAGTTTTAAAATGAGGTGTAGATGACACAAGTCTTAATTATTAGTTGGAGGTGACAATTACTTTATTATGGATTAAGAAAGTTGGGGAAGTTTAAAAATAATCCACAAGTTTTTAAATTTACACTTTGATCCCAATGTATACCTAAAATAATGAGAAACGGAGGGAAAAAAGGCGTCTTTCTCTCTTTTCTCATCCATTGTTGTTTTCTCTCTCTTAGCAATTTTTGTTGTTAATTGTTTCTATTTTTGCTGCTTTATTCATCATCTTCTGCTTCATTATCATCATCTTCTACTTTATTATCATCTTCTACTTTATTATCATCTCCATCTTCTTCTTGTTGACCATTTGTTGTTGGTGGTGGTGGTGGTGGTGGTGGTGGTGGCACAGCGCTACTGCTGCGATCTGACCAATTTCTTAGGTCAAATTTTGTTTACTACATCACTTTCCACTATGGAATTACTTCATTGGTGACTTTGGTAAGTAAAATTATAATTTTTATTCGTATTTGTCATCTGGGTACACTTCTATTTTTCCAAGAATGGATAGAACCCCGATTATGAATCCAGCATAAGTGCCCACAATTTAAACAGATCAATCATCTGGTGCATTAGATGAGTAATCTGTTGCATCAGAAGATTTATCTGTTGCATCAGACTATTTATCTGTTGCATCATCGTATTATCTGTTGCATCAGACGTATTATCTGTTGTATCAGGATATTTATCTGTTGCACCAGACTAATTATCTTTTGTATCAGAATGTTTATCTGTTGCACCAGACTAATTATTTATTGCAACGAATGATTAATCTATTTGAAACAACACAAATCAACCCCTTCCACAAACCCAATAGATAAACAATATGTTTTCAACACTTGCTATTGCTACTGGATTGAAAATTATTCCTTATGTCTAATTACCCATTCCAAATTTCCTAATTCGATTTCTCATTTTACTTGTCTTTTTCATTAATCAAGAAAATATTAAAAAAAAATCATGTTTTACCCTTTGCATTATTAACTTTTTCTTCAAATTAAAATGGAAACATCATTTAATAGGGGGACTATACGCCGACCGACGTTAAAAGCTTTCTTCTCTTATGAAATTTCGATTGAATAGCTAATAATGGTTATTTCAAACATGTCTAATGTCCCACCAACTGATCAGTGGGTTATGGTAAACTAGACATGTTATTAATTATTTTCCTTAATCAATGTCGCATCTCAATTTGGGACGGGTAATTTGAGACGGAGGGAGTACGAATTAAAACGTCAGAGGCAAGCAAAGCAACAAACTAGTCATCTGTTGAAACAGACTATTTATCGGTTACATCAACTTCTTATCTGTTGCAATATGAGTAATCTATTTTGAACAACACATCAACCCCTGCCACAAACCTAACAGATAAATCTTGCTATTGCTACTGGATTCTAAATTATTCCTTTTTACGTCGAATCGTCGACATGTTTGTTGAGAAGATAATAGAAAAAATGAAAATTAAATATGGATTAAAACGTCAAACATCAAACATAATTTATTTATTAAACAAAAATAAATAAAATTACATATAACAAACTAAAAGAAAAATAATAGTCTAATAATTATTATTATTATTATTATTATTATTATTATCAGCATCATCATTACCAACCGACCAATCTTCAACCGGAACTAGCAAGGCCCTCCTCAGCCTGCGTATCTCGCGGATCATTCTTGATCTAACTCCTCCCAGTTCCCATTGCAGATCACGAACTTGATTTCGAAGTTCATTCACGGCGTCTTGCAGAAAAGCAATGTCCCACACTGGTCAGCCATAATCTTATCTTTTAGAGTGTAATATGAAAGACGAGATGCAATAAATAAATAGAGTGTATTTGAATGAACGATTGAGTAAGGAGGGACCTATTTATAGAGGATTCAATTTGAATGAGAGGCAAAAAGGCGCGACTATTCACCTCCATACATTAATTACATTTTTGATTAAATTAAGAAAATAAATATTGTGATATAAGTCATGAATTTTCAGATTATTATTATTAATTAGTTCTTTCGAAGAACCGTTTTTATTGAGTTGTGGCAACAGATTCTATATCTGTTGCATCAGATAACACATTTGTGACAACAGATATATTATTTGTTGCAACAAATATAAAATATGTTGCATCAGATAACATATCTGTTGCAACATATAATCTAATTGTTCACCTCCATTTATTAATTATAATTTTTGTTAATGTGAGAAGTAATGAATTAATTAAATTAAGAAATATTGTGATAAATCATGACTTTTCAAATTATTATTATTAATTAGTTCTTTCCAAGAACCATTTTTATTGAGTTGTGACTCGATATAGGTTGCATCAGATAAATCATCTGTGACAACAGATATATCATATGTTGCAACCATAGTGAACCTGTTGCATCAGATAATTTAATTGTTGCAACATATAATCTACTTTTTAAAAAAAATAACTATCATCATATCATTAATCCAAATTTGATTACTTTTTTATTTTATAAATAAAAAAAATACCTTTACAAATTTCTTAATAAAATAATAAATATTTTATTATATAATAAATAATTTAAAAAATAAATTCATAAATAAAAATAGTGAAAAGTCACGGTCAGTTATTAAAATTGTGGTTATCAGTTATTTTCTTATTATTTATTTACGAAACATTTTTCATATTGAAAAATCGAAACAGAAAGTCATGTCTTTTTCTTTTCACCATTTCAATAACAATAACCTTTTTTTATTAATAACCGTCAGGTGCAACATATGATCAATCTGTCGTAGCAGATTAACCTCTAACTGTTGACACAAATTGCTGCTCAATCCCTACCACTAACCATCGACATGTTGAGAACAAGGAATAAACAGAATGATTATTATTAAATACTAAATAAGAATTAAAAATTCAAAATCGACAACAAAATGAAATGAATGTTCATAGATTTTTTACTCTCTTGGGTAGATTTGATATACAAAAGGCGAAAAATAATCGTTAAAATAAAAAATATTACCTAATTATTATTACTACTATTATTATTATTGTCAATCAGACATTTTTCATCCGGCAGTCTTACTCTAAAGTCAGCCAAATCTCTCTGGAGTTCATCAAACTGCCTTTGAAGTTCACGCAAGGACTCGATATGAATATTCTTGTACGAATCTGGATCATCCATATTTGTAAGGAGGGACCTATTTATAAATTATTGTATCTCGAAAAGAAAAGAAAAATTCTTTAAAATAAATCTAACAGATGGGTAATCTGTTGCAAAATATATTCTTTCTGTTAGATAACTTACAACATACTGGTAATCTTTTGCAACAGATGTATATATCTATTTTATTTCTGCAACAGTTTGATCAGCTGTCGTAACAGATATCTCCAATTGTTTGACAATATAAACAGATGTGTCATCTGTTGTAACAAGCTAGTCATCTGTTTATTCAATTTAAGACATAGATGGGATAGGAATAATAAGGTGCATGCAGATGGATCCACTATCATATGTGTGGGAGTTAAGTATGTATTACTGATAAGGTTACCGGGATAACACATACAAAGTATAATATTTTTGTGAATGCAGTTTTTAACCGATTAGGCATTGATCATTCAAACAAGATCCTGCATTATACTGTTAAGTTTGATGGGTTCGAAATTGATAAGGCTGAGGACCTCATGAAGATGGTGCAGATACCCTGTTATGAATTACTGACGGTTGGTGCTCGTGTTTATGTGTGTTAAGTTTTAAGAAGGGATCAATATTTGTCGTCACTGCAGAGAACCAATAGCAATTGGACTTAACTTTAAGTGTGCATTGGACCCTTAGAGGGCCCTCGAAGCCTCGCACTGCGTCAAAAAGGAATGGAAAACCAATATAGTTATTGCCCTAGCCAAAATTTATATGGTTGGGTTGCTCGCTCGGGGTGATGATTATATGCCAGAAGGTACAGTAGGAGAATGATTTTGAGGGAAAATGGGTGGTTGATGAAAGACTATATCATCTGAGAGCTAATTGAAGAAAATACATAGGGTAGAAAGTAACTTCTAACGAATCTGGCCGATGGAATTATCTTAACAGATGCGAAATCTGAATCAAGTGCAAATATGAAAGTGTATTCGGTAATGTAATTTCATCTGTTGTGTCTCTTAAAGAAAAACAATACATATGAACACTTTGCTAGGGAGCTGCGTGGTCGGGATTATCACCTAGGTAGAAAATAGGAGAAGACCAACAAAGCAGCCTCACGGGTATTGAGGGTAGAAATAATGTTTAGCAAGTCTAGAAAACTTACGCCAACAACAATTGCAGTTAAAATAAGGAAACTAAGCGAAGGCGGCAATTTCTGAATTTTAAATTTTATCCCATGCCTTCTTGTTTGTGTTTCTGATCAGGTCCACTGATGTTGACCTAATCGGAACCACAAACGAGATTGAAAGACAAATAGAGTATAATTACTTCCTTAGCAATATGGATTAATTGATTGTGTTTTCTTGCCTTAGCATGCTTTCAACATTTCTTAGAGAAGATCAGATGCTTGTTGTAGTATATGAATCCCGATAATTTTCAAGCTTGCCTCCAGCTTGTTGATTCTGTATTCAAGCTGGTCGTTGCCGTCTTTAAAGTTGGTAAGGAGCTCCTCGTCTCTTGTGAGCTCGATCAGGAGCACTACCTTCCAAGTTGTGGCATTCTAGAAGCCCTTCAGAACACTTTCTTTAGAAGCCTTAAAGGATACATGAAGGGTTGCTGTGTTTGTTTTAGGTCAAAATGTGTTGATGCACATTGAAGATGTGGTCCCAACAGTTGAACAACACACTTTTATCGAGTGTGGCTCCATGCATCTTGCTCAACCAATTTGATAAATTAGTAAGCATGGAGTTACGTAGCATGTGATTTAAACCAGCTCTACCAAGCCTATCAAACGTTACATAACTCCGAGCTCATTATCCTATCAAAACAATATGCTCGAGTTAGTGCATAAATCAAAAAAGCTCAATCTGTCAGCCTTTATGCTGATCACTCTTCTCTAATATAGATGACAAGATATCTGTTATGCAAAAGTCTACACCATCACCAAACATGCTTGCCTGGGAGCAATTCTTTAGAAGACATCAACAGATATCTTCAGAAGAATTGCTCCCAGGCAAATATGTCTGGCGACGGTGTAGACTTTGGCATAGCAGATATCTTGTCATCTATATTGGAGAAGAGCTATCAGCAGAAAGGTTGAGAGATTGAGCTCGTTCGATTTGTGCACTAACTCGGTCATATTTTTTTATAGAGTAATGAGCTTAGAGTTACGTAACGTTTGATAGGTTTGGTATAGCCGGTTTAGATCACACGCTACGTAACTCCATGCTTACTAATTTATCAAATTAGTTAAGCAAGATACATGGAGCAACGCTCGATAAAAGTGTGTTGTTCAACTTTTGGCACCACATCTTCAACGTGCATCAACACATTTTGACCTAAAACAAACACAGAGACCCTCCATGTATCCTTTAAGGCTTCTGAAGAAAGTGTTCTAAAGGGCTTCTAGAATGCCACAACTTTGAAGGTAGGGTTTCTGATCGAGCTCACAAGAGATGAGGAACTCCTTACCAACTTCGAAGATGGCAACGACCAGCTTGAATACAGAATCAACAAGCTGGAGGCAAGCTTGAAAATTATAGGGATTCACATACTATAGAAAGCATCTAATCTTCTCCAAGGAATGTTGAAAATATGTCAAGGAAAGAAAGCAATGATACTCTATTTGCCTTTCAATCTCGTTTGTGGTTCTGATCAGGTCAACGACAGTAGACCTAATCGGAAACACAAACAAGAAAGCATAGGATGAAATTTAAAATTCATAAATTTGCCACCTTCACTTAGATTCCTTATTTTAACTACAGTTACTGTTGGCATAAGTTTTCTAGACTTATTGTACATCATTTCAACCCTCAATGCCCATGAGGCTTCTTTGTTGGTCTTCTTCTATTTTCTATAATCCCGACCACGCAGCTCCCTAGCAAAGTGTTTAGATGCATTGTTTTTCTTTAAGAGACACAACAGATAAAATTACATTATCGAATACACTTTTATATTTGCACTTGATTCAGATCTTGCATCTGTTAAGATAATTCCACCGGCCAGATTCGTTAGAAGTTGTATCTACCCTATGTCTCTTCTTCAATCAGCTCTCAGATGACATAGTCTTTCATCAAACACCCATTTTCCTTCGAAAACATTCTCCTACCGCACATTCTGGTATATAATCATCACCCCGAGCGAGCAACCCAACCATATAAATTTTGGCTAGGGCAATAACTATACTATTTTTTCGTTCTTGTTAGATGCAGTGCTAAGTTTTGAAGGCACTCTAAGGGTCCAATGCACCCTAAAAGTTAGTCCAATCACTATTGAATCTCTTCACAATGACACAAAAACTAGATCCCTTCACAATGCTTGACAAATAAACATGAGCAACAACCGACATTAAATCTTAACAGGCTATCAGAACCATATCCATGGTCCCTCAGCCTTATCAGTTCGGACCTACCAAACTTAATTGTAAAATTGCAGACATCTTGTTTGAACGATCTATGACTAATCAGTAAAAACATCATTCACAAAATCAGTGCACTTTGTGTTTGCTTCCGCGATAACATTATCAGTAATACATACCTCTCACATATGAAGTGGTTCCATCTGCAAACAGCTTATTCCTCTGATCCCATCTTTACTGCAGCCTCTTGCGATAGTCTGTCAAAAGTTGATCAACTGTCAGTTCCTTATATCTACAAAGAAGAGAAAAAAATTTAATGTCACAAAAATAACATTATCCATCTGTTGCAACAGATGTGGAGTCTGATGGAATACATCAAACCAGCCTTTCTGGTGGTTTTATTTGTTCCAACAGTTTTTCCATCTGTTGCAACATCAACAACAGCATAAACATCAACAAAAAAGAAACAACAACATTTGTTCCAACAATATCATCAACAACAAAGAAGCAACATCCTTTGTTCCAGAACCATCAACACCACACCATAAGTTCCAACAATGCCAACCCCACCAACAACATCAATAACTGCATCAACAATAATGAAACAAACAAAATACATACAAAAAAAATGATGCTGCCAACAAGGCATTTAAACTTCTCCCAACAAATACTTTTTTCTCATATTGTAATAAAAATTCTCGGATTGTTTATTCAATACTTACAAGTTCCTTAAAAAAATTTAATAAATATGATATGGGTAAATAGTAATTAAATAAAAAAAATAGATGTAAATAACTTGCAAAGAAGAAGACGAGAATGAAAGAGCAATAATGAACCATACCTTAATATCAAAAAGGGGATCAAAACATAAATTTAAGTCGAGGAAATATATGGATGGGTTTAGATCCGAAAAGATCTTTATGAGAAGAGAAGAGAAAAGAGAGAAAAAAAGTTGTGACCCTAAAGAGGAGAGACAAAAAGATGAGAGTTGAATAAAACAAACTGCAGCTGAAGAAAGAGATGAGATAATATCTATAGATGTATTGTGTACGTAGACGTGGTGGTTATCAATAGTCATTAATTTTATTAATAATTTGAGGGGCACGAGGAAGACTAAGACTACTGACATTGAAAATACAAGACAAGAATGCTCAATGCACTCACTTTTGAGATATCTAAGAAACATTTTTTACCGCCTTTAGTAGTAAGTACTACTACTTGATATTATCTACTCAGACCAGAAGATTCTTGCTTTAAAATTAATAGAGAAAAAAATATTTTCAAACAGATATGTCATCTGTTGCAACATATATAAATATCTGTTTAGAAATCTGAATAGCTCAGTCATTTGTTACAACAGATATAAATATCTGTTTAAAAATCCCAACAGCTCAGTTATCTGTGACATCAAATGAAAATGTTCATTTGATAATTAATAAAATCAGACATGTCATCTGTTACAACAGATATAAATATCTGATTGAAAAATTCCAATAGCTCAGTCATCTATCACAACAGATGCAAATATTTATTTGATAATTAAATCAGATATGTCATCTGTTGCAACATATATATACCTGTTTGAAAATTTTCAATAGCTTAGTCATTTTTTGCAACAGATTTCATTCCAATCGAGTCTTTGCAATTGCATAGCGCTGGTATTGTGTTCATCCCGACCTGAGTCGTCGATCGATCACTCTGAGTTGAAATGAGTTCTCATCAACTCAATGTTAGGATAGTGATAGTAACTAAGTTGATTTAGGTGGAACTAGGGATGAATGAATGAGCTCGCAAGGTCAACTACAAAGCCAATCGAGTCTTTCCAATTACATGGCGTTGGTATTACGTTCATCCCGACCCAAGTCATCGATCGATCACTCTGAGTTGAAATGAGTTCTCATCAACTCAATGTTTTAAAAAATATATCTTATAAAAAAATTAAAATTAATTAAGATCAATTCGGACTAAATTAGCGATTTCAAAACTTGTCATTCTTTTCCAAAATTACAAATCAACTCATACAAATCATCCATTTGCACGAAAAACTTTTTATTACAAATCTTAAGTTCTCGCTCCTCTCTCTCTCTCTCTCGGGGTGTCCTCTCCCTCTCAACAATACAAACAACAACTACTCAACATATCGCTCAACCCTTCAAAACAAGTCAGTTTTCTTCCCATTTACGACTACATATAGTTGTTCTTTTCGACTTCATTCCCGCTTGTATCCGTTGTTTTCTCTATCTTCGCATGTAACAGAGTTTGAGAAGAGTTCTACATTTGTTCTTTATTCTAAAAAATAGGGATTTTTAGTTAATGATAAAAAAGAAGACTTTTAGTTGTATTATCTTCGAGAGAATGAGTTAACAATTTTGAGTTTTGATGTTAAAAAAGTAGGAAGCACCCGAGAAAACCCTATTTTTTCTCTCAGTATTTTGTTGACTGTCATGGTATTGTTGGATGGTGTTTGTGGTGTTGGTGGTGGTTGTTGGTGGTGGTGTTGGTATTTGTGTTTTTTGACAGTGGTGTCAGTGGTCTTGGTGGTATTGTTTGTGGCATTGGTTGTGGTGGTAGTGGTCCATCTGTTGCAACGGGTGGAAGATCTGTTAGGAGATATTAAATAGGTCTTCAAACAGATTCCCCATCTGTTCCAACTGATGAGTTATCCGTTGGAGTATTTTCTTGTAATGTGGCATAGAATAATTTATTGAAGTTTCTCCACCTGTTGCAACAGGTGGAATATCTGTGGGGAGATATTAAATAGGTCTTCAAACAGATTTGGGTTCCCCATCTGTTCCAACTGATGGGTTGTCTGTTGGAGTATTTTTTTTGGTTATGTGGTAAGAATAATTTATTGAAATTTTAAAATTTGTCTCACCTTTTTAAAAAAAATTATGCAGACATCAAATGCAATGTATTTTTTTTTCTTTTGTTTGTAGCTAAAATATGTCTCCCAAAAGAAAAGAAACTGAAAGTGGAGAAAGTGGATCAACTTCCAATCACCAAACAAAAAAGGCTAAAGTACAGATAGATTTAGAGGAACTTCCAGAACAATCTCAGTCAGGGCAAAATGAAGTCGGGGAAAGTGATAACTCCTTCTTACCAATGGGGCGTGAAATAATATTGAAATTCTAGCATGATTCTGTCAAAACCATTAGTGTTGACAAGTTTCGAGTTGCGATGCCGATGAATAACCATAATTCAGTATTTGGTGATCTTGTACATAAATGTCAGTTGGGAAAACCTTTTGACGAACTTAGGAGTATTATGAAGAAGGAAAACATAGATGGACTTTTTAAGAAGAGTTGCTTTGCATACTTTCTTAAGCTGTCTGGGCCCCGCCCTCTTTGTTTTCTAATGATCATGGTATATAGCCTTCTCAAGCACAGGATTATGTATGCGGGGGATGATGGAGGTCTGAAAGAGGGCGGAAATAAGATGGGTGAAGTCTGGATCAACTACTGTGGCATGCCAGTTTGTTTTGGATTGAAAGAGTTTGCCATTGTGACAGGCTTGAGATGCAATCGTCCAGAGAAACCTGCCATCAAGAAAATACCCCACAAAGGGTCCAACAAACGCAAGGTAAAAAAGACGGATTGTTGGGCATTGTTGGACCTAGCTACAAAGTGAAGGATTTGATAGCGGATCTCAAGAATAAAGACATACCAAAGCACTACAGGGAGAAATTGTGCTTGGTTTGGTTTGTCCATTCCGTTTTATTGGCAAGAGACATCAAGAAAGTCATAGAATGTGATTTGTTGGCGCTTGCTGATGATTTTGGGAAATTCAACGACTATCCCTGGAGCTATGACAGCTACTACTTGACTGTCAAATATTTACTGAAAGAGCTAAAGCAAAAGATGACCACATTATACGGCTTTTCTTGGGCTTTCATGGTAAAATTGATCATTATTTTTACTCATTCATTAATTTATATTGAATATACTTGTGACTTTTTTCTTGCTTGCTTCCTGTTTATAATTTTTAGGCTTGGGCATGTGAAGCAATTCCTCCCCTCCGAAAGTATTTTACGGATTACCCAGATAAGGTTTCTCATTCAAGGATCCTTAAGTGGTTGGCTGCAGTAGAGAGAAGCAAAAAAAATATTAACGAGGTTGATCTGTTTAACCCTTCGGATGATGCAGTACATCTTCTTTCAACTAAAATAATTTGCCTCAAAGAAAGATATTAAAAAAGATGTTCCATCTATTGTAACAGATTACCCGTCAACTGCAATTGGTGCAATAGATGGGTAATCTGTTGCAACAGACGATCCATATTTCACAATATATTATCCATATGTTCCTCTATTCTCTGAACCCTACTCAACAGATTACCCATCTACTGTAAATTATGCAACAGATGGGTATTCTAATGCAACATATTATTAATTTGTTTCAACATACAGATCAGTTGTTGCGGTAACTAGATCGTCTGCTGCATAAGTTGGTTGTGTTAACATAACTAGATCCCCATGTAACCCAACTGACTACAAATTATTATTATATGATTTAAATTCCTCCTGTCATTTTTATAGGTTGTGCATCTTTGGATCGTGCCTACCATTGATGAGATAGGGATGACTTTTTTTCTTACTCTGGGTCTTATTGATACAAAAAACGACCCAACGGTGGAGTTAATAAGAAGGAATTGGATGGAGCAATATCCATAAGAAGAGCAGTTAGGCAAGGTCAGTCTAATGTTGAAGCTTTTCACGACCAAACTCAAAGTGCAATAGATCCGGGTGCCTATTCTGAGGGTGTTGCTGGTGGAGTTGTTTGTGATGGTGGCA
Organism: Capsicum pubescens; assembly: GCA_030864215.1. Lineage (NCBI taxonomy): Eukaryota > Viridiplantae > Streptophyta > Magnoliopsida > Solanales > Solanaceae > Capsicum > Capsicum pubescens. The sequence goes on along the minus strand of CM061542.1, from coordinate 219,086,987 downwards.
GCCATCCTGCTGTTGCTTCTACTGCCAATCGTGATTATGAGCATGTTGGTGCTCAGCAAAAAATAAATATGTTTGAAAACACCCCTTGCACAGGTCCTTACTCTCACCCCTACACCGGTCTCTCCCACCCTTACAGTGGTCCCTCTCACCCCTCTTCACCCTCATATTCTCATTGCAAATACAAAGTGTGAAAGGACAGAGAGGATAAACTCCTCGACAAGCTAGAGGCTATTGCTGAAGCTACCGAGGATTTGAAATTCAGAAGGGGTGTCATACCATCCAATGAGGTGAGAGAGTCATGTACGCCTACAGTGGAGGTTAGGAGGAAGAGAAAAAAAATTAGACAAATTCTCTCCGTTCTGAAATCAGCAAAAATTGCAACTCCCCCCGCTCCAATAGTTGTTGAAGTTCAGGGGCCGCCAAAGAAGGTGGACATATCCGCGGAACTTGGCAAGGAGAAGAAGAAGGAATTGGAAGAATTCATCAAGATAAAGGTTCAAAAAGAATACACCATGCATTCATTTGCCGCCAAAGACTTCTCAAATATGACAAATATGTGTGTGTGGTACGAGGACAGGGTAAGTTTACTTTTGCTAACCTACCCTTCCATTCTACTCCATGAAGAAGAATCTACACAGGAGATGTGTAATCTATTGCAAAAACATGGTATTCTGTTGCAACATAATACATATCTTTTCCATAAATTGTGTTGGCTGGGTAATCTGTGAACTGATTTAGAGAACCCTCTGCATCGGATTCTTTCAACTGTGTTTTTATTCTTTACAATTACTAACCTATTTAAAAATTATATTCTTATACCACAGTATGTTGATGAAATTCGCTGCCTCATGAGGGGCAGGCAATTAGCGTACCCAGATGCTTATGATGTTGCCGATAGGATAATGAACCTCAACTTCTACAATAATTTCAAGGATAGGTACGCTAAACTCTGTAAGATAGCTGATTTCGCTGGACGGGGATTTGATCAGTTAGTTTCTACGTTCCAATGGGATGATGAAGTGATTAAATATGTTAGAGAGAAGAGGCCATATCCACATGGCAAGAGCTGGACCAAGGCAAAGAGAATCCTTGCATTCATGAACGTGGATGTCACCCATTTTCTTACTATTGAGATACTACTATATGAGGGAAAGATTAAGGTTTATGGCTGCAAATTACCTATGTTTAGAGAGAAGATATTTTTAATCCACATACATCCACTCTTGAAATTGTTGCCCAAGTTGTTGACGCAGAGTAAGCTGATGGATCATTTGTCGGCTGAAGTCTTGGCGAAGGAATCATGGATTGTTTAAGGTAAAAATAAGACCATCTATCTCTCAAAAAATACAATCAGTGCAGCGTGCGGGCCGTACTCGCTTGCATACATTGAGTGTTTGCTGATCGGCACACAAATGACCGGTGTGTACGACACTGTTGTGGGAAAGATGCAAAGGGTCTGGGCATATGGGGTACTAACTAAATGGTTGGAGCCCGTGTATAAAAAAGAACATGTACAAAGACGGAGATGAACACGATAATAAATTTTCATTTCAAGCCAATTCACTATACATGTAGGGGCAATAATTTTTATGTCTGGTAAAGTTGAATTTTTATAATGCAACATATTTTATATCTGTTGTAACAGATATAGTACCTATTATGACAGATTGATTATCTGTTGAAATAGGTTGGCCATCTGTTGCGTTATGCAGATGTTCCCCATCTGTTTGTCGCAACAGATTTACGATTTGTTACAATATATAACTTATCTATTGCAACTGATCGGTAATCTGTTGGAGCAAATCAAAAAAATAGGAAGACCTATTATATAATTTCCAGCAGATGATCTACGTGTTGCATCTCATATTGCAACATATGTCTAAATCTGTCTGATAAGATATGCCACCTGTTGCAGCAGATGTATTATCTGTTTCGATATTTGAATCTAGTACTCCATTTCAATTAACATGTTCAAAACTCAGAATTAATTATATTCATAGACAGAATAAAATAAATCGAAGCCTTCAAAAATTACATGAAATAACTCAACAAATAAATAAAATGTAAAAAAAATCATTATGGGTACAAACGATCTACTCTACAAATAAACCAACTAGTTAAACTAAGGAGGATAGGTTATTACATTGACGGACTCAAGCCATAAAGATTAATCAATATGGATAAGTTGTTCTTCATCCAGTGCTATGGAATTCGGTTTTGGTCATCGTGGATCTTTAGTGTAGGTTGGGTACGGCTTCTGAGCTTTAGCTTCTCCATATTTCCATAAAAGAGCAGCATATCTTTTGCGGACTAATACGGCATCAAGTCCATCATTTGATACTTTTAATCCATCACTCAAATACTAGGCATAGGCGGAAACAAAAGGACTGCAATCCCTACGTTAAAAAAAATAGATAATTCATATCTTGCAGTTCATGCAAGGTTGTGAAATTTATGAAATAAAACTAAATCATAACACTTAAACTTACAGGCTACCAATGATTTGTTGAGCAATTCCGTCAACATATTGTACATCAAAGGGATTAGCCATTTTATTCCGGTATGCTTCAATCGTCGACCAATCAGTACGAACTTTTTGATCTAAAAATCCACTCATATCAAGGTAAGTAGGCAATATTTTGGCCAGCTTTTGTATCTCAGACGACGGCCCGGAACGTCTCCTTCGCGACATCAAGTCATAAAATCGGATGTGCCTCTCTTTTAGAACGACGACAGCCAATACCCAATGAAATTCATCACCACAATTGATTGGGATGTACACTTCGTCGATCAAATGTCAAGGTAAGCCAGCCGGAATGCTAAAACCTTTGATGATGTTGATTAAGCATTCCTCATTTCGGGAAACTTCCGGCTGCTGTTGACAATACCTATGGTAGGCATTATTGATGTAAACTTTGTACAAACAATTGCCTGTTGTGTATATGTATTGTTCTTATGTTTGCAACTTGGCCTTCTTTCAGAGGTAGTAAAAAATGACATCGGTGTGCTGCATATATTATCAAATATTTCGGATTACGTGATAAAAAAATCAATACGCAGATGCAATTAAATAAAGTATTAATTAATTATAATATGTATGGCATTTAAACCTCATCATTCCAGTAAGTTTGGGGCTGTGACATCAAATAGAACCAATTCTTTGTTCCGAGATGTGCAACAACAAAGTCGAACATATCAAAACTAAGACTCGATTCGTTCACTTTGTTGTGCTCATCATTTTGCTTTCTATATGATGATTTATATGTGTTAATGTCAGGTTCTTACAATAAGAATTGTATAAACCAATATCCATAAAATTGATTTATGTACCTGCCGGCATAATGCTTTAACAGCCCATCGGCAATCCATTTTGAATAGTCGTTGATCAACTGTGTTAGTTTTTTGGGAGCCTCATCCGAGATGTTGAACCCTTCAAACGGGTAATTCTTCCGCTCTCCCAAACTGAAAGGCTTTACTTTTTCTTCATCTTTGGAAGTAGTTGATGGATGATCAATTGTCATATTATGCTCTTCGGCAGTAGCTGTGACATCCACCTGGAAATCTAGAATTGTCAACGCTAAGTAGAGATATACAACAGATTTTCCATCTGTTGCAACAGATGAGTCTTATGTTGCATCAGATGGATTATCTGTTGGGACAAATTTGAATAGGTAAATCAGAGCAGTACGATAATTTAGAACAGATGACCCATCTGTTGCAACATAAGACTCATCTGTTGAAACACATAATGAATCTGATGCAACAGGTTAGACAATAGTTGTAACAAATGTATATATCTGTTTGATAATTTTCAGCAGATGTATCATCTGTTGAAAAAGATATGTGGCTGTTATTTTTTGGAACAGATGATGTACATTCACCTTCTTCAACTCATGCTGCTCTTCTGTGGCCCTTGCACACTGAACATCGGTGCAAGATAAAGACAGAGGCATTGCAATCTTGCTTTTTTGATGATTGATGATGCCTTGGAAGTGTCTTATCTTCTCCTCTTAGTTGCCTTGATCTCTAGTGGAGTGTCTAGATATGAAATCCTCTTTGATGGAATGACACCCCTCTTAGATGTCATTTTCTTTACAGAAGCAGTTAGTACATTAATAGAATTAATCACTCCATCGTGTTTCGCCTTGCAGTCTTGACATTTACATGAAGAACATTCACTAGATGCAGAAAAATCTGGAGAAAAATTTGTACAACCATTATGATCATAATCATAATGGTTTGTTGTTTCAAAAACTGTAAGAGGGGCACCATTAACCCCACCCTCCAAAATTATTTTTCTTGTGATGGTTGTTGCTCCAAACAATTCCATTTTTATTCCATCAACTACCTTAGGGTCCGATAAAGTTTGCACAGATCGTAAAGTAAGAAAAAATGACATCTTCAACTCTTGGTTTGTCGGAACTAGCCACGGATGGACAATTTAAAATAAATCTGTACATATATTAAGAATGATGATGAAATCATTTAATCATTAATTAAAACAAAAACTTGATTAGAATTGGACTTACTGCTTCCTTGGGGGAATTGAAAAGATCAAGAAATTTTACATTTTTATCGATTTTGGCCGACAACCATCTCAGAATTCTTGGATAGGAAACTTCTTCCTGGTAGTTCACTTGTTGTCTCAAATAAGGAATGGCTTCGAATGCCCAAGCCTATAACATAACGTCAATAAATCAAAAGCATTATTGAATAAAAAAATAATGAATCATATCATGATAAAAGAAATATTTACCATGAAGGCCTATGGAAAACCATATAAGTTGACTGTTTTTGGTGTTAACGGAGTCAAAAAATATTCGACAGTCATTTTGAAGATTTTATAACCCCAAGGATATTTGTTAGATGCCTCAAGATCCTCGAAGGGATTTATTAAACCGAGGCTTATGTTGTTGTTAACGTCTCTCGCCCAAAGAACATTATGTACAAACCAAACTAAGCACAATGATTGTTTGTGCTTCTTTGAAAGTCCTTTACCTTTCAACGCTTCAATCATATTTTTATTTTTAAAGCTTGGACCAACAATGGACACCAGGTCATCACGATCACTCGACTTGCCTTTTCCTTTTTTGGGTGTGCGGGGTGCTTTTTTTTAGGTCAGAGTAGGTATAACTTGAGAAGGAGAAGGAGGATAACATCTTAGTCCGGTAACTATGGTAAACTCCTCCCAACCAAAACAAACAGGCATGCCACAGTAATTTATCCACACCTCATCCATCTTATCTTTGTTTTTATACATAAACCTGTGCTTGAGAAGATCATATACCATTTTCATCTGGAAACGAGCATTATTGTCCTCCGGCAAATTAAGATATTGCCCAAAGCAGCTTTTCCTGAAATAAGAATCCAATTTTTGTTCTCAAAGTATTTTTCTAAAGGCGTCGAAAGATTTTTCCATGACTGACTTAACCACGAGATCACCCGTTAAATCTGTGGCACCATCGCACTGCATTCTCACAGGATAACGATCAATGCTGAAGGTTTTGACCAACTCTTCGGCGGAAGGGCTATTAGCATTTCGATCATCTCTTTTGAAAGATTCCTCCTCCCTGTGTTCATTATCTTCTGCTCCTGATTGAGATAACGCTTGTAAAACAAGCTCATAGAGTGGTGGATATAGCTGAGTTGCTGCACTTGTTCCTTTACTTGGGCTTGATTTGATTTTTTTTGTTTTGAGAGCCATGTTATCTTAAATTAATAGGAACATAACATAGATTATAATTGATTAATGCATAACAGTAATATAACAGTTCCAACAGACAACTAATCTGTTGCACCAGGTATGTTATCTGTTGCAACAGATAACCGACTTGTTACAATGGATGAGTAAACCATTGGAAAAAATAAAAACAGTCCTAATTTGTTGCAAAATGAAGAGTAAACTGTTGGAAAGAATAAAAATAGATCACTAATCAGTTATCTGTTGGATCAATATTGTTTAGATTTCTTCCAAACAGAAGATTCATCTGTCGCAACAGATGAATGACCTATTAGATTGTTCACCTGTTGCATCGGATTTTTCATCTGTTGCATCAGATTTTCATCTGTTGCATCATATGTTTCATCTATTACATCAGATGTTTCAACTGCTGCAATACCATTTCTACCAAGACAACAACAAATCAACTTAGCAACACCAACACATCACATACACACACACTAAGAACATCAACTATGATAAAAAAAATCACCAATAAATTTGAATCAACAGTACGACAACAACAAGAAGAAATGCAGAAATGCCAGAAATTAGGGTTTTATTCAGTCCACATTTCAATACCAGAAGAGTAGTTGGCTCAAGTTCCTCTGTTTCTTCATAATTTTTTACCTGTGAAAAGGAAATGGGAGGATAAAAAACTCAAAGTTGTTGTCGTCGGAGATGTATTCACGTCAATTGATGGTTGAAAGTCAAAAAAAAAATCGCCCGACTATTTGTCGCCGGAGGTTGAAGGGAGAAATTTTGCAGAACTATTGGTTGAGAGAGAGTTGAGAGAAGCTGGAGAGAGAGGAGAGAGTGGTTAATTTGGATTGAAGAGGAGTGTGGGTTGGGTTGATTTGTATTTTTGAAAAGATTAGAAAAATTTGAAAATATTAATCAAGTCTACAATTAACTTAATCAAATATTCTAATGATGTTTGACCCTATCTGTTGGTCAATGTCACCAATCCTTCATTCAAGACTTAAAAGACACCTTTCCTTTAATTTTCTCTAGTTAGAAGGCTAAATTCTACGCTCAATTGAAATAAACTATAGCAATTTAGTTAACTTTATAAGTAAAACAATTAATCGAATAAACATAAATAGGAAAAAAAATCATAGAGTCAAATTAATAACAAAAAAGAAAAATGCAATTAACATCCCAAATCAATAAGAAAAATGCTAATCATGGGGATAAAAAGGAGGAAACAATTAAAATGATATTTTCATCCAATGATATATCTTTCTATCTATATATATAGAGAGAGAGACCTATTACAATGAGTCCCATATGCATGAGGCTTATGTTTGATTTGGTAATTTGTTTTAAAGATTCTGAACTTATTAGATTTATACTGGCGCTATCTTTACCAATAACGCACATCTGTTCTTCCCTATAGTGTTTATATAATTGTGCTAGTGAAAACATTACTTCATTATATAGTGTCTTAGCGTTTAATAATTTTAGTTTATTTTGTTGAAAGAGTTGTATATCTTTGTCTACATCTACTATCTCTTCCATCTGATGTCTTGAGGTCATTTTTGGTCTATTTATTATTTTAGATAACGCGTTGATTTTTAATCTGTCTTGGGTAAAGCTTAATCTTGGTTTGTCTGTGGATGTTGAAAAAAGGTTCATGTTTTGGGTTTAGTCGTTTTAGATTTTTTTTTCTTTTTGAGGGATTAATTCTATTTTCTTTAGTTACTCTATTAATTATTCTATATTTTTGTTTTCTTGGCTAGCTTGTTGTTTTGCTTTTTCTAGATTTTTATTAAGTTCTAACAGTAACAGTAGTATAATATTATTTTATTTTATAACTATAGAGTCAGTTCTTCCTTGAGGTTGGTAGTCTGATAATCCTTCGAGGTTTGGTTGATTTGAGCAGCCTTTTGTAATATTGCTATGTAAAGTTGATCATTTATAGGAATATTATTCATGAGAGTGTTATTTCTTTTAATTGACTAATTTCTTTTCGTATTTCTTGTAGGACTAGTTTTATTTCCGAATTTCTTGAGCTACCCTCTTTATCTTTATTAATTAAATCTTTAATTTTCTTTTTTAGTTCCGCTTGTTGAATCTTTAGGAAATCAAAATTTTGTTCTATTTTATCTAACAGTTTCTTTTATTTGTTTTGCAGATCTTCTAATATCTCTAGAGTCTTCAATATTTTAGTATTTTTTTGAACTGTTTCTCCTAGGTTTATTATAAAGTCTGTAATAGTATTTAATTGTGGGTCTTCTCCATGTAATATATGTTTTCCGCTATTAAAATTACACCTGATAAGATAATTGTCTCTAAAACGTCTATATTTCTTCTCAATCGGAAAGTTTAGATCTAGACACTCTAGGTTCTTTAAGTTATCTATTTTAACACTATTGTTACCCTAATGGGAATGTATCGCTAATACACTATTTTCTAATGGCTTTTATTCTAATATTTCTATATTCTATACAATATCTAATACCTTATAATCTATGCTTTAACAAGTTTATATGCTTTACACAGTTTAACAGATTTATAGGGTCTAAAATTATAATTGCTTCTAATAATTCTATAGTTTCTAATACCTCTATTTGATTTATTAGGGTTTTTTCTATTTTTAGAATTTTGTTTCTTTGTTTCACTTCTTTATATAATTTATTATATGGTCTTTGTATTAGTCTAGCAACAGGATGTGTTTTCATATAGCTTTCAAAAGTACTAGGGCTTACTTTATCCTAAAGGAATAATTTCTCTACAATGTTCTCTATGAAGCCTTAGTTGTTTATGTTCTATATCACTTCTAATACCTTCTAATTCTCACTTTAAGGCACTTATATATTCTTTTAATAGTCTTGATTCTGGCGTTTTCGATGATTCTAATATTATCAAATAATTACTTAAAATTTTATCTAATTCGATCGGCTTTTCTTTTATTATTATTTCTCGATTTATGTATCAATATTTTAGTTGTATACTTCTATCCCACGGGTGTGTTCTCATTTATTTCTAAATTTGAGATGTCCTATTAATTATATTCTAGTTGGGATATTATGGTAATTACCTGATCAAGTCTTATAGGGTCTTCTTTTGTATTATTAAATCTCTTATATTCTAAATATAGATTATTTAATTTTTCTTTAATCTCTTTGTAGGACCTAGTATTTCTTGTAGGTCTTCTCATTAAGCTAGATAAATAGCGTTTTTTGTCCCAAACTTTCTTTTATTTTTATTTGGTCTTTGTAGTAAAATATTTTGACTTGTACTTCTGTTAATCTATTATCTATTTGCCTTAGTTCTTGATAAATATCTTCATCTTGATCTAGCGAAACTTCGAGTAAACTAATATATAATTGTCTTTGTTCTACCAAAACATTATATAAATTTTTATATTCTTTCTTTAAGTTTACAAGATACCAATAATATTCTGAATCTAATATTATTTCCTTTTCGTAGGGTCTAGGTTTTCTCTTATGAATTCTAGAAATATTGTCTGATACCATATGTATTTAGGTCTCCTAGAATCCTACAGCTCTGATACCAAAAAGTATAGCAAAATACAAATATAGAAATATAAATATATAACTGATAAATAGATCACAAAATAGATAATACAGATATAAGTAAACAGATATGAGTAAACAATAAGATTAAAGAAGCAATGTTGAATTAGATATATTTGTTGAAAATATGGTATAAAATCCTACTTAGTACTCCCTTCTTCATTGTCCCTAGTCATGTGTAGTAGTGAAGTTATCAAAATCAAAGTATATTTTTCTTCCAAAATACTCTTTTTTATACCCTGTTCATCTCTTTCTCTTCAGTTTTAGGTATTCTAGCAATATCTTCGTTAATCACACCTCGGAACAACACAACAATCCTTTTAAATCTTCTCTTGACTTTTCAAATCCCTAAGAATTTACAGATTAATACTGAGAGACTAACCATATACTGGGGGTATATTTAACAAGTAATTTACAGGAATTCATAAAAATTTCATATAACAAACATAATTTACATTGTAGGGAGAAAAAGATACAATGATTTCAAATAACAACTACTTACATGTCTTAAGGTGAAGAGAGGTTTCCCTTTCGGTATCCCCTACAAAACTTCGCAGCTGGGGAGAAAAGAAATTAGATAATATACACAAACTTACTCTCTCTTTTTTTCTTTAACAAACTTTAAAAACTAAGAAAGATTTACTCTTGTATTATCTCTATCTTGTATTATCTCTACTCTTGAGTTCTTGTGCTCTTTTTTCACTCTATCTTCTTAAATCTGATGAAGTGGGTATTTATAGGCGCCTGGAGGATTTCAATTTCGTACTTCAAATATATTTAAGAAACTTTTGCATGCCGGGTATACTTTGTGAGCTCCATCTTTAATTCATATCCGTCCATTTGTTTTCCACCTAGCATCAGTCTTTCATCCTTGATGTCATTGCTTATGTCTTGAATTTTTTTCTTTTTATGAGTATCGTCACTGCTTACGTTTCCAAATTGTGTAATGTTTCTGGATCAAAACTCATTCTAGAGTCATCGTCTGCATTTGGGTCTTGAGCGGATTGATTCATAGCTGAGTTATAGTCATCTTCCATTGTTGGATCATATTCTTCACTTTCTCCACTTGATAGTCTTAGTCTTGTTCTAGTTCTAGGTCTTGTCTCTTCTCCTGAGAAAATCTTGGATCTTGGCTCAGGCTTTGGACTTTCCATTACTATTTCTTTAGGCTGTTCCACTAGCAATTTTTTATAGAGTCTGCTACTATTTGTTCTATATTTCTTTTACTACTTTTCTTTCTTCACAGGTAAGAACCTTTTTTATTTTTGTCTTGGATAGGCGTTGATGTTCTTTTGTCTAATAATTGAGTACCTGTTGTTTTGAAACTGGTTGGGAGAATTCTCCCTACACTTTTTGGCAAAGTGTCAGCCATTAACGGATTTGATGAGTCTTTACCAGTTACTGTTTGAACTGGACTAGCTGTATCATTATCCGATATAGTAGGTCTTTCTGCATTCATTGGGAAATGCACACCCTTCTTATTCATTTTTAAAGGAGATGGAGAACTCTTCGTAACCATTTGAGTTTCATAGGTTTGCTAAGTCTGCTGGGATAGTTCATAATGAAGAACTTTGACATGATCTTGTAAAATGTCTATATGTTCTATCATTTGTCCTTTTTTCATTTATAAGGTTTTCATTGTCTTGTCTTAGAGTCTCATTTGCGTGATTTAGTCTTCTAAAAACTTTGATCATTGAAGAAATTTGATCACAAAATATAATTTTATTTGTGTCTTTTTTTATATTATATTGGGGAACTTCTTTCATATTTGGTCTAGTCCATCACCTCTATCTATGTCTGAAATACTCCTTGTGTTTGTCCCCTAAGAACAACATAAAATTTAAATCTTTTAGTGCTATTTTTCTCAGTAAAATAATAACTTACTAGATATTAGTGTCCGTACCAGCACGGACCCAATATATGTAATTTATTGTCTTAATTTATGTGACATAGATAAAATTAAAAATATTTTAAGTTATTAAATTATTGTGATTTATAGTATTTTGTACATAATTTTCAGATAATATATTTTTTTTCCGTGTTCTAATTTTTGTGGCGCTGATGAAATTTAAAGAATCAACCAAATTTGTTATATAATTTTTAAATATTTTAACTTTCTAATTGTTATGATTTATAATACTTTTACAATAATTTTCGCGTAATATAGGTTATTATTTTTGTCCAATTTATGTGGCACAAATGAATTTCAAGAGCTGGTCATTTGGGGGTTTACTTTGCATGTGTGTAGTGTTTATGCACCGCAGGCGGTCTTGGATGAGGAGGTGAAAGCGAGTTTTTGGAAGGCTTTAGACGAGGTTGTGAGAAGCGTGCCTAGCTCAGAGAAGATTATCATAGCAGGGAACTTTAATGGGCACATTGGGGTTTTACCAGGCGGCTTTGACGATGTGCATGGAGGCTTTGGTTTCGGTGATAGGAATAGGGAAGGAGCTGCACTATTGGAGTTTGTAAGTGCTTTTGGGTTGGTGGTTGTGAACTCGAGTTTTCCGAAGAAAGAAGATCACTTGATTACCTTTCGAAGCGCGATAGCCAAGACTCAGATTAACTTTTTGCTGCTTAGGAAGGGGGTAAGGCCTTTTGTAAGGACTGTAAAGTCATCTCGAGTGCGCATCTTTTGACCCAGCACAGGCTTCTGGTGATGGACTTGATAATCAAGAAGAGCAAAAAGAGAAGGGTCTAGGAGGGCCGACCTAGGATTAAGTGGGGAGGTTTGACGCCAGTTAGTGCGCTAGAGATAAGGAAAAAAGTGGAGGGAAGGGAGTATGGGAGTGCAGGACGTGGATGTTATGTGGGATAGGGATACCATTTACATTACGGAGACTGCAAGAGAAGTGTTGGGTGTTTCAAAGGGTCAAGCAGGACGGCATAAGGGGGACTGGTGGTTGAATGAAGAAGTTAAAAAGAAAGTGGATAGTAAGAAAAAGGCGTATGTTAAGTTTATTGAGAGTAAGGATGAGGAGGAGAAACGGGTGAATAGGGAGGTGTACAAAATAGCGAGGAAGAAGGCCAAGTTAGCAGTTACGGCGGCTAAGACAGCAGCATTTGAGAGCATGTATGCGGGGTTAGAGGAGAAAGACGGGGAAAAGAGATTGTATAGGTTGGCTAAAGCTAGAGAGCGAAAGGGTCGTAACCTTGATCTAGTGAAGTGCATTAAGGGATGGGATGGGAGAGTTTTGGTAGAGGATATCCACATTAAGAAGAGATGGCAGGAGTATTTTCATGGTTTATTGAACGGGGAGGGGGACAGAAGCATTGAGCTAGGGGAGCTGGAACACTCGGAGGATAATCAAGATTTTGATTACTGTAGACATTTTAAGGTTGAGGAGGTTAGAGAGGCTATTCATAGGATGCGGAGGGGAAGGGCGACAGGGCCTGACGAAATTCCGATGAATTTTTGGAAGTTTACTGGTGGAGCTGGTTTGAGCTGGTTGACTAATTTGTTTAACGGCATTTTCAAGTCTACAAAAATACCTGAGGCTTGGAGATGGAGTACGATGATTCCTTTGTATAAAAACAAGGGTGGCATTTAGATTTGCAACAACTATAGGGGTATTAAGCTGTTGAGTCACACTATGAAGATTTGGGAGAGGGTGGTTGAGTGGAGATTGAGGAGGGTCATGTCCATTTTGGAGAATCGGTTTGGATTTATGCCTGGCCGCTCCTCGACAGAGGCAATCCACTTGGTGAGAAGATTGGTGGAGAAGTATAGGGAAAGAAAGAGGAATTTACACATGGTGTTCATCGACCTGGAGAAGGCTTATGACAAAGTCCCGAGGGAGGTTCTTTGGAGATGCTTGGAGGTTAGAGGAGTCCCCATGGTGTAAATAAGAGTGATTAAGGACATGTACAAGGGAGGAAAGACTCAGGTGAGGACGGCGGGAGGAGACTTTGATCATTTCCCGGTAGAGACAGGGTTGCACCAGGGATCGACTCTCAGTCCATTTTTACTAGCGCTGGTGATGGACGTGTTGACACGGAGTTCTCAAGATTAGGTGTCCTTGTGTACATTATTTGCAGATGGTGTAGTGCTAATTGATGAGACATGGGGAGTGTGAATAAAAAATTGGAGGTTTGGAGGCAAACCCTCGAATCTAAGGGGTTTAGGTTGAGTAGGTCCAAGACAGAGTATTTAGAATGTAAGTTTAGTGACTCGAAGTAGAAGGATGGAGTGGTGGTGAGGTTGGATTCCCAGGATGTTTGTAAGAGGGATAGTTTTAAGTATCTTGGGTCTATGATCCAGGGGAATGGTGAGATTGATGAGAATGTCTCTAAACGTATTGGAGCAGGTTGGATGAAGTGAAGGCTCACCTCGGAAGTATTGTGTGATAAGAAGGTGCCCTTAAAGCTTAAAGGCAAGTTCTACAGAGTGGCAGTTCGTCCGGCCATGCTGTATGGTGCGGAGTGTTGGCCAGTCAAGAACTCCAAAATCCAAAAATTGAAGGTAGCGGAAATGAGAATGTTGCGTTGGATATGTAAAATTACTAGAGGAAATAGAGTTAGGAATGAGATTATTCGGGAGAAAGTGGGAGTGGTTTCGGTGGAGGACAAGATGCAGGAAAAAAGGCTGAGATGGTTTGGGCATGTGATGAGGAGGGACACGGATGCCCCAGTTCGTAGGTGTGAGAGGCTAGCTTTGGATGGTTTCAGGAGGAGTAGAGGTGGGCCGAAGAAATACTGGGGAGAAGTGATTAGGCAAAACATGGGACTGTTACAGCTTTCTGAGGACATGGCTCTAGATAAGAAGGTGTGGATGTCATGGATTAGGGTAAAAGATTAATGCGTGTGTGGGTTATAGCTAGTAGTTAGGGAACTCTGGTGTATCCAGCTTAGTAAGCTTACGACTGTGCTCACTGGTAAGAGCCGTTAGTGTATGCTACTACGAGGGGGTGGCCTTTTATTATTTCTTATTTACTGTTTTTTACTTTCGTATTGCTCTTATTTTCATGGCTCTCTTAGCTCTATTTGTATTATTTCTCATTTCTTATCTCGGTTATGCCATCTATTCTGCTTCAGGTATTACTATGACTGTGTTAACTATTCTTGATCTTGAGCCGGGGGTCTATCGGAAACAACCTCTCTACTTTTTCGAAAGTAGCGGTATGGACTGCGTACATTTTACCCTATCCAGACCCCACTTGGGGGATTTCACTGGGTTTGTTGTTGTTGTAAATGAATTTCAAGAGCCAACTAACTTTTTATATGTTCTTTTAAATGTTTTAAGTGATAAATTATTTGGATTTACCATACCTTTTAGGGAAAATAGTCTCAAATATATCTAAACTTTGACGAAATTTGTTGTAACACATCTGAACTTTGCGGGGGCCTATTATCTCCTAACTATCTATCAGTATATTTTAGTGACATTTATAAGTTAATAAAAAAAATAAAAATGCTAAAAAAATTAAAAAAGAGAATTAGTGTAAATAAGTGTCAATAAAATACTCTAATAAATAGTCTAGGGGGTCATAGGACTCCCGCAAAGTTCGGGCATTTATAATAAACTTCGTTAAAGTTTAGACATATTTGAGAGCATTTTTTCTACTTTTTACTTAATTTTTACATAATATATATTACTCCTTCTGTTTCGACTTATGTGATACAAATGATATCTCAGTAAATCAAATCTTTTATAAAGATTCTACACATTTAGGTTCTTAATTATTATAATTTATCGTTAAAAAAAAATGAGTTTTACATGATATATGTTACTTTATTTTTCTACATTTATATAGATGAAATTTCGAGAATTAACTAACTTTTTATATGTTTTAAAATATTTTATGTTTTAAATTAAAATTTATAATTGTTTATATAATTTTCAAAAATATAATAAATTAAAAAAGGGGAGAAATGGGATGTCCCAAGTAATAAACAGAAAATGGGCTGGCCTTTTTGTCCAAAATTACAAAAGTAAAGTCATATAAAGCAAATTTGTACAATATTTTTAAAATATCAATACTAATAAATTGATAGACGTACCGTTACCATGTAAAAAAAGGGCAAGAAGCACACATGTTGACGAATATATGTGTGTTTCTCCACTCTTCTATATAGTACTAATATATATATACATTCTCTTATTATATAAGAGCGATGTGTTTCTCCACTCTTCTATATAGTACTAATATATATATACATTCTCTTATTATATATGAGCGAGTTGGACGATTGAAGCAGGCTGCTCTTCGTTGACATACTTGCTTCGTAATTTTACTATATCACCTCTAATTAATTATTATAATTTATTATATATTAATAAATTAGTAATATTTGATAAAAAATAAAATAAACATTTATGATATGTCTGATTCAGCTTCTTCAATCATAATTTTACTAAATACCACTCTAATTAATTATTATAATTCATTTAAATATTAAAAATATATATATTTAATAAAAAAAAGGTAAAATGAATATAAAATGATAAGTTAACTCTCGATGTTTTAAATTAACTTCACGTCTTATATGAGGCCCACTTAATTTCTTTTCACAAGTATTTTTTATAATAATTTTGTTATATCACTTCTAATTAGTTGTTGTGAGCCATTTAAGACATATTTGTTTCACTGCTTTAATCGTGATTTTACTATATCACCTCTAATTAATTATTATGGTCTAAGCATTATGTTACTTAAATTGGAATATAAACAAAAGTTTTATAAATCGCAATAATTAAAAATTTAGATTATTTAAAAAATGTAATTAACTTTCAATGCCACAAAATTTTTGACAAGGAGAGTAACATATATTATTTGAAAATTACATAAAAGGTACTATAAATTACAATAGTTAACGTCTTAAAATATCTAAAAAAGTAATTTGTTATATATTTAAAAAAAAATACGTAAAACATATTATAAATAACAATAATTAACAGCTTAAAAAATTTAAAAGATATAAAATATTTGATTGACTCTCGAAATTATATCAATGTCACTTAAATTGGAATAGAAGAAAAGTATTATAAATCACAATAATTAAAAACTTAAATTATTTTAAAAATATAATTACTATCAACCCCACAAAAATTTGGACAAGGAGAGTAACAAATATTATTTGAAAACTATACAATGTGGGCCGTAAAGAATGCTAAAGGAAGATCGCAATGAGCAAGAATCTTCAAACTTGTATTTGCTGAATGTGTACACACTCTCTGGATTGAAAGAAACCAGAGAATATTTGAGGAAAAACAGAGGACATGTGACAATCTTGCAAAAGAATTAGCTTACACCTGCATTATCAAAGCTAAACCAACAATCAGTACTCTTCTGCATAATTATCGTTTCTAGCTAGCTTGACTATTGCCTCGAGTGGTCTTTTGTTCCCTTCTAGTTGATTGATTAGGATCCTTGTCTTTCTCTTTTTCTGTGAGTATTGCCGGCTGAGTTTGTTAAGTTGTGCTTTGATCTGTAATGGTTACTTTGATGATTAATAAAATCATGTTAGTTACCAAAAAAAAAAAAAACTTAAAATATCTAAAAACATATTAAAAGTAAGATTAATTATCTAATTCTTTTTGTGTCGCATAAATGAAGATAAAAAATAACATATATTGAGCCCGTGTTATCTGAAAAACAGTAATATAGGCCCATCAAATTTTATTTTTCACACTCTTTATTAATTTATACATTTGTAGAGTTTAATTTTTATCATGAATTAAATTTTTAAAATAAAATTATATATTTAAATAATAAAATCATAATTATTGATAATTTAAAATATTTTAAGAATATTTGCAAAATTTACTTTAAAAATAAATTTATTTAAATCTCAAAATTCAAAATATGTCACATTAATTGATATGATTATTATTATAATATTAATTTAGAATAGATGTTGGACCCGTGCATTGCACAGGCTTTTTCTCACTAGTATATATATACTAGGCGGCTTAAGCCGTGCTACGAACGGCCCAATATTAATCTTTAAAAATTTTATGTTATGAATAATTCTATAATTTAATAAAAATCTTTATTTATTTGATTGATAAATTTTAAGTTAGGCATCTATTATTATACTTAGATCGATGAAATTTGTATAACAATATTTTAAGTTGTTCAAATTCTTGTGACATTGATAATCAATTATATTTTTTAAGTAGTTTATTTTTTTAATTACTGTGATTTAAAATATTTTCCTTCTGTTTTACTAATTAGAAGTGACATAGTAAAATTATTATAATAAATACTTGTGAAATTTTTTTAAAATGATCTCATATAAGATATCAAGTTAATTTAAAATATTAAAAAATAATTTATTATTTTATATCTATTTTATCTTTTTCTATTAAACATTATTAATTTTTTAATACTTAAATAACTAATAATAATTACTTAAAGATAATATAATAAAATTACGATTAAAGCATCTAAAGCAGATATGCGGATCATGAGCAGCCTGCCTCAGCTGCTCATTGTGACGCTATCGCACATGGCTCAATATTTAAGGATAAATTTATTTTTAAAGTGGTGTTGATTAAATAATTTCAAATTGTTGAGCTAAAATAAGTTAGTATCTATATTATATAATATATTTGGATGATAGTAAATCATCTCATTAAGTATAAAGTAAATCTTTGATAAATATTACTTATGATATTTTAAAATTTTAAATGGCGTTTATTAAATGATTTTAAATTTTGTATGTAAAATAAGTCTTATATATTTGTGCGTAGCATAGTAATAATATATTATTAATTTATTGGGTCAATAAATCTTCACAAATATGTAAATTCAAAAGTTTAGAATAATAGTATATAATTACAGATATTTTTTCCATTTATAAAAGAAACGAAAAGGTTTATCATTTATTAATTCTATCTCTTAGAATTTTGTAATTCCTTTTTTATGAACTAAAATTTACTTGTTTGGTAAAATTATATTAAAGTTGGAATAGTTTTGATAATTTTCACAGATCATGACCTTTTTTATGTTTATAAAAATAATACTATTACAATTTAAGAAATTAAAATTAATTACATATTTGAATAAAATTAAGGACGTGCACACCTTTTTTAGGTAAACGTGTCAATTATTTAATTTGTGTGGAGGACAACTGCCCTTTTTCTTCTTTTTCTTTTATATTATACTTATATGTTCCCCAAACACCTTTGTTGTGTCTATGCTCCTTTCTTTAAGCTTTTAGTATGTTCTAATTATTTTTATCACTCTGCTATTCATTCTCTATGCAAAATTAAAGCATTCTCTCAAATTGATTGTTCTTTGGTATAGCTTGGTGTGCTCTCTTTCATTTATGTAAGATGATTAGATTTCTTTTCTTTTTTTCTCATCAGCCTTCTTCTTCTTAGTTAAATATTTGCGGGTCTTCTATATTGAAATATTGGAAATGGCACAAAGAATTCTGTTTTTATCTGTGTTAATAATTTCCTTCAGAAGTGTTCATCTAATTAATGTGGAAATATGGTGTGAATAGGTTATTTGCAAGTGACTTTTTATTTGTCTTGATATTTCTTGAATTTTTCATGTGTGAACGGATTCAGGACTGTAAAATTGCATATTCAAAGCAATTGCATGTGGGTGTTTTGATAATTTTTTGCTTAGATATTGTTTGAATTGTTGTTGTTCAAAGTTGCACCATCCTTAGAATCTCCATCATTGAAAAAGCCTACAGTTTATTGCATAGGCAATTGCTCCACCTCTCTCCTATTTTCATCTTTTTCCTATTTAATTTAATATGATGTTGAAGAAATCACAAAGACGGCAGGACACACAAGGAATTTCAATGAAAAGTCTTTTGGAGAGTTGTCATTTTATTCCTTGTAATAATGTAAAAGTTTTGATAAATCTCAATTTTATAAAAAAAAAACTATTTGTCATGCAATCAGCCGAAGTAGCAATTAGGATCTTTGTTCTTGCTGAGAGAACACAAATTGAAGAAAAAATTGAAGCTCAACCTCTGAAAAATTATCTTCAAGAAGACAAGCAGAAGCAGTAGAAAATTAAGGCGGTGAGAGTAAATACCCTATTAAGCAGAAGCAGCAGAAAATTAAGGCAGTGAGAGTAAATACCCTATTAAGAAGAAGCAGCAGAAAATTAAGGCAGTGAGAGTAAATACCCTATTAAAATTACCTGTTGAGATAACACAAAAAAATTTGAAGATCAGCCACCTGAAAATTTGTCTCCAAGAAGATAAGCAGAAACAGTAGAGAAAAAAGTTGTATCTGTTCAAATAGGAGTAAATCAAAAACGGTTTCTTCGAGGATAAAGAAGAGAAGCTGAGGCGGTGAGAGGGAAAATTTTATTCAAATTATCAAAATACCTTTTCATATATGAAAAAGTTAAATGGGCAGCCTTTTCTATAATAAACCAAACATATCAAGGTTTTATTATCCAAAAGTGGAAAAAAACGCATGTATATTGCATGTAGCTACAACATATTTAAGCAACAAAAAATAAGAAATACCTAAAATACCCTTAAACAAATTGTTAATTTTAAGAAGCACACATGTTGTCCATGACATGTGTGCTAACTCATGCTTATATAGAATAACTAGACGTGGTAATTATCCCAATATTGACATTAAAATTTCATAGTTACAACAAAATAAATCTAATAAAGATGACATTGTTTCTTAATGAAAGTCACTAAGGTTTACATAGTCAAATATATGGAAGAGGAATAACTATAGAATAACCAGTGAGACATCAAAATTAACGGAAAAAAAAAAGAAATAAAATTATCTGATTTCACACTTGTAGATTGATTGTATGCTGTCGTAGATATTTTTTATTTTTTTTTCACTCAATGTCCGACATCAAAATTAGAGGCCAATTAAAGTCAGATTTATGTCAGAAAGTCCCACATTGGTTAGTCGTAGATAGTTAACATACATGCTAAACGAAATTTTTCAAATGAAAGAGTTTTGGAGTTTGACACTTCGTTTTGGTTAATTTCCAAAATGAGGATTTTAACTTAAAGATTCTGCAGAACAGACTATGGCTTGTTATTGACAAATTTGTATAGTAACAAGTGGGAAAATTTTATCGTGGGAGAGGCTCACCACATCATACTTGTGGAAGGGCATTTTTTTAATAAAAAAAAGTTGTGGGTCCCACTTCTTTTGATTATCAACCAATTTTATATTCATATCCATCCTACACACCTAGCCCCCCAAACCCTCCAACCCCATCCCCAGTCGTTCTCTTTCTTTCCCTTTTGCTTTACTCCCGCTTTGTTCTTCACTATGTCCCATTATTTAACAAACATATTTTTTGTGTAATTTCTATGAAAATTGATCTAATATTTTTATGAGTTGATATAAAATTTAAATATTCGTGATAGGTTGTAATTTTTTTTGGAGTGCGCTATGAAAATATATTTCTTCCACATATATTTAATATCAGAGGCGGAGTCAGAATTTCAAGTAAGGAGATTCAATATTCAAAGAAAACTAAATTGAAGGAGGTTCAACACCTACTATAACCACATAAAAAATAATTTTAATCATGTATAAATAGTATATTTTTCCGTCGAAAAGGGTTCGGACGAACCCCTAAAGAGGATTGGCTCCGCCTTTGTTTAATATCAAAGTGACTTTTAACTTCGTAGATTTAATTATTTATGAAATGTGTGATAACAACATAGCTGATAGTTGATAAGAAAGTGAAACTCATCATTCCTTCTACCTTCATCTCTTTGTCTTTGAGGTACTCCTAAGGTCTCGAAGACAGGGGCGGAGATACCCTTGAGATAGGGGGTTAAAATGAACTCCTTCGATGGAAAATTATATTATATATACATGGCTAATTTTTTTTATAGTTATATATAGTAGATGTTGAACTACATTCAATTAGTTTGTATGTTCACTTGTGAATTTCCTTAGTAAAAATTCTGGCTCCGCCACTGCTCGAAGACATTATTAAAAAATAATAAGCTTTAATTTTTACTCTTAATAATAATGGGTGATAAACAGGCAGTTATTCGACATGCCTGCTTGTGCTTCCTGCATCAATTGCTTCAATCGTAATTTATTATTTCATCCCTAATTGATTATTATAAGTCATTTAAGTATTAAAAAATTAATAATATTTAATTTAAAAATAGAAATAAAATGATAAGTTAAAAAAAGATAAAATAAAAATAAAATAATAAATTAACTCTTGATGTTTTGTACGAGACTCATTTAAATTTTATTCACAAGTATTTTTAATAATAATTTTGTCTTATTACTTTTAATTAATTGTTATAAGTTATTTAAGACATGTCTGTTTTGTTGTTTCAATCGTAATTTTATTATATCACCCTAATTAATTTTTATCGTCATCTAAGCATTAAAAAATTAATAATATTTAATAAAAAGATAAAATACACACAAAATGATATGTCAACATAAAATATTTATTTAACTATCGAAATTATATTAGTGCCAAAGAAATTACGATAGAACAAAGAAAGACATAAAGTAACATATATTATTTAAAAATAAGAAGACACATAAACTGGGACTAAGAGAGTATTAATATTTTATTAAAAAATTATGCTAAGGACATTATAAATCACATATTTAACAACTTTAAAATATAAAAGATCTAAAATATTTAATTGACATTTGAACTTATATTAGTGTCACTTAAATTGAAATAGAAGAAAAAATATTATAAATCACAATAATTAAAAACTAAAATTATTTTAACAATTGATTATCTAAATTATATTTATGTCACATAAATTAAAATAAAAAATTAATATATATTAGACCCATGTTGAGCACGAACCTTCAATGTCTAGTTCTAATTAGAAGGGAAAAATCAACCTCCTTATAACGGAGGAAAAAAAGAAAAAAATATTGAAAAAAAGGAATAGAAAGAAGGATAGAAATATAAGTGGGTTTGAAATTTGTTAAACACCATACCCATACATGGGTGAAGAACAAAGAGGGAGCAAAGAAGAAGGGAAAGAAAGAGAACAACTAGGGATGGGGTTGGAGGGTTTGGGCAGGGGGACTGGGTGAATATAACAATTGATTGATAATCAAAAAATATAGAACCCACGGTTTTTTTCATTAAAAAAATACCCTCCCACAAGTATGATGATGTGGTGAGCCTCACCGACGATAAAATTTTCCATAACAAGTGCAACTTGCGGCTGCTCCAAATCTACCTTGTATGTATCAACATTCATTGAATAGTACACGTGGATGAATTTGGTGGTACTCACTTTCTGTTTTATATTATTTGATTTGATTCTTATATTAATACTAGCCGGCTTACGCCGTACTATGCATGACCCAATGTTGATTCTTAAAAATTTTATATTATGTATAATTCTATTATTTAATTAAAAGTTTTATTTGCTTGGTTGATAAATTCTAAGCTAGATATATAATATTATATTTAGATTGATGAAATTTATATAGCGATATTTTAAGCTGTTCAAATTTTTGTGACTTTAATAGTTAATTATATATTTTAAATAATTTAAGTTCTTAATTATTATGATTTATAATATTTTTTTCTATTCTTTTAATTAAAAGTGACATAGTAAAATTATTGTAAAAAATATTTGTGATTTTTTTTTAAGTGGCTTCATATAAGACGTCATGTTAATTTAAAATATCAAAAAATAATTGACCATTTTACGTCTTTTTTATCTTTTTTATATTAAATATTATTAATTTTTTAATACTTAAATTACTTATAATAATTAAATATGGGTAATTTAGTAAAATTACGATTGAAGTAGTTGAAACAGTCAGGTCATAAATATCTATTTTAGTTTTTTAATTAAATATTATTAATTTTTTAATATGTAAATGACTTATAATAATTACTTAAGGCTAATATAATAAAATCACGATTGAAAAAGCTGAGGCAGGCATGTCAAACATGAGCAGCTTGCTTCAGTTGCTTATTGTGACTTCTTATATAGGATATTAATAATATAATTTTTTTAATGCTTAAATAACCATAATAAGTAATTAGAGATGATATAGTAAAATCACGATTGAAGCCCCAAAGCAGACATGTATTAAAAGTGCTATAACATAATAAATATAAAAAATCAACCTGAGTGAGCCTCATATAAGATGTCAAGCTAATTTAAAACATCAAGAGTTAATTTATTATTTTATGTCTATTTTATCTTCTTTTATTAAATACTATTAATTTTTTAATTCTTAGACAATTTATAATAACTAATTAGGGGCGATATGGTAAAATTACGGTTGAAACAGCTGAAGCAGACATGTCAGAAATATTTATTTTACTTATTTGTATTAAATATTACTCCCTCCATTCCATTTTATGTATCGCCATTTGACCGGGCACGGAGTTTAAGAAAAAAGGGAAGACTTGGTAAAGTTTACCAAATTATCCTTTATCCAAAAAATGTGTCAATATCTTTTTTTTTAATTAAGTGGGACCAATAAGGATAAAAAAGTAATTGTGTCTTTAAAAAGTTGCCTAATAAGGAAAGGCGACACTTATTTTGGGACGGACTAAAAAGAAAATGATGACACATAATTTGGGACGGAGGGAGTATTATTTTTCTAATATGTAAATGACTTATAATAATTAATTAGGAATGATACAGTAAAAATATGGTTGAGGCAGCTGAAGCAGGCATGTCGACCTCTGCTCCATCTATCCCACTTTAATTGTTGTTTTAATTTTTTTTTTCACGTTTATTAGACAAAATAATAAATACAAATATAATTTACTAAGCTACCCTTTTTATTAATTTTTTTTTTAAAGAGTCGAGTACAATTAAAAAAGAAAACTTTTTTAATGTGAAGCATAAAGTTGGAAATAACTATCAATTTTAATTTTGAATTTGTAAAGTAATAATTTCTTTAAGTTAAAACAATATTAAAATGAGACAGATAAAATAGTCAATATTTTTTAATGGAAAAAATATACAAAATTATAGATCTATAATTACTAAAAATGGAGTTGCCCGAAAAATTTGGGACCTAAAGCATCGACTTTAGTTGCTTCATGCTAAAGCTGACCTTGCTTTGATAGCGGAACTTTTTTATGCTATTAATGTATTTTGAGGGGTTATTTGTCTTATATTTTTAGGTTGCTAATGACATTGATAGTCAATTATATTTTTTAAAATAATTTAAGTTCTTAATTATTGTGATTTATAATTTATTTTTTTCTATTCTACTAATTAGAAGTGGCATAGTAAAATTATTGTAAAAAATATTTGTGAATTTTTTTTAAGTGGTTCCATATAAGACGTCATGTTAATTTAAAACATCAAAAAATAATTTATCATTTTACGTCTATTTTACACTTTTTATTAAATATTATTAATTTTTTAATACTTAAATTACTTATAATAATTAAATATGGGTAATTTAGTAAAATTACGATTGAAATAGTTGAAACAGCCAGGTCATAAATATCTATTTTAGTTTTTTAATTACATATTATTAATTTTACTTATATATAAGAGGGAGTTTAATATTTTTAATGCTTAAATAACCATAATAAGTAATTTGAGATGATATAGTAAAATCACAATTGAAGCCGCAAAGCAGACATGTATTAAAAGTGATATAACATAATAACTATAAAAAATTACTTGTGAAATTAACCTGAGTGAGCCTCATATAAGATGTCAAGCTAATTTAAAACATCAAGAGTTAATTTATTATTTTATGTCTATTTTATCTTATTTATTAAATACTATTAATTTTTTAATACTTAGATAATTTATAATAATTAATTAGGGGTGATATGGTAAAATTACGATTGAAGCTGCTGAAGCAGACATGTCAGAAATGTTTATTTTACTTATTCATATTAAATATTATTAATTTTCTGATACGTAAATAACTTATACTAATTAATTAGAGGTGATACAGTAAAAACATGGTTGAAGCAACTGAAGTAGGGATGTCGATCTGTTGCTTGCTTCAGCACCCAAACTCCCTCTTATATATAAGTAATATATTATTATTTTTTATTTATCCATTTTAGTATATCTAGAGAAATTTGTAATTGTTTCTCTTAGACAAAACTACTAGTTGTAACTTTTTCTGGCTTATATATATACTAGACTAGATATTGTAGCTCGTGCCAGCACGGGCCCAACATATGTTATTTACGTTATCTCAATTTATGTAGCACAAATAGCATTTGGAGTGTCAATCAAATTTTTAAATAATTTAAGTTGCTAATCATTGTGATTTATAGTATCTTTTATGTAATTTAGTAATTTATATTACTCGTTTTGTCCCAATTTTAGAATTTAGTGAGTCAGTCAGTTTTTTTTTACCAATATATTCTTTTAAAATATTTTAAGTTGTTAATCTTTGTGATTTTAGTATCTTTTAATGTAATTTCAAATAATTTATGTTACTTGCTTTATCGCAACTTATGTGATACTATTAGAATTTTAAAAGTCAATCATATTTTTTACTATATGTTTTTAAAATATTATAAGATGTTAATAGTTATGACTTATAATTATTTTTTTGCATAATTTTTAAATATATAATATTTTATCAAAATAATAAATAAATTAAAATAAATAAAGTACTAAATTTTTAAAACATGTTAAATTAGAAAACATCATTTGGATCAACAAATTACTAAATTAAAACAATAAAACATACAAATTATAAAATGTCAAAACTATCCAGAATTTACGTGACACAAATATAATTTAGATAATCAATCAGATTCTTAATATGTTTTTAAATATTTTAAATTGTTAGCTATTGTAATTTATAATATTTTTTTATGTAATTTTCAAATAATATATGTTACTCTCCTTTTTCAAATTTTTGTGGCATTGATATCCAATTATATTCTTAAAATAATTTAAGTTTTTAATTATTATGATTATAATACTTTTTCTTCTATTCCAATTTAAGTAGCATTGAAATAAATTCGAGAGTCAACCAAATTTTATGATTGAAGCAACGAAGTGGATATGTCCTAAATGACTTATAATACCTAATTAGAACTGATATAACAAAATTACTATGAAAAAATATTTGTGAAAAAAAATTAAATGAGTCTCATATAAGATGTCATGTTAATTTAAAACATCAAGAATTAATTTATTATTTTATGTTAATTTTATTTTTTAAAAATATTATTAAATTTTTAATACCAAAATGACTTATAATAATTAATTAGGGATGATATAGTAAAATTACGGTTGAAGTAGCTGAAGTGGACATGTCATAAATGTCTATTTTATCTTTTTTTATTAAATATTATTAATTTTCTTATATGTAAATGTCTTACAATAATTAATTAGGGGTAATATAGTAAAATCATGGAGCAAACATACTTGTGAATTTTTTTAAATAAGTCTCATATAAGATGTCCTATTAATTTAAAATATCAAGAATTGATTTATCATTTATATCTATTTTATTATTTATTAAATATTATTAACTTTTTAATACCTAAATGACTTATAATAATTAATTTGAGGTGATATAATAAAACTACGGTTTAAGCAGCTGAAACAGACATGTCATAAATGTCTATCTTACCTTTTTTAATTAAGTATTATTAATTTTATTATATATAAATGATTTAAAATAATTAATTAGGGATAATATAGTAAAATCACGGAGCAGGTGAAAAAGCAGGCATGTTGACGAAGAGCTACCTGCTTCTTCGCTTTTATTAATAGTAGTAATAACTAGATAACTATTCACGTGCTTTGCACGGGCCCAACGTGAAAGCCAACGTATAATTCCTATGTTTGTCTCAAACAATGAAATTAAAGAACATGAATCTACATAATAATATGATAGGGCACAACATTATAGATATTTTGAGCACCAAAATTTGACACTACGCACCATAAGGCACGAAATGTAAATATAAATGAACATCGACTTAAAACTATAATTTTTAATATAATAACTATTTGAAGTACTCGCTAAGGAGCCAAGTTTTACAAGATAGTTATGTACAATTTTTTTAAGAAAGTGTGATGCATCGTGTAGTCGGTTATTTTGATTGTTGATGATAAGATTGAGACCTGTTATGAAAGATAGAGAAGATGTAGAATTAGTATTCATAGGATTATGCGATTAAAAAAAAGATTAAATAAAAGTTGGTTGAAATGGTCGTGCACATATATATATATATATGAAAGTAAGTGTATAACTACTCAAGTAAAAGGCACAAATATAAGTAAAACTGTCACTTTTTTTCTTATGCAATGTTTGATTCGATGTATTAAAAATAACATGAATTACATAATTTCTAAAAATTTTTTTTTTTTACATAATACCCTCAATATATATGTTGATAAGGATGCGATTTTTTTTTTCCGATGGATAATAGTGTCTTTAATCATGTTAATACATGCATTAGATCCATTGCATTACTAATGCCATGGATTTTGAGGTATTAATAATACACACATCAATACTCAATAGAGTGTATAACTAATGCAAGAATTAGTTATACATAGGGTGAAAAGATATACCAAATAAGGTACTACTAATACACATTAAACTAATGCATGCATTAACTTTCTAATACACTCTACCAAGCGACCCCTTAGAGTTTAGAGATTGAAACCAAAATGGTACATAGAATGTATATCTCATCCATTCAACACATGATTTTCATCTCATATTTATTTTCTTATTAGAGCAATAGATGCAACAAGTAAAAAAGTAGCATTCCAACAAGAACGCCAACAATTGCATCATTTGCTTGACATGGTCTGCTTAAATGATGTAAAAGAATAGAATAAGCATAGAGGAGTACAATTTCTTTCATATAGTACTCGTAACATATGACGATACCACAAAATATATAAGCTAAAATGCAGTAGTATTTCCATTTTGATAGTAAATCTTCAGTACTTTTAAAGATTAGATGAGATTTTATATCAAACCTGTAAATCTTCCTTAGGGAGAAGGATCAGGGAAACATCGTATCGAGTAGTGAACTCTAATAATCTAGAATTACCATGTGGTAATGCATGATAACCGAGACATGTAGTCTGATGTGCTGGATATTAATAGTTGTTGTAGAAGTTTTCTAGTACCTCGATGTTAAAGTGGCGTTTAGCAGAATTTGAATCTGGAGCTCTAATTAGCAAGTAGAGCTTCTTCACATTTGGCTGGACTCTGAGCATCTTTTCGGAGAGAACTACAAGAGTCGACAATAGAAGTAGTAGCAACACTAATATTATTCACAAAGGATTACTGTACAACCTAAAGGAGAGAAATAGAAAAAGTACTCTTTGCTAATGCTAGGTAGCCAGTTACGCCAATGATGAAAATGGTCTTACTCTCGAGAAGCTGGAGGCCAATGCTGCGCGATTTCATTGCACTATAAATATTTAAATATGAGATATTATCAGGTTGCCAGTACTGGAAATGGATAACTATTTATTGTGGGAAAATTATACTTCCTACTCAGTGTTGGATATCTAATTTATGCCTGACTAATTCAAATTTGCATCGAAAAGTGTCAATAATTGCAAAAATAAACATACAAAGAACATTTGATAACAATATACACAATTGCATGAGATGAATCAGCGAAACTAAACAGAATAATTTAAGCAATTACATGAGATGAATTAGCGAAATTGAACAAAGAACAACTGATAACAATTTAAGTAATTAAGTAAGAAGAATAGAGAAATTAACAAAAGAGGAGAAAAATAGATGACAATAACCAAATCAAGAAGAGAAGTAGCGGGTTTGGCTGAATACAACATTTGTCAAAATAATTCACACGCGTAAGCTTTTTAGTGAACAAAAATGAAGCGAAGAAACAAAAATTGTGGCAAAGCTTTTGTGATGGCATCTGATGCAAAGGCTGATTGAGTGGATAAAAAAGAAACTTAGGGAATACATTAATTCTCATGTCATATGTAGTTGCAAAAAACTCTTTAACTGCACAACATGCTTTATTCGACTATTATGGACTGCGTACACTTACCCCCTCATACTTTATTTTATGGCAATACACTGCTATCGTGTTGTTGTTGCCAATCGATAGATATGACTCCACTCAAGCTCTTTATTAAGAAAGTAATTTTTGACCCAACTACAATCCAAAAGAGATTCAAATCTACAGGTATCTAATTAAAAATCTAAGCAATGATATCATGTACAATAACAGGACAATTTGAACTTTCCACTTTGTTCACGTATATTTGTTGCTGGTTTTACATGTTTTTGCACAGTTGATCAAACTTAACCTTTGTACTTGTTCCCTATGCTTATATTAACTTCTTGTTCTCTATGCTCATATTAACTTCTATTAGAATGGAAAAATCCAAATAAACCCAGAAGGCGAAAAAGCAATAATCATCCCGATAAAGCCAAAAAGTTTAAACCCAGAAAGCGAAAAAGCAATAATCAAAAACTAAAAATGGTATAATATAAAATATTTTGGTGAGAAAACATACCCCAAAAGCAGTAGAGAGGTTGAATTCTCTTTTGTTTTGTTTAAAATGACAGAGGAGAAGGAGTGGAATAACCATAGAAAGAGATGGAGGCATTGACACTTATTTTCTAATAACTTGTAGTTGCTATACGTATATAACTCATTCTCCGCTAGAATGCTTTCCCCCTTTCCACACTGTCCAAATAGAGGATTCATAACTGATTTAACTGTTTAAAGCTTCGATGCATATTTTCCTGTGTGCTACTTGAAGGGATGGAAGTCTGGACGCTATCTTGTTTGGAAGTATGACAATTAAAACCTTATAGCTAATCAAAAACAACAAAGATAACCATCTCTTGAGGGTTGTTGGGCTTCTCATAATTTTAGAATAGACACCGGAAAGCAGAGTAACCCATGTTTTCTTCTAAAAAAGACACTACAGTGATGAGCCTTTCTGTAATTTTTGGTTAATATTGAAAGAAAGAATAGGAGGCTGTTCCAAAGGAACATAAAAAGTATAAATCAATCTTCTGCTCATGTATTTTTTGGGTGGAAGGAGATAAAAAAGGGTCAGCGCAGTAGATGATTGGCATAGCAAGAGTGTTAACTGTAGTTTAGTACCCTGCGAACTTGGGGTTTGTAACGCCCCAAAACGGGTCCCGAGATGTCAAACGATAATCAAGACTACGAGTAGCCTTAGGCTAACCCTGTAAGCCATCTACTAAATCTGAAACTCATAAAGAGAGAAATGTAAACATATGATTAACCTAGTATGCGGAATTCTGTCTGAGCTAAACTGAAATTATCTGAATATAATGTCTGAAAATATTAGACTCAAAGTCTGATAAAGAAATACTGAAAATCTGAACTATGTCTAGCAGTCTGACAAGCCTTTACTATTAAAAACTAGAGAGTCATTGAGACAAACCCTCAGCTGATTCGAACTGTCTGAAATTACTGAATCATCTATATTAATAAGCTAAAAAACTGAAGGACTGAGTCCCGAAACTATGAGGACTTACCAACTATCGGATGTAGATGGAGATGCTTGAAATCACTCACTACTGAAACTGAGTGCCTAAACCTACATTATGAGACAATGTAGCATATAGACGTATATGTGTGTAACACCTCGATTAATTTTAAAATTTAATTTAATATTTTAGATGAGTATAACTCTTAATCCATAGAGATTTATTTGGTACATATATTTTTAAAAAATTTATACTTGGTGTGTATATATATGTGTGTGTACAAATATAAATATAGTATATGCAATGTGTATGGTTGTGGCTGGTTGGTTAACAGCTAAATGAGAGGTTTTTATCTAATATGTATGTATATATGTATGTATATATATATATATGATGCAGTGGGGACCACTTTAAACTCTTTCTAAAAAGAATAGTTGTGACTTAAAGGGAAAAAAATAAATTTTCTTTACTTGGCCATGTCTTCCAGAGTACGGTTCAACCTAGGGAAATCCTTTTGTTTCCCTTTTATTTGCTCAGCAAATTTTCTAGAAAAATGGGGAATAAATAAAGAACATAATAGTACTAGTACCTAAAGAGAAGAGTAGCCAGGGTCTCTTCTCTCTTCCGTTTTCTTTTCATTTTCTTCCAATATCAAGGGATTGTTTTCAAATCTATGGTTAGGATGAAACCCAAAAGGTAAATTCTCTACCCCTTTTTTGAGTTTAATTATTGATAAGTATTTGAGGATATTTAATTTGGCTCTTTCTACTAGCTCTTCAAATGGGTTAAATTAGTTAAGGTTCTAAAAAAAAAAAAAAGAGGGTAAAAATTAAAATTGGATAGAATTGATGGAATTATGTGCAAAGTGAGCTATTTGGTAGTGAAGTAAGTTGTTCTACACATGGATATGTTTGTAGAATTTTCTTCATTAAGGATAAGAGTTGTTAATTGTCTAAGCACTATTGTTGAAGGTTGTGGAGCTTTATGTCCACTAGGCATTCTATAAAATATCGTAGTGATCCAATTATTTAATTTCATAGTTAAGTATGACGTGAATAGATTATGGCTCTGTGATTGAATCTTTGAAGTCGTTTGGAACCCGCAAATCTACTTTATCTATGAAGTCCTTGAAATTTTCTACCGTAAGATAAAGGGGCAACTCGTTGTATATTGTGGAGCCCAAAATTGAGGTATGTCAAGCTAAAACCTCCTTCGCCTTTAAGGAACGAATGGTAAGCATTTGTTTCTCTAAAAAATAGCCGATATAGTCTACTTGATAAATATGAATAGGGTTTTCAATTTCTATATGCCAAACGCATGACCGCATACCTTTTTCATTCGAAATTACACGCATTGATGCTTCTTGCGTTAAATTGTTAAGGTCAAAATATTTGTACTACTCCTGCCAAGTTAAGTATCTATAGGGTTTGTTCGTCTTCATTAGAAATTCTTAGAAGTTACCTAGTATATCTTCATATGCTATAGATTATAATAAATGGCCATATTTTAGTCGTACTAATATATTAGATCACATAGCGATATATTCATATAATGATATAAAGTACAAACATTGTAATAGTTTGGTACTATCAAATAAATCAGTTGTATATTGAAAGCACTACTCAAATAAATAAATAATATTTGTTGTAATATATAATTGCATAGGCCTATGAAGCACTATTTGATAAAAGTTAATGACGGGAGGGTATTCATAGGTTTGGCTTGGCACACGCGTGACGAAATTCTATGCACGGAATTGAGACCAAACCACTATAGCGAGCCTGAATGCATGGCGTACCTGCCCTTGTGGCATCATTTGTATTTGGAGTCGGTTGGACTAGTTCCCCTGACTCGAGCCAATATATGACACATATGGCCTGTGGGAAGACCCTTATAGTGAGTCCCAAAAAGGGGCATACCCTGCATCAGACCGCAATTACAGTTATACGTATAACATTGTAGTCAGGAGTATCTAGGTAACACAGATGATACACTTGACATAGAGTGCCCCATATGATTATTTGTATTAAAAGAAGGCACACGACATACGTATAAGTTATAGTGATAGTTATATGATATAACTTATTAACTTATCATATAACCATTTATGAATAAATCATCGTTATTTATGAATAAATGGTTATATGATAAGTTAATAAGTTAAATACATAGGTAACAATCTTATATAGTGTATTTGTCACCTGTTCTTTGATAAGTTATAGTTTCATATAAGATGTTCTAGTATTCAGTCATCCGCAGTTGCTCATTCTATTGTTTGACTCATTGAGCATCCTTATACATTTAATTATTATTCTGTATGCTTTACATACTAGTACATATTTTATATGTAATAACGTCCCTATGTTTGGGGGCACTATGTTTCTGTAAATACTGGATCAGATGTATCGATGAGAAGACTTTTATACTAGGCACTCATCCGTATTCAGCAAAGCAGTCGGTGAGCTCCTCTCTTACCTAAAGTGAATAAACGTCTAGTTCTTTTTAATTATGTGTTCGGTTATAGTTTGGGTAAGTTGGGGTCCTGCCCCAACCAACTTCTTTGGTACAGTTACAATTTCTCTTAGAGGCTTCGTAGACAGTGTTTAGTTATCATACGTGGTTATATTTGTACATATCCTCTTATCATTGTTTGTAAATTTTAACTCCTCCGCACAGTATATATGTCATCCACATAGCTGACACTCATACAGTTCTTGTCCGCCATGCCTAGGCTTGGCTAGGAGCGTGACAAAAATGGTATTAGAGCCCTAGGTTTAAGGTGTCCTAGGGAGTCTACGAAGTTGTGTCTAGTAGAGCCTCACTTATGGATGTGTTGTGCACCATATTTATAATGAGGGATATGATTGGGCATTTAGGATTTTTGACCTTTTTTCAAGATCTAGATCGTGCGACAAAGTTAATTTATAAAGAGTCATTTCTGATTGACATTCTACTTAATTGCCCTACGGATTCACCCTATTAATGGCAACCTCAAATCAGGCCAATGAATCAGATACTAGTATTTCCAACAGGAAGTTTATAGCTAAAAGCTCGGCCACGGACTTAAACTAAGATTTGAAATAGTTTGGTGAGTTTAAGCCTTCAAGTTCATACTTGCTTGTAGAATAAAGGTTTATAGAGATTCAGGTGGACTTACCATTATAATTACATAAGTGTTGGTTATTTCAGTAGGACCTATAGGGAGATTACTCATATGATTATTCAGTTAACGGTTGTTTAACTACAGACATAGAAAGCGACATATGCCGACATAAATGCTGCAAAGAATGGATTTTCAAGTTTGAAAGCTTCGCCGCGTGATCCCTTTAGTACTTATAGAATTTGAGTACATGGAGAATGTTTAGTATTTTCTAGGTAATATACTCATAAGTTTTGGGATAACGTATACTTTCAGCGTAGAGGCAATCAAATTGGGTCTTTATGAGTTTAAGATACACTAATAGCTTTTATTATTAGGTAAATGTACCTCGTCAATGTTAATTAAAGATATCCCTGACTGGTCAACTAGGCAAAGATGCTTTATAATATATTTTTCAGGCGAATACACGGATCATCCCCATAGAATACGTGCATTTGATTATGTCGAGTAGGAAATGACCTGCATATTTGAATCCTTGGTAGGCTAGCAAGTTCAGGGATAAGTGCTATTATTTTGTAGGAATATATGGGCAGGGATTACCCCATTGTGATTTGTTTCAAAAAAAAAACAGCAATAGTGTGTGGTCAAAGGTTAGAGTTGGAAATATCGAGGAGCTAGACATAAATTAAGAGTTATCATTTATGCCTAAAATAGATCAAAAGACAGTATTGATTAATTGATTATAAGAAGGAAATTGTTACATTTGAAGAATCGTAAAATATTATTTGAACATCTTAGACTACGTATATATATGAAATAGCGTGCCTAGTTAGAATATGACATTTATGATTTTTTTTTATATAGAAAGAGAATTATATAAATTTAGTGGGTTGTGGTGATATATCGTGAGAAATAATATTAGTATCACTTTGAAGTTTGGTACCCTTTTTATACAATAGTGGAAGTTGGCAGTCAATTAGTAGGCCCCCTCGATAAGAAATACATTGATCTAGAACGTTGCTTGAGAATACACTTGCGTAGGAGGACAAGAATATATCTAGAGATGTATAGATTGCCAATAGTAGATTATAGATGTCTTAAGATATAACAGTTATTTATTCACTTGATTTCACACGATCGTACTCATTTGTTAGGTATCTTTGCAGCCTAACTAGATACTTCTTGGGTATTGATGAAGTTTATAAGATTTTCTTCCGAAGGAAAGAATGAAATATATGTGTTCACCTGATACATGTTCATCATAAACTTACTAATCACAGCTTGGCTTAGAAAAATATAGGATTACCCTTAAATATATTTTTGTTCATTTTTATTTTTTTTATATGATTATAGAAATTTTGCCAAGCATAGTTGAATCTCAGTTGTTAAGTCCAAGGTGACTAATCTTTAGGTGTCATAGAGAGATAGAAGAATGAATCTATAAGTATACGGTAAACAAGAATTTTTGGGTTACGTTGTCTTTAGCATCCCGCTTATCCATTTGTCCACCAATTTATATGAGCTATTGGATAACAAGTTCCATGATGTGGCACCTGATATTGATAGAAGCAAAACGGTTTAACTTGCTACTCTAGTAAGAGGTTTATAAAGTATTACCCTCTGTCATTTTCCTATTAGATAACTAAATAAACTAATAGTAATAGTGTCCAGTTCTTGTGTTCGAACATATATGAAGGAGGATATTCTAGGACTAAAAGAAAGGATAACCAGGTTACATAGACCACGCTCCCTCTTACAAAAATATAGGAGAATATGGATAGTAGTAGCCTTAGTGTTATTTGAAACTAGCAGAAGTATGCTCGTACAAAAATTAGGACTAGATGACTCTATGAAATTTCTCATAGGTTACAAAGGGTATAGATCTCAACAAGATTAAGTTGTCATGAATTCAATATGTATATGTTATAGATAACTTGCTTGCAGGATTATATGTATTGCGTGTATGGTAACTTAATTGTTTACGTACTACTTATTTTCATAGGTTATTAGTATTTGTTATTCGTTTATGAGGGGTTAGTTATATACATGTTATTTATAATATAGATTCTTGTTTATAGGTTTTACATATTTTGTGAATCATTGTTTATATATTACATGTTTTATATAGAACGTGCTTATAAGTTTGGTTCATAAAGTGTTGATGCACAAATTACATATTTCAAAGAAAATTTGATTATAGTCTACATGCATGCTCATTAGTGGCTATTCATTCAAGGTCCTAGGGTTATTATTTACACGTCACAATCGTCATATGTTGTTTGTTTGTACGTCACATATTCTAAAAGCATAATTGTTTAAGTGTTATACATTTCATGAGTTTATATGATTAGAATGTAAAGTTTTATTGCTCATATGATAGATATTTAATTCTTATAGGTTATAGATGTATCTTCTCAAAGATTATATTTCGCATGCTCATAGGTCATAATCAAGTTATTTACATATTATGAGTTTTCATAACGTTAAAATTTATGTATCAAGCACTTCCATAGTTTACTTGTTTACATAAGGATACGATAAATGTTACGATATAGTTCATTTATCTACATGTTATGTATATATCCTAGATTGTTTTCATAGCTTATGGGTTGGATAAATTATTTGTTTATATGTGGTATAGTTATTTGGATATCATATGTTTCTGAGGGTATGCATTTAAGAGTATCAAGGGTCTATTTGTTTGCATGATATACAGTTTTTTTGTTTATGTGTAAATATTCATCTATGAGTTTTATAATGGAGACATTTAGGGGTTATGATTAGCTTACCTGCTCGTTATGTACTTTTACAATTCTAGAACCCATGTACTAGGTGCTCTTATATTATATCTTCCTATAGATCAGAAGTAACTTATTATATGTTATATGTTTCACTTTTTATAGCGGCATGTATTAGGTATTAAGATTATACCCGTCTATATAAGCAAATGATAGAGTTCGTGCTCTAGTTCATCTATTCATATGCTAGTTTTTTTTGTTTAGCCCACATGTTAATAGATTTCAGAGTTTACTTGCACATTGATTACATGTTCCTATATTTTACTATTTCATAAGTTACACATCTGCCAAAATTTATATATTTATAAGTCAAAAGTCTTTTTTGTGGCTTAGATATCTATATGAGCACATGCACTTCATGCTTATTTGCTAACGTGTTACAGTTACTATATGATTTCATTGATTAGACGGGTATTACCTAGGAAAGGCATTACATGGCTCCATAAAATCGACAAGCTAAGCTCTAAGTGTATAAGAAAAAGTAAATGATGTATGACTCTTATATTAATATACAGAGACAATCCAGTTGGCTTAAGTGTGATGATAGCCTCCAGATAGAGCTATAGTGCACCCAACATTTCTTATGTGTATACCATCCTAACATTTTGAGGATATGTTTTATACTTATTCTCCCTGAAATCTGAACTGTTTTGCTCTGGTGAGTTATTTAATACAAGGGCAGAAGGCGAGATACTTAACTTATTTTAAGAACCATCTGAACGTACATGATGCGTAACTATGATTCTAGAAACTTGCATAAATACATCTTTGAAATGCAGAGTATAAGGTAAGTTATCGTATTATTTATAGCTATCATTCAATTATAAGGCCAAATGGAGCCTCGTGTATTATTTGTTGGATATTATCTTTGTCGTGACATTCTGTGAAGCGTATGTGTATATAATTTGGCTTGTCTTTGTCGTGACGATTTGTGAAACGTATGTGTATGTAATTTGGCTTGTCTTTGTTGTGACGCTCTGTGAAGCGTAGTTGTATATGTTTTGGCTAGATGACAGGTTCCCAGTAGGCCTATTTATAAGGAAAACTCTGTCGAAATTTTTAAAAAATTTAGGAGTTAGCCAAATTTTAATACCTTAAGATAGATTAAGGGAAGTGAAAGTTGAGTAAAGGATCCCCTGAATGTTTTGGGTATTGTAAAAGTCAAAGTATGGTACACGCATCATTCGAGGAGGAATGATCCTAAGTGGGGGAGATTGTAACACCTCGATTAATTTTAAAATTTAATTTAATATTTTAGATGAGTATAACTCTTAATCCATAGAGATTTATTTGGTACATATATTTTAAAAAAAATTATACTTGGTGAGTATATATATGTGTGTACGTATGTAAATATAGTATATGCAATGTGTATGGTTATGGCAGATTGGTTAACAACTAAATGAGAGATTTTTATCTAATATGTATGTATATATATATATATATATATATATATTTGATGCAGTGAGGACCTCTTTAAACTCTTTTTAAAAAGAATAGTTGTGAATTAAAGGGAAAAAACTGAATTTTCTTTACTTGGCCATGTCTTCCAGAGTACGTTTCAACCTAGGGAAATCCTTTTGTTTCCCTTTACTTTGCTCAACAAATTTGCAAGAAAATTGGGGAATAAATAAAGAACATAATAGTACTAGTACCTAAAGAGAAGAGTAGCCAAGGTCCCTTCTCTCTTCCGTTTCCTTTTCATTTTCTTCCGACATTAAGGGATTGTTTTCAAATCTATGGTTAGGATGAACCCCAAAAGGTAAATTCTCTACTCCTTTCTTGAGTTTAATTATTGATAAGTATTTGAGGATATTTAATTTGTCTCTTTGTACTAGCTCTTCAAATGGGTTAAATAAGTTAGGGTTCTAAAAATAATAAAAGAGGGAAAAAGTTAAAATTGGATAGAATTGATGGAATTATGTGCAAAGTGAGCTATTTGGAAGTGAAGCAAGTTGTTCTATACATGGATATTTGTAGAATTTTCTTGATTAAGGATAAGAGTTGTTAATTGTCTAAGTACTATTGTTGAAGGTTGTGGAGATTTATGTCCACTAGGCGTTCGATAAAATGTCGTAGTGATCCAATTATTTAATTTCATAGTTAAGTATGACGTGAATAAATTATGGCTCTGTAGATTGAATCTTTGGAGTCGTTTCAAACCCTCAAATCTACTTTATTTATGAAGTCCTCGAAATTTCCTACCGTAAGATAAAGAGTCAGCTCGTTGTATATTGTGGAACCCAGAATTGAGGTATGTAAAGCTAAAACCTCCTTCACCTTTAAGGAACGACCTGTAAGCATTTGTTTCTCCAAAAAAATAGCCAATATAGTCTACTTGATATATGTGAATAGGGTTTTCAATTTCTATATGCCAAACACATGGCCACATATCTTTTTCATTCAAAATTACGCACATTCATGTTTCTTGCATCAAATTGTTGAGGTCAAAATATTTGTGCTACTCCCGCCAAGTTAAGTATCTATAGAGTTTGTTCGTCTTCATTAGAAATTCTTAGAAGTCACCTAGTATACCGTCATATGCTATAGATTATAATAAATGGCCATATTTTAGTCGTACTAATATATTAGATCGCATAACAATATAGTCATATAATGATATAAAGTACAAACGTTGTAATAGTTTGGTACTATCAAATAAATCAGTTGTATATTGAAAGCACTACTCAAATAAATAAATAATATTTGCCGTAATATATACTTGCATAGGCCTATGAAGCACTATTTGATAAAAGTTAACGACGGAAGGGTATTTTTAGGTTTGGCTTGGCACACGCGCGATGAAATTCTATGCAAAGAATTGAGACCAACCCACTATAGCGAACCTGAATGTGTGGCGTACCTACCCTTGTGGCATCATTTGTATTTGGAGTCGGTTGGACTAGTTCCCCTGACTCAATCCAATATATGGCACATATGGCCTGTGAGAAGACCCTTATAGTGAGTCCCAAGGAGGGGCATACCCTGCATCAGACCGTGATTACAGTTATATGTATAACATCATAGTCAGGAGTATCTAGGTAACACATATGGTACACTTGACATAGAGTGCCCTTGGTGGGCCATCATATGATTATTTGTATTAAAAGTAGGCACAAGACATCACTTAGGCAAATTGCTAGGCCCTTAATAACGATGATTTATTCATAAGTTGTTATATGATAAGTTAATAAGGTAAATACATAGGTAACAATCTTATATGGTGTATTTGTCACCAGTTCTTTCATAAGTTATAGTTTCATATAAGAGGTTCTAGTATGCAGTCATCTGCAGTTGCTCATTCTATTGTTTGACTCATTGAGCATTCTTATACGTTTAATTGTTATTCTATCTGCTTTACATACTAGTACATATTTTATATGTACTAACGTCCCTACGTTTGGGGGCACTATGTTTCTGTAAATACAGGATCAAATGTATCGATGAGCAAACTTCTATACTAGGCACTCGTCTGTATTCAACAAAGTAGTCGGTGAGCTCCTCTCTTACCTCGAGCGAATAAACATCTAGTACTTTTTAATTATGTTTTCGGTTATAGTTTGGGTAAGTTGGGGTCCTGCCCCGACCACCTTCTTCGGTACAGTTACAATTTCTCTTAGAGGCTTCGTAGATAGTGTTTAGTTGTCATACGTGGTCGCAGTTATAGATAGCCCCTTATCATTATTTGTAAATTATAACTCCTCCACACAGTATATATGTCAGCCACATAGCTGACACTCATACGGTTCTTGTCCGCTATGCCTAGGCTAGGCTTAGGGCGTGACAATGTGGATAAGTACTTTTGGATTGTACTGAGTATATAAGGGTGAATGTACAAGTAAATCAATATCTCAATATTATTATAAATTTGTAAAGAATGCATGCTAAATTTAGATGACTCACATAAGCTGGAATATCTGAAAACTGAAAATCATAATCATGAATAGCAAAATATGTTACATAGATCTAGTGAGTCATAACATTTAGTTTCTAAAAGTTGTACTTGTATTCTACCTTTAAATCATGTTGTCTAAGTGTAGAAAGGACTCACTTTTATATCTGAAAGCTGACATCTGTAACTAATGCCTCATATAAAGCAGTGTCTGAATAAAATTTGTGAGCCTTTACACTTAGTTTTTAAAAGCTTTTCTGTTATTCTTTACTCTTTTCTGTAAGCTGTAGGGAGGTTCTTCTAATCGACATACACTATGTGAGCTATCATAGTGTCCAACATCTAGTTCCCTTATGGAAAAACCTCACGATGGGGAGAGATGTCATATTCTTTTCAAGAAGTATAACCTAATCTAAGTGATCATATCTGTATCTGTCATTCATATAGAAATGGGAAAAATCTAATATTCTGAACCTACGTTGGCTCGTAGTTCTGGGGCATGTAAATATACCCAACTCGATGCTAAATACTACTCCCTTTAATTTGTATGCTCATTTTGTAGGAAATCCACTTTTAAAAACTAATAAAAGGGTTTACAATGAAAACCTCTTGTAAATCTATTTACTATAAACTGTAGCTAAATCTGTAAAGTGAATTCCATATCTAAGTTGTGATCAAAAGATCAAATCTTTGTTCTACAACTGAATATAACAAATCATGGGAT
The DNA here is from genome assembly GCA_030864215.1 of Capsicum pubescens. Lineage (NCBI taxonomy): Eukaryota > Viridiplantae > Streptophyta > Magnoliopsida > Solanales > Solanaceae > Capsicum > Capsicum pubescens. The sequence continues at coordinate 219,045,866 of CM061542.1, read as the reverse complement.
GCTTAAAAGCATAATCCTCTTGAAATAACAACATTCAAACTAGGGCTAATAACCCATGTATCTATTTCATGTCAAATCATCATAAAACTCATGCTAAGTAATGAAAATATTGATAATTCAAGTCTAAATCTGGAAATTTCTGCAATACGTATAAAAATACGAAAGTAGTCATGCAATTTAACATCTAAATCAGTTGAAATCTCATAATCTTGCAAATAACAATGTTGGGTATGGAACCCTAATTTTAAAATCGTGGGTAATCATACAAAATCATGTAACTTTGTAATTAAAAGTTAGTTTTGGGTACAAGGATGAAAGAATTATCCTTGTTGAAAACCCCACATACCTTAATTGATGATTAGACGAAGAAACTTGAACTTTGAGTTCCTATTTGTGCTCTTGAAGATTGATTCTTGAAGTTCTTGAATTGAGAATCTTTAATTTTGAGCTATCTTGGAAAAAGATTGGTGGAATTTGGATGTCTTGAGAATGAAAGTTTGATGTTCTAGGGTTTCTTTGAGAGAAAGTTGATGAAAAGTGAGCATAATAGGCTTAGAATAGATTTAATCCTCAGTTATTCACGATTTGGGGGCTTGAAAAAAAGACTAAATTGTCCTTTTAAAATTTTACTCGAAACTGAAAATCCTGATTTTGCTTCCCACCGTGACGTGCCGTTATCGCGGCGACTTACTGAAAAAAGGACGATTGCCATTTTGGCCTTTGGCGCGACACGGCGTAATCGCGTTGCGTCACTAGAAAAGGACGAGTGTCATTTTGCATTTCACCACGATGCGGTGTCTATCCAATTGGGAATTTTGGCGCGATACAGGCTAATCGCGGTGAGCTACTGGAATGAAATGAACGGGAACTGGAGCCTCACTACGACACGGGCCAATCACGGTGATTCACTGGAATCGGACAATTGCGAATCTGTCCTTCACTGCGACGCGATGCTTATCGTGGTGATCTACTGCTTTCACTAAAATCACCATAACTTCTTAACATTATTGGGTTTAGAACTTGAAAATTCTACATGTATCAAAAGTTATTCATTTTTGAAGTTGACCCTTAACATTCTAGAAGCTAAACTGAGCCAGAAAAAAGTACAGGGTATTACATGGTTTGATGACACCAACTTGGGTATGTCAAAGAATGAACTTACAATTTAACAGATAAGAAAACACGTTGATTTAATACAATATAATTGTCCCAGGATATTATGGTAAGAGACTAAGAGGTAATCCAAACGTACGTAACTTTACAAATAATTAGATCAATTATAAAATCGTTCTTCCATCCCCACAAACTAAACAATCCTGTAACCAAGTAATATGTCCTATAGCAAGGCAATTCAAGCAAATGTAGAAAAACACAAACAATACCAAACTCAGTGTAATCCGACAAAGGGAGTATGGGAAGGATAGTGTGCACTCGGACCTTACTCCTACTTTGTGATGGTAGAGAGGTTGTTTCAATAGACACACTACACAAAACAGATGAAAAAGACGTCAATGGCAACAAGCAGGAACAACAACCCCAAAAAAAAAAAAAATCAAGGCTAAAAAATAACCGATAGAAATAGAAATCTAAGAGCATGAAAATACCCGAAAAAAGAAAGCAAAGCACTTGACTACATAATGATACTAACCTTCTATCCTAATCCTCGACCTCCACATGTAACACATTATTCACTGTAGTAGATACCACAAATCATATCAAAAATATTTTTTTCGGGTCTACATATAAAAAAATCTAAATAAAATATAAGTAGTACCTTATATGTTGCTTGGGTACATGAAAACTCTAACCTTAGCTCCCTGGAAAAGGCGAACACAACAAATTCACAAAAATTTCTACACAAACAAAGTTTTAATTACAACACAATTAAATTAATTATGTTATTGCAATTTAAATGTACCAAACATAGATTTCGGTGCCAAACTGGAGATGAATTTAGCTCTCACAACACCACTATTTCCATGAGGCCTACAAACTTTACCCCAAGTACAACGATAATGTGAGTTATTCTTCTTAGTGTTTACCTTGTATATATACGCGTCATGGGTTCTCCCAATCAAGTGTCATTGCGCAAGCACCAAACCACACTCCAATAATAGCTCCATGAGCAGGTAGACAGATCTTATAGTCTGTGAACTCATTTGGCCTGCAAGAACAAACATACTAAATAAGGTCTAGGATAGCTCTAACATACAAATATCAAATGTCCACAGATGAGAAAAGGGAAATTACTTTGTTCTAGCAAATATTCTATGTCAATCAGTCCGTGATGAACCAAAAACACAAGCCGCTAGCACAAAATGCCAAATCAACATTACTAAAAGCATGAGATGGATCTTGAATTCTGCACATAGTAGGAATTTTAGTGCAATCGAATGTCTTTTTTACTTATAGCGTATTTTTTCTTTAGATGTTACTTATTGCACGTTGAACCCAAAAGGTGAAACTCTAGGGTTTATTAATCATTTGGACCATCATGTACGCTATTCTCTTCTCTTCTCTTCTCTTCTTTTTTTCTTCTCATTATCTATCATACTCTCTCTCTTACCCACCCATACTTCGATATAGCTTAGAATAAACAAGGAACACTTCCAGAAAAAACTTCAAAGTTTAAGAAATTGATATCATTTAACTTCTAGGTGTATTGGAAGGGATAAAATTCTATCGTCTTAACTATATCAACATAAGGATGCTAAGTTCTTCCTCAACAGAGTATATTAATTTTAAAGCTACGAACTATGTAGTTTGCAACTCAAGCTTTAGGAGAAGAATCTAGAAGTAAAATAAATAAAATTCTACATATGTTTCCTATCAAGAAATATTGAACCACAAATTACAAGTAGGGAAGAAAATAAAATGAAACAATTCACATCAAATAATTTTAAAATTCGAAAGTATGAAAGGAATTAGAAGAAATTTTCTAGGGAACATGCCTGAACTGAAACACACGGATTAGATGATAAAAATTAAAAGTGTGATAAAAAAAAAAAAATGACACCAGAAACAAATTAAGAATGATGAAAAGAACCATCAATCATGAAATTGAAATATTAGAAGAAGATTAGGGAAAATGTGAGAGTAAAAACAACCTGAAATTGACATAATATGAAACCAATTAGTGTGAGTGGTGACACCCAAATGATGAGAAGTAGATGAAGAGAAGCATCCTTTTTTTTTTAATTAGGAATGAGAGATTGAGGGACAATGATGCTTCTAGAGTATTATTTAACCACTGACAATTATTACTGTGCCTTTAATTGAATCTAAATTTATGAAAATGCCGTTGGTCGTTCACCTAACTGGCTCTTCTATAGGGTGGAATACACGTGCTAAGTTAGTTATTCTTCTTCACTAGTGTTCGTGAATAAAATGAACAAGTTATGAGCGATATCTAACTGTTTACATAGAAGGGGAATGGACGAATATCATTGAAATAAATATTTACGTACTATATATGGTACTAGTGTTATTTACTACTGTATTATATTAAAAATCAGTTAACCAAGCAGTCAATATGTCTGCTGCTGAATAGGGGTATTTATGTAATTTAAGTTTTTCCGTTATTTTTAATTGACTTATTATTTTTTACTATTTTTTATTAGGAAAAAGGACATGTGTTGTTCATTTTTTAAAAAAATGACCCACATTTGAAAAGGTGGACATGGATTGTTCAGTCGGCTAAACTAATTTCTTTTTTTAGCCATTTGGCCCAATTATTCTATAGAATATGTGTATATATAGAAACTGTATCATTATTATATATAGATATATATCTTTAACAATTGTATTATATTAAAGGTATATGATATTGTATTTTATTATATAAATAAGTAAAACTAAACAAAACAAATAGCATGTTATTTTAATAATGTTGGTGAATGCAAAATAATCTGAAAAGGAAAAAAAACAATTACTCAATTGTTTAAAAAAAATAAAAAAAAAAGTACTAAACTTATTACAATTCTTTCTAAGTGCTGATTGATAGATCCATACAAAAATTGGAAGAAAGTGCAAAAATTAGTCACGAAAAAAATGGAAAGTGAGGTTCCATAGGATAAAAAGAAATGACGGGGAGGTGAAGTACGTGTAGCCGTCGTGATAGTGGACATCTTGGGTTAAGCGGTTTCATGATTGAGTGGCTATTTGCTAAGTTTTTACATTTAGATGCTAATTTTGTAGAATTATTTTAATTTTAAGTGTTATTTTTGTCTTTTCTCTTTTTATTATGGAGGCAATTTTATCCTCTGAGTGCCCAGCCCATCTTTCCATAAACACCATGACATCATTTTGTGTGTGCATATGTAGTTGCCACATTTTATTAAGTATAAATAATATAATTATCAATCTTTTTTAAAGTAATTATACTCTCTCTTACATTTTTAATTACTTTACTCTTTTCCCCTATTAATATACATAACATAGCCGATATATACATAACATTTTGTGTATATGTTGAGATTTTTGTAATATGTTTAGGGAGTTGAAATTTTTTGTAATATTGAAAACATAAGTTGTGTATTTGTATAATTTTTAGTTTTATTTATTAATGTGGGCCCTCTTTTGTAGAAATCAACTTTAAGTGTTTTGAACTAAAAATGAGCTTCAGTATTAGATGAAAATTCTCAATTAATTGTTTGAGTAAATTCACAAAAGGATCACATTGCAGTTTCAATTTATGTGTCCTATGGTTGGAAAATTACGCTTGAGGAATGAAATCAATTCAAAAGTATTTGCATTACATTTTCACATGAATAAAGAACGCCAATGCTGATTCCGACAGGTATCAATAGTCAATAGCAACATAAAGCGAAGGGGAAAATACCAGCATAATGAGTTCATAAAGAATTTGAGACTAAAGGTTGTTTAAAGCAAATAATAACGAAATAACGGATAGTAATAGAACAGTAACGGTCAAAACTTAACTATAACATCATTACCAAGAATAAAGTATAGAGATGAAAAAGCAAAGGAGGAAAACAAATATCTATAATCTATGTTTACGTCTATAGTCTATATCTAAAATCTATAATCTATATCTAGTGGCGGAGTCAGACTATTGGTTAAGGATGTTCATATTTTCACTTGGGCAAAGAACTGTTTAAAAAACAAAGAAAATAAAGCACTGCTGAACCTGCCAAGGTCAAATCCGAGTTGTTGATGCGGAAATGCACACTCTTGACCGCTGGATTATGCTTCTCTAGCTTGTCAAAGGTGTGCAACAACATGTATATAACCATAAATATCTATATTTAACCTATATACTCAAAAATATACTAGCATCTTCAATGAACGTATGAAAAATTTTAAAAAATATTTTTGAAAATATATGGTAACAAACAAATATTAGGGTGAGAAGAATTAGACTTTTTTTTTTTATCTAAACTCCTAAAATTTAGGAACCATACGTGTAGTAGCTTCTTATTTTTGAAATTTTTTATTCTTCTAAAGTTGGTAGTTATTTATGGGAAAAAAAATATAAATTTATCATATTTAGATAATTTCTTTGAAAAGGTTTTGAACTTTTATAAATTGAAAATTCTTCTACAACAATATTGTGGGCGATGCAATTTTATTAAATTTAAATCCGTACGAAATTCGAATTATATTAAATTCAAAATATATTAGTCCCAAATAAATATTGTGGATTAATATAATTGGATTAATTATTTAAGTCCAAACATATATGGGGTTAATTAAAGTGTAATTTTTATTGGTCTAGTCCATTGATTTGAGCTACAAATGATGAGTCCACTTTAATAAGCCCAAAATATTGTCATATTCTAGAGGCTCAAATAAGTGTCACGTGTCAAATGACGTGGCATACCAAGTCAAGTGAAGGAGTCAATAGGACTATGCCACATGTCAAAATGATGCAACAAACCCATGAAATAAAAGCCCATAAAAAGACGCCACATCACTTAAATCTGATTGGTCAAAGGAAGTCTATATTCATCATGACTCTTTTTTTCCTATAACTATAAATAGGGGTCTCATAATTCAGAAAAGAACTCCTAGAACTCGAACAAGAAGCAAGAGAAAACTCATGGATCAAACGACGCAATTTCTCTAAAAAGCTCAAGTATTCAAATCAAGTTCATCAAAATTCAAGACCGCAATATTCAAGAACAAGCTCAAAAGCCCTTGAATTCAAGCACAAGTCAAGATCAAGACCCTCAAATCAACAAATCAAGTTCAAATTCAAGATCAAGTTGTAAGCCCTTGAATTTATATTTGAAAAGGCGAATCAGAGGATTCATAGAGATTGAAACACTCGCATTGAAATCAATAAATTGATTGTTGCAATATATTTTTTCTTGTCTCAAATTATTTATTTTTCGGTCTCGAAAATTTTATTATCCAACAAATTCTGGCACGTCCAGTGGGACAATTTCTACCTCTCATCTCAACTTTTCATACTTTAAAGTTTAAGAACAACAAAATGACTTCCAAGAAGGTTAACTCTCAATCAACTGCTTCCAAGGCTGCTAATTCAAAGTTCTCTGCTGAAGTAGAAAACATCTTTGGTGTTACTTTCGGAAGCTTGGGAGTTGTCACAAGGAGCAAGGCAGGCTTGCTAGGACAACAAATACATCTAGTGTCGTCCGCGCTAACTCCAGTTTTTGGATCTTCAACCCCAAAAATAACGAAGTCCAATGCAAGTGCTTTGGAAGGAGGAAGAAATATGGAGGAATCGCTTAAGAGGACTCTAGCTCTACTTGAGCACTCTGATTCCAAATACTTTAGCGCAAAGAGCGATGGTCGTTCAACAAATGCGTTATCCACTCATACCACATAAGCTGGGCACTTCGAAGATCAACTTATACGACAATCCATGTTACTCTCCGACATCTTCAGTGATCATGCAAGAAATGGTGACTGATGCCTCGTCTATAGAGGAGCAGCTTGCGAATCTGACAAAGGCAATTGAGAGCCTAACCAAATATGTTCAGAATCAAGATGCTTGAATTGATAAGATAGTGGATGGGGTAGAAGGTCTGATAGACGGAGAGTCTAGCCATGCGCCTGAAAAATCTCCAGAGGTTCATGAGACAGAACATTCTGTGAAATAAACACCACCAACTAAAGAGGTGCAAGTTTCTTCTGAGGGAATGATCCCGATTAAGCAATTGGAGGAATTCATTGAAGGGACCCTCAAAGATAAGTATAATGTTGTCACCAAGTCTTCCCTTGCGTATTCCAAGCCCTACACTGCAAGGATAGATAGCCTAAAAATGTCTGCCGACTATCAACCCCCTAAATTTCAATAATTTGAGGGCAAAGAAAACCCAAAACAGCATGTCACACACTTTATTGAGACATGTAATAATGCTGGAACTTACGGTGACTATTTTTTCAAATAGTTTGTTCGTTCCCTAAAGGAAAATGCCTTTAATTGGTATACGAACCTCGAGCCTAACTCCATTGATAGTTGGGAGTAATTGGAGCACGAGTTCCTAATAGCACAAGGCGTACAGTGAGCATTGTAGAGATCACAAATACTCAACAAATAAAGGACGAACTAGTCATTGATTTCATCAATCGATGGAGAAATGATAGCCTAAACTGCAATGATAGGCTCAGCGAAGTTTCTGTAATAGAGATATACGTCTAAGGAATGCATTGAGAGATTCTCTACATCTTGCAAGGCATTAAGCCTAAATCCTTTGAAGAGTTAGCTACCCGTGCTCACGATATGGAGTTGAGCATGTCTTCTGCTGGAAAGGGTGCAACACCTATCCATGACCCTCAAAGGGGAAAGGATAAGCAGAAACCCAAAAGATAGGGAAAGTTTGTCCCCAAAAATGACAACAAGGAGTCCATGAATGTCGATGTATCTCCTGTGAAGGTCACCACAAAGGTGAGTAAGAAGCAAAGTGTGAAGGCGACTTCTGGAACACGTCCAAATCAAAAAATTTTAAAGGAGATACAATAAAAGGAATATCCCTTCCTTGATTTTGATGTTGCCGAGATTTTCGACGAACTCCTTGAGCATAAGCTCATTGAACTCCCAGAGATGAAGTGACCTAACGAAGCTGAAAAGACCAATGACCCTAATTATTTCAAATATCATAGGCTTGTGAGTCACTCTCTCAAAAAGTGTTTTGTCTTTAAAGACAAAGTCATGCAACTGGCAAGTGAGAAAAAGATTTTCTTCGATGATAAAATAGCCAGTTCTCATAAAATCTCTATCACTTTTGGATCGCTCGAACCTGTCCAAATATGTGTTGAAGAGCATAATAAGAAAATATTAGAGCCTGAAAGGTCTTCAGTTGACGAAGGCGATGATGAAGGTTGGACTCTGGTGATCAGGCACAGACGCAAAAAGATGAGTCTGCAAAAAGAGACGTTCAAGCAGCCAACCAGAAGGAGAATGGTGAAGAAACCAAGGAAACAAAAGTTGGTTGAACTTTCAAAGAAGACGAGGGTGGCGGAGCTTCACCACCAAAAAACACGGTGTCTAGTAACTTTGGAAGAATTCTTACCAAGTAGGTTTCTTGCAAAGATTGCTCTAGTCAACCTTGAGGCATCTTGTTTTAATACTGTCAAAGAGGGGGCAAAGGGTGAAAAACCACCCATGGAGGTTCTTCTATCTTCTGAAAAGCCTACGGAGCCACTTAGCCAAGAGGCACATGTATGTGATACAAAAATCATATTTATAAATAGCGACATTCTGCTTGGAGGAACCCTACATAATTGTCCCTTGTACATGGTAGGTCAAGTTCTAGGAAAAAGGATAAATCGAATCTTGATTGATGAGGGATCCGGAGTTAACATCCTGCCTATCCGTATAATGAAGGAACTGGGCATCACTATCGATGAACTAGCCAAAAGTTGTATAATGATTCAAGGCTTTAACAAAGGGGGCCAAAGGGCCATGGGAGCTGTCAATTTGGGGATTTGTAAGGATGATTTTCAATCAAATGCATTGATGCATGTGATTGATGCCAAAACTTCATACAACATATTACTTGGTAAGCCTTGGGTGCATGAGAACAAAATTATCTCGTCCTCCTACTATCAATGCTTGAGGTACCTCAAAGGCGGAGTAGAAAGAAAGATAGTTGCCGATGACAAACCATTCACTGAAGCTGAGTCACACTTTGCCATGCAAAATTCTACTTAAAGAATTATGTTATGAATGAGAAAAGGGTTGAAGATGTCACCAAGACCAAGTGTGATGATCTTGTGTCTAAGAAGGTCACGATGACTATCAAAAAAATCACCACCAAAAATCCCCTCTTTACTTCGAATAAAAAAAGCGATGCACCTACGAAAAAAGGCAACTCCCGTTCTTCGATACATACCAAAGGTAAAGAAAGAGAAGGTCACCCATATGATGCCCAAGATAATATGCTAAAAGGGCTAACTTTACCTATCAGGAGGATTGACGCAATAAATTCATCCTCAAGACTACTTGGAGAGTTTGTAGCTCAAAATTTACCACAGGTTATGACACTCCCTACAAAACATAAAAAAAATGGCTTCGACCCAAATGCATACAAGCTATTTGTAAAGGCTGGATACAATCCTAATGAGCCATCAAGGTTGGGAAAACTTTTGTTGAAGGGTACAACCAGGCAGGCATGTGAAGGCCTAGGATACACGCAACCACCTCCAATTTGCATCTCCATAAGAAGGGCGGTCAGTAATTACATCACCGTGGAAAAAGAATCTGTTGTTGCTAATAAAAGACCCTCTGTATTTGATCGGATTGGAGAATCAACCACAAGAACTTCTGTGTTCGAAAGGTTAGGTCCTCTAAATAATAACAAAAATAACAAACATCGGAGAAGTCATCAAAGTAAAATAATGCACTCTTCGCCTAAGATCCACATAGATTTCCAAAGTTTGATTCCTTCTAGAATGAGGCGGCAGACAAAACTGGTAGTTTCATGCAACGAGGTGCTAAAAGCAAAGGCTCATACTGTGGCTTATACCAAGCAATGTGAGAAATATGAAGAGAGTGTTGGCTTCTTATATCATGTTACGACTCAGAATGAGAAAGATATCTCGTCTCAAAGGAAGGTTGATGAAGAGATAGAAAATACTTTCTAGTGTTATCATATATCCGTCAACGATGATGATCCTCAAAAGGAAGAAGATATTGGAGATGCTTCATTGCAACTTAAAGAAGGAGTAAAGAACACAGTAAATCCCTTGAAAGAAGTTAATCTTGGAATCGATGAAGACCCAAGACCAACTTACCTGAGTGTTTTTTCTAGAGATGGAGGAAGAAATCACGTATATAGATATACTCAAAGGGTATATGGATGTCTTTACTTGTATCTATAAGTAAATGCCTAGCTTAGATCCAAAAGTAGCAGTCCATCAGTTGGCGGTCAAGAATGGTGCTCGTCCTGTTAAGTAAGCCCAAAGGCGCTTTAGGCCAGAATTGGTTCCATTGATCAAAAATGAAGTTAACAAACTCATTGAAGCTGGGTTTATTCATGAAGTCAAATATCCCACATGGATTTCAAGTATTGTTCCAGTACGGAAGAAGAATGGCTAAATTTGAGTTTGTGTCAACTTTTGGGATCTCAACAACGCCTACCCTAAGGATGACTTTCCAATCCCCATACCATAATTGATGATTGATGCCACCACTAGTTATGAGGAAATATCCTTCATGGATAGTTCATCTGGCTACAATCAAATCCGTATGACGCCAAAGGATGAAGAACTCACTGCATTTCGTATGCCCAAAGGTATTTCTTGCTACAAGGTAATGCCTTTTGGTTTAAAGAACACTGGCGCCACTTATCAAAGGGCTATGCAGAACATATTTGATGGCCTTCTCCATAAAAATATTGAATGCTACGTGGATGATCTAGTGATGAAGTCAAGAAAGAGAGACGACCACTTAAGAGACCGAATAATGGTATTCGAGTTACTTCGAAGAAATCAACTTAGGATGAATCCGTTGAAGTGTGCCTTTGAAGTTACTTCTGGAAAGTTTCTTGGCTTCATTGTGCGACACCAAGGAATTGAAATTGATCAATCCAAGGTCGATGCAAATTTGAAGATGCCCGATCCTCAAAATATTCATGAGTTAAAAAGCCTTCAAGGAAGGCTAGCATATTTAAGGAGGTTCATCTCAAACCTGGCCGAAAAATGTAAACCATTTACTTATCTCATGAAGAAGGACGCTCCCTTCGAATGGGACCAAGCTTGTAGTAATTCCTTTGAGAGTATCAAATCATACTTAATGAAGCCACTAGTTCTTGCGGCACCCATACCTGGAAAACTATTGATACTCTACATCGCGGTACAAGAGAGGCCAGTTGGAGAACAACTGGATCAAGAAAATAGGGAAGGCAAAGAAAATTCTCTTTACTATTTGAGCAGAATGATGACGCCGAATGATCTAAAGTATTCTCCAATTGAAAAGTTATGTTTGGCATTAGCCTTCTCAATTCAAAAGATGAAACACTACTTTTAAGCTCATGTTGTCCGTCTTGTGTCTAGGGAAAATCCCATCAAGTTTGTAATGTCGAAACCAGTCCTTAGTGATCGACTTGCAAGATGGTACCTTCAATTTCAGCAGTTTGAGATTGTGTACGTTCCCCAAAAGGCTGTAAAGGGACAAACATTGGCTAAATTTTTGGCAGACCACCCAATACCTGATGATTGGGAACTGAGCGATGAACTTTTTGATGAATATGCAATGGTTATTGAAGCTAGACCCCCATGAAAGATGTACTTTAATGGTTCCACATATCGAGATGGAGCTAGTGCCGGTGTAGTGTTCGTCACTCCATAAGAAGAGGTCATCCCATACTCTTTTACCCTAACAAATAGTTGCTCTAATAATGTTTTTGAATATCAAGCTTTAATACTTGAACTTAAGATGGCAATTGACATGAAACAACTACAATTACAAGTCTTTGGTGACTCCCAACTGGTGATCAAGCAGCTTTTGGAAAGCTATGAAGTTAGAAAGCCCGAGCTACGACTATATCATATTGTGTACAGAAGTTGATAGGGTGGATTAGAGAGGTAACCCTCTAACATATGCCAAGGAGATAAAATAAGCAAGCTGATGCCTTATCTGCTTTGGCCTCAACCCTAACTCTACCAAATCAGATATGAGTTACTCTTTGCCAAGAATGGGTAGTACCGTCGTCAGATGAGGATGTAGAAAACAAGGTTGAATACCTCGTTGCCGTGTATGGTGCTATAAAATAAGATTGGCAATAACCTATCATTGATTACTTGTGTTATGGGATACTTCCAGAAGATCCAAGGAGAAAGACTGACATTCATCGTCGTGCACCTCACTTCCTTTACTACAAAGACACACTGTACAGAAGATGTTTGGGAGAGGAAGAAATAATTCAAGCTTTGCAAGAAGCGCACTCAGGAGTTTATGGATCACATCAGTCTGGACCGAAGCTCCATTTTCATATTAAAAGGATGGGATATTATTGGCCAACGATGGTGAAAGATTTCTTGGACTATGCTAGAAGATGCAAAGCTTGTCAATTCCATGCAAATTTCATACATCAACCTTCAAAGGTACTACATCCAACTGTAGCATCTTGGCCGCTCAATGCTTGGGGAATGGATGTTGTTGGTCCACTACGAAAATCTTCTGGTGGATACTTATACATCTTGGCCGCGATAGATTACTTCTCAAAGTGGGCCAAAGTTGTTGCTCTTAAGGAAGTAAAGAAAGAAAATATTACAAACTTCATCCGAGTGAATATCATCTACAATTTTGGAATCCCTCAATATATAGTAACCAACAACGATAAGCCATTCGATAACAAGTTGATGAAAAAGATCTGTTATCTCTTTGGCTTCAAGCAGCGCAAGTCTTCTATGTACCATGTTGTCGTCAATAGTCTATCCAAAGAATTTAATAAGACTTTATGCAATCTATTAAAGAAAGTTGTCTCCAAGTCCAAGCGAGATTGGCATGAACGAATGGAAGAAGCTCTATGGGCAAATAGGATGACTTACCGCACACCCACGTAAGTAACCCCATACTCACATACTTTTGGAGTTGAAGCAGTCCTACCACTTGAGCGGCAAATACCTTCTTTGAGACTGGCTATTCAATAAGGGCTCACCGATAAAGAAAATGCTAAGTTGTGTCTTGCGGAGTTAGAAGATATTGATGAGAAAAGGTTGGAGGCTCAACAAAATCTTGAATATTATCAAGCCCGGTTATCTCGTTCTTTCAATAGAAGGGTTCGCTTGAGGTGTTTCCAAGTTGGAGATCAAGTCCTTGCAGTAAGATGGCCCATTATTACTTCTAGTAAGTCTGGGGGCAAATTCTCCCCAAAGAAGAATGGACCATATGTTGTACAAGAGGCATATTCAAATGGTTCTTACAAGCTTGTTGATACAGATGACGTGAGGATTGGCCCTATTAATGCCAAGTTCTTAAAGAAGTACTAACCTTGAAGGGAGATGATACTTCTTAAGGCACAAGTATAAACTGCATGTACACTCCTGGACCGCAAGAGTATAAACTCTGTACGGCTAAAGAAAAATAATAAAGAAGTCTGCTAGGTTGAAAAGCTCAAAAGAGGCGGCCTAGGCAAAAGTTAGGATGCAAAAAAAAAATACTCACATAGAACTACGTTGTGACTTGATCCTCTTTACTAAGGTACGTAGGCACTCTGAATTTCATTCTGAGTTCAGTTAATAAATGTCAAAAAAAAAATATTCCTGCAGTATCTACCATATGGATACCAAGTATGAAACTATTTAATTAAATTTTAGACTTACTCTAAATATTTGTGACTCAATGGGGGCAACCCGTCGAAAAAAAAAGAGTTCCTTCAATGAGATTTGAATTGCCAAAGTTCTCCAAGTCTACAACTAGAAGGATCTGAAAATTTTCATGCCTTAAAGAGGACAAGATTTATTTCTTTGCACTTTAACCGGGCCTCTAACGAGTTTATCCTTAAAGGATATTGAAATTTTCATGCCTTAAGGTGGATAAGATTTGTCCCTTTGCACCTTAAGCTTACCTCTCACGGGTTTATACTTAAGAGGATATCAAAATTTCCAAGTCTTAAGGTGGACAAGGTTTGTCCCTTTGCACCTTAAGTTGACCTCTCACGGGTTTATCCTTAAAAGGATATCAAAATTTCCATGTCTTAAGGTGGACAAGATTTTTCTCTTTGCACCTTAAGCTGGCCTCTCACATGTTTATCCTTAAAGGATATCAAATTTCCATACCTTAAGGTGGACAAGATTTGTCCCTTTGCACCTTAAGCTAGCCTCTTACGGGTTTATCCTTAAAGGATATTAAAATTTCCATGCCTTAAGGTGGATAAGATTTGTCCCTTCGCACCTTAAGCTGGCCTCTTACGAGTTTATCCTTAAAGGATATCCAAATTTCCATGCCTTAAGGTGGACAAGATTTGTCCCTTTCCACCTTAAGCTGGCCTCTCACGGGTTTATCCTTAAAGGATATCAAAATTTTCATGCCTTAATAGGGACAAGATTTGTCCCTTTTGTACCTTAAGCTGGCCTCTCACAGGTTTATCCTTAAAAGGATATCAAAATATTCATGCCTTAAGGTGGACAAGATTTGTACCTTTGCACCTTAAGCTGACCATCGAAAAGGGCCCATACTTACTGATAAGAATCGAGTTACGTTAATAAATAAGAAAATAATTGATAACGCTCAATCTACAGCTCTCGTTTGAGTGTAAAGCGGTCGTTAGCAAATATAGAACCCAACCTAGGTTGGGTGTCGATCCCACAGGGAATAGCTTGGCCAACAAGTAAGTAAAATTACTAAACTTTTGGTGCAAGTCTCGTAAGAAGGGGGGATTCTTGTCTTGCAAGTAATGTAAACAAAAGCTGAAAATAATAAAGTAAAAAGAGAGAGATTGTTACGTTGGTTATAAAAAATGAGAATTGAAGCGTTGGGGTTATGTCCACCTTCTGAGGTATACGTCTCTATTGGCTATGAGTGTGTAGAATTCTGACATGCAATTGCTTATAGAGGATTGTAGTCGATGGTAAATCCAAGCGTCTCTCGACCTAAACAAGGACTATTTCACTTTAACTCTCTCGAGCTTAAAGCGTGTCTAACGGTACGAATTCTCCAAGAGGTTAGTCCAGTTACGGCACTAGCTTTTTAATAGGAAAGGGTGTCCTACTACCTTGACATTATCTCTTTTCCAGACAAATAACTTTTCTCTCGAACAAGTTAAATGTTAGACTGGCGTATTCTTGCGTTTGCAACCGCAAAGAATGTAGATTTAAGATGAAGAGAATAATGATATAAGCAATATACGTGCCTCGAACTCACAAACTCACAACAATAGATAGTAACTCATTCGGCTTCCATAACCCCAACAGAGAGGTTTAGTTACCCATGAATGCGAAGGAAATCACAATTGATATTGTTATTATATCACGATATTGAGTAATGGCGTGTAGATCAAGTGATAGGCGTGAGGCGTGATTTCCTAGGCAAAGTAACGATTCTCTTGTTGTGGAATTTAAGAATAGAAGAGTAGAAGAAGAAAAATAGAATTGAATTGTAAGATGAGATGAGAGGGATGGAAGAAGGTATTGTGTTCTCCCTCCTTCCTCCCTCCTTATTCCAAATCTCTAGCATGATAGGGTATTTATAATACCCATATCCTACTCCTACTAGATAAATAAAATATCTAACCAAATTCTACTAGGCTAATGTAATACTTTAACCCAATTGTACTAGGTTAATGTAACATTATCATAATCCAAATAAAATAATGAAATACATAACCTAATTGTACTAGGTTAATGTATCATTGTCAAAATCCAGCTTTGTGTCTGTAAGTCCCCAAAGTCTTCAGAATTGCTGTTTTAGCCCGGGACAGATTTTCCATGCAGCAGGTTTGGTCCCCCAAAGTCTTCAGAAATGCTGTTTTAGCCCGGGACAGATTTTCCATGCAGCAGTTTTGGTCCTTAGGCGTGTAAACTCCCTTCCCTTCCTTCGTGAGCATTCTTTAGCGTCAAGTAAGCCATAAAATGCTGAATTATGCATCATTTATACCTGAAACTTTACTAATCATGTTCGTTAGCTCATTTACAGGAAAAAGGACTAAAAGTGCATGAAATATATAATTTGTTCTCAAAACTAGGCTAAAATATGGGCAAAATATATTGATATAGGTGCGTAAATTCGCCTATCATCAACACCCCACACTTAGAGCTTTGTTCGTCCTCGAACAAACTATCATGTCCTTCTAAACGTCAACTTAGGGTTTTACAGCAACAACACAAAATATTCGTCAAGACAAGCACAACAATTATCAACAAAGAGTATCTTTTCGATTATAAGTAGAAACAGTTTAACCTCTAGCATAGACTCGGGATGGTGATCAACTCGCATGCAAACGTTAAGGTACAAGGAATCATATATGACTACCCAAAACTCATCAACCATGTGTGTCTCACAATATATTACCTATAATAACTCACAAGTATAGCATATTTTTCAAACATGGGTATCAAAATATCCTTGCTCTCGCTCTCACAAAGAATTCATATGAAGCAACTGATGACCATAGGCTTGCCCTTAGTGTAATGCTCCACTAAATGTTGGAATGTTAAGATTAAGATCAAGTAGGTCTTTTGACGGTTGTAATGTAGGCTAAGGGACGGGTAGGACTATTTTGGCCAGGAATAGTGACTAAGTTCCTAAGCGCTTTAATACATCACTTTGTATCATTGACATTTTTTTCTTTCAACCTTTCTTCTTTCTTTTGTTATACCACCCTTGTTCTCCTCTTTTGTTTTTCAATTTTAAACATAACTCACTTTTCAGCTTTCTTTTCCTTTTTCTTTTCATAACATACCTCTTATGATAGCACTTTTTTTTTAACACATTCAAGCACCTTTGCAATTTAAAGCACCATTCTTACCCAATTCCCTCTTATGTTGTCACATGACTTTTTCACTTTAAAGCACTTAGGAATTTGGATCAAATTGTGGTCTTGAAAGAAATGGATTAGGCTTACATACAAGGTTGTCAAAGAAATAGGCTAAAGGTTCAAAAGGGTTTAACTAGGATGATGTCCATGGGTAGGTAAAACTGAAGGTAAACAAATATGGGTTGCCAAAGAAATGCCTAAATCATATCCTAAACTTACACTCCTTATTTTTGCTTTGCATACATACCAGGCAAGTTCTAGCATCAGCCACAATCATAGAATATACGATTATCTCACACACATAAGGCACATGGTCGACTTGCTTAGAAGTAATATAGACTCTCGACCCAACAAGTGAAGGAATTGAACCACACAATATCACATAATGAGTCACAACTAGAGCCTAAACGTCTCAATAGTCATAATTGTAGCACATACTCTTGTTATAATCTCATGCTGCCTATTAGAATAATCTCATGCGAAGCTAAGTTAAAAAAATATTAACTACTAAAAAAAATCTTAACTAAAAAATAAAACAAAAATAAAACAAAAGCAAACAAACATAGATGCGAGTAGAGAAGTATAGCATGCAATACCACCACCCCACACTTAGTCGGTACACTGTCCTCAGTGGAAAATAAATAAGAAGAACCTGGTTAGTCGGACTCATCCTCTATGTCCGGGGTCATAACCCTTGCATTGGAATCATCATCAGAGTCGTCATCCTTAGAAGTTTCTCATAAGTATCCCACTTAATTCCAAGCGTGAGTCGAGGTATTTGCAGCGAGGAGGGTTCTCCTTGCTCCTTGCGGCCTCTTTTCTTGCTCTTTTGGGAAGTGGTAGCCTTTTCTTTGCCTTGTCTTTCTTTGGGTGCCATTGTACCTGAGACTTGAAATAGTGTTAATGGTAGCACAATCCCAATGGATACAATCTATACATAAGCAGTAGGGGTACCACCCCACACTTAGTTTGTTGCTACAAATTAGTGAAGTGAAAGTGGTCGATTACTCAGACTTCATCGACATACGTTTTAGGGGCTATATTCCAACAAGAAATTCAGCTATGTAACACTTCTTGCAATCTTTGCAATACTTTCATGTTAGGTATATCAAGACTTCTACATAGGGATTACATCATGGTATAGTTTCTATCAATAATCACAATCTCCTATGTCGGTAGGCAACTATAAGTCTTATTCCGATGAGCGAGACATCCCAACATGTAAGTATTCAAGTGACAAGAGTATGCAATGTTCATGACTATAGCAATTCCGCAAGTAGTATAACAATGCATCAAAATCAATTTCAAGTCGGAAACAAGTTAAGAGTATCCTAACGTTCATGTTCACTCACTTGGTTTTGTATCAACAATTCAAACACATTAACATCACCAATATTTCTTCAAGATGTAGCAATTCGTAATAGACATAGCAACGTAGCACTTACGAAAAGTAGATGAAGAACAAAAGAGTACTTATGTGATTGAAGCCTTTGGAGATGTTCTTGTGAAGTGGGAGAGCAAAAAGAAAAGTTTTGAGATGATTTGGAGAGTATATGCGGCGCCTAGGTCAAGTTTTCAATGTGTTTGTGTTTCAAGACTAAGTCTCCTTTATATAGGAAGAGAATGGGTCGGGTTTTTACCCATTTACAATCGGTTTTGGAGACAAAAATCCTACATATGCGGCGCATAATACTCGGCATATCAATGACATATGCGGCGCATTGTCTATGGCATAATGGGACATATGCGCCGCATAGTCTATGGCATTTGTAGACATATGCGCCGCATAGTCTATGGCATATGAGATACTGAGACCAAATGCCATAGCATAGGCGGCGCATAGTCAAAAGCATACCTAGGAATAGGCGGCGCATAGTGTATAGCACACTAGATTCCGATACCTTAGGCTATAGGATAGGTTGTGCATCGTTCGTGGCCTAGTTTTACCAAGGCCTAGCCTTCCTCGAGGCCTATTTTGGCGTGAGAAAGGCTCAATCCATAGCCTTATGCATCACCCTTCCTAACTTACTAACTTTACCATACAATGTGTCCAAATCGTCAATTGAAATCAATCTCCTCGTTGACTACTTCTTGCACCTATATTCGCTCAAACAAAAGAAAACGATTAGTACGATGGGTTGCCTCCCACCAAGCGCCTTAGTTTTGGTCGTGGCACGACTCTTAGTTTTGGATTTTTCATTTATCAAAATCAAAACAAGTACTAGAAGAAATGATAAAACGATAAAACGATGGGTTGCCTCCCATCTAGCGCCTTATTTATTGTCGTGGCACGACATGGTTACCTCGAGTACTCAGACTTCATCGAGGTAAATGGAGGATCGTTTTCTAAAAGGATTTAGACGACAATGAGGCTTACCTGTGGGCATGCGATCTTCTTCGAGATGGCTCATATATTTCCCCGGAGAGTCACCAATTATATCATCAATAGTCCAACCCATAGCTCTCTTGTATCTCTTCAGAGCAGAGATGAGAGCTTCTACGTGCTGTTCACTTAAATCATCTGCACTCTCCGGAAGTATATTTCTACTTTCCAAGAACACATACCTTAGATAATCGGGGAGCTCTTGCGATTCTAGTGTTGGTGTCTCGTCAATGGGAGTTTTCGCTGTTGGTTGATTCTTGGGATCACAATCCGGTTGCTTAGGAGTATAAGACTTTATTTCTGTTAGAGCACCCATAAGTTCTTCATAATCTTCATTATCCTCATGCACAACTTTCAGTGGCGCAGCAGACAATGGCTCAACAGTAGGCTGTTTCTCTATAGATAATGCTTTCATATCCTCATGATGAACATCAGCTACAGATAACTCATTCATATCACTGGGCTGCTTCATGGCTTTGCATATATCAAAGCGAACCACTTCGTCATTAATTCGAAACAAAAGCTCATTATCTTTCATGTCAATAAGCACACTTCCAGTTGCGAGGAAGGGGCATCCCAAGATTATGGGAACGTTAGAATCCACCTCACAATCCAGAATAACGAAGTCTGCAGGAAAGATAAATTAAGATACCTTCACCAACACATCATTCAAGATACCCACAGGTCGTTTTACCATCCTATCAGCCATCACGAGCCTCATATTGGTTGGTGTTGGATCTCCTAGCCCCAACTTCTTGTAGACGGATAGTGGCATCAAATTGATGCTAGCACCCAGATCGCACAATGCCTTAGCAAAATTCATAGATCCAACCGTGCAAGGAATAGTGAAAGCACCAGGGTCTGCCTTCTTCTGTACTAAGGACCTTGTGGCAATTGCACTGCAATGATGAATATTATCTGCCGGCTCATAGCTTACTGCCCTCTTCTTTGTCAACAGGTCCTTCATGAATTTAGCGTACCCAGGCATTTTTTCTAACTCCTCTACCAACGGAACATTAATGGTCAGCTGCTTCAACATGGTCATGAATTTGCTGAACTTTGTATCATCCGCCACCTTCTTCAATCTTTGAGGAAAAGGTGGTGGTGGGTATGGAATTGTTCTTTCCACGGCTTTCTTCTCCTCTTGCTTCCATTTTTCAGCTTTTTCAGGTTGCAAATTGTGAGGGGTGACGTTATGGACGTCAGGATCAACTGCTGCGGCATCTTCCCCTTTCGCCGTATCATCAATGTCCACTACTTCGTCAACCACTTGCTTGCCCTTAGATGAGGTTTCCAGCACCTTACCACTTCGGGTAGTAATAGCCATGCATGACCCATCATTCCTTGGGTTTTGCACGGTGTTGCTAGGTAAAGTGCCATCCTTTCTTTGATTGAGTGCTGCTGAGAGTTGGCTCAATTGCTGCTCTATTTGCTTGATTGAAGTGGAATGAGAATCAACTAGTTGTTTCATGGAGGACAAATCATTAATTACCTCAGTAACTCCCGCGCTCGTTGCTTCCACTCCTTTCAATAATTTAGCCATCATGTCTTCCATACTTCCAGAATTAGATGTGGTGGTATCACGTCTACTAGGGGGAACGTACAAACCACTCTTTTCATTGTTTTTATTCCAACTACCTTGGTCTTTGCTTCCAGATTTATCATAATAGTTCCGACCTTGGTTTCCTTGAGTATTCCCACGGAAACCCCCCTGATTGTTCAAGTAGTTGGCCTCCTCTTCCGAATCAGATTCGTCTCTTCCTTTTAGCGCCACAGCTTTCACTTTTTCAGTCTTTCCTCATAATAAATGCTTTGTAAGAAGATCCATTTGTGTTTTCATGTGCGTCTTATCTTGATCACGTTCTTCTTCTCTTCTCCTTTGGTCTGCAGTTATGCCAATAGATAAAGTGGGGCTTGCTACCTCAGACTCCCTGGTATGCCAAGCTCTACTTTGTTTCGTCATACGATCTAACATATTGCTTGCTTGACCAAAGGTGAGGTCCATAAAAGATCCTCCAGCTGCGTTATCCACCACTGGCTTAGTTATTGAATTCAAGGCTCTATACAATATCTCCATGAGGTGAACATTAGTCATGTGATGGTTTGGGCATCTCGCTAGCTTTGTCTTGAACCTCTCCCATGTTTCATGAAGAGCTTCAGTGGGAAGCTGACGAAAGTTGCTGATTTCATCTCTCAATTGTGCCCTTTTGGAAGGCGGAAAGAATCTTTCTAGGAAAGCGTCTCTCAATTGCCTCCAATTTGTAATTGAATCAGGAGTCGGCCCATTCAACCATAGTGTTGCCTCCCCAAACAGAGACAATGGAAATAGACGTAATCGAATTGTATTCTGACCAACACCAGGATTGTCAAAAGACTTGCATGTAGAAATAAAGTTGATGAGATGCATATTCGGATCATCGCCTGCTAGTCCACCAAATAATCCCTTGAGTTGCAATAACTGAATCATGGTGCTTGTGATGTTGAACTTGGCTCCGGGCGCTAATGGTGGAAGAATAATGGCTCCTGTGGCTCCGGCTCCATCAAGATCATCATCATCATCATCGAACGGTATCTCACGTTGTGCATCCATTGATGCACTGAACAAAAACCTGCAGTAAACAAAAAAAAAAACTAAAAGTAAAAGTACGAGAGTTTTCGACCAAAGGGTCTAGTAATTATTACGAACTTAATTGACACTTGTATTCCCCGGCAACGGCGCCAATTTTTGATAACGCTCAATCTACAGCTCTCGTTTGAGTGTAAAGCGGTCGTTAGCAAATATAGAACCCAACCTGGGTTGGGTGTCGATCCCACAGGGAATAGCTTGGCCAACAAGTAAGTAAAATTACTAAACTTTTGGTGCAAGTCTCGTAAGAAGGGGGGATTCTTGTCTTGCAAGTAATGTAAACAAAAGCTGAAAATAATAAAGTAAAAAGAGAGAGATTGTTACGTTGGTTGTAAACAATGAGAATTGAAGCGTTGGGGTTATGTCCACCTTCTGAGGTATACGTCTCTATTGGCTATGAGTGTGTAGAATTCTGACATGCAATTGCTTATAGAAGATTGTAGTCGATGGTAAATCCAAGCGTCTCTCGACCTAAACAAGGACTATTTCACTTTAACTCTCTCGAGCTTAAAGCGTGTCTAACGGTACAAATTCTCCAAGAGGTTAGTCCAGTTACGACACTAGCTTTTTAATAGGAAAGGGTGTCCTACTACCTTGACATTATCTCTTTTCCAGACAAATAACTTTTCTCTCGAACAAGTTAAATGTTAGACTGGCGTATTCTTGCGTTTGCAACCGCAAAGAATGTAGATTTAAGATGAAGAGAATAATGATATAAGCAATATACGTGCATCGAACTCACAAACTCACAGCAATAGATAGTAACTCATTCGGCTTCCATAACCCCAACAGAGAAGTTTAGTTACCCATGAATGCGAAGAAAATCACGATTGACATTGTTATTATATCACGATATTGAGTAATGGCGTGTAGATCAAGTGATAGGCGTGAGGCGTGATTTCCTAGGCAAAGTAACGATTCTCTTGTTGTGGAATTTAAGAATAGAAGAGTAGAAGAAGAAAAATAGAATTGAATTGTAAGATGAGATGAGAGGGATGGAAGAAGGTATTGTGTTCTCCCTCCTTCCTCCCTCCTTATTCCAAATCTCTAGCATGATAGGGTATTTATAATACCCATATCCTACTCCTACTAGATAAATAAAATATCTAACCAAATCCTACTAGGCTAATGTAATACTTTAACCCAATTGTACTAGGTTAATGTAACATTATCATAATCCAAATAAAATAATGAAATACATAACCTAATTGTACTAGGTTAATGTATCATTGTCAAAATCCAGCTTTGTGTCTGTAAGTCCCCAAAGTCTTCAGAATTGCTGTTTTAGCCCGGGACAGATTTTCCATGCAGCAGGTTTGGTCCCCCAAAGTCTTCAGAAATGCTGTTTTAGCCCGGGACAGATTTTCCATGCAGCAGTTTTGGTCCTTAGACGTGTAAACTCCCTTCCCTTCCTTCGTGAGCTTTCTTTAGCGTCAAGTAAGCCATAAAATGCTGAATTATGCATCATTTATACCTGAAACTTTACTAATCATGTTCGTTAGCTCATTTACAGGAAAAAGGACTAAAAGTGCATGAAATATATAATTTGTTCTCAAAACTAGGCTAAAATATGGGCAAAATATATTGATATAGGTGCGTAAATTCGCCTATCATCAATAATGCGGAAGCAAAAATACTAAGATTAAAGGCAAGAAATTAAAGATAGGCAAAATTGGAGAATAAAATCCCCAATTTCGAGGTTAAGTGCTAAGAATCCTAATTGATCTTAGTATTCAAAATTAGCGAATTAAGACTAATTATGATACTAATAGAGTCAATTCAAGAACTTAGATCAAAAGTGATCTAGACCCCTATTTCAAAGAAACTAAAGACGACAATTAGTATAAGATTAATCACCTTCTTTAATTAACTTTAATAGAAACTAAAGATATCAAATTAAGAATTAATCTTACCTCCTAAAGAATCATTCTTATAGGATTGCAAGATAAATCCCATGTAGCCACACACAAAGGTGTAAATAAGAGAAACTCTCAATTAATAATAATATTTTCTGATTGAAAATAATAAAATTCATTCCTATATATAGGGAAAAAAAACCTATCCCAAATAGCATGGGATTGGAATCTACCTTTATCAAATCTAACTAGGACTAGAAAAAAGCTATCCCAAATAGCATGAGAATAAGATCTACTATTATGGATATAATAAATAAAATCCTACTAGGACTAGGAAAGCATGTAAAAATAATACCAAAAATTCTCTCCTAAGAAAATAAGGAAAAGTTTTCAAATTTACTCATAACCTATATGGGCTCAATCTTCTTCCTTTTGGGCTTGGACTTGAATCATGAAATATATGTAGCACTTTGTCCATTCTTCTCCATAGTTCTTGGACTTATTCTTGGGCTCTTCTTCCATCATAAACATCTTCTTGATTTCATTGAAAACCGTCAATCTTAATGCAAGTGAACTAGCCTGGATGTTATCATTCCTCTCTTCTTGAAAATAATTCGTCCTCGAATTTGAATCTCGCATAATCAAGATGACATACAATAGTAAACAACATTCATTACTTAAAAACAACAATGACAACATTCATTACTTAAAAACAACAATGGTAGGAACAAAACAAGATAGTGACCATGTGTCTACTTAACCCAATTAATCCTTGAATGTATAAAATCACCTTTATAAAACATGTGGACATCGTCATCCCAACAGAAAATTCTCTTAATTGTATGAGCACAACAAAATTCATGTATGGATAACATCGGAGATGATATGTGCTTCTACAATTTAACTCTATCAATAAAGTACTCTAATGGGCTTGCATAAGACGACATAACATCTATAGAATATGCATCAAATTGAACACTTTTATGATATAGCCAAGCATCCTCAATTATACTTCTCAGATACTTTCCCACGTACCTATTCATATCAACATAAGAATTAAGAGTGTAGTTCATCACCTCAAAAAAGATTTTAGGTGTTCTAGCAATCCTAAGAATGTGAATAAACCTATCATACATACTGGCAAAATAACAACACCTCATTCCATTTGCATGAGCGTTAGATTCACAACTGTATGTTTTATCTTTTTGTCACGAGTCTTATCTTGGAAAGATCCAAAACAATTCTCTTTACCTTTATACTTCTCATCAACATGTACTTTCTCAATAGGATATTTAGTTTGGACCACCTTAGGAATAAGTTTTTTCAGTGATGATTTTTTAATGTAAATATTCCCATGAGTATCTGCAAAAGAGTCAAAATAACTAGAATAAGAGGTAGGAATATTAGAGTTAGAATAAGAAATAATCTTATTCAAACTCTCTTGTTTTCCTCTCTCTACCTCACAACCATCCCTCTCTTTTTTATTCTCGTGATCATCTCTTTTTTTTTCTCTTGACCTCAATTGATAGCCTATTCTCTCCACACAACACAACCTCTTCATTTTTCTCTCTTTGAATGTCAACGTGCACTCCCTTACTCCTTCCACTATTTTCTCTCTCAAAATCTTTCATTGTTTCTTTCACACGTTTCTGATCTTCATAAACTTGAAATGGAGTTAAAGGTACAAGTTTATATTTTCTTTTGTTTAGCTCAAAAGAAACTCTATTCTTCCCCCTATCATAAATTGCATTCCTATCAAACTGTCAGGGATGCCCAAGCTTGATATGACAATCTTGCATTGGAATTACATCACAAAGAACATTATCAGAGTACCTTCCAATGGAGAAAGAAATCATGCATTGCTTAGTCACCTTAAGTTCACCGAAATTATTGTGTTTGATGCATGTAAGTTTTAACTTCTCCACTACGTAAGAACTTATCATATTAGGATTACTTTCAAAATCAATAATCATAGAGCAAATATTATCCTTTGTCCCACACCTTGTATGAAAAACACTTCTCCTTAAATCAATTATATTCACCTGATTAGGTGGGTTTTGGGTGACCTCTAATGCATCAAGTCGAGCAGAAATCCTTCTAAGTGACTCGGCTATGTCGACGTTTTGAGTCCCAGCATCAGTATCTTTTTTAGACATCTCCAAAAGTTAAAGAAAAAACTCTCAATTTGACCCTTTTTTTATCTCACCCTTTCTTGCCCTTTTTCCACTCAAATTACTACCTTTGACCGGATCCTTTAGGATTTATATATACAACCCTATTAGCAACAACTTTTTAGAAGTAAGATGTAGAAAGAAAAGAATTTATCAATGCCCAGATAAATTGGGTTTGATGAGACAAGAAAAAAAGACCAATTTGTGTAAATAGAAAAATTTTCAAATTTCCCCTCTTCTTGATTTTCCTTGTTGATGTTGGAAATCAAGAAACACAAAAAAAATATGATTTTTCTTTTTGATAATACCTTAATTTTCAAACAGATAATTTTTTTCTCTTTTTTATTTCATTTTTTCTCTTTTTCTTTTTTGGCTATGTAGCTTAACAATGAAAAAAATATTTTTTTTGAGTGTTTTTTTTTGTTGTTGAAACTCCCAATATTATCAAGAACGAAATCTTGATAGAACCGCTTTGATACCACTTGATATGAATTGGGTTACGTTAATAAATAAGAAAATAATGTGGAAGCAAAAATACTAAGATTAAAGGCAAGAAATTAAAGATAGGCAAAATTGGAGAATAAAATCCCCAATTTCGAGGTTAAGTGCTAAGAACCCTAATTGATCTTAGTATTCAAAATTAGCGAATTAAGACTAATTATGATACTAATAGAGTCAATTCAAGAACTTAGATCAAAAGTGATCTAGACCCCTATTTCAAAGAAACTAAAGACAACAATTAGTATAAGACTAATCACCTTCTTTAATTAACTTCAATAGAAACCAAATATATCAAATTAAAAATTAATCTTACCTCCTAAAGAATCGTTCTTATAGGGTTGCAAGATAAATCCCAAGTAGCCATACAAAAAAGTGTAAATAAGAGAAACTCTCAATTAATAATAATATTGTCTGATTGAAAATAACAAAATTCATTCCTATATATAGGGAAAAAAAAACTATCCCAAATAGCATGGGATTGGAATCTACCTTTATCAAATCTAACTAGGACTAGAAAAATTTTATCCCAAATAGCATGGGATTAGGATCTACTATTATGGATATAATAAATAAAATCCTACTAGGACTAGGAAAGCATGTAAACATAATACCAAAAATTCTCTCCTAAGAAAATAAGGAAAAGTTTTCAAATTTACTCAGAACCCATATGGGCTCAATCTTCTTCCTTTTGGGCTTAGACTTGAATCATGAAATATGTGTAGCACTTTGCCCGTTCTTCTCCATAGTTCTTGGACTCATTCTTGGGCTCTTTTTCCATCATAAGCATCTTCTTGATTTCATTGAAACCCGTCAATCTTAATGCAAGTGGACCAGCCTGGATGCTATCACTTAGAGAAGATCATCGCATAAATGCATCAGTAAAAGGGCTCATACTTAAAGAAGACTATTGCATAAATGAATTGGTGAAGGGCTCATACTTAGAGAAGACCATCGCATAAATGCATCAGTAAAAGAGCTCATACTTAGAGAAGACCATTGCATAAATGCATTGGTGAAAGGACCCATACTTAAAGAAAACCATGCATCTTCAAGCAAAAAAACTTTCGAACTTAAGGTGACGGAGGCGAAGTAAAACTCTCGCACCTTAAGCCGATGTCCATCGTCTTCAAGAAAAAATATTTTTGGACATAAGGTGATGGAGGCGAAGTTTAACTCTCGCACCTTAAGCCGATGTCCACCGTTTTCAAGCAAAAAAAATTTGGACTTAAGATGACTGAGGCAAAGTTAAACTCTCGCACTTTAGGCCGATGTCCACCTTCTTCAAGCAAAACATTTCGTACTTAAGGTGACGGAGGTAAAGTTAAACTCTCGCACCTTAAGTCGATGTCCACCGTCTTCAAACAAAAAAATTTGGACTTAAGGTGACGGAGGCAAAGTTAAACTCGCGCACCTTAAGCCGATATCCACATTCTTTAAGTGAAATTTTTCGGACTTAAGGTGACGGAGGCGAAGTTAAACTCTCCCACCTTAAGCCGATGTCCACCGTCTTCAAGTAAAATTGTTTGGACTTAAGGTGATGGAGGCGAAGTTAAAATCTCTCACCCTAAGCCAATTGTTGCATATTGCTATTTGTTTCAATTCTCCAAAAACAAAACAAAAAAAAAGAGAGGAAACAAGAAAGAAAGTAAAAACACAAATAGAAAGGATGTTACTTGTCAGAGCGTTGTGATCTTGAAAGTTGTATATCACCAACTTGAATTGAGACAAGATGCCTTGATGAGAATAAAGCCCTTAAAATCTAGTTTGAAACAATCAAAACACTCTTTGGTGGTGATGGTTCCACATCAAGTTATAAATTATTTGGTGAGGCGACGCAAATCTGGAATCCTCTGCCAGACAACATATAAGATCACCTTCAAACAAATCATCCAGAACAATCTAAGTTTTAAAATCCAAATTTTGGATATGTTATACATGCATGTTTCAGGCATCTATAAGATCAAGCGAATCATAATTTCGATACTCTCGCATTGAGATATAATTTTTTTGGTGATGTCGCGTAAATCTGAAATTGTTGATGCATCAAAACTCAATGTTGATTTCGGGATAATACCTGAAAATATATCTATTGTATTAAATTATAAATTTTGGATATGTTATAGATGTTTGTGTCTAGTTTCATGAGAATTAAGTGGCTTGTGATTTCATCCTTCCTAGTTCAAGATATGAAATTTTTAGTAAAGACACGCAGATCTGAAATTTTCAGCATAATAAAATTCAGGACTAACTTCAAAAAATTATCGAGAATTATATTGAAGGAATTTGAAGCTAAATTTTGGATATGTTATAGATCTCGAAGTCTAGTTTCTGAAATATCAAACGGTTCATGATTTTAATATTCCTAAAATTAGATATGAATTTTCTACCACTAACATGCTGTACTGAAAAAAGTGACAAAAATAAGAGAAAAGTAGAATGGAAAGAAATTACCTAAATATTGTTGATGGCTTGAAAACCCCACAATTGATATTGAAAAAGTAGGGAAACTACCTCCTTTTATAGAGTTGTAGGATGGATGTTTCCTTCTCTAATATAAATTCAGATTGGAATAACTTTCATCTCTAAATTCAAATTGAAGATTGTTTCCTTCTCCAATATAAATTCAGATTGGAATAACTTCCATCTCCAAATTCAAATTGGATATTGTTTCCTTCTCCCATACAAATTCAAATTGGAGGTTATTTTCTTCTCCCATACAAATTTAAATTAGAGATTGTTTCCTTCTCCCATACAAATTCAAATTGGAGATTATTTCCTTCTCTCATACAAATTCAAATTGGAGGTTGATTTTCTTCTCTCATATAAATTCAAATTGTAGGTTGTTTCCTTCTCCCATACAAATTCAAATTGGAGGTTGTTTTCTTCTCCCATACAAATTCAAATTGGAGGTTCTTTCCTTCTCCAATCTAAGTTCAAATCGGAAGAGTTTTATTCCTGATTAAGTAAGGCGATGAAAAAATCTTTGAAAATTTATTTGAAATTGGATATCATGCCTCACCAATGGGTCTTAAGTGTATAGATTCATGGAAAAAAATGAGAGAGTTTTGAGAGGCAATACCAATATGATTCGGCTTTAAATTTTTGAATGAGGTATTCATATGTATGAAAATCATTGAAGCACGAAGAAAACATGCTTAAATAATCATACTTCAATGCTAGTCTCCAAAATATTAAGTGTCTCGACAAGTCTTGAAGTAGGGGGCATTTGTGGGTGATGCAATTTTATTAAATTTAAATCCGTACAAAATTTAGATTATATTAAATTCAAAATATATTAGTTCCAAATAAATATTGTGGATTAATATAATTGTATTAATTATTTAAGTTCAAACATATATGGGTTTAATTAAAGTCCAATTTTTATTGGGCTAACCATTGATTTGGGCAACAAATGATGAGCCCACTTTAATAAGCCCAAGATATTGTTATATTTTATAGGCCCAAATAAGCATCACGTGTCAAATGATATGGCATGCCAAGTCAAGTGAAGGAGGCAACAGGACCATGCCACATATTAAAATGATGCAACGGACCCATAAAATAAAAGCCCATAAAAAAGCATCACATCACTTAAATCTGATTGGTCAAAGGAAGATATTCATCATTACTCTTCCTTTCCTACAACTATAAATAGGGGTCTCATAATTCAGAAAAGAACCCCCAGAACTCGAAAAAGAATCAAGAGAAAGCTCATGGATCAAACGCCGCAATTTTTCTAAAAAACTCAAGCATTCAAATCAAGTTCATCAAAATTCAAGATCAAGACCGCAATATTCAAGAACAAGCTCAAAAGCCCTTGAATTCAAGCACAAGTCAAGATCAAGACCCTCAAATTAACAAATCAAGTTCAAATTCAAGATCAAGCTTTAAGCCCTTGAATTTATATTTGAAAAGACGAATCAGAGGATTCATAGAGATTGTAACACTCGCATTGAAATCAATAAATTGATTGTCGCAATATATTTTTTCTTGTCTCGAATTATTTATTTTTCGGTCTCGAGAATTTTATTGTCCAACAAATATACTAGCATCTTCAATGAACATATGAAAAATTAAAAAAAAATGATCTTAAATCATTCTTTATTATTTGCTTTAGAATTATTTTTTACATCAAGAATTTTTTTTGTAATATTTATTTACTTTAAGGTGCATTGATTTTGTAGATATCTTAAAAATGGATGATGATGATAATATATATAGACAGCTCATGATCTGAATTTTGAAAGGTAATTAATTTCACGTGATAATTTTTAGTTTTCAATGATATAAATTATTGTAGCTATTCATTCTTATTTTTTTTCTTTTAACGATCTTTTCTTTATCTTCTTTTATGATATGATATGTAGTTTATCAAACTTTACGATAAAGAAAAAAATAGTATGATGAAAAGCATAGTTAAATCTGGCCGTGAAAAAATTCAATAATGGACAAAGAGACACAACAAGAGACAAAGAAGAGAACGAGCAAACGTTTCTCCAAATGTATTCACAATAAGGAAGAGTTGATAAGCATTTCTCCAAAAGTATTCAAGAATGAAGTAAAATTTAAATGTATAGTACAATCCTTGAGTCTATTTGGAAGGACATACGAAGCATGAGGTTTGGCTAAATTAAACTCACCTCTTGAGATTAGTTTTAAAAATAAATAAATTAAAAAGGTGGAATTGAGGATATTCATTATTATATGGGAATAATTTCTTTTTTGGTTAAATTTTTTCATCTCATATATATTTAACATTACTTGAATTAAGTAGTAGTGGTTGATAGATGTTGTCACCAAGGTAAGTTAAAAATGTTAGGCGTTATGCTTTGGTAAGTAATCACAGTACGAAAGTGTTCATAAACTTTTTTTCAAAAGTATTCATGAATAAAGTAAAAATTCAACGTACAACACAATTCTTGGGTCTACTTGGCAAGATATACGAAGCACGAGGTTGGCTAAATTGAATTACATCTCCAATATATTAAATTCATTAACCACTTGAAAGTTCTGGTGGTAAAATATATATGTTCTTACAATAAAATTATATGTTTTGAACATTTTGCACTTCATTAAAAACCTTCATATTAGATAAAATCGTCTAATTTTAAATATTTAAAAGTTACACGTCTCGCACGTGCGACTAAACTAGTAAATTGTCAAAAATGGGAGTTGAATGTGTTCGAAGAGGAAGGGAAGGAGCAATATCACCATATTTAAATTAAAAGATAAAAAAAAAAGTAAAACTTACATAAATTCCGACTAGTTTATTCATAATTACATACTATCTCAATTTTTTTTCAAAATTTCATAAAATTTCAATTTTTCGTTTTTCAGATACATAATATTAAAAGAGATACATTTTAAGAATCAATTAATTCGCTATAATTATGAAAAGTAATGATAATTAACACAATTAAAGAGTAATTTACTCTTCATATGTTTTAATTAATAGATAAATTAAAAGATTTTAATTGTTCTTGTTCCCAATTAGCATTCCTAAATACAACAGAAAAAGTAAAATCAAAGCTACTATAAGAGTCCCGTAGAAGATGACCAAGTTCTCCCCCACAAAGCTAGCTAAAGATATCTGCAGCAGTACAAAAGAAGAATTAATATTTAGACAATGAAATTTGAAATCGAAAAAAAACAAAAAAAAACAATTGTCTGCAGCTGCTAACATAGCCAATTGGTGCAATTTTTTTTTAAAAAAAAATCTTCAAAATCATCTTTAAATTTGGCATTATATGAATTGCCAAACCTTAAAGGATGTTGTGGGATCTCATCAATTACATATTTCGTATCCTGAAAAAGAAATACAAATATTGATTACTCATTTAAAACGTATCATGATAAGACATGAGATATCAGTATAAAAAAGGACATTTGAAATACATAACTATAAGAGATACAAAATATGTATCAGGTGCAAATATACATATTTTTAAAAGAGATACATACAAAAACATTCTAACTATATATATATATATATGAAAGAGATAATATCAAAGAAATATATTAGGCATAAAGATACAAGAATATACACATGCAATATGCATATACAACTAAGCTAAATTATGTATCTTTAGTTTAAAAACATCTATCTCAAATTAAAAAAACTCAGATAAAAAATAATAAACCTTTGATAAAATGTCTCTCGATGTGATTTCAACAGAAATAACTTCGGTAAGTCGTCGAAAAATAACTCCGGCAACTCACTTCGACGAAGTGGGTTAACGGAGTTCACGGAGTTTCATCCTAAGTTATCTATTGAATTGTTGTTTATTAGGTTAAGGATTGACGGTGATCGGAGACACCGTACGCCGCCTTCGTTTCTTGTTTCTCCGGTGGATACTCCAACGGAGGAAGGGATGAGAAAGTTTTCTGGAAAACACTTTGAAGGAGAAGGGGGTTAGACATTAATGGTATTAAATTAGTGAAGAGAAGATATTAAGGTAAATTTTTAGGGCAATAAATATATCCTAATTTTTAGGATGAAAATTATGTATCTGCAGATTTAAAGAGAGTATGTAAATAAGGGATATTTATAATTTTTATTGCGTGAATTTATTTTTTTTGGTAATTTAAATATCTTGAGTTGTGATTTTATGAAAATTTTCATAAAAAAAATATATGCAACAACTAAAAAATAATTTCGGATAATGGTAATTGGGCTTGGAATCCTCCTTTTCTAATCTAACTAGATATGCACGGCCCGTGATATAAACTACAAGAAATAGCATACTTAAGACTTAAATTATAAAAAATAGCAACACTTTAATGAAATTATATTGTGTAGCAAACATAACATTATTTTAAGTGTGGTCCCCCCACTTACTACCTTTGAGGAGTTATCATGTATAAGACTCCCTTTTTCATGCCACTTCTTTTTCTCTTTCCTTTAACTGATTTTTTAATTTACCTTTTATTGATTGAAATCTCTTAGATTCCTCTTTCAATTTTTTTTCTTTCCCCTAAATTACTCTTATTTAAATTAATAAATTTCTTTTCCAAATCAAACTCAATTATGAATATTATTATCTTCATGACATTCAAAATTTTAAAATATCACTCTCTTATGTCTCTAACTTTTTTATCTTGCTAGTTTTTTCATTTTTTTTCGTTTTATTTTTAATTTAATTTTTTCTTTTCCATTTTTTTTCATTTCACTTTATTTTCTCTCTTCTACTTCTCTTTTTTTTTTCCTTTTTTCATTTTTTGCTTGATTTTTTTCTTTTTTTGTTTTCTTATTTTTTTCTTTCTCATATTTTTTTCGTTTTCTTCTTCTTTTTTGATTTTTTTCGCTTTTGTGTTTGCACTTTTATTTCTAGTTTCTATTTCTCTTTTCTTTTCTTTTTTCCTATTTTACTTCTTTTTTTCAGATTTTTATTTTTCGTTTGTCTTTTTCTTTTCTTTTTTTAATTTTCTTACTCTTCTATCTGGTACTTTGAATTAAAAGGGACAAACAAGTTTCCCAATTAACTTAAAATGATTTAATGTTATTTGATATCGATTTTATGTCTTTAATAAAAAAAAATTGTCTATTTTGTTTTCAGCAAATAGTTTTTTGAATATTTAGTATATGATAATTATTTTTTTGAATTTTATCGGATTGTATAGTCGATTAATATGTTTGTATATTCGGAATAGTGAAATTGTAATCTACTGATTTTTATCTGTATATATTGTTTTCGATTGTATATGTTGATTATGTTTGTATATTTACAGGTCTGCATATGTATTGTTTAGTTTCTACATATGTATTTTTTTATTCGGCATATGTATTTTACAGGTTCCATATGAATTCATAGGTCGTTATATGTATTTTTCATATTTTTTTAACTTTGTATGTGTATTTTATGTAAATTTATACATATATCTTTCATAACACATATGAAAATACCTTTTTTATTGAAATCAAATAAATATATATTTACATAGAATTTTTAGCAAGTACATATACGTAATTGTACATGTATTAGTTATTTGTAATGTAGCTATATCTTTTTTTTTATTATACATTTACCCAGATATATATTGTTATTTACATACAATACTTCAAAAATGGTCACATTCATACAATACATTTTCAGTATTTTGATTACCTATATGTATATGTATATAGTTGTCATTTTTGTTATAGAGATTTTGTGTTCTATATGTTTATATATGCATATGAGTCATATATGAATTTCTGTAAATACATATGCAGGTATATATATATGTATGTTTTGTACTGTAAATACATATGCAGATCTGTATATATATTTATTTTGTATATTTTTTAAAATATGTATATATGATATAGATATTTGTCTTTTAAAAATAAAAGTTAGAGATAGAAAAGTTAAAAAAAAAAACACAAAAAACACAAAATAAAAGAAAGACAAAAACAAAAATGAAAAATTCAAAAAAAGGGAGTGAAAAAGGAAAAAAAAAAAGAAATGTAAAATAAAATTAAAAAAATAACAATAGAAAAAAGAGGAAGAAAACAAGAAATAAAAATATGAGAAAGGAAAAAAAATAAGAAAATGAAAAAGAAAAATATAAAGAAAAAAAATGAAAAACAAAAAAATGAGAAATAGAAGAGAAAAATAAAGTGGAGAGAAAAAATGATAAAAGAAAAAGAAATAAAAAAAAATAGAAGTTAGAAATAGAAGTAGAAAAATAAAAACGAAAAACAATAAAAAAAAAGAAGAAAATGAAAATAATAAAAGAAAAGAAATACGTGAAAGAAAAAAAAAAGGAAAAAGAAAAAAGGCAAAAAAAGAAGAGAAATAGAACAAAGAAAATAAAGTGGAAAGAAAAAAAATAGAAGAGAAAAAAAAAATCAAAAAAAAAAAGAGTGAATGAAAGAAAATAAATGATAATGATACTTTATTTTGAATTTTTGAAGATTATAATCTTCATATTTGAGTTTGATTTGAAAAAATAATCTACTAATTTAAATAAGATTAATTTATGGAAAAGGAATCTACTACTTTAAACACATGGAATAATTATTCCTTATTTAACTCAACTGATTTGAGTAAAAAATGATAGTAAATCTTGTTGTATATGTATTTTAATAGCAATACTTTTATAAAATACAAAATACAAGTTGCTATTTCATGTAATTATGAAACAATTTCTATGAAATTCTTAATTATGAGTTTAAGTTTGCTACTTTTGAAATTCGCCCTATTTTTATTTCAACTTATGTGATGTAAATAAAATTTAGATAATTAATCATTAAACTAATTAAGTTTTTAATTATTATGATTTATAATATTTTTTATTCTATTTCAATTTAAGTGACAATGATATAATTTCGAGAGCCATCCAAATATTTTATATTTTTAAATTTTAAAATTTTAAAATTTTAAAATTGTTAATTATCTATTATTCAATAACATATGAATATTCTCTCCGTCTCAATTTATGCGGCATAGATAAAATTTTGACAATCAGTCAATTTTTAAAATATTTTTGTTAATTATTGTTATTTACAGTAGTTTTTTTTTATTTTCAAATAATATATGTTGCTCTGTCTCGTCCCAATTTATATGACACTGATATAATTTTGATAGTCAATCAAATTTTTTATGTTGACATATAATTTTGTTATTCTTAATTTTCTAATACATAAATGACTTATAGTAAGGGGTGATATAGTAAAATCATCGTTTGAAGGACGACAATTTAATTTAAAACATCAAGAGTTAATTTCGTATTTTATGTCTATTTTATATTTTTATTAAATATTATTTATTTTCTTAATACCTAGATGACTCGTAATAATTAATTAAAAGCGATTGATTATGTTACTACTATAAAAATTAACATAATTTTATCATATCCAATAGTAATCATCGATAACTAACCGAAGTAGTATATTAATTAAATACGGGATATTGTATTTGCATATAGAAAATATGATATTATTAAACATTATTGGATAGTGCATTATGCTTATCTCTCACAATAATAAAATTTTATTATGTATTTTTCTTTATTTCTTTTTTACTTAATACATAAAGACCCAATACAAATATTAAGAAAATATTAATTAGAAATTTATTTTATTAAATTAAATTTATTAATTTTGTACTTTAAAAATTTAATGTTAAGTTTAAATATTAGTATTTCTATATAAGAAAAAAATAATTTTAAAATTTAAATTTACTAAAATAAATAAGTAAAAAAATTAATTTTGAATATAAAAGTCAATTAACATAATAAAATTAATTTACTTTAAATATCTAGTTGCAATTAATTAAGATAAATTATTATATTATTAAATTACTTAAATTTAAGATGTCATATGATGTTATTAAACATTATTGGATAGTCATTTGTTTATCTCTCAAAGTAATAAAATTTTATTATATATTTTCTTTATTTCTTTTTTACTTGATATACATATTGAGCCCAGCACAAATCTTAAGAAAATATTCATTAAAAATTTATTTTATTAAATTAAATTTATTAATTTTGTACTTAAAAATTTAAAGTTAAGTTTAAATATTAGTATTTCCATATAAGAAAAAAATAATTTTAAAATTTAAATTTACTAAAATAAATAAGTAAAAAAAATTAATGTTGAATATAAAAGTCAATTAAAATAATAAAATTTATTTACTTTAAATATTTAGTTGCAATTGCATATACAAAATATGATATTATTAAACATTATTAGATAGTGCATTATATTTATTTCTCACAATAATACAATTTTATTATATATTTTTCTTTATTTCTTTATTACTTGATACATATTGACTCAACACAAATATTAAGAAAATATTCATTAAGAATTTATTTTATTAATTTTGTACTTTAAAAATTTAAAGCTAATTTTAAATATTAGTATTTCCATATAAGAAAAAAATAATTTAAAAATTTAAATTTACTAAAATAAATAAGTAAAAAAAAATAATTTTGAATACAAATGTCAATTAACATAATAAAATGAATTTACTTTAAATATTTAGTTGCAATTAATTAAGATAAAATTATTATATTATTAATTTACTTAAATTTAAATAATTTAAATTAAATTGCAAAGTTGAAAAATACTGTGGGACCCACCCATATTTAAATGTAGCTTGTAGCGCAATCCCTCCAATCTTGTAAATAAAGAGAATAAGGTGGCCTTTTTTTGAGGATATGATCGGTAATTAAATGAAAGATTGTGGACATTTTTAAAAGTTATTAATAAGGTATAACTAACATATTTACATAGCACAAAAAATAAATTCTTTAAGCGGATTTTTTTTCTAAAAAGACTAAAATATCCTCAATTTTTCATTAAATTTCAAGAAGTAGCCATGTTGAAGTTGGCTCCTCTTATATATAAAACTAGGTAGAGATGGTCCGTGCTAGTTGAAATTTTTTTGCTAGCTAAAGGCTATATGTTATGTAGACATTTCAAGTATTTTTTTTATTGGCAAAATGCTCTTCTGGACCCTTATACTATGTCCGTTTTGTAAGTTGAACACTTCTACTTACATGTTTGTCATCTGAACCCCTGAACCCACTAAAAAACAACATTTTGCATTCTTTAACCATTGAATTTGCCTATACGACATTGAAATGGTTGGCTAAGACTAAGAGAGTGTAGTTACTCGTTTGGGGTGCGAGTGGGGATCAATTTTTGATCAATTTTATATTAAAATAATTTTAATAAAATAAAATTAATACTAAATTTTTAAAAAAAATTAAAAAAGGACCTGCCTTTTTTTCCTCTATCTTTTTAAATTAAAATATTTTTAAAAATAAAAATAAAAATAAAAAACCTCTACCCCAATCCCCTCTCCCCATTCAGCCACCCACACCCCACCCCACCCCCATTCAGCCACCCCCACCCCCCACCCCACCTCACCCCCCATTCAGCCACCCCCACCCCACATGCCAACCATCACCATTAACGCCGGCAAGCACCACTGCACTGCCCCTCCCCTCCCTGACAAAACCTCACCAAAAAATTCTCTTTCTTCTCCACAAAAATCATCACACACTACACCACTGACCATTAAATTTCTTTTTCTTCAACTAACTCACAAAAATTTCTTAAGTTCCTTTTCTTCAACCAATTTAGAAAAATTTCAAGAATTCTCAACATTGAATTTTAATCAATTCACAAAAATATTCACATTGAATTTCAAGAATTTCCAACATTCTTGAATTACCCAAATCATAAGAAATCCCATGAAAAATAAAAATTGAATCTTTGCTTTGAATTTCAAGAATTTTCTACTTTCTTGAATTACCCAAATCACAAAAAATCCACAAAAATTGAGTTTTTACATTGAATTTCAAGAATTTTCAACTTTCTTGAATTACCCAAATCATAAAAAGTCTAAAGAAAGCATAAAAATTGAGTATTTACATTGAATTTCAAGTTTCTTGAATCACCCAAATCACAAAAATCTCTAAAAATCTCTTCTGTCCATACTTTTTAAACTTTTTGCCCCTCACTTTTTAATTTTTTCGTAGAGCAAGAAGATGGAAATGATAAAGGAAAAGAAGAATGAGAAGAGGAGGAAGAAGAATAAGACAAAGAAGAAGAAACAGAAAAAGAAAGAACTGGAAAGGGGAACAGATAGAAAGCAGGGTTGGTTTGTTTGTTTATTTATTTATTTTAATATTTTTTATATATAAAGATGACGTGGTAGTTGACGTGGCAGATGTGGCAAGTGACGTGAGTGTGTTACACTCACCAAAAAATGAATTTACAATATTATTTTTTAGTGGGTTCAGGATTCAGATGACAAATATGTAAGTAGAAGTGTCCAACTTACAAAACGGACATGATACAAGGGTTAGAAGAGCATTTTACCTTTTTTATTTTGTGGCTGCACAATTTTGCATCAGATGTTTACGTGATATGCTATTTACATAAAGGAGATGGTGCAGTTCTTTGTTCTGCATTTCAACTTCTTTACAGCACAGTTTTGCAGCATTTGGCCAAAAAATACCTGCGCAATTATAAAAGAACAGTAAATAAAAAAATATATAGTTGTGCAGACAAATATTGAACATTATGAGGAGATTATAAACGACAAAATTAGTTGATGAGTTAACAATAATAATAGCTGAGCTATTACACAACTTGAACATAGTATTAGACCATAGCAGTGCATAGTATGTTCAGTTTTAAAGGGAGGTTCTGGTAAATAGAACTATTTAGCCACGAGCATTGCAATACTATAAAATTAAAAGATATTGCTGCATTACAAGCAATTCAAAAAGTCCGAGAACACAATCAATGTGATGTACAACCCAACACAACAAACAGTAGGCAAGAATATGTAGCCGGAGGCTACTATTGGGTAGTATAAAAAAGGGTGGTCTACTTATATGTATTTCCTTTCTACTAGCCCTGATATTGCAACAAAAGTGATTTGGCCATTTGCAAAAAGTAACCAACAAAGTGGACGATATTAGCATCTAGAGCACTTATTGTGGCTAGACTTTCAATTATTGCAAAGCAAAGGTAAGATGTCTCAAGCTATACAATTTTTCTTTCAAAAATTTAAGATTAGAGGACAAAGCTCACAGATACCCTTGCAAGCAATGTCCAGATGATCTGAGAGGGGATATCAAGATTGATTTTTGCTACCCTTAGGTGCTCTCATATTCCAGAATTGATGGGAATTTAAAATGTTTTTGAGAAGAAATATGGTAAAGATTTTGTTTCAGCAGCGACTGATCTACGATCCAATGCTGGTGTAAATCGAACGGTATTTCATATTTCCTCTCTTAAAACTCATGGATTTCTTTATAATTAATAAATGAATCTTGTAATGTGTGCTTGGTGGGATCTAAAAGAAGTGGGTAATTGTTGTTACAGCTTATCGAAAAGCTCTCTGTGAAAATTTCATGTGGTAAAGTCAAACTAAAAATATTGCTTGCTTATTAACTTATTACTTAATACTTATTACAGCTTTTCAACTCATAAAATTATTACTTATGGGTGGTATATTAGGGGTAGTTATCACCATGAACATCCATCAGATGTGCCACAAGTCTTTAGTAGTAACATAGTTAAGATTTATCACTGTTAGACGAATATTTTGAAATCAAAAATCCAGAGGCCAGAGTATACTGCAGTGAGCACATCGTTAAGCACTAAACAGTTGTTGTTGAGTTCAAAGTCTGTGAAAAAGTATGAATGAAAAACGGAGGAAAAATGGAGGAGAGAAGAGAGACACTAATTTAGAAAGTGTACTCCAAAATTGGAAAGTTCATGCATTCTCCCACATTGATGGAAGAAGAGAACTTGTAAATGTTTAAAATAAGGAACACTTACTTCACATGGTAAGTGAGGCAACAAAATAAGAGATGCCTCGCGCCATCGTCGTCGTCGCTCGACTTTGGATTTGGATTGGGATTTGGTAAATGATCAATCGATGCGATCTATCTTTTTTGGACAAAGTTTATTTGATAGAAATTCAGTTTGAAAATACCAAAGGAAAAAACACAACTTTTTTCTGTGTTTTGATACTCCATTTATATGCATGCATGCAGATTCTGAATAGTGTTTCGAAACAGTGCAGTGCTGAAACGAAGGGATGCAACCCTTCAACGAAATGACACACTGATTCATGAAATGGTATGCCTGTTCGGAAAAGACACATTCTTTGGACGAACAGACATGGCTTTTCCAGTAAGGCCACACCTTTTAAGTGAACCATTGCCACTTTTCAGAAGAGGCACATGTTGGCTATATAAACCTGTTTTCATCCATAGGTTTAGGTACGAATTTTCTGAAATACAAACTCTCTTCTTGTCTTGAAAAACTTTCTGTTTGATCTATCAAACCGTTGAGTGAGTTCGCTGAATCCAACAATTTGAGGTACCGCTATTGTTCGGATTGAAGGCCATTTTATCCTGAGAGGAAGATTCCAAAACCTCGGGTACAGTGAGGGAAATTATTCCTTAAGGACACTCCGTGAATTCGGAGGACTTGGTCTTAAA
Organism: Capsicum pubescens; assembly: GCA_030864215.1. Classification (NCBI taxonomy): domain Eukaryota; kingdom Viridiplantae; phylum Streptophyta; class Magnoliopsida; order Solanales; family Solanaceae; genus Capsicum; species Capsicum pubescens. The sequence goes on along the minus strand of CM061542.1, from coordinate 219,004,461 downwards.
TTCTGTTTCATCTCTTTTCTGAATCTTAACACACTTCTTAGAAAGATTATTCGTAATCTAGTGTTGAAGGTGTTATAGAACTTCATAAGTGTTCTTGTCTTGGACTTGAACTAGTATTGAAGTTTGTGTTTCTTATATACAAATTCTTGTACCCGAATACATAAAAGATAACAATCTTAAGGAATAACCTTTTGCAGAATCTGTATTGCTTGTTTTTGGAGATTAAAACTTTAAACTTTCTACTCCGTTTGAACTTAACTACAACCCATTCTCATGATGTAGACAATGGGTAGTAAACAAGCATAAGACTTAAAGTGAAAAGTCTTTTAATGATTATCCAAATTTGACAGATTTGACCAAATAGTTTAATCTATAGGATTGAACGTTTAGAAATCACCTATGTGAGGGCGAAGTGGAAGCCGCTTCAAGGAGAATGTTAGTGAAGGCCTATTCTTTAAGCTCTCTGAAACCGGAACGTGTTCATAGTTGAAAAGAACAAAATCGTGAGAACCATAAAAGGTAAAAGGCTGGTTGTGTGACATGTGTTGTCTAGGTGTACAACAAAGTTCGACGGTTCAAAGATATCAAATCTACCGATTGATCGAGTGCATCCGATGCATGTTCACTACAGAAAGTTCAAAGGAAAACCACTTATCCAGATACAATCAGTCTTTGCTTGATGATCACATACTTGTCCGTAAAAAATTTACGAAAAAATAGCCATTTTCCATTCATGTGGGGGATTGTTGGGTTCAAAGTATATGAAAAAGTGTAAATGAAAAATGGAGGAAAAATAGTGGAGAGAAGGAAGGCACTAATTTAGAAAGTGTACTCCCAAATTGGAAAGTTCACTCTTTCTCCCACATTGGTGGAAGAAGAGAACTTGTGAGTGTTTAAAATAAAGAACACTTACTCCACATGGTAAGTGAGGCAAGAAATAAAAGATGTCTCGCGTCGTCGTCGTCGCTCGCTCGACTTCGGCTTCGGATTTGTCAAATGATCGATCAATGAGATCTATATTTTTGGACAAAGTTTATTTGATAGAAATTCAAAAATTCAGTTCGAAAATACCAAAGGGAAAAACACAACTTTTTTCTGTGTTTTGATACTCCATTTATATGTATGCATGCAGATTCCGAAACAGTGTTTCGAAATAGTGCAGTGCTGAAACGAAGGGATGCAACCCTTCAACGAAATGACACAGTGATTCATGAAATGGTATTCCTGTTCAGAAAAGACACATTCTTTGTACGAACAAACATGACTTTTCCAGAAAGGTCACACCTTTTAAGTGAACCATTGCCACTTTTCAGAAGAGGTACATGTTGGCTATATAAACCTGTTTTCATCCACAGGTTTAGGTACGAATTTTCTGAAATACAAACTCTCTTCTTGTCTTGAAAAACATTCTGTGTGATTTATCAAACCGTTGAGTGAGTTCGCTGAATTCAACAATTTGAGGTACCACTATTATTCGGATTAAAGGCCATTTTATCTTGGGAGAAAGATTCCAAAACCTCGGGTACAGTGAGGGGAATTATTCCTTAAGAACACTCCGTGAATTCAGAGGACTTGGTCTTAAATTCTGTTTCATCTCTTTTCTGAATCTTAACACACTTCTTAGATAGATTATTCATAATCTAGTGTTGAAGGTGTTACAGAACTTCATAAGTGTTTTTGTCTTGGACTTGAACTAGTGTTGAAGTTTGTATTTCTTATATACATATTCTTGTACCTGAATACATAAAAGATAACAGTTGTAGAGTAATTTATCTTGACACAACGTATGTCATAAGTTTCTACTGCAGTTTGAGAAAATAGTTGTTCTCCAATTTTATTTGAAATCGCTGTTGTTGCATAACAAGTATCATCTCGAATGGTGACTTGAAACTGACATTTGTTATAATGCAAAAAACTTATTAGATGGAGAGAAATAAATAGTCTGAAATTGTAAATAGTGGTTTGAGAAAGTAAAAAAATGTGTATGCATGGGTGTAAGATGTGTTGTTCGATGAGAACATGTACAGTAGAAAGAAAGAGCTCTGTGAATAATTTCATGAGAAGGGTTGCTTACAGTTAAAGCAGACCAAAATGCAGATCCGCTAATCATCATTGCATCGTGACAATTCAGCTTGGATATGAATTTTTCGACCATTAACAAGTGTGTCGAAGGGTAAATTTTAGAAAAAATCTAATTCATGTAGCAATTTCGTTCCAACCACAGGTTTTGGGACTAAAGAGAAATGAGAAATCTCATGTTCTTCAATTGAATCGACATATATAACTCAAGTTAGTGAAAACTTTGTAGTCTAAAGCAACTTTTAAATTTTTTTTGACCTTGTCAAAGAGCTTCGAATTACTGATCTAGAATCAAGTTATTGGCCTAAATAGCTTAAGCCGCTTGATGTCCTAAGAGAAAGGACCTTTTTATTAGCTTTTCTTAGTATATAAGTTTTAATCATTCACCTAAAAATAAATAAATAAATAAATATAGCATAGTAATTGTTCCAAACAGAATCTATTAACATCAGCCAGCAATAATTAAAAATATGCCTGAAAGATAATCATGTTCTATATCAAGCTTTTAAGTCTTTACTGAAGCAACAAGGATTGATTCTACTCTACACCAGGTCACTACAACAAATGAACATACAATGAAGTATCTCCCTTTTAGTCAGAATTCCTTTTTCGGAAATGATTTATTCCTGAGCTAGAGGAGATAAGAGCTTCGATTCGCAGACAGGATATAGAAATCAGGCACTATCTATATATAGTACCTTGTAATTCCGAAACAAAATGCTCTGAAACATAGTATACACCTAGAACTGGTGATGCAGATAATTATCGGGAAGTATCTATATATAGTAGCTTCAAACTCTGAAATTAAATGCTTTAAAACCTATTATACGCCTAGAACTGGTGATGCAAACAATGAGGGGTATTGAGTAAAGCTCTTCCCGAAAAGTGCCGAAAATATAGTACAGTAATTCGCTCCAACTGCATAGGTTGTCGATCTTATTATCTGTGATGCTACAGATGGTTAACATTAATCTGTTATCTAGCTGTCATGTTGTCTATAAGCATTAGCTTATTATCTGATATGAAATTCCTATTGTCTTGCAGTATGCCTGTGCGTAAAAAGACCATCTCTACAGCTTCTTCTTCGCAGAAAAAAGGCCAACAATACTCAACAGAGAAAGCCTGCGCTATCAAAAAAAAGACGGCGCGACCTATACAGACAACTACCACCTGAAAAAAAGAGGCTCTTCTGCTGCACCAATGAATAAGACGCCTACAATCCAACATCCAGAATTTTCTGACTGATTCTCCTGTTCCACTACCTAATGCTTAACCTCGATTAACTGAACCGAGAGGTGTTACCATCAATGAGATATCACCTCACAGTGAAACAGGTTTGCTCACTTAATGTATAAATATATGTTGTTTTGTTGCTGGTTTAGCGTAGGCTTGACGTATTGATATTAAATACGCCGTGTTTTTGGTTGCAACAGAGAAGTCCTTCCTGATCAGCTGACACTGTTAAGGCAAAAAACATTCACCAACATGCAATCACATACAGTTAGCACTCTGATTTGCTCCTTGGAGATGCACTAATCTCTTGGATATCAATGAATTCGTGTTATGTTAACTGGAAACTTTCAAGAGAGGTGCTAACAACTTTTCGTGAAATGGGGTAGTTTTCTTGTTTTTGGGCATCTTGGTTACGTTTTTGTGGAAGAAAGACTCAATCTTTATTGATTTTGGTTGTTTCTCTCATTGTACTCATCCTACCAAAGAAGATCGTATTAGTTCTTGGCCTGAAAAGCCAGCAAAATATAGGTAAGTTCTAATATGATACTCACTCCGTTTCAATTTATTTGATATAATTTGGCCCGCTAACAATAGGATCCTCGAAACTTTATGATCTTAAACATGTCAATGTTTGTGTGACAAACTTTTGAAACTTTGAGCCCCGACTAGCTATAAAAATGTCTATTAAATTCTATGTCAAGTCAAAATCAGATATATAAATTAAAACGGCGAGAGTATTATCTTTTTGTCCCTCCTGTGTTCAATACCCTCTTTGTAACTTGACTAATCCGAATTTGCGATGAAAAAGAGGTAACTACTGCTACATGTTTGCAAGAAAGTGATTGGAAAATACACTGAGGGGTGAGGAAAGCAAGCTTGAGGGTTCTGGAGCTAATGTGTGAAGGATTGGGACTTGAAAAAAACCATTTTGATAATGAACTTAGCCAAATTCAGTATATGACTATTAACCTTTACCCAAAATATCCTGACCCAACTGTAACTGCTGGAGCAGTGGAACATAATGATGGTGGAGTTATCAATATGCTTCTATAAGAATTGGGAGGATTACATGTGAGGCGTCAGAAGGATGGACAGTGGTTTGCCGTTGAACCTATTCCTGGTGCATAGGTTTGCATCGGTTTTGAAGGTACGTATTTGAGTTACTGGGTTCTAAATTTAATATACGTAAGTAATAAATATAACCGTGTACTTTAATTAATATGTATCGCCTATTTCTAGCCAAGTTTGTATTGATTTTAGAAAATTGAAGGTCTTTCGAGATCTTCTTTCTGTATAATTTTAGGTGATCATTTCTCCTTCTTTTAAAACCTATGTATGGATCAGTATATTTGTAGGTCGACACAAAACTTGACCAAATTAAATCATCTCAATTAGTGGCCTCTTATATTATCTCATTGGTGCGCAACAAGCTCTCATATTAGTACCTAAAAATTACCGAAAAGCTGCAAATGAGGTGTATGATCTCTTGATACATGCTGAGGTACTGCTTTCCCTCCAGAATTCATCACTTCCACAGGTATTGCTTTCTCTCCAGAATTCTTTACTTTCCACATTGCTGAAATTTTCAGCTTTTAGAAGTCGTTTGTTTTTTGTTGGTTTAGCTAGAATTTTTTATGAGATTTCAGACAAAGATGTTACGCCGTGGAATGTGTTGATTTTGGGTTACATGAGATTCGGGCGCGTGAGTGAGGCTCAGAGGGCTTTTGATATGATGCCGAGGAGGAATTTTTTTACTTGGAGTACTTTGATCAATGGGTATATTGAGAATAAAAAGGTCAATGAAGCACGGGTAGTAGATGTGGTTTCTGGACTGCAATGATTAGAGGGTATGTGAAAGATGGAGACTTTATAAAGGGTTTGGAATTGTTTAGGTTGATGTTGAACTCGGGTACCCGTCATAATCATTTTACGTTTTCAACTGTTTTAGATGCGTGTGCAGGCCACTCTGCTGTTCTCGTGGGTAATCAAGTTCACGCGTGCTTCTTGAAGTCTGGTTTCCCTCTTGATGTCGTCTTGTTGACCTTCCTTGTTGACACGTACGCTAAATGTGGAGACATTGAAGTTGCTTTCTGTATTTTTGAGTCGATACCTGTAAGGAATTTGGTAGCTTGGAATTCGATCATTGGGGGTTATGCAAGAGACAGGCTTGCAGAGAGGGCAATACAGGAGTTCGAGAGGATGCTGAAGAGTAGTATCAGGCCGGATGAAATTACCTTTATTAATTTGGTATATGCGCGTAATTCAAATTTCACTTTTTGTATCTCCAATTCTGCTGCAACAGAGAAGTCCTTCCTGATCAGCTGACACTGTTAAGGCCAAAAACATTCACCAACATGCAATCACACACAGTTAGCACTCTGATTTGCTCCTCGGAAATGCACTAATCTCTTGGACATCGATGAATTCGTCTTATGTTAACTGTAAACTTCCAGAAGAGGTGCTAACAACTTCCCGTGAAATTAAGCTTTTGTGGAAGAAAGATTTGATCTTTATCGATTTTAAATTTAGTCACTTCCGCTGAGGTACTGCTTTCCCTCCAGAATTCTTAACTTTATATGACAATAGTTTCATCTCCACTCTCTTGTATTCTGCGTATTAACCATATTCAGTATTTATTTTTCTGTAGTAACTGGATGATCTTAAGTCCATGATAGCTGAAACTGTACTTCTGCTCCAACAGAGAAATTCTTCCTCATCAACTGCCACTGTTACGGCAAATGGCTTTGATAATTTAAGTGCTAAAGATGTAATCCCTTCAATTTTGGTGAAAGAAAGACCCAATCTTTATTCATTTTGGTTCTGTGGAACAAGCTTCTACGTCTAGCTAGGTAATCAATACATTTGTTGTTCTTTCTGTTTTGTTAATCATGACAAAACTCTCAAGTAATTTGTGGTTATTTGTTGAATTGCATTTGCATTGCTGCTCATGGAAGATGTTATCCTGCACACACAATCTAGGAATGCATATTTTGCAAAATGTATTGTCTCAAAGGAAAATTCTTGTTCCTAGGTAAAATCTCGTAGCTGTGTACATTTAAAATCACATACAGGTGCATGATGTTTTCCAAATTTTACCTCAAATTGAATTTGAAAAAATATATAAATTATTTGAAACAAAATTGCAAGAACATCTAAAATTCTAAAACAGAACAAATAAGTATTTTTCACTTGAATTATTGGGCCTGCGCTGGCGCGGCGGGTTCCTCCATCTAGTGTGAATATAAGCCACAAAATTCGAGTAAGGGTAGCTATTTTTGCAATGGCTTGAATTTGCTTTGATGATGTGTAGACTTCGCGTGATAAATTTACAATTTACTGTCTTAGCTTGATCCACTTGGCTTTATCCATCGTTATCCCGCACATGTTGAAGTCTTTATCAATTCCACAACTAGATTTTTTTTAGAGTAAAATTTAATAAAGAAGTAGTTGGCAAGTCACATTTTGTTTTGGCATTTTCCACATGTGAGGACATCAGGGTAAGATTTTGGAGAACTGACTATTACTACTTGTGGACAAATTTGTATAACAATTTGTCCATTCTTTCTATACTTGTGCTGACTTGCAAGTGAAACTTCAAGAACATTTACTGGATCTTTTATTTTTTGTTAAATTAACCAGACGGTGATCAATAGGATATTGCCATAATATTACCTCCATTTATTTTTATTTGTTCATATTTGATTTGACAAACACCTTAATAAGCATAAATAAAATGATGACTTTTATTATATCTTGATTTTCTGAACTACACAGGTAAAAAGTAAACATCTATTTTTATTATAGTAAAAAAATAAAAGTGATGGAAGTGAGTAATTAATAATGTCTTTCTTCCATTAATCACTTTTACTTGTCCATCTATATTAGTAACAATTACACTTTTACTTGTTACTTTTTGCATATCAAGAGAAGATCATTGTTTTCATGTGTTGCACTCAATAATAATTATTTTTTTTAATTTATTTTCTAAGAATTAATACCGTATAGTATTAGTTAATATGAATATTGTAATAAAATATTTATATTAATTATTAGATTTTTAAAATGTGTAAAATTTAAAATTGACTAGTAAAAACAAATAAATGGAGTATATTTTGATTGCAATGTGCTGCAAGCTTCTTTATTTCAATTAATTTCTACAGTATATTGTACGATAAAAATGAATGCAGTATATACTAATGTAATTAAAAAACTTAATGTCATTAGGGAATAAAATTTAAACACCACGCCGTTTAAAAATGAAAGAATAAAGACATGCTTCCCACTTACGAAATAAATAAGAAGTTGGCCAAATATAGCTTAGATGGTTGGTTACCTGAACTCTCATCTTATTAGTGAAGAAGACTCTTTTTTTTAATCAAAAATTCTAAAAGGGACACTTAATTTCGGAAAAAAACAAAACGAACAAAACGTTGTGGGACCAGCGACTTGCAAGTCGCCTGGGGCCAGCGACTTACAAGTCGCTAGACACCTAGCGACATGTACATCAGCTTCTTTTTTTGTTTTGTGAAAATGTGTGGATATATTGTTGTTGCATTCTATTGTAACGCTTTAATTACATCTTGAATAGTATTCCTCAAATATTGTGTGTCATGTCATAGCCCAAAGACTAGGAATATTCCTTCCTTACCACTGATTAATCATTAATGTGACTACTCATAAGGATAACAAGTTCAGCTCATTCAATGGAAGAAGCAGACCATCTATGTGATCGACTAGGAATACTCGTTGATGGCAACATGCATTGTGTAGGAACCCCAAAGAGGTAATTCGGGAAAAATACATAATTATTTAATTAAAAAATGGCGCGTCAAAATTTAAAAATAACAAAAGGAAAAAATTAAAATAATCCTCCTCTTCCTCCTCCTCCTCCTCCTCAGTTGTCGGATGAAATTCGTTCTCCTTCTTCTTCCCCCAATTTAATTCAACCATCGAATCTAGTTATCGACCACGCTGGAGCTGTAAATCAAGCAATCACATTTTTCAAATTTGTGTATTTCCAGAAATTACAATCAATTTGGCCAAGATGTTTTCCAGAAAAAAAATATAAAACTGTGTAGCAAGGATGTTTTCCGGTGAATTCTCGTAGGAAAAGTCGGATTCATTGTCGACTTTCTCCTCTCTGTCTGTTAATTATTAATCCATCCAAAAAAGGAGCTTTCTACCATATTAGTTTTTTTTTTAAAAAAATTATAGCTGAAAAACAAATAGAAAAAGTAAGGAAATGTGTTGGTCATTATAATTTAAAAAACAGAGGCCAACAGTCGAGTGGCCATTTTTTGAAACAATAATGGCCATTATAGCTGGGATTTTTATTTTTTTTTAAGAAAAGACGATGGGTTACGGATGAAGAACATTGTTAGAAGAAATTAATTGTTATGGTAATTTTGTTGGTAGGATAAAGTTTATGGTGGTAATGGAGGTTTTGGACATTGACAACAATGAATTTATGACGTGGCGCTGACGTGGCGCTGATGTGGCAGCGCACGTAAAACACCACACCACATGCAAGTGGCATATTATGGTAACATTTTAAATACATGACATATTTTGATTCCGAACTCCTCTATTCGTTGTCATTGATCATCCCAACCCCAGCCCCACAGTCCACATCCTTTTGTTAGATTATATATAATTTATAATTATTCTTGAGAGAATATTTTTTTTCTTACTTATCAAATATTAAAAATAAGTAAGAAATTATTTTTAAAAAAAAATTTAAAATTGTTTTTTATAAAAAATATTTTCCTTCGTACCAAACACTCTCTTAAATATAATTTTCTTTTCCTTTTACATATTCATAATTAAAATTTACTATTCAAATGATGATTATCATAAATATTTTAATATTTTATTTTATACATAATATATTTCTTACTAATATTATTACATAATATTTGAATATGTCTGTTAGTATGTTATAAAAGGGTAATTTTACAAGAGTGTATTGCTTTAATGAATGTAATTATTGTTATAATAAATAAGTAACATATTATTATTGAGAAATAAATATAATATGAAAATATGATTCTCGAGAAAATCTAGTTAGTATAGTAAAATACCATTATAACACATAGTTGTTATAGGAAGATTTGACTGTATTACATTACGAATTCTATATACAGTTAAACATCTATAGTGGCAGCATTTGTCTAAAAAATTCATGACTACTATAGAAAGATAACGTTACACATATATTATGGTATTTGATATTTAAATCTCATTTAGTTATTATAAATAAAAATATGAACAACATAAATCACTTTCATATGTGTTGGTCAATCTTCATATTCCTCGATGACATGAGGAGTGGCATGGTCCATCAACAATAGAATCTTACAATTTTCATTTTCAAATTTATAGCAACGAGATCAAGTAATAGTCATGAGATTAAGAAAACTTCAGGCATTAAAGTTATATTATCTTAAGCAACAGTTGAAGAAGTTAAAAATACTTACAATTTGCTTAATTTAATTAAGATTAGCATAAACATTTTTAATATATTGTTTTACACAATACAGAATAGTATTTTTATAAAATATTAATATTACATAATAATATTTGATATTACGTAAATAGTATCAGAATAAGTTATCCGACATATTTGGTAGTATAACAATTCCACCATAATTTATCCTTGAATAAACTTATAAAATAACAAAATTGCCTCCAAATCCATTGATTTTCTTTTGAGAAAGATAGTGAAGTGACTCCATTTGTTGCTCTTGAATCCGTATAGACCAGAGACTTTGTTTACAAGGTTTTAGCTATCAACATGCAACCTATGCTGTTGAACTGCATCTTTGTTGGCGAAATTATGTACAGTGGAACTTAATTATGATGTATTGACTCTGCTCTTGGCAAAAATATTTGTTTTGAAAGTGTTCGCTGGAAAACAGGTCTATGTGGACACGCTTATGTTCAGGGCGGATCTAGGGGTCCCGTTGGGGGTTCTCGGAAATTCAGTAACTTTCTTACGGATCTAGTATTTATATAGAGAAATATAGTAAATATATAAAAATTATAAGTTGGGAACCCATAACCAAAATGTATTATTGGTCTAGTGGAGTAGAGGGGCTTGTAAAAATTTTATCGACCTCATGTTGTGGGTTCAAATCTCATTACTTGTTATTTGTTTTTACTTTTATCTAATATGGAAATCTACAAACATTAAATCCTACCTCCGCCTCTGCTTATGTTAACCATTTTGGTTTTGTTGCAATCAGTGGTGGATCTATCTTTTGCCGTGGCCGAACCCCCTTCGGCAAAAAATTATGCTATATATGCATGGTTAAAATTATTTTTTATGTAGATATATTAGATGTTGAACCCCCTTCGGTTAGGTCGTATGTTCACTTATGAACCCCTCAGTGAATATCCTGACTACGCCACTTGTTGCAATGACCAAGTTGGTGTATTATCAGCATGCATCACATGTGAAGATAATTGTTTGTTCTACTGTCATTCTGGCTTTGTTGCAATAAACAAGTTGCTTGCACTTGTGCTATAAAATATGATTTTAGGCCTCTTCTAACTGCTTTATTCTTGCACCATACTGAAAACTTACAAATGTATGCACCGAGTTAGACTCCTAGCATTGCAAATTCGTGAAACCTTTTTTTTTTTTGCTTTCCTGTAGTATTAATCTAATGGTTTGATCCAAATAAGACAGAATGATGATGCGTATTATTTGATGTTGTTCCAACTGAGAAATAATTAAGTTAAACGAAGTGAGGGGTATTTTTGTAAACAAATAATATATTTTTAGAAACAATGCAATACATATTATTTTTAGTACCATAAATCAAACAGTTATTAAAAAATATATTAGGATAACTAATCTCAGGATAACTAATCTCGGCATAACAAATCCCTATTTGATATATATCAGGATATGAAATATCTATCTTTTAGAGAGAAACTAAGAGTAATTTCTCACGAAGGTTTTCTTCATTGTAAAAGACCCCAACAGAATCCTTCAAGAGAAATAAGAATTTCTCTCTCTTCTGTCTCTACTCTTGTTTTCTCTATTTTATTTTTCATAAAACTTTATCAGCACGAGACTCTACCATCACGAGTTAAAAATAAGTATTTGAGTTTGATAATCTTTCACTATATTAAAATTAAATTTATTGCAAATTTATTGTATAAACTTGTTATTATTACCAGTGTGATATATCATGCACTCCTTTTCCTGCCTGAGTTTGCTAATACGTTACGTAGCTCTTTGTTTTAGGCATTTGGTTCCAGTAATAATTTACAGGTTGCTAGCAACTTCAACCTATCAAGGTATTGGCTAGCTTAATTAACACATTGAGAAGCAATTTTGTTGGGTAAGACATTGGTTGAGTTTCAATTCACCATGATAACAAGATGTTGGGTTTGAGCACCATCGATTTATAGCCTAAGACGCCTTTATGTGGATAATACGTTGAGTTTGAATCTCAATGCACCATATTGATGATATTATGATGGCTAAGGCAAAATAATGTGTATTTGGTGAAAAGTATGTGATACGCTCCATTCCATGAATTGAATGTGGTAGCAATATATGATAAGTCTGAAAAATGACAATTTGCTCGATTCTTGTAGTGAATGTGGTAGCAATATATGATATATTCTGAAAGATATGTATGCCGCGATATGCTCCTGAAGTAGTAATATCATGCAAGAGGTTATAAGTTATCAAAATTTGATAGACTTAAGGCACGATTATATTCCATTCTTGGGGAATGAGAATTTCAATTGTTTAAAGTACGTATCCATTCCCTAAGGTGAATGCGATAATATTTAGTTAAGCTTATTAATACAAACGTGCACTTAATTGTGATGGTATCATAACTCATCATGAGGCAGAATAACTGAGAAGAGTTATTTTGAAATCTACTTCTGAAGTAGTAAATTCAAAAATTTATTCATGTAATAGTAAATCTGAAATTTACTTAAGCAAAAAGGCACATATGGTAAACTTGGACTCTTGGAGTTTACTAGTATAAAAGTTCATAAATTGACATGAACGATTGCTACATTTCAAAAATGTGCATATTGAGTATTAGACATATGTTGAAGAAATAGAAGATTCTTCAAGAATTGTTGATGCTGCTTGTTCTCATGACAAGTTAGTTGGACCAACTAATGTTGGAATTTGATCCCTTAAATCCGAAAAGTATAAAAGGTGAATATGGACACATTCACTAGTCATATGATCTATTAAGATGCATCGATATAAGATGATCATTTGTACGTTTATTGTCAACCTGTAGTTTGACATTCATAATGTTGCTTGCTCAGTAAAATTGAGTTAAGAGCATAACTTTCAGATAAATTCGTCTTATGTTAACTGTAAACTTCCAAAAGAGGTGCTAACAACTTCCTGTGAAATTAAGCTTTTGTGGAAGAAAGATTTGATCTTTATCGATTTTAAATTTAGTCACTTCCGCTGAGGTACTGCTTTCCCTCCAGAATTCTTAACTTTATATGACAATAGTTTCATCTCCACTCACTTGTATTCTGCGTATTAACCATATTTAGTATTTATTTTTCTGTAGTAACTGGATGATCTTAAGTCCATGATAGCTGAAACTAAGAGTGTCAAATGGGCCGGGCCGGGCCAACCCGGAACCGGCCCTCCCATTTTACCCGGGTTTTGGGCCGGTTACGGGCCGGGTTTGGCGTTAACCGGGCCGGGTCAAACAGTAAAAAAACTAAAACCCACCCGAACCCGGCCCACTTAACCCAATCCGGTCAAACCCACCAAAAACCGGTCAAACCCGTTTAAAAAATAAATAAAAAATCCAATATACACTCCAATATACACTCCAATATACAATATATATTTTTAAAAAAATATATAAAGTATAAACAATTACACATATATACGTATCATTCAATATATAATTATATATGACTATACGTACTACTTTAAATAAAACATATGCTATAATAGTATAATATATATATATATATATATATATACACTACAATATATATATATACTAATTTATAAAATATATACACATGTATACGTTAAATATATACTACTTTAGAAGATATATACACATATATATGCACCATTCAATATATATGTACTACTTTAAATAAAATATATACTACAATATAGTGATATACATATATATATATACAACAATATGTATATATATATATAGTTACATACTAATTTATAAAACATATACACTTGTATACTTTAAAGATATACGTCTATAGAAGATATATACACATATATACACACCATTCAATTTATATGTACTACTTTAAAAAAAGTATATACTACAATATATATACTAATTTATAAAACATAAAGTAATGTATACGTTAAATATACACGTCTATAGAAGATCTATTCACATATATACACTCTATTCTATGTATATGTAATACTTTAAATGAGATATATACAATATATATACATTACAATATATATTTGTATAGTTATATACTAATTTATAAAATATATACACATGTATACGTTAAATATACACGTCTATAGAAGATCCATTCACTCTATTCTATGTATATGTAATACTTTAAATGAAATATACTATAATGTATATACATTACAATATATATTTGTATAGTTATATACTAATTTATAAAACATATACACATGTTTACATTAAATATACACTTCTATAGAAGATATATACACGTGTATACGCACCATTCAATGTATATATACTACTAATTATAAAATATACTACATTATATATACATTACAATATGTATAGATATACTTATATACTAATTTATAAAACATATACACATGTATACGTTAAATATACACTTCTATAGAAGATATATGCACAAATATACAAAACATATGCTACTTAATATAATAAATTAATAATATTTGGTAGTAAATTAATAATATATTAGAAGTAAGTTTTTAATTTAAAGTAGAAAACTAAAAATTCAATTTAAAATTTTAAATCGTTAAATAAAAAAAATAAAAAAACAACGACTAAGGACTGAATGAATTTGGGGAATTTTATTGTAGCAAAATGACCCAAAATTTATTATTTACATGAATGAAAAATCTATAAATTATGCATCATTTTTTCCAACTCATTCATGTTAATATTAATGGGAACTTGCATAGGATAGTCGAAGTCAACGGGGGCAAAACCATGCATTGGACTTGATTCTGCTGAGTTCTCCCGTGAAGTCATAATTTCTTAAGGTTTCAGCTCGTCGCTCGGCTCCGGTTCCATTCCTTGGTTTCTTCTTTCCGCTCTAATCCAATCTCGGAGGCAAACTAGAACATTCATTGCATTACTTCCCAATGAGTGTCGGTTGTCTCCAAGCTACTGTCGTCCCTGACTGAAGGCGCTCTCTGATGCAACGGTTGACATTGGAATATTCAAGATATCTCTAGCTAATCTTGAAAGCACAGGATATTGTGATTCATTATTCCTCCACCAATCCAACGTGTTGATCCGTCGTCTGCGATCCTCTGGTGCCGTCCGAAGATAATACTTCAGCTCTTCCCGATAAGTTGATGTGTAAGTTCTCTCATCAACACTGTTTCAACAATTTAAATAATAAAACGAATCAGAAAAACCACTATGTGCCGGCCTTTTAGAAGATGATGGCTCCTCGGGAGGATAAAGAGTGACAGTTGGAGTGATATTTGTAGGTACGGCTGAATCAAATAAATCAGCATAGTGATTATATAATTTTTCTATGTAATCCTTTGCATCAGCCGTAGCCGTCCACAAATCAGGTTGTACTTGTTCAGAATCATGGTTAGTATTTATTTCTAAGTTAGTATAAATAAGAGGACTAAAGTGACACATATGATTATATTTCATGCACGGATTTAGCATAGCACCAACCAAGTAAATAGAGGGAATCGGATTTTTTTTTTTTTTAAATTTCGTAAACATGGCGCCAACAGCTTCTTTATAACCTTCTTTATTTTTATATTGTTGGAGCAAACCAGAAATATCGACTATATATGCCAAAATATTACAAACAGTAGGATAGTAAGCACCGAAAAATTCAACCGTAGCTACATAAAATATTTCTAAAAACTTAACAAGATCATTAATTACAACCCAATCAGAATTATGTAGCATGCAATCAACAGAATCAGCAAATGAACCGCAATGTTGGTTAAAAGCTAGTGTAATAGGAATTCTATATTTATAACAAGTTTTTAAAAATTCATACGTAGAATTCCATCTAGTATCAATTTCCTCAGGCATCAAAATCGGTGTAAGTCCATTTTCTTGACATTTAACTTTAAATTCTCTAATTCTCGATCTACGATTATTTCCTTGAATAAAACCAACGGCAAGACGAATTTTTTCAATATAAAGCTCAAAAAACTCAAGACCATCTTTTACAATTAAATTATATATATGACATGCACACTTAATATGAAAAATTTCAGGCAAGGGCGGAGATAGCGTAAATTTTATTTTTGTTATAGCAGTCTTGTTGTTAGAAGCATTATCAAAAGCAATACATAAAATTTTATTTTCTATACCATAATATCCGACAATTTTAACAATAGAATCAACAATAAATTGTCCAGTATGTTTACAATCTTCATCATATAAAAAAGCAAGAATACGTTTTTGCATCACGAAATTACTATCCATCCAATGACAAGTAACGGTTAAATAATTATTTTTATTTACAGAATGACCAAGATCAGAAGTTAGGGACAATCTACATTGAATATTTTTTAACAATGTTGATAAATAAAAACAATATTGTGAATGGAGTCTAAAAATATCAGACCGACAAGTAGTTCTAGGAATACCATTAAACATAGGATTATAAATTGCTTGTATATAACGAATAAAGGCATCAGAAGAAGGAAAACTAAAAGGCAAACAACCCACAGCTACCATTTTAACTATTTCTTCCCTGTCCCTCAATTTATTATACTTTTTCGCTACTTGATCGGTTACTGGGTCCATTCTAGTTTGCGTTGACCCAACAACATCCCCACCACCTTTTGCAATATTTAACTCTCTTTTGTGATCTTCAGCTACATGTCTCATTAACGTACCCGTACCCCCTTGCTTGCCTCCACTTCTATGCTTATTTATTTGTTGACAAATATTGCATTGCACCTCAATATCTGATATACGTTCAAAAAATTGCCATGCAATACTAGTTTTTTTACGAGGTTTTGGGGCACTGGGAGGACGGGAAGGGAGATTAACTGATTCAGATCTAACGTTAGCATCTCCTACTGCAGGTGTCTCAGCAATATTTTCATTATCTTCATCTAAATTAGCCGCATCTACTTCATTTTCTTCTTCTATACCATAATTTTCCTGAGCTTCTACATAATCCATATCGTGAGCACCTACACCTATTTCTTCCTCAAAAGGTGTACCAAGCGGTACCGGAGACGAAGGCACACGGGTATATCTACTACTTGAACTACCTCTACCGCTAGTAATTCGCTTTTTACTACCACTACCGCTTCCGGGACAAAAAATTTTAACACCTTTAGTAGCGAGGTTTTTTAATTTATCCATAATATAAATTAAATTAAACTAAAAATATTCAAAATACACAAATATAATAAAATTAAATATTAAACAATTAATACAATAAATAAAAATTAAACGTAAGAGATGGAACGACAATACCAAATTTTGGAAGTATCCGAAGATTGCGACTTTAGAAACTTCCGCTCGTACTTTGTAAACGAAAAATTAAAAAATTAAAGTGAACACTTTAAGAAATTAAATATATTGAATATTTGAGAATTGAGAATTGAGATTTGAGAGAGAATGAGATTTGAGAGAGTGAAAAATGATTTGAAGTTGTAGGGTATTTATAGATTTTTTTTGGGGATTAAAAAATATTTTTTAGAGTTTTTTTTTTTTTTTACTAAATGGGCCCAAACTAGCCGTTTGGACCCAAAAACGGCTATATAGCCGTTGGGCCAACGGCTAGTTTGGCCCAAAATCCAAAAATTTATTTATTTTTTTTTAAAATTTTTCGGGCCGGGCCGGGTTAGATAATAGGGCCGGGTCGGCCCGGCCCGTTTGACACCCCTAGCTGAAACTGTACTGCTGCTCCAACAGAGAAATTCTTCCTCATCAACTGCCATTGTTACGACAAATGGCTTGAGGTTTTAAAAATCTTGTTCCTAGGTAAAATCTCGTAGCTCTGTACATTTAAAATTACATACAGGTGCCTGATGTTTTTCAAATTTTACCTCAAATTGAATTTGAAAAAATATATAAATTATTTGAAACAAAATTGTAAGAACATCTAAAATTCTAAAACAGAACAAATAAGTATTTTTCACTTGAATTATTGGGCCTGCGTTGGTGCGGATTCCTCTATCTAGTGTGAATATAAGCCACAAAATTCGAGTAAGGGTAGCTATTTTTGCAATGGCTTGAATTTGCTTTGATGATGTATAGACTTCGCGTGATAAATTTACAATTTACTGTCTTAGCTTGATCCACTTGGCTTTATCCATCGTTATCCCGCACATGTTGAAGTCTTTATCAATTCCACAACTAGATTTTTTTTAGAGTAAAATTTAATAAAGAAGTAGTTGGCAAGTCACATTTTGTTTTGGCATTTTCCTCATGTGAGGACATCAGTGAGATTTTGGAGAACCGACTATTACTACTTGTGGACAAATTTGTATAACAATTTGTCCATTCTTTCTATACTTGTGCTGACTTACAAGTGAAACTTCAAGAACATTTACTGGATTTTTTATTTTTTGTTAAATTAACCAGACGGTGATCAATAGGATATTGCCATAATATTACCTCCATTTATTTTTATTTGTTCATATTTGATTTGACAAATACCTTAACAAGTATAAATAAAATGATGACTTTTATTATATCTTGATTTTCTGAACTACACAGGTAAAAAGTAAACATCTATTTTTATTATAGTAAAAAAATAAAAGTGAAGGAAGTGAGTAATTAATAATAATCACTTTTACTTGTCCATCTAT
Source organism: Capsicum pubescens (assembly GCA_030864215.1). NCBI lineage: Eukaryota > Viridiplantae > Streptophyta > Magnoliopsida > Solanales > Solanaceae > Capsicum > Capsicum pubescens. Next base: position 218,986,160 of record CM061542.1, on the reverse strand, counting down.
ATTAGTAACAATTACACTTTTACTTGTTACTTTTTGCATATCAAGAGAAGATCATTGTTTTCATGTGTTGCACTCAATAATAATTATTTTTTTTAATTTATTTTCTAAGAATTAATACCGTATAGTATTAGTTAATATGAATATTGTAATAAAATATTTATATTAATTATTAGATTTTTAAAATGTGTAAAATTTAAAATTGACTAGTAAAAACAAATAAATGGAGTATATTTTGATTGCAATGTGCTGCAAGCTTCTTTATTTCAATTAATTTCTACAGTATATTGTACGATAAAAATGAATGCAGTATATACTAATGTAATTAAAAAACTTAATGTCATTAGGGAATAAAATTTAAACACCACGCCGTTTAAAAATGAAAGAATAAAGACATGCTTCCCACTTACGAAATAAATAAGAAGTTGGCCAAATATAGCTTAGATGGTTGGTTACCTGAACTCTTATTTTATTAGTGAAGAAGACTCTATTTTTTAATCAAAAATTCTAAAAGGGATACTTAATTTCGGAAAAAAACAAAACGAACAAAACGTTGTGGGATCAGCGACTTGCAAGTCGCCTGGGCCCAGCGACTTACAAGTCGCTAGACACCCAGCGACATGTACATCAGCTTCTTTTTTTTGTTTTGTGAAAATATGTGGATATATTGTTGTTGCATTCTATTGTAACGCTTTAATTACATCTTGAATAGTATTCCTCAAATATTGTGTGTCATGTCATAGCCCAAAGACTAGGAATATTCCTTCCCTACCACTGATTAATCATTAATGTGACTACTCATAAGGATAACAAGTTCAGCTCATTCAATGGAAGAAGCAGACCATCTATGTGATCGACTAGGAATATTCGTTGATGGCAACATGCATTGTGTAGGAACCCCAAAGAGGTAATTCGGGAAAAATACATAATTATTTAATTAAAAAATGGCGCGTCAAAATTTAAAAATAACAAAAGGAAAAAATTAAAATAATCCTCCTCTTCCTCCTACTCCTCCTCAGTTGCCGGATGAAATTCGTTCTCCTTCTTCTTCCCCCAATTTAATTCAACCATCGAATCTAGTTATCGACCACGCTGGAGCTGTAAATCAAGCAATCACATTTTTCAAATTTGTGTATTTCCAGAAATTACAATCAATTTGGCCAAGATGTTTTCCAGAAAAAAAATATAAAACTTTGTAGCAAGGATGTTTTCCGGTGAATTCTCGTAGGAAAAGTCGGATTCATTGTCGACTTTCTCCTCTCTGTCTGTTAATTATTAATCCATCCAAAAAAGGAGCTTTCTACCATATTAGTTTTTTTTTAAAAAAAAATTATAGCTGAAAAACAAATAGAAAAAGTAAGAAAATGCGTTGGTCATTATAATTTAAAAAACAAAGGCCAACAGTCGAGTGGTCATTTTTTAAAACAATAATGGTCATTATAGCTGGGATTTTTATTTTTTTTTAAGAAAAAACGATGGGTTACGGATGAAGAACATTGTTAGAAGAAATTAATTTTTATGGTAATTTTGTTGGTAGGATAAAGTTTATGGTGGTAATGGAGGTTTTGGACATTGACAACAATGAATTTATGACGTGGCGCTGACGTGGCGCTGATGTGGCAGCGCACGTAAAACACCACACCACATGCAAGTGGCATATTATGGTAACATTTTAAATACATGACATATTTTGATACTTTTTTTAGTTTCATGACATATTTTGGTTCCGAACTCCTCTATTCGTTGTCATTGATCATCCCAACCCCAACCCCAGCCCCACAGTCCACATCCTTTTGTTAGATTATATATAATTTATAATTATTCTTGAGAGAATATTTTTTTTCTTACTTATCAAATATTAAAAATAAGTAAGAAATTATTTTTAAAAAAAAATTTAAAATTGTTTTTTATAAAAAATATTTTCCTTCGTACCAAACACTCTCTTAAATATAATTTTCTTTTCCTTTTACATATTCATAATTAAAATTTACTATTCAAATGATGATTATCATAAATATTTTAATATTTTATTTTATACATAATATATTTCTTACTAATATTATTACATAATATTTGAATATGTCTGTTAGTATGTTATAAAAGGGTAATTTTACAAGAGTGTATTGCTTTAATGATTGTAATTATTGTTATAATAAATAAGTAACATATTATTATTGAGAAATAAATATAATATGAAAATATGATTCTCGAGAAAATCTAGTTAGTATAATAAAATACCATTATAACAAATAGTTGTTATAGGAAGATTTGACTGTATTACATTACGAATTCTATATACAGTTAAACATCTATAGTGGCAGCATTTGTCTAAAAAATTCATGACTACTATAAAAAGATAACGTTACACATATATTATGGTATTTGATATTTAAATCTCATTTAGTTATTATAAATAAAAATATGAACAACATAAATCACTTTCATATGTGTTGGTCAATCTTCATATTCCTCGATGACATGAGGAGTGGCATGGTCCATCAACAATAGAATCTTACAATTTTCATTTTCAAATTTATAGCAACGAGATCAAGTAATAGTCATGAGATTAAGAAAACTTCAGGCATTAAAGTTATATTATCTTAAGCAACAGTTGAAGAAGTTAAAAATACTTACAATTTGCTTAATTTAATTAAGATTAGCATAAACATTTTTAATATATTGTTTTACACAATACAGAATAGTATTTTTATAAAATATTAATATTACATAATAATATTTGATATTACGTAAATAGTATCAGAATAAGTTATCCGACATATTTGGTAGTATAACAATTCCACCATAATTTATCCTTGAATAAACTTATAAAATAACAAAATTGCCTCCAAATCCATTGATTTTCTTTTGAGAAAGATAGTGAAGTGACTCCATTTGTTGCTCTTGAATCCGTATGGACCAGAGACTTTGTTTACAAGGTTTTAGCTATCAACATGCAACCTATGCTGTTGAACTGCATCTTTGTTGGCGAAATTATGTACAGTGGAACTTAATTATGATGTATTGACTCTGCTCTTGGCAAAAATATTTGTTTTGAAAGTGTTTGCTGGAAAACAGGTCTATGTGGACACACTTATGTTCAGAGCGGATCTAGGGGTCCCGTTGGGGGTTCTCGGGAATTCAGTAACTTTCGTACGGATCTAGTATTTATATAGAGAAATATAGTAAATATATAAAAATTATAAGTTGGGAACCCATAACCAAAATGTATTGTTGGTCTAGTGGAGTAGAGGGGCTTGTAAAAATTTTATTGACCTCATGTTGTGGGTTCAAATCTCATTACTTGTTATTTGTTTTTACTTTTATCTAATATTGAAATCTACAAACATTAAATCCTACCTCCGCCTCTGCTTATGTTAACCATTTTGGTTTTGTTGCAATCAGTGGTGGATCTATCCTTTGCCGAGGCCGAACCCCCTTCGGCGAAAAATTATGCTATATATGCATGGTTAAAATTATTTTTTATGTAGATATATTAGATGTTGAACCTCCTTCGGTTAGGTCGTATGTTCACTTATGAACCCCTCGGTGAAGATCCTGGCTACGCCACTTGTTGCAATGATAATTGTTTGTTCTACTGTCATTGTGGCTTTGTTGCAATAAACAAGTTGCTTGCACTTGTGCACCATAGACTCCTAGCATTGCAAATTCGTGAAACCTTTTTTTTTTTTGCTTTCCTGTAGTATTAATCTAATGGTTTGATCCAAATAAGACAGAATGATGATGCGTATTAGTTGATGTTGTTCCAACTGAGAAATAATTAAGTTAAACGATGTGAGGGGTATTTTTGTAAAGAAATAATATATTTTTAGAAACAATGCAACGCATATTATTTTTAGTACCACAAACCAAACAGTTATTAAAAAATAATATTAGGATAACTAATCCCAGAATAACTAATCTCAGCATAACTAATCCCGGTATAACTTGTCTTCAAACTAAACGACCCTTAAGTATCTACCAAATAAGTACTAAAATTTTGAAAAAGTGTTATAAATATATTTACCTTTTAGTAAATGCCTATCATGAATATACATAAGATCTATAAGATCTATTTGATATATATCAGGATATGAAATATCTATCTTTTAGAGAGAAATTAGGAGTAATTTCTCAGGAAAGTTTTCTTCATTGTAAAAGACCCCACCAGAATTCTTCAAGAGAAATAAAAATTTCTCTCTCTTCTGTCTCTACTCTTGTTTTCTCTATTTTATTTTTCATAAAGCTTTATCAGCACGAGACTCTACCATCACGAGTTAAAAAATAAGTATTTGAGTTTGATAATCTTTCACTATATTAAAATTAAATTTATATATTGATATTTGTGAAAATCACTATTAGAATTTAAGGATGTCAACTATCGCCGTATTGTATCAAATAAGAAATTCATTCAGTTTGCTTACTTTTTTGGTGAATAGGACACGGAAGTTGATGCTTGGGGGAGAAAGACACAGATTAAGTTTATCATAAAAGCTTATTCATCGTTATCCCGCACATGTTGAAGTCTTTATCAATTCCACAACTAGATTTTTTTTAGAGTAAAATTTAATAAAGAAGTAGTTGGCAAGTCACATTTTGTTTTGGCATTTTCCACATGTGAGGACATCAGTGTAAGATTTTGGAGAACCGACTATTACTACTTGTGGACAAATTTGTATAACAATTTGTCCATTCTTTCTATACTTGTGCTGACTTGCAAGTGAAACTTCAAGAACATTTACTGGATCTTTTATTTTTTGTTAAATTAACCAGACGGTGATCAATAGGATATTGTCATAATATTTTCTCCATTTATTTTTATTTGTTTATATTTGATTTGACAAACACCTTAACAAGCATAAATAAAATGATGACTTTTATTATATCTTGATTTTCTGAACTACACAGGTAAAAAGTAAACATCTATTTTTATTATAGTAAAAAAATAAAAGTGAAGGAAGTGAGTAATTAATAATAATCACTTTTACTTGTCCATCTATATTAGTAACAATTACACTTGTATTTGTTACTTTTTGCATATCATGAGAAGATCATTGTTTTCATGTGTTGCACTCAATAATAATTATTTTTTTAATTTATTTTCTAAGAATTAATACCGTATAGTATTAGTTAATATGAATATTGTAATAAAATATTTATATTAATTATTAGATTTTTAAAATGTGTAAAATTTAAAATTGACTAGTAAAAACAAATAAATGGAGTATATTTTGATTGCAATGTGCTGCAAGCTTCTTTATTTCAATTAATTTCTACAGTATATTGTACGATAAAGATGAATGCAGTATATACTAATGTAATTAAAAAACTTAATGTCATTAGGGAATAAAATTTAAACACCACGCCGTTTAAAAATGAAAGAATAAAGACATGCTTCCCACTTACGAAATAAATAAGAAGTTGGCCAAATATAGCTTAGATGGTTGGTTACCTGAACTCTCATCTTATTAGTGAAGAAGACACTTTTTTTTAATCAAAAATTCTAAAAGGGACACTTAATTTCGGAAAAAAACAAAACGAACAAAACGTTGTGGGATCAGCGACTTGCAAGTCGCCTGGGGCCCAACGACTTACAAGTTGCTAGACACCCAGCGACATGTACATCAGCTTCTTTTTTTGTTTTGTGAAAATGTGTGGATATATTGTTGTTGCATTCTATTGTAACGCTTTAATTACATCTTGAATAGTATTCCTCAAATATTGTGTGTCATGTCATAGCCCAAAGACTAGGAATATTCCTTCCCTACCACTGATTAATCATTAATGTGACTACTCATAAGGATAACAAGTTCAACTCATTCAATGGAAGAAGCAGACCATCTATGTGATCGACTAGGAATATTCGTTGATGGCAACATGCATTGTGTATTACCAAAAAAAAAAAAAAAAAAAAAAAAACATGCATTGTGTAGGAACCCCAAAGAGGTAATTCGGGAAAAATACATAATTATTTAATTAAAAAATGGCGTGTCAAAATTTAAAAATAACAAAAGGAAAAAATTAAAATAATCCTCTTCTTCCTCCTCCTCCTCCTCAGTTGCCGGATGAAATTCCTCCTCCTTCTTCTTCCCCCAATTTAATTCAACCATCGAATCTAGTTATCGACCACGCTGGAGCTGTAAATCAAGCAATCACATTTTTCAAATTTGTGTATTTCCAGAAATTACAATCAATTTGGCCAAGATGTTTTCCAGAAAAAAAATATAAAACTTTGTAGCAAGGATGTTTTCCGGTGTATTCTCGTAGGAAAAGTCGGATTCATTATCGACTTTCTCCTCTCTGTCTGTTAATTATTAATCCATCCAAAAAAGGAGCTTTCTACCATATTAGTTTTTTTTTTAAAAAAATTATAGCTGAAAAACAAATAGAAAAAGTAAGGAAATGTGTTGGTCATTATAATTTAAAAAACAGAGGCCAACAGTCGAGTGGCCATTTTTTGAAACAATAATGACCATTATAGCTGGGATTTTTTTTTCTTTTTAAGAAAAGACGATGGGTTACGGATGAAGAACATTGTTAGAAGAAATTAATTGTTATGGTAATTTTGTTGGTAGGATAAAGTTTATGGTGGTAATGGAGGTTTTGGACATTGACAACAATGAATTTATGACGTGGCGCTAACGTGGCGCTGATGTGGCAGCGCACGTAAAACACCACACCACATGCAAGTGGCATATTATGGTAACATTTTAAATACATGACATATTTTGATAATTTTTTTAGTTTCATGACATATTTTAGTTCCGAACTCCTCTATTCGTTGTCATTGATCATCCCAACCCAAGCCCCACAGTCCACATCCTTTTGATAGATTATATATAATTTATAATTATTCTTGTCAGAATATTTTTTTTCTTACTTATCAAATATTAAAAATAAGTAAGAAATTATTTTTTAAAAAAAATTTAAAAATTATTTTTTATAAAAAATATTTTCCTTCGTACCAAACACTCTCTTAAATATAATTTTCTTTTCCTTTTACATATTCATAATTAAAATTTACTATTCAAATGATGATTATCATAAATATTTTAATATTTTATTTTATACATAATATATTTCTTACTAATATTATTACATAATATTTGAATATGTCTGTTAGTATGTTATAAAAGGGTAATTTTACAAGAGTGTATTGCTTTAATGAATGTAATTATTGTTATAATAAATAAGTAACATATTATTATTGTGAAATAAATATAATATGAAAATATGATTCTCGAGAAAATCTAGTTAGTATAGTAAAATACCATTATAACACATAGTTGTTATAGGAAGATTTGACTGTATTACATTACGAATTCTATATACAGTTAAACATCTATAGTGGCAGCATTTGTCTAAAAAATTCATGACTACTATAGAAAGATAACGTTACACATATATTATGGTATTTGATATTTAAATCTCATTTAGTTATTATAAATAAAAATATGAACAACATAAATCACTTTCATATGTGTTGGTCAATCTTCATATTCCTCGATGACATGAGGAGTGGCATGGTCCATCAACAATAGAATCTTACAATTTTCATTTTCAAATTTATAGCAACGAGATCAAGTAATAGTCATGAGATTAAGAAAACTTCAGGCATTAAAGTTATATTATCTTAAGAAAATTATTTTTTATGTAGATATATTAGATGTTGAACCTCCTTCGGTTAGGTCGTATGTTCACTTATGAACCCCTCGGTGAAGATCCTGGCTACGCCACTTGTTGCAATGATAATTGTTTGTTCTACTGTCATTGTGGCTTTGTTGCAATAAACAAGTTGCTTGCACTTGTGCACCATAGACTCCTAGCATTGCAAATTCGTGAAGATAATTGTTTGTTCTACTGTCATTCTGGCTTTGTTGCAATAAACAAGTTGCTTGCACTTGTGCTATAAAATATGATTTTAGGCCTCTTCTAACTGCTTTATTCTTGCACCATACTGAAAACTCACAAATGTATGCACCGAGTTAGACTCCTAGCATTGCAAATTCGTGAAACCTTTTTTTTTTTGCTTTCCTGTAGTATTAATCTAATGGTTTTTACAGAATGATGATGCGTATTATTTGATGTTGTTCCAACTGAGAAATAATTAAGTTAAACGAAGTGAGGGGTATTTTTGTAAACAAATAATATATTTTTAGAAACAATGCAATACATATTATTTTTAGTACCATAAATCAAACAGTTATTAAAAAATATATTAGGATAACTAATCTCAGGATAACTAATCTCGGCATAACTATTCCCTATTTGATATATATCAGGATATGAAATATCTATCTTTTAGAGAGAAACTAAGAGTAATTTCTCACGAAGGTTTTCTTCATTGTAAAAGACCCCAACAGAATCCTTCAAGAGAAATAAGAATTTCTCTCTCTTCTGTCTCTACTCTTGTTTTCTCTATTTTATTTTTCATAAAACTTTATCAGCACGAGACTCTACCATCACGAGTTAAAAATAAGTATTTGAGTTTGATAATCTTTCACTATATTAAAATTAAATTTATATATTGATATTTGTGAAAATCACTATTAGAATTTAAGGATGTCAACTATCCCCGTATTGTATCAAATAAGAAATTCATTCAGTTTGCTTACTTTTTTGGTGAATAGGACACGGAAGTTGATGCTTGGTGGAGAAAGACACAGATTAAGTTTATCATAAAAGCTTATTAATATACTATTGCAAATTTATTGTATAAACTTGTTATTATTACCAGTGTGTTATATCATGCACTCCTTTTCCTGCCTGAGTTTGCTAATACGTTACGTAGCTCTTTGTTTTAGGCATTTGGTTCCAGTAATAATTTACAGGTTGCTAGCAACTTCAACCTATCAAGGTATTGGCTAGCTTAATTAACACATTGAGAAGCAATTTTGTTGGGTAAGACATTGGTTGAGTTTCAATTCACCATGATAACAAGATGTTGGGTTTGAGCACCATCGATTTATAGCCTAAGACGCCTTTATGTGGATAATACGTTGAGTTTGAATCTCAATGCACCATATTGATGATATTATGATGGCTAAGGCAAAATAATGTGTATTTGGTGAAAAGTATGTGATACGCTCCATTCCATGAATTGAATGTGGTAGCAATATATGATAAGTCTGAAAAATGACAATTTGCTCGATTCTTGTAGTGAATGTGGTAGCAATATATGATATATTCTGAAAGATATGTATGCCTCGATATGCTCCTGAAGTAGAAATATCATGAAAGAGGTTATAAGTTATCAAAATTTGATAGAATTAAGACACGATTATATTCCATTCTTGGGGAATGAGAATTTCAATTGTTTGAAGTACGTATCCATTCCCTAAGGTGAATGCGATAATATTTAGTTAAGCTTATTAATACAAACGTGCACTTGATTGTGATGGTATCACAACTCATCTCCGAATGAGACAGAATAACTGAGAAGAGTTATTTTAAAATCTACTTCTGAAGTACTAAATTCAAAAATTTATTCATGTAATAGTAAATCTGAAATTTACTAAAGCAAAAAGGCATATGTCATGGTAAACTTGGACTATTGGAGTTTACTAGTATAAAAGTTCATAAATTGACATGAACGATTGCTACATTTCAAAAATGTGTATATTGAGTATTAGACATATGTTGAAGAAATAGAAAATTCTTCAAGAATTGTTGATGTTGCTTGTTCTCATGACAAGTTAGTTGGACCAACTAATGTTGGAATTTGATCCCTTAAATCCGAAAAGTATAAAAGGTGAATATGGGCCCATTCACTAGTCATATGATCTATTAAGATGCATTGATATAAGATGATCATTTGTACGTTTATTGTTAACCTGCAGTTTGACATTCATAAAGTTGCTTGCTCAGTAAAATTGAGTTAAGAGCATAACTTTCATATTGTGTAATCAAGACAATTCATTTTGATGATGATGGTTCGGCATTAAATGCCTTCGATAAATAGCTAAACCATTGCTAATGAGAACAAAGCTTCATGTATCGGTCTGAAATGTGATATGTTGCATACAATAGCACTTGTATGCATTAGACTAATAAATTATGATTATTTCTTCACTTTTAATTGGTTCAAGGTCAGGAACCAATAATTTCATCTAATAATTTTGATATGCGGTATACGATTAACGAATATACCATAATGCACTAAGATGGATTCCTCAATGAAGATGGGGGATGTATGTTAGTTTTTCTAACATAAGGAGGAGATTATAAGCAGTTATGAAATATGTTAAGAATTATCACTAGATCCTCATTTAAAAGATAATTCAGGTCAAATGTCAAAAGCATCTTATATTTAAGCTGCAAGTGCCCCTATTTTATGTCCCTAAAGGACAAAGTGATGAGATCTCAAAATGTTATGTCGCATTGTGAACCTATACGAAATGATATATCATCGATATTTTTGATATAATATTGACGCAATATTATGAAAGATCACAAGGATCTGAATTCTACGTTTATTTAAGCATGCTAGCGTAGAAATATTTATCAAGTGACGTGAAAGGATGCATCTTGGTAAGCATAAAACTTATTTGAATTGCAGTCCAGATACTTGAAGATGTCACACATGAAATGCTGAATATTGTCACTTGACAAAATTTACATGAAAACTTGTTTAAGGATTCAAAATGTTTGAAGCATATAAAAGTTTCTGGGAAACTTATTTATAATCCTTATATTGTATAAGCTTATAATTTGAAAATTATTAGAACTCTTGGAGAGTTTTCAAAAGCAATAGATTATTTGCTAAAATGAGAAATATATCGAATTAAACTGGTTATGAAGTACCATATCTTAGTGCAATTGATGCACTAATGTATCTTGCAAATACTACAAGGTTTGCTATAGCCTTTTCAGCTAATCTATTAGCAAGGTATAATTCTGCTACTACTAGGAGACATTGAAATGAGATCAAACACATGATCTTATTTTATTTCAAAAATTGCAGTTTTGATCTTGTTAATTATGTTGATGCTGGATATTTATTTAACCCGCATAAATCTCAATCTTAAACATGCAATGTGTTCACATATGGTTATACTACCATATCTTGAAGATATACAAAACAGTCTATCTAGCCACTTCATCAAACTATGCTGAGATAATAGTTATTCATGAAACAAGCCGAGAATGTGTATGGTTGAGGTGCATGATACATCTCATTCGAGAAAAAATATAGTTTGAAATGTGATAATATACCCACAATTTTATATGGAGATAATACAACATGCATAACACAACTTAAAAGAGGATTCATATAAGGAGATAGAACGAAGCACACTTCATTAAAGCTTTTCTATATACGTGAGCTACAAGAGAATGATGATATTAACATGCAACAGAGTCGTTTAAGTGATAGCGTGGTTGATTTATTCACCAAGTCTCTTCCAATTGTAACTTTCAAGAAGATGGTTCAAGGAAGTTCTCATTAGGGAGAGTTAATATGCACTGTACTCTTTTTTATTTATGAGGTTGTGAGCCACTGAATTTTTCTTGTAAGTTTTTTAACGAGGCAGTCGAACTGCGTATTATTAGAGATGTGTACTCTTTTTCCTTCTCTAGATTTTTTTTCACTGAATTTTTCTAGTAAGGTTTTAATGAGACATATTATCTATCACTTATACATTCAAGAGGGAGTGTTATAAATATTTTTACATTATAGTGAATGTCTATCAAGAATATACATAAGATCTATCAAGATCTATTTGATATATATATCAGGATAAGAAATATCTATCTTTTACAGAGAAATTAGGAGTAATTTCTCCTATAAATAAGAAGATTTTCTTCATTATAAAAGAAACCAAGAGAATCCCTTAAGAGAAATTAAACCTGTCAAGTGGGTCAGGCTGGCCCGTTCCAGCCCGATTAGCCCGACCCATTTAGTCGGCCCAGCCGGTCTGACCCAGTCTGCCTGGCCTCCAAATTATTGGGCCGCCGTTCCCAGGCTGGTCCGTCTGCGTTGATAGGCCCGGTGGACCATCCCAATCCGAAAACCAGACCGTCCCGATCATTAAAAAATAAATTTATTTAAAAAAAATTGGCAAGTTGTGAGCTGCCATTCCAACGGTTATATGGACCATTGGCCTAATGGATATAACACAGTTTGAGGTCCAATGACATTTGGCCAAATTTCCTTAATTTTTTTAAAAAAATTTAATTCATTTTTTTTAAAATACCCCAAATTCAAATTATTTTTTAAATAATCTTATTCTCTCATTCTCTTCATATCTCTCAAATATTCTAATTATCTCCTAAAGTGCTTAATTTTATTTTTTAATTTTGCGTTTACAAATATCAAGTGGAAGTTTTCTAAAGTCACAACTTTCACAAACTTTCACATGAGGATCCGTAGAAGAACATACAGACCTTTCTGGAAATAAGTGATACATACATTCCTGAAGATGTGAATGCTGATTATGTCAGGTTGACACTCTTCCATTTTCTCTAAATGGGAAAGCAAAGAGATGGTTACATGCTGAACCACCATACTTCATCACTTCATGGGAAGATTGTGCTCGGAAGTTCCTATTCGATTCTTTCCATCCCAGAAGACTGCACGATTGAGGAGTGAAATCTTGAGTTTTAGATAGAAAGATAGAGAAAATCTCTGCCAAGCTTGGGAGAGATTCAAAGGCATGCACAGAAATTATCCTCCTCATCATCAATCGAATGATATTTTGGTGCACGCATTTATAGAAGGCCTTGAGTCTAATACTAAGATTCTCTTGGATTTAGCAGTAGGAGTCCAAGCTTTAGAGATATCGTATAAAGAACTGTATACATTGTTGAATCGAATCGCAAAAAAGAATCCTGATTGGTATGCAGACTCAAGGAGTGCTCCAAAGAAGGTTGTAGGGGTATTGGAGGTTGATCAGTTCACTGAATTACAGGCACAGATTGCAGCAATGCATAATCATATGACTACTTAGCTCAATAACTTAAAGTTGGATGCAACACAACCAGCAACAATAGCAAATGCAGTTCAATAGGTATACTCGTAGTGTGAAGTTTGCAAAAGTGGTGAGCATAAAGAAGATGCATGTTCTGTTAATCTAGATTCAGTCAACTATATGGGGAATGCAAATCGTCAGGGTCAACAAAATTTTGGCAGTACGTATAATCAAAATTGGAGGAACTACCCTAATTTCTCATGGGGTGGAAATCAGGCACAAAATACAAATCAGTATAAGGGACCAGTGCAATCAAATCCATAGTCGGCTCAGAATAATTAGGCGAATGCTCAGAATAGCAATGTGGAGGAGTTGATTAAGCAGTTCATGGCTGAACAATCACAGTTTGAGGCAGACATAAAGACTTAACAAGCACAATTGTAGTTGAGTTAAAGAGTCAATAATTGCTCACAAAAAATCTGGAGTTGCAGTTGGGTCAAATTGCAGGATCGCAGAATACAAGGCCACAAGGAGCATTGCCTAGTGACACTGAGGCTAATCCTAAACAGGTGAATGCGGTTACAATAAGGAGTGGGTTGCAAACTAAGAAGACGGATCAGGAGCAGGATAATCCCGCAATCACTGATGACAGTTTGAAAGAGAATGCAGAAGTAGAAGTCAAGGAAAAAGAGGCAAGTGAAGAAATTCATGTGGAGAAGAAAACTATTCCCCTACCCTTTTCTCAAAGGGCAGGGAAGCATCAAGAGGAAGCTAGTTTTAAGAAGTTTCTAGATCTTCTGAAGCATGTTCAAGTAAACCATTCTCTTGTTGATATTTTGCAGAGTATGCTAAAATATGCGAAGTACTTAAAGGATATTATTGCCAATAAGAACCGGTTTACTGAATATGCTACAGTTGCACTTACTCAAGAGTGCACGTCTAAAATTTAAAATAAATTGCCCACGAAGTTAAAGGATCTAGGTAGTTTCACCTTGCAGATTACCATTGGAGAAACTATTTATGCACGTGGATTGTGTGACTTGGGTGCTAGCATAAATCTCATGCCTACGTTATGGTATCGGAAGATGGGTCTTGGGAGTCCCAAACCCATGACTATTGTATTGCAGTTGGCAGATAGGTCACTTGCTAGGACAGATGGTATTATTGAAGATGTGTTGGTGCAAGTGGGATCTTTAATCTTTTCGATTGATTTTATGATTCTTGACTTTGAGGCTGATCCTGTTGTTCCATTTATTTTGGGATGACTTTTCTTAGCAACAGGACAGTCAATTATTGATGTAGAAGCTGGAAAAATAACAATGCGAGCGCGTGATAAAGTAGAGGTTTTTGATCTTTATAGAGCATTGAAACTGCCAGCCATATCTGAGGAGTTGTCTTCTATATCGGTTATTGATCTTGCTTCAGATTGGCAGTTGTTGTTGTCTGATGATCCATTAGTGCGAGCTTTGATGGGTTATGATCTGCATGGAGACGTGGAGGCATTAGAATTTGTCCAGGTTATGAATTTGGTAGTGATTGAGACGAATAAAGTATCGTTCGAATCTTTGAATAAACCAATTGGTCCATCATCCAAGCCTTCGGTAGAAGAAGAAGAAGCTCCTAACTTGGAGCTTAAGGTTCTTTCTCCTCACTTACAATATTTTTTTCTTGGTGATCAAGATACTTTGCTTGTGATTTTTTCTGCAGGATTATTAGATGTACAGGTAAAGGAAGCTGTAGCTGTTCTAAAGAGGAGAAGGAAAACGATTGGCTGGCGGATATCAGATATTTCAGGAATCAATCCAGTATTTTGCATGCATAATATTTACCTGGAAGAGGGTTATTGACCTAGAGTGCAACAACAACGAAGGTTGAATCCTGTGATGAAGGAGGTGGTTAGACATGAAGTGATCAAGTGGTTAGATAGTGGTATTGTCTACCCAATTTTCGATAGCAAATGGGTGAGTCCAGTGCACTACATACCAAAGAAGGAAGGAATAACAGTAGTGACCAATGATGATAATGAGTTGATTCACACATGTATAGTGACCGGTTGGAGAATATATATAGATTATCAGATGTTGAATGAAGCGACTCGTAAAGATCATTATCCAATTCTCTTCATTGACCAAATGCTGGATAGATTGGTGAGGCAAGAGTATTATTATTTTCTGGATGGGTACTCTGGCTACAATCAGATAAGCATAGCACCAGAAGACCAAGAGAAGACCACTTTCACTTGTCCATATGGTACATATGCATTTAGACGCATGCCCTTCAGTTTATGGAATGCACCTGCTACATTTTAGAGGTTTATGATGGTGATATTTTCAGACATGGTGGAAGAATTTGTGGAGGTATTCATGGATGATTTATCCGTGTATGGGAATTCATTTGAAAAGTGTTTGCAGAATCTCAACAGAGTACTAGTTCGATGTGAAGAAACAAACTTGGTGTTGAATTGGGAAAAATGCCACTTTATGGTTAAGAAAGGAATTGTCCTAGGCCATAAAGTGTCATGCAAAGGGCTCGAAGTGGACAAACTGAAGGTTGAAGTAATTGAAAAGTTGCCTCATCCAATCACAGTCAAATGAGTGCAGAGCTTTCTGGGACATGCTGGGTTCTATAGATGATTCATTCAAGATTTCTCAAAGATTGCAAGCCTCATGTGCAAATTATTAGAAAAATAAGCCAAGTTAGAGTTTGGGGTTGATTGACATGAAGCTTTTGAAAAACATAAGAAGAAGTTGACGGAAGCACCTATCTTGATCACACCAGATTGGGAGTTACCTTTTGAGCTGATGTGTGATGCTAGTGACATTGCAGTGGGAGTAGTGTTGGGTCAAAGAAAATATAAGGTATTTTGATCGATCTACTATGCTAGCAAGGTGCTGAATGATGCTCAAGTTAACTACACGGTTACATAGAAAGAGATATTGGCAGTGGTATATGCATTCAAAAAGTTTAGATCTTGGTACCAAGGTCATTGTTCATACAGACCATGCTACCATTAAGTATCTGATGAACAAAAAAGATGCAAAGCCACAAATGATTAGGTGGATTCTTCTACTTCAAGAATTTGATCTTGAGGTGCGAGAAAGAAAGGGTGCTAAAAATCAAGTTGCTGACCACTTGTCACGGCTGGAAAATCAAGACCATATTGTTGATGACTTCCTTAGTATTAAGGAAGAGTTTTCTGATGAGAAGCTATTGTCTGTTTATGCAGGTGAGTTTCCATGGTATGCTGATATTGTAAACTTGATAGCTTGTGAGGTGTATCCTCCTGATGCTACCACACAACAAAGGAAGAAATTACTCCATGATTCTCGTGCTTACATTTGGGAAAACCCGTACCTTTTCAAGCAGGGTCCAGATGGAGTTATTCGTAGGTGTATCCCAGAGGCTGAATTTTCAAAGGTATTACAAAATTACCACTCATCTCCATATGGTGGATATCTAGGGGTGAGAGGACTGCGAGAAAAGTGTTGTAATCAAGTTTTTTCTGACCTACTCTATTTAGAGATGCAGTGGTTTTCGTAAAGAATTATGATCAATGTCAAAGGTTGGGTACCATATCTGGGCATCATGAAATGCCTCTCAATAATATTTTAGAACTCGAAGTCTTTGATGTTTGGGGGATCGATTCATGGGCCCATTCCCACCTTCAAAAGGTAATCTGTACATTCTTGTAGCGGTTGACTATGTCTCTAAATGGGTGGAAGCTATGGCGAGTCCGACTAATGATGCAAGAGTGATGCTGAAATTTGTGAAGAAGAACATATTTTCCAGATTTGGTACGCCAAGAGCAGTAATTAGTGACGGAGGTAAGAATTTCATTAACACTTGGTTCAAGAATCTTCTTGCAAAATATGGTATTAGGCACAAGGTTTCCACAGCATATCATCCCTAAAATAGTGGATAGGTTGAGGTGTCCAATCGGGAGATTAAGTAAATACTTCAGAAGACAGTGAATGGGCAGAGAAAAGATTAGGCGGAGAAGCTAGATGATGCACTATGGGCCTATCGAACAGTGTACAAGACGCCCATTGGAACGTCTCCATATTTCCTGGTGTATGAAAAGGCATGTCACCTTCTTGTTGAGTTGGAACACCAAGAATATTGGGCAGTAAAGAAGTTGAACTTTGAGATGACTGCCGCGGGGGAAAGAAGGTTATTGAAACCGAATGATCTTGATGAGTTTAGACTCCATGCTTATGAAAATGCCAAGGTATATAAGGAAAAGACCAAAAGATGGCATGGTAAGCAAATTCAAGATAGGGTGTTTGAACCCTGACAACTTATGTTGTTCAATTCACGGCTTAAGTTGTTTTCGAGTAAATTATGATCGAAATGGTCTGGACCATTTGAAGTGGTGCGTATGACATCTCAAGGAGCTGTGGTGTTGTGGGATAAAGAGAAGACGGAGAAATTCTATGTGAATGGACAACATGTAACGCATTATTAGGCAGATCATCCGGATAAACATAAGGAATCTATCACTTTTGTTGATGAGTGATGCTGAGCTGAGTCGTGCCATGACATAAAATAAGGCGCTATGTGGGTGGCAACCCACATATGTATTGTAATAGGTAGTTTAATTTTTAGCTTGTAAAATAAAAACGAAAAGAAAAATACAAAAAGATGAGTCGTTCCACGACCAAAACTAAGACGCTGAGTGGGAGGCAACCCACTTTTACTTACAAAGTTTATTGTTTTTGTTTGAGATTGCAGGGAATTACAAAGTGAAAATAAGAAGATTACCATATTTGAGGAAAGCAATCAGGCTTGCAAAATGATATGTGTAAGTGGGGATCTTCTCAAGTAAGAAAAGAGTGAAAATTACACAAGGAAATCTAATTTTGAAGAATGACGCAACGCAGAACTGGGTAGATTGACAATTATCAAATTCCACTAAGAATCTGTGATTTCTACTACGACGCAGAGAAGTGTGATTTGACAATTGTCAAATTTCAGTAAGGATCCGTGATTTCAGTGCGTCACGTCACTTGGAAAATTGACAATTGTTAAAATATAGTAACTTGATGTGAAATTACCGCGTCGCAGTCGATAGTTCAATGGTAATTGGCATTCTCCAGTAGGTGACGCGATCATACAGCATCACGAAGGGGGTTAAAATCGGATATAAAATATTGAATTTAACTTAAACCTACCCACCCCTCTATAAATACCCCCTAAACCCTAAACCCTTTTATTTCCCCCTTAAGCGCCGCCTTCTCCCACTTTACTCCTATGATTTCTCTTAAATTTTCCCCAATTTTCATTCTTCTCTCAACCTTAGAGGTATGTGCTGTCAGATTTAAATTTATTTCTCTTTTCTTTTGTGTCTTGTGATGTTGGATAGAATTTGGGTCTAATTTTGTTTTCCCTATTATAGTAGTTGAGAATTATAGCTTTGTATTTGATATATTATCTTGCAGTCTTTGTGAATTCTTAATCTAGTTTTCATAATTTTGAGTTGTTAAGATGATAATTGATCAAGTAATGAGATTGGGGGTGTTTTAGAGTAATTTGGGAAGATTTCTACTGACTGTGTTGATTGATTTCTAAGCGATATGTGGACATGGGGGATGAATTCTTATTGATTGCTTGATTTCAATATGTAAATGGCATGAGAGATACATCATGAATATCAATGTGTGCCAAAAGGGGGTGGTGGTGGTGGTTTGTGTTTCTATTTTAGAAGAGCACTTTGGCTTTAGGGACCTGTTGGTACTGCTAATTGCTTTAGTCAAAATTTAGGTAAATACACTTATTATGTGCAATGCTGTAGCAAAATAATCTTGTGTGTGTGCTGACAAAATGAATAATGACTATGGGTTGAAGTCACTAAGAGTAATATGCCCTATTTTAATATGATAATGAGATTAAAAAGGGGAAGTCTGAGTACCCTGTGTATTGATGCATGTGTTCTAGCTAACAACTAAGTGTGGGGTGGATATTTACCCAAACTGTACACTCAGTTTTAGCTAGACCCATGGTTTCATATACTCAACTTTTTGTTGCATTTGGTTTGATCACAGGCATTATGGAACCACAACCAGTCAAAGGCAAGGCAAATACAGGTTATTTTGTACCTGCTAGGAAGAGGAGCAGGCTATCTGACTGACTAGGGTGCCTCAGGCCCTACCACTTCAGCGGGGGCAGGTTCATAAATTTGGATTCAAAGCTATCCGCAAGGATGGTAAGTAGTGGTATTCCAAGCATACAGATGCTAAGTATATCCTAGAGGTGTATGTTGATCATGCCAGCCTCATGAGAGAATGTTCGTCCATAGTACGAAGAATTGAGGCAATCAACATGAATTTCATCTTTCATCAGCCGACTGAGTGTAATTTGCACTTAGTTAGAGAGTTTTACGTCAATTGGGACCCCAGTCATCCTGATCATTTGTTGAAGGTTCGCGGGAAATTGATTCATGTCACTACTGTTGATATTAATGACTTATTGGGTATACCAAAAGCAAACCCAAATTTCTTGAGACAGTTTATTATTTCTCCTCTGTATGCGCATATCAGGCATCTGTTGTGTGGTTAGCGATCCTCATCTCATTAGATTAGGCATCGTGTTACAGGTTTGCACTCTTCTTTCCCTTATTCTCAGATGAAAAAGAAAGCAAAGATGTGGGGTCGTATTGTTTATTCATACTTAATTCAAGGCAAGCATACGACGGAGGTTACTCGAGATAGGGTATGTTTGATTTATGCCCTGATGTGGAGATAAATGTGGGTAATGTGATTTTTTCTGTGATGAAGAAGACGCGTGCCCAAGCGGGACAGTTTTGGGTTTGGAGGTTTTGTTACTAGCTTTTTGCAAAGGCACAGGGTCGATGAAAAAGAGCTGGATTATTAGCCCGAGGTTATTACTCGCCCTGTGGATATAACTACTGCAAGGAGCACATCTGGGGTAACTGGCCTGATTTTGACCATGGTGGAGCGACAAACAAGGAATGATAAGGTACTAGGAAGGCTGTATGGTCTTATGATGATGCTATCGATGACGGGAGACAGACCAGCTACACCAAAGGAGCTCTATGCTATAGAGCTCGATTATCCACTCGGGCACCATGCTAGGACTATGTTGTGGATTGGCTCAGATTTTGTTGAGCCGATTGATGATGATATAGCAATTGATGAAGAGCACAGGTACAAGGATTCAGACATGGAGTCGGATGAAGAGGACCAGTTTGACGATGATGGAGATAATGATGATGGTGATGATGTGGACGGGACTCCTGAGGATATGAATGCCATAGTTCCATTTGAGTGACCAGGGAGTATACTACCACCCTACTGTAGGCTTATTTGAAAACACTGGGACAGTGTTTTATTTAAGTGTGGGGTGGTAGGTTCGTATTTGCTATTTCATTTTTTTTTTTAAGTATGGCTGGTTGAACAATTTTTTTTTATTTTCTGTTTTGTTGATTTTGCAAGTACTAGCTATTCGAAACATTGGCCTGTAATAGTTAGTAGCTTTGTGATTGCAATTTTCCCTTTTTGGCATTTATCGCATGTTGCCTTCAGTTTAAAGTATTATTTTATTGTTATTTTCGCCCTCATTGGCAAGTTTGAGTTTCAAGTAGTTACTTTTCCCTCTTTGGTAATTAGGAATAAACAGTCATAGTTAGTTTCCATCCTGTATGATAGATGGATGATGACCATCTTAAGGGGAGTGGTCGTAGGAAGTAAAGAATAAACGAGAACCTAATCACTATCTTAGAGGAGTATGTGGAATGGGCCATCTTCGAAGTAATGTAAATTAAATAAGGTATAAATGAGCATAAGAGTATTGATTTGAGTACAGATAATTTTATCATCATAAGTAAAATTTGATGTGTTGTCTTAATTCTGAATTCAAGATCAGGGACCTTAAGGATCCGGTTAGATTCCATGCATACACTGTGAGTGTGAGGATTTATGTATATTCTACATGAATACAAATGACTAGAACTTGCCCGGTGTGTTTATAAAGAAAAATAAAAGGTGTTGGGTGTAGAAAGTGATGTAGGCATTTCTTTGACAACCGTGTTTCTAGCCTAAATATACCTACCTTGTTGCATAGTCTTAGTCAGCCCCATTGAGCCTTTAGACTCTTTCTTTGGTAGCTTGTTATGTAACCCTATCCTTTCTTTGATAAATCTTAATTTGATCCAAATAAGCTCCTGAGCGTTTTAATATAAAACTAAGATGAGATTAAGAGTGTAAAAGAAAAGGAGGAAAAAGGTAAAATTTAATTCCCCCAAGTAGTTGTTATTGATGTTTAAAAATTCTGGGGGCAATTGGGAGTTAGTAAATAGAAATATTACAATGAACCTGTTTTGGCCCTGGTCCAGTTGGATAATGTGCACCTTAATAAAGGCTTTTCACTTAAGTTAAGGGTGGCTATAATAGGGGTGCGTAGCATGAAATTGGTACGAAAAAAAGAAGTATATGGAAGGAATAACTAATACTCCCAACCTGGTTTGAGTAAATAAGCCAATTGAAAGAAGAGTTGAAAAATAAAAGAATGGGAAGAAAATAGAAGGATAAATTGGTGTTGGAGAACAGAGTTAATTGGTAGTTCTTGTACTAAAACGCTTAGGAGCAATAGTCACTATTTCCCCAAATAGTACCTACCTGTCTCCAAGCCTGTATTACAACCCGAAAAAGACATAGTTGATTTCACCTAAATATCCGACTATTAGTGGAATAGTACACTAAGGGCAAGCTTATGGTTCGTTCACTAGCACGTATGAATTCTTTGTTGAGAGCGAGTGATTCGATGTTGATACTCCCCTATGTTTGCATAGATATCAGTGTGAGTTAATATGGGGAAATTTTCTTGAGTGAGGATGCAGGCAAATAAAATCCGGATTACTTATTGTGTTTCTTTGATTGAGTTTGCCGACATGTTAAAAATTCATTATTGAGATAGAAAAACTTGTACTAAATTGCCTCATATGCTAAAATTATTTTGACATGCTGATGTAAGAATACACTATTGCAAAGTGTAAGTGTCCATTGCAACATAACTTTGAGATTGTGATGTAAAGAGGAAGTGATTGTGTTTTTGAATTAAAGTGTTCGAGGACGAATAAGGTTTTAAGTATGGGGTGGTGATCTTGGACATATTTATATGCTCAAAGCACTAATATGCACCCAGATTTAGACTTAATTCAGAAACTTTTGTATGAATTCTTAAGTATAATTCAACTTTTATTCCGTTTTGTGCCTAATGGATATGATTAGTACTTTCAGGCTAAAAATCATGAAGAATTGTACGCATTTGGATACAATAATGATATGAAAGGATTGAAGGAATACAAAGGAGTGAAATAAAGCTCAAAAAGGGAAGTTGGAAAGTAGGAATCCTTATTTGAATAGACTCCGCATCGCGCTGACCAACAAAATAGTAATGGTCAAATTCCTGTGAAGGTTTGAGAAATCAACGCATTGCGGAGAGGCATAAATTCTCACTTGGCACTTTTCAGTACAGGTCTGCGAAACCACCGCGTCGCGGAGCAGTCCCACTTATAATTTTGTGACCTGGAAGTTTAGCGCATCGCAGAGGATAGATATTTCACAATTGTCCAAATCTAGTGGCTTACCGTGATAATGACGCGTTGCGGTGAGGGTGCATTTTATAAATTTTAAGAAATGATTAAGCTCTGTGATTGCCCAAATTTTAATGGGAAATAGCAATTGAAGGCATGGCGCGATGCGCCGCGTGGTAAAATTGAGAAGATTTTAAGTGTTTTGTCTCAGCTATAAAAGGAAAAATCCAAGATAATTTTGGAGGAATTTTGGCAAGCATAGCAGCGGCGGAAAAATAGAGATTTCTCTCTTTTAGGGTTCTAAATATTTCTTTCTACTTCTTTACTTCAAAACTTGTTTTGGGTATGATTAATTACTTATTTTGGATGATGAATTCAAACATGAGTAGCTAAACACCCTATTTGTGGGGTTGAGGCTAAAAACATGATTACTCTTTTATATTCTTATTCATAGTTTCTTTTTGGATTATCATCTGGGTTGTTCTTAATTTCTTGAGCTTACTATTTTAATAATTGGCCACCATTAGAATAAATCTATATTTCTATGTGCATCCGTGAGGAGAATCATAGGGTAGAACGAAGAAATTAGGGAGCAAGGTTCGTATTCTTTTATGAAATAAGGGATTTGAATTAGCATCTAGGATAGGGATATACCTAGAAGCCTTGCTTGGTTCACTTGCAAGAAGAAAACTTTATGAATCTAGAAGAATTGTTGTATCTCTGCGGGAGTTGTAGCTACAATATTTAATAGATAAAAGATTTGAGGTCGGGAGACCAAGAGCGTTGCATCAACCTTGTGAATCATTAACCCGATAACCAATTAGACTGTGATAAGAGTAGAGAATTGTATGATTGTTCGAAATACCTAAACCCTGGAATCATCCTCATTATTGATTACAACCGTTGCTTTCTTTTCTCTAATCGTCACTAATTATTTCTTGTTTAATAATTTATATTTTTTTATTTATAAAATCAAAATCATCTTGATACTTTAAGGCACTTAATACCCAATTATCTTAACTAAAAATTGAATAAATTTCTAGTTTATTGATCCTCGTGGGAATGATATTTATCTGTCTAAGTCTTTATACAACTTGTACGATCACGTACACTTGCGTGTGCGTAGACCCGCAACAGAAGGTCATATTATTACCAAGTTTTAATCCCATAATGGAAGAGTCTCGACTGAACATGATCAAATGGATAACAACAAAACTCTCTGAGAGATAAAAATCAACTAAATAAAGGTGTGACATCAACATTTTAATAGTTTGGGCTATTGATTGCAGGCACAAAAATCTTGCATGACAACATCTAACTAAAACCGATTAACAATTATATTTTCAATTTTCTTGGCTGTGAAGAAATTTTCCTATTTATTTTGAGAGGTTTGGATAAGAAGCATAATGATTGGACAATTAACCAATAAAGAATGGCAATAAATGACATATTACATGAGTAGAAAGACAGGTTTTGCTTTCTATTTGAAAGGAAAACAGACTCTTTTGGTGACAGAATATAGGTTATGCTTTCTATTTGAAAAGAAAAAAGACTCTTTTGGTAAAATGAGGTTCTTTGTTAAACCCAAAGTTTTTGGACCTTTAGGATGCTATAGCATAATAGTATAGACCATAGAGGGGATGGATTTGAATTTTCAAGGAGCTAAAGCTAAAATGTATGTAACCAAAATAAGACAATCAAAGAAGAAATTACAGACTGTTTAGTTGTCCCAAATATGTGTCAGAGATATTATTGAATCCCAGATTCAACTCTTTCAAACTACTGAGTGATGTAGATGTAAAACAGTTGGCTAAAAATGTGGAATGGTTTTGCTTTACTCTGTCCTTTATGCAAAATAAAGAATGTCTTCACTTACCTGAAAACTTCTCACATCTATCATCTGATAGGTGACATTTAGTGACTTCAGAAAAGTGAAAGTTGCGTTCTGATAAAAGGAACTATAAAAAACATCAATAACATGATGAAAAAAGTTCCCAAAATAGAAAAGTGATTCCATGAAAATCTCTCTCTTTTACTTCATAAAATTTATTCCCCAAACTAGGCCTGTTTAGTTAACACTGGAAATAACCACAGTAAAAGCAGCAGACCTGTGAGGTAATCCAAATATGCAGCAGTAACCTCAGACGACCCTTTTAAGTTTAGCACAACGAGTTTGTAAAAATCTGTAGAAGAATGTAATATATCAAAGCCAGAGTGCATCTTACTAGAGGCCCCAAGAAATAAATCTTAAGTAACATCTCTTACGAAACAAGCTCAAGCACATATATGAAGACTCTAAAGCATATTCATTAAGAATATACCTGCAAGAGGCTTCAAGTCTAAATCCGTAATACTCTTGCAACTTCTTATTATGAGAGATTTAAGATTCATCAAACCTGGAAGTTAAAAGACACAAATGACATGACGTGCTGAAAACCAATTAAAAGAATAATAAATCAATGAAAACAAGGATACACTTATATCAAAAGAATTAAACTACCTTGACATAGTGAAGACCGATTTAAAGCATAGGTCCTTTAAATAGTCGAAAGATAAAAATAAAAAACTTAATTCATTAATAATAAGCCCATTTAAATAGGTTGACTAACCCTCTTACATGACCATTAACAAATTCTTTCTTCCACTAACTCCTACTCTCTTTAACAAGAAAAAACTATCTCCAGTTCAACCAATTTACTCCGACACATAATTATTCTGGCTATATCAATTTGAGTTGGTTGTTACCTCTCAACTCGTTTGAGTACATTTTAAGGAGAAGTAAATATTGTGATATACAAGAAGGGGAAAGTGTTTTAGTATAGTAAGATTAAATTATAGTTGCATCTTCATTTCCATAGATTTACAGCATGGAATTTAAGGTTGATTCAACAAGAAAAGAGGATAATGAGGAAGCATTATGCAACAAACATTTAACTACTCAAATAGAGAGAACAATAGATGTGTTACAAAGTTTGATTAAGAAAATAACTTTGCTTGCATTCTTTCTCAAGTTGTAATTCCAATAAGGAGGTTTCATTGTTCTCTAACCCAATTCATTCATTATCATACACCCAGAGGCAGATACAGCCTTAGAGCACCGGGTTCATCTCAACCCCGTACTTTTAACACAGAGTATAAATTTATGCATCAAAATTTACTAAAATAATGAAAACAAGTAGGTCTGAACCCATAATTATAAGAATATAATAGGTTCAGTGGTAAGAATCTTAAAGCTTGAACCTACATATTTTACAATAGAAAATTTTTCAAAGCTTTTTTTGAGTTAGCATGCTTTTGACGTGTTGCATATCTGATATAATCCTGAAAAGTTTAGATGATAAATAAGAAAAAAAGAAAGATAAGATAACTTAATAGATATAATGCATGGAAAAAACCCGAAATGAACACGAAAAAGAATACCAAATTGACTTGGGAAAATTAAGCGAGAACATTTACGAGGATATCTCTAATCCTAGGTAATTTCACTCACTATAGTACTGGAAACTGGTAAAGATATTTACCTTAGTTGGTTGTTGATTTCCTCTAAAATCCTACAGGAATAATTTATGAAAGTCACTATGCAACTGTAGAAAGAAATTGGTTGAAAAAAATTAAAATAATAGCATGGACATATGTTGTGAATGAGAAGAGAACGCTAAAATGGAGTGCAGAAACACATTAAATTTTGTATACATGGAAGCATACTGGCACTTAATCTACTAGAAAACACAGAACAAAACCATCTCCTTCCTCACAAACTTGAGGAAACATACAGGAAGAAGAAGTAGACTATATTCTTGGTGGACATGATAGTTTTGATTAGGAGTTTGCAGAGCAGTCCATTTCTCACTTAAAGAAGTGATAGATTTAAGTGGGAAAGCAAGAAGAATGGTTCTTATTCTGTCAAACAAGGTTACCTGCTCCAAAAGAGAACGCAAAGAAATAGGGAATTACTTCAACTTACATCACATTGAAAGAAAATGAAGATGTACGTCATCGAAAATGTAATAGGAAAAGCATCATAATCTTGAGACTCTGCCCCCGCACCACACCCCTACAGTTTTAAAAAGCTAAGGCTTTGTCGCACCCTCCAAGCCCCCAACCTGCACCCCACACTTGGAGACTGCCATGCATATCAGTAAATCTGCCCCACTCCGCACCAGCTACATCTCGTTGCTATTCCTAGTAGCTAGACGATAGAGAGACGATAATTGACTATCCATAAATTGACAAACTTCATACTAAATTATCGAGTTGTACAAATGATAGATTCGGACCGAATAAAGTAGGAAGAATAAGAGTAGCTCACACAACTCAATAATAAAACTAATTTAGAACGATTTTGAAAGAAAAGAGCAACTAGATAGAACAGAAATCATACCTCGAATTCGCGAGAGAGATAAAATAGAGATTAGGACAAATTAGCTCCAATAACCCTAGGAATTAAAGAAGCAATTCGAGAAGCTGCTCCCTCACTCGTGAATCTGCAAAACTGGTGCGTATTGATGGATCTTAGGGTACATTTGCGACCAGTCGCTGAGGATTGAATGATGTACAATAGTATACGTTGAGAGCTACTTTCAGAAAATTAAAGTAAAAAAGGAATAATTAAGGAGCGTATTAGTATATTTAGTGAAATATTAAATTATTAAAAACTTGGCGTTAGTTTTTCCCACTCAAAGGTCTTACATACAATTTGAGACCATTAGGGACCTGATTTTGTACCTTCTCAATAAAATATACTTCCTCCATTTCAAAAAGAATGACCTACTTTTTTTTTAGTCCGTTTAAAAAGGAATGGGAAGAATGACCCCATTCCTTTTTTGGTAATACTTTAATTTCAAGTTTCCACATGGCATGTTTAGGACCACAAGATTAAAGGATATTTTGGTACATTTGACACAACTTTAATTCAAGGCCACAAGATTCAAAAATCTTCTTTATTTTCTTAAATTTTGTGTCATGTCAAAGTAGGTCATTCTTTTTTAAATGGAGGAAGTACTATTAAAGACCGACATATAATCTCATCCTAATACATGTACTTTTATAGACGAGATTATTAATTCATCTCTAAATGTTGGTCATAAATAAAGCAATTTCTTGTAGTGGAAGAAGGTGAGATGGAAAAAGAAAAAAAAAGAATTGCGCGTATTCCTTTCTCTTCAGCTAATTTGTAAAAACAAAGGAGAATTTTGTTTTGCATGACTTGACTGAGGAACTAGAGGGAGAGAAAGAAAGGAAAACAGTAAGGAGAAATAACTTTGTAATTAATTTGTATGTTCTTTTTAAAAATAAAATAAAATTCCTTCCCTTTTTTATTTGGAATAAATGTATAAGAGAAGGTGAAATGAAGATGCATCGAATTTAAACTGAATAAATCTATATATTTAATTATTTGAGATGGTATATTTTATGAATTGAATTCTTAAAAGATTACTCAATTAACAGTTGTTATCTCAAAAGAATAAAAATTCTCTTAGTGACGGAGAAACTAAAGGGAGAGGAAGGAAACATGAAAAGAAAAAGAGAAATAAATAGAAAAAAATAATGAAGAAAATTTACTTTCGTTCCTTTTTAGTCTAATCTGTCAAAACTTTTTAATTCATGCTATATCTCTTTTCGTTTAAAAAATGCCCTCCCTTTTCCTTATTTTTTTCGTTTGTTTGTTTATTTTTCATTCCTCTTTTCTTTATGATAAGTACGAGAATTATTTGATTAAAGGAGTTGTTTTGTACGTATCAGGTTTCTAGAAAAAAATAGAATGACACAGAAAGATATAAAAAATTTCATGATGGTTTAAAAATAAAGAACTTTTATCTAAAATTTATGAAAGGAAAAATAAACTTAATAATTAATGATAATGACAACATGATTTTGTTAAAGGATGGTCAGGATCAAAAGATTTATCATATATATTTTTCTTTATTAGTATTATTAGTAAATATATGTTACTTTTACTACAAAACGTTTGTTATAAAATGATTGTATATGTATATGTAAAAATATAAAGTGTACATTGTTGTAGTTATAATATCATTCTTTTTTTCTTCAAATTAATATTTCTAGAACTAATTAAGATTTTTTTTACAAAAAATTAACAATATATTTTAAAGATCGCGCGAAGCGCGAACACATTCACTAGTTGATTTAAAAATCAATTTAATACTTCTTGAGTTCCTGTAGTTATATTTATTATTGAAGGAAATGATCTTTTGATCACTTTCAAATTAAATAGAAAAAATAACATTTTCAGATTGTCTAAATGTAAAAAAGAATATATTTTATTTAGAAAAATGAATGTCTCTTGTAAAAGACACATCAAACTAAAAACAGGTTTATAAAGAATTACCAAATAAAATCTCCCTGCAAAAAGTATTAAAGAAAATTAATCAAAACAAATTATGATTTATTTTTTTTGTGAAAACATTAAATCTAATTATTGTTTTAAAATCGCACTCATCATTTTAATTCTCTGCTCAATGTAATCAATAACAAAAAAAATTATAAAATGTATCCTTAATGAACATGCAAAATAGGCAATCTTAATATTATGAGTTTATGATAAGTATATTTTGATGTGTAAATGAATTTGCCCACAATAACTGTCCAATTTTTTATTTTTTTTTAAGAAAACAACAAACTGTAAAATATTACTACTACTAGATAGGTATGTTCGTGCTTTGTATGGGCCCAACGCGTATAGTAGAATAAAATAAAGATGTAATAGTAAGGAACTATCCCATTTGATTGGATCAGTTGATGGAAATGATCCCAAATGTATGTTTTATACAATCATGGGAATAACATACTACTGGATGCTCACATTCACATATGATAGTGATTGTTGTCTATTTACATTAATACAGATAATTTTTATAAATTCTTCAATTGGAGATGCATTTTTGTAGTTGTGATCAATCTCTCGAGCATTCGCGATCAAACATCTGTTAAAGATGCAAAAGCAACCAATGCCTTGTATTATGTGTTAAAAGATGCGAGTCTTAGTTCCTATTTTATCTAAACAAGATGCGCTTAAGTTGGAGTCTTACAGGGGCGGAGCTACGGTACAAATGGGGGGTTCGGCTGAACCCAGTAACTTTTACGTAGAAGCTATAGATATATTAGAAAATCCAGTAAATATGAATAAATATTAAATTGTGAACCCCCTAACTAATGTAGTCTAATGGCACAATGGTAAGGAAATGCATTGGAAATTTTTTCCGACCTTACGTTGTGGGTTCGAGCCCAACTAATCGAAAAGGGTTACCTTTCCCCCCTAAATAATCCTGCATCAGCAGGCTTACACAAATCCTAAGCAATACATTTTTTTCTTTCTCCTACGTTTGTAGATTTCCCAAAAGAAAAATTATTTAAAAGAAATAAAAATATAAAATTAATAATTAGAAAAAAAAGGGTTTCACATTGTTTTCTCCTCTCTTGTTTTTTCAATTAATTTGCCTATTATAACATGTAATAAAATAGTTAACAACTGACGTTTAATCTTTTATTCTAGAATTGTTCTGCATTATTCTTTTATATTAATCTATATAGTTTATCAAAAATAATTTGCAAGGCACAAAGTGTCATGAATTTCTTATAATGATTTAGTTTTTTATACATGAAGTATTTGAAAGTGCACCTAATAATTCGATCATTATCTGTTTTTAAAACATGATACATCGTCGAGTACAGTTGGAATGGTAATGTTTTACTTATATAGTGTTAAATTGGTTTGTTTCCTTTTTAAATATATATATCAAAGTATCACTATTCATTCGCTAATTTGTCAACTTTCTCTGCTTATGCCACTGGTGATGAACTCACTATGGCTATTCAACGTCAAACTCGGGATTTTTCTTACTACATAAAGCGGCAAAACGAAACCCCGAGATCGAGGTCTCATTAGTCAAAGAAGATCCTGGCTAATCCACTTGGCCTGCTTGACGAAATTCAGCGACGGAGACATTGTAAATTGATCTACCGGCATCGAGATAAATCCTTTATCTAATTATTATATATAAGCTCGAGGTCGTCGTCCTATCTTAAAATTTAGAATCCCCAAACTTCAAATTCTGACTTCGCCTCTGGAGTCTTATGTATGTAAGACGGCCAAACATAAAGATAGTCTGCGCTTGATTCAATATGAAATTAGTGAATTTATCTAATTATGTCATTTTTGATTGATTGTAATATGATATAATACATAAATATGACCCTAAATTTGACACCAAATTATAACATTGACCTTAAACTTTGATAGTGCACAAGTAGGCCCTTTAACTATACTAAATCTGAACAAATAAACACTCCGATTTTACAACTTACACACGTGTACCTCACTTGCGCCTACATGGATTAGTAATCCACTCATACGGTGCCACCTCATTAAAAAGTCTGACAAAAGAATTTTGTCTTTCAATTAAAATCACGTCGTTTTGCCCAAACAAAAGAATTTTGTCTTTCAACTCTAAAATATTTTTAATATTTAAATTTTAAAAGGTAAATTTAAAATAGTAAGGTCTATTATTATTATTATTATTATTATTATTATTATTATTATTATTATTATTATTATTATTATTATTATTATTATTATTATTATTATACTCCTACTTCTACATATTACGTACTACTATTGTTTCTATCAATATACTACTACTACTAGGACTAATAATAATAATATTATTATTATTAATAATAAAAATATTTTAATAAAATTTTCACCTTTCATTAATATGTAAATAAATTATATTTAAATATATTTTATAGCATTTAAATTTAAAAGAGATACATTTTATTAAAACTATAATGGCCCAATTTTTTTTTGCACGTTTTATCAAAACTATATATTTTTTTTATTATTAGTATAGTTTCATCTTTAATTTAATATTTAAATAAATTATATTTAGATATATTATATAACTTAAATTTTAAAAGAGTTACGTTTATGAAAGAGTAGAAGTCTATTTTAGAACTCTTCAACCATGAATTTCTATTTTTAAGCTAATGATTGTTTTTTTAAAAAATAAAGGATAATGCATTTTAATATTCAAATAGTTCAAAATTTTTATTACATTATTATTAATTTTGTCCTAAAATCTGACACGTAGCTTCTCAATAGCTTGCCACATTGCTAATTGTGGTGCTTCGTCCTCTACTTTATAATAGATATAGATATCCGTGCGATTTTTTCGTATGAGGCTGACCCACCTAATTGAGAAATCTTCAATATTGCTCTTTTTCTGCAATGACAAAAGAAATTAGATGTCATTTTCATCAATGAGCTGAAAATAATAAAAAAATAATATGAAAAAACCATTTAAATACATAAAATGGAATTAGTAAGGGCACAATAGTCATTTAACCATTCTTTTAACGTTGGGAGGCTTAAATTTTAAGCATGACACGCTCAGTTTTGCGTGTACACACGCATTTTGTCACATAGGATTAAAATATTTATTTGTTCAGGTTTTGTACAGTTAAAGGGCCTACTTGGTCATTGTCAAAGTTTAAGGTCAATGTTATAATTTAGTATCAAGTTTGGGATCATATTTATGTATTACGCCTCGTAACATCTTGAGAAAGAAGCGGTAAAGATGGAAAATTTTGTTGGGGAACAAGGATCAACATTAAATATTTTTGGGGATTAGGGATCAATATTAAATGATTTAAATGGACATCTTTTTATTGTTTAAAAATTTTACTTTTTTAGAAAAAAAATCATGTAAGCAAATTTTAATTTGAAAATTAAATAGATTAAGTGAATTTGTAAGTACGTCATTTATAGTTTTTTTTTTTTTTGATAAACACGACATTTATAGTTGTCACTTTTGGAATAAAAATCAAAGTTAAGTGACTTTCTAAGATAAAACTCCTTAATTGATTGAGTCCTTTCTTTAGTTAGTTTTTTTTGAGTGAATATTTTTCATAAACGCTTTTTAACATGAATTTGCAAAACTCTCAACTTCAAAAATTAACCAAAAACGCATTCCAGTAGACCAAACAATATTTCAAAAGTTTTGTTGATAAAAAAAGGAAACTTTACTATGTCCAAACAACTCCTAAATCTCAAAAATTCGTGCGCTCGTAGGAACAAATGCAAAAAATTCAAACGACTTTCATACGAAAAATCGATCACTTGCTCATTTTTTCAGTAACCGTGATACTCGGACCAACTTATATACACCTCGACTAATTCCACAGGGCCCCTACTATGACCTTGTTCATGTGTAAAATTACTTATATATAAAGAGAAACAGAATCAGTTCACATTCATCTTATACATGCCTTTCCACTCCCATCTTCCAAGGGGGACAAAATTGGAAGGAAGAGAAAAACTAGTCTTAAACACAAAAAGTGGACTTCCTGAAAAACCATCTCTTGTGATGCAAGGTTAAGAACTCAAGTGTAACACAAGGTTTGGAACTCGATGAATAATGGGTACATCGCTCTACCTTTCTCTACTTAAATACTAAGGTTTTTGCCTGCGGAAGTATACAAACTCAGCACGTGTGCCTAACCCACACATCACGTGATGAGCTCTTACCGCTAGACCAAAGCCCTCGGGAGGGGGGGGAGCTAAGAGCCTATCCCTTAAATCGGATACTTCGACTAATACCAGCATTAATTCCTATAGTTTCTCCACCATAAGGACCACTTGGTTTCTTCATTTTCTGAACTAGTCCCGCCCTACGGTGCTGAGCCTTCTCATGTTTCCCCTGAGAGAGAGAGAGAGACGTGTTTGTTAACGTTGTTAGATCAGGTACCTGGTTCTTTCAAGCAAAAGTAATTCTGCTTTAGCCACTTACCCTATATTTCTTCCTTGGATTTTTATCTCGCTTCTTACGATTATAAGTAAGGCCTCTGTTTTTCTCCATCTAGAAAATCAAGAAACATAATTTTAGTAGAACAAAAAGAAAGGGGTGTCATGATTGCAACGGGTAGCAAAAGCTAATATGTAAATTCCCATCCACAAGCGTTTCTAGCATTAGCGGCACAGCTGGGGATCTACAGTAGCAAATTATAGAATCATAGCTTTGTCTACAATGAAACAAAACAGACATTCCTCCACATATTCATGTTTCATGTATAGACCCTACGAACAATGAATAGACACTTGAAGCAAATAAGATACACCTCAGTTATAATATATGTGACTTTAGAAAAAATCCTTAGCAGTCAACTGATAGGATCATACTCTTATTGAAGCAATTTAAATTCATTGAGAGGCAGAACTCAGACCATCAGATTCACAGAATAATTAATGACTTCAGACAGAAATATTCAACAGAAAAGGGTTAAGCTAGAACAAACAGGAAAATAGATACAGACAACAGTTTCATGCATTTTGATGGCTAAGCTTAGACAAAATTGGCCAAATTTTGAAAGATTTAGGCATTTTACTCTTGCAAGTCATGTAGAAGAACCACTCAAATTAGTCATTTGATTATCACAAACACATAATTTTTTATTCAAGGCAAATTTATAAGAAATAAGAAGCTACCCATTTTAACCTTTTAATTGACCCGGCGCGCTAAAACTATATGAGTCAAATGTTTACCCTTTTATTATCCATTTTATCGCTCTGCTATGGAATTATATATGCGTTTAAACTTCACAGCTATGTGATGATAAGCACGTTAAGCCAACGACGTGTTGTCGTTGCTGTTGGGATGGCAATTGATCACTGTATTGAAGCCCTGAATATAAGGATTTAACAGATTGTATAACCGAAACAATCTAATATATAAATAATCCTATCAATTATTCAGGAATGTTGAACTTAATGATTTTCCCATAATACTAAACGATAAGCCAGTCAGGAACATACCAGAATTCTCCATTAGTTTTTCTGTTGGCAGAGCTTAGCGGAAGCACAAAGCAGAATATTATTTCTGTCTCTTAACCTTACATTTCAAAATAGTGTTTGATGGAGCTTATCCTTCTTTTGGCAGAGATAGAACCCTTTTATAATAAGGAATAGTCAGTTATGTTTTTACGTTCCATCAACGTGAATAGTGGATATAATAATTATCCACTAACGGTCAGTAATTATCCTACTAGGAGTCAGTAATTATCCTACTAACAGATTAGTCAGTAGTTTAATCCTACTAGGTAACTTCCCTATACAGATTTAAGATTTAACTTATTCAATTATTATTAAACCAGTAAATAAATTAATTATGTGGGCCATAGAAATTTACAGTCTCCCACTTGGCACACACAATGTTAATTTAGTGGTTTAATATGTACGTCAATCATGTGCACGATTAACGTTAAATCCAACATCATTTGTCATTGTTAAATAAATCAACTAAAATGAGTCATGGCGGTTGTACATCATTTTATTGACATAGTTCCTTCCATGTACTACAATATTAGTCTATTACCTAACATAACTTTTCAAATACATAATGGGTCCAACGATAATACTTAGAGTACCTTATCTAAGTCAGAACCTGTCATCATTATTCACAATATTATGTATACAAGAGAAAACAGGTAACAACAGAAACATACATAATTTGAGCTCAAAGTGTCAATTACATAAACATAATAAAGTCTTTACATAAAATCATTTGTTACTATCAATAAGACCCATCCTTTCAATATGTTCAACAAATGTTTTGGGCGGTAATCCTTTCGTCAAAGGATCAACAATCATAAGCTTAGTGCTAATATGTTCAATTGACACTTTATGTTTCTGAACTTTTTCTTTAACCGAAAAGTATTTCAATTCCATATGCTTAGCACCTTTCGAATACTTATCATTTTTAGAGAAGAAAACTGTGGCGGTATTATCACAATAAATTTTTAGCGGCCTGACTATATTATCGACTAGTCCAAGTCCTGAAATAAAATTCCGCAGTCAATTAGCCTGGATTGTGGCCTCAAAGCATGCCACAAACTTGATTTCCTTAGTGGATGCAGCTATAATAGACTGCTTCGCACTCTTCCATGATATTGCTCCTCCAGCTAACAGAAATAAATATCCAAATGTGGATTTTCTTGTATCCACACAACCAACATAATTTGAATCTAAATATCCAATCACATCTAGATGATGAGATCTTCTATAAGTGAGCATATGATCTTTCGTTCCTTGTAAGTATCGCAACACTTTCTTTGCAGCCTTCCAGTGATCCATTCCTGGATTGTGATTCATTCCAGGATTACTTTGATATCAACCCAGCATTCCAACAGCAAAACTGATGTCTGGTCTTGTACATGTTTGGGCATACATAAGACTCCCAACTATAGATGCATAAGAAATATCTTTCATTTGCTTTCGTTCCAAGTCATTCTTTGGACATTGATTGAGACTAAACTTATCTCCTTTATGAATTGGAACCGGACTTGATGAGCATTTTTCCATTCTAAATCTCTCTGATACTTTATTAATATAGTTTTTCTGAGAAAATCCCAACAATCCTTGTGATCTATCTCGAAATATTTCTATTCCAATCACATAGGATGCCTCACCCATGTCTTTCATTTGAAAGTTATTGGAGAGATATTTCTTGGTATCAGCAACAAACCAAGATCATTAGTAGCAAGCAAGATGTCATCAACATACAAGACTAACATAATAAACTTATTCCCACTGACCTTCAGATATATACACCGATTAATAGTATTTTCTTTAAATCCAAAGGTGGCAATCGTTTCATTAAACTTAAGATACCATTGTCGGGAAGCTTGCTTAAGTCCGTATATTGACTTCTTAAGTTTACATACCATGTGTTCCTTTCCTTTAATAGAAAACCCCTCAGGTTGATTCATATAAACTTCTTCCTCCAAATTTTCATTCAGAAAGGCTGTTTTCACATCCATTTGATGTAGCTCTAAGTCATAATGAGCTACCAAGGCCATTATAATTTTGAGTGAATCTTTTCTAGAGACAGGTGAAAACGTCTCTTTATAGTCAATGTCATCTTTTTGAGTGAAACCTTTGGCAACAAGTCTGGCCTTGTAACGTTCGATGTTGCCAGTTGAGTCGCGTTTAGTCTTAAAGACCCATTTACACCCAACACTTTTGAAATCTTTGGGTAATTCAACAAGGTGCCAAACTTCATTCTATTCTATAGATTTTAACTCATTTTTATAGCATTTATTCATTTATCAGAATTATTGCTTACAATGGCTTGTGAAAATAAATCTGGATCATCATCAATTTCCAAGTCAGTTTCTGACTCATGTAAATATACCAAATAATCATCAGAAATAACAGATCTTCTTTGTCTTTGAGATCTTCTTGATGCTACTTCTTGTGGTTCATCTACTGCAGGTTCATCAATTATGGGTTCATTATGATTAATAGGAACATTAATTTATTGTTCTTTTTGATTACTTTGTTGTACAACAGCTTCAGGAATAACAAATTTAAAAGAAGTACAGGGTAGAGGAATTTGCACCCTAACTTCTTTAATTTCCACATTACGTGGTTCTTCACTCCCACTAACTTCGCCATTCTCAATGAATCTAGCATTTTCAGTTTCAACTATTCTCGTACTATGATTAGGACAGTAAAATCTATACCTCTTTGATTTTTCTGGATAACCAATGAAGAAACCACTGATTGTTCTTGAATCCAGTTTCTTTTCTTGTGGATTGTATACTCTAACTTCTGTCGGGTAACCCCAAACATGTAGGTGCCTCAAACTAGGTTTCCTACCAGTCCACAGTTCAAAAGGTGTCTTTGGAACTGTGTTACTTGGAACTCTATTTAGCAAGTAAACGACAGTCCTTAAAGCATACATCCATAACGAAGGAGGTAAATATGAATTACTTAACATACTCCAAACCATATCCATTAATGTACGATTACACCTTTCTGCCACACCATTTTGTTATGGTGTGCCAGGCATTGTGTATTGAGCACATATGCCACTCTTTTCGAGGAATTTAGCAAATGGACCTGGGTGTTGTCCACTTTCATCATATCTTCCATAGTATTCACCACCTCTATCAGGCCCGATTATTTTTACCTTTCTATCTAATTGTCTTTCAACTCAGTAATAAATACCTCTAAGACATTAATCGCTTGAGATTTTTCATGCAACAAATAGATATATCCATAACGTGAAAAGTCATCAATAAAAGTGATAAAATATTTTTCTTTATTGAAAGATGTGATATCAAAAGGATCACATATATTAGTGTGTATAATTTCAAGAAGTTGTGTGCTTCTTGTGGCTCCTTTCTTTGTGTGTTTTATTTGTTTTCCTTTAATACAATCTACACAAATATTAAGGTCAGTAAAAGCTAAATCTGAAAGAATTTCATTCTTAACTAATCTTTCCAGCCTTTCTTTAGATATGTAACCTAAACGTTTATGCCACAAGTAAGCAGATTGTTCATTCACCAAACTTCGTTTGGTTCTAACATTATGATGTAGAGTTAAGAGTATTTCGGCAAATAGATTATGAAGATTCAGTTTGTATAAATTATCGCAAAGAGTACCAGTACCAATGAGATAATTACGTTTAAACAAACTAAAACATCCATTACCAAAATTAAAAGAATATCCAGTCTTATCCAACTTAGACAAAGAAACTAAATTTCTTGAAAGAGAAGGAACATAAAAAGTTTCTACTAAATCTAAGTGACGTTCAGTATTGAGAATAAGACGCTAAGTCTCGACAGCTTCAACTGGAGCCTTCACCCTATTCCCCATGTAAACAAATCTTTCATTCTTATTTATGATTTGGATTGTAAGGAATCCCTGCATAGTATTAGAAACATGAACAGTACAACCAGAGTCAATCCACCAAGTATTATAAGGAACTTCAGTTAAATTTGATTCGACACATATAAAAGCACAAGACTTAGCTTTCTTCTCAAACCATGCCTTACGTTTCAGGCAATCTTTCTAAAAGTGTCCAGATTTTCCACAGAAATGACACTTTCCGTTCTTGTTTCCTTTCTTACGTACTTGAGATGAGGACTCATTAACATTAAGTTGCTTCTGTTGTTTCTTACCATGCTTCTTTCCTTTCTTTTCAGCTCCTTGATGATTTACAAAGTTAATGGAGTGGGTTCCTTGATTCTTTAGCCCCGTTTCCTCTTGAACCAGTATGCTATGCAATTCATGCACGTTTCATTTGTCTTTCATGGTGTTGTAGTTCATTTGGAAAGAACCATACTCAGACGGTAATTAGTTGATGATGAACTGCACAAGAAAATTCTGTTCCACTTCCATTCCCAATGACTTAAGTCTTGCTTCTATATTTGTCATTTCAATGATATGCTCATGCATATTACGTGAACCATCAAACTTCATGGTGGTCAAAGTATCCATTAGTGTCCCAGCAAGAGACTTATCAGTAGTTTGGGAAGACTCTTCCACAAGTTTCAGAAGTTCTTTTACACTTTCAATTTTGGAAAGAGTAGTCTTAATGCTGCTCGCAATATTCATTCGCATGAACATTAAGCCTAATCTGTTAGACCGATCCCAGTGCTTATAATAGGACTTTTCTTCATCACTGCTAGCTTCAATAATAGCAGTTGGCTTTTCAGAGTAAAGTGCAACATCAAGATCTAAAACCCCAAGATGGAATTTGATTTGTTCGCACCAATCTGAAAAGTTAAGTCCATTAAAAGTCGTAACAGAGGCAGAGTGCAAATGAAGGGCAAGTGCTGCAAGTAAAACATGCTCATTTATTAATACTTTGAGTTACGAGCTTAAACACATTATCAAATTCAGAAATGACTTATTTTCTTAAATTTATATTGATGTTCTCCTTGGGACGAAACATCAAAATACAACTTTAAATATAATGATACTTAAAATATATTTAACACAAATCGATAATATTTAATGCATCAATTAACAATATTTATTATCTTTGGATAAATAAATAAAATTAACGATACATCAAAATTATTTCTTTAATATTTATTGGTTATAAGAACAAATAATCAACCTTTGGGTGATTCATAAATGTCTTATAATCAAAAACATCAATTTACCCATAAATATCATATCAATTATAAGCATCAAGATTAATGGGCAATTAGTCTTAAGTCTAACTATTATTTTGAAATTACATTCTTTAAAGATTCGACTACTTTGATGATTAACGAATCTCACTTACATAATTTCAAATAAATTGTGAAAAAAAAAAAATTCTTTAAGTTCCACAGACTGAAATTCTTTTAAAGGTTCATAAGATTCAACTTAATGTGAATTATTAAGAATTTTGTTATACATACTTTACTGACTATTAGCCTTTAAATATAACCAAAATAGTAAAACAGTGTACTTTAATTTCACACACTTTTCTTAAAGTCAACAAGAATACAAAACTCAAAACAATTTAATGCATTCTTAAAAGCTGTCTGAATAAAACATATGTTCGGTCAACTTTCATTAAACAATTATTTTCTGGGTATTTTCTGAAATATGTTCACTGAAATGTACATAAAAAAAAAAGTTTGCCTCAAGCTGTCACAGCATATTCATCCAAAGATAACATAACATTAAACAATCTATAATTTATAATAACTTAAATTATAATAAATTTGAGTCTCAAATTTCATAATAGGGTTCACAAAATTAATAGAAAACTTTAATTTTAATGAAAAATTATTAGTTCCTAAACCTTGCTCTTGATACCACATGTAAGGATTTAACAGATTGTATAACTGAAACAATCTAATATATAAATAATCCTATCAATTATTCAGGAACGTTAAACTTAATGATTTTCACATAATACTATAACAATAAGCCAGTCAGGAACATACCAGAATTCTCCATTAGTTTTTCTGTTGGCAGAGCTTAGCGGAAGTACAAAGCAGAATATTTTTTTTCTCTCTTAACCTTACGTTTCAAAATAGCGTTTGATGGAGCCTATCCTTCTTTTGCAGAGAGAGGACCCCTTTTATAATAGGGAATAGTCAGTTACGTTTTCACGTTCCATCAATGTGAATAGTAGATATAATAATTATCCACTAACGGTTAGTAATTATCCTAGTAGGAGTCAGTAATTATCCTACTAACAGATTAGTCAGTAGTTTAATCCTACTAGGTAACTTTCATATACAGATTTAGAATTTTAACTTATTCAATTATTATTAAATCAGTAAATAAATTAATTATGTGGGTCATAGAAATTTATACTGAAACCATTCATATCCAGAAAGTGGAGCCTGTTGAATTATTTCCTCCATAGTTTCAGCGGTTCGGGTCAATAAAATAGTTAAATTACGTAGCTTTTTATTTTCTTTTAACTTTGGCTTAAAATAAGAAACATATATGTCAACAAAATTAAATGGAAAAATCACCTAATTGTTTGAGTGACTTTTCAGTTAATTAAAACAAAGAAAAGTGACATTTTGAGTGAACTACCTTAGTTGAGTGATCATATGAGAAATTAACTCTTTCGGATGATATGAAGACAAAAACAAGAGGACATTAAAACATGAATAAGGTTACCTGTAGGAAGGATGTTGCTAGAACGTTATCTATGGAATCACTAAATCTCATAGGAAATATGACTCACCTTGTCTGCCTGCAAACAGCCAGCACATTGCATCATTTAATCTGAATACGTTATAGGTTCCTTACAGATAAATACTAAATTAATGACAATGTGCCCTTCAGTATAACAGGGAAAGAAAATTGTGATGAGGAAGAAAGACCAACCGCATGAATTAACTCAATTTTTAATTGTCATGCACAAAGGTTATGAAATAAAGATTATTCTAATACAACAGGATTGAAAGAAATAACAATAAACACTGGTACAAGTTCATAAATCCCTAACAAATGAGAGACACGTGCTGACACAAAATTGGAGGTGGCAGGATTCCTCTGGAATCAATGTGTAACGCCCTAAGAGTATACCCTGGGCGTCACACGGTGCTTACAGTTCCGAGGGACCACAAGCTAACCCATGTGCTGGTACCTGCTGTGAGCACTGAATAACAAAATCATAAATGTAGAAGAATAACTGATATACCATAAGGTTTTAATAATTGAAACAAATACTGAATTACAAATCTGAAGAAATAACTATCTGAGTCTGAATAAATACTGAAATCTGAGATAAACTGAATAACTAACTGCCATGTCAACTGAAGTCTGAATACTGAATAACTGACTGTATTGTCTGAAAGCCTCTAAACTGAATAACTATGAGTTGATGGGACAGGCCCCAACTAACTCCAACTAACTACTAGACTCAAGACATGAAATAAAATAAGTCGTCCTCGAAATATGAGGACTCACCACTGCCACTGCTGAGAGTATGAGAAGTCTAAGAGTGATTCGAGAACTGGGCGTCGGAACCTATGATATAATACATTATAGTGCAAAAAAAAGGTATGCGACCAGTACTTTGAATGTACTGGTATGCTAAATGAGGTAGGCTGGCATGCATGGTTTCATGAATAGGAAAAATAATTATCTGAATATACATGTAAAACATGGAATACTAAATAGAGAGCATGAAATCTGTAGATACTGAAAATATGTGAAATCTGTAAATACTGAAGGTACGTAAAATCTGTAGATACTGGGGATGCATGACAAAACATATAGCATGAATTGAATAGAAGCATGTAAACTAAAATACTAATATTTGTATGCCTTGGTCAAACAACATTGAGACTGAACTATTGATTTGATTATTGGACTGAGACAGTGGGAGCTATCATCTAACCAACATTTTCCAATCTGAGCTAATTGGGATCCAACCTATAACCCTAATTAGAAGGGTGTGAATACCGTGCCATGGGTACTAACGCTGGTTGTGTGGATCCACTATACTAATGTACTGTCTCGAAGGACTAAGGGTGTCAAGCCTGAACTGACGGGTGACCTCTACGAGATAGTCAAGCCTACACTGACAGATGACTTCTCATATCCTACGCTAGCTATGTAGTTCTGGAGTTTAAGGACTGCTACTAGCGACTCTGCCTATCTAACGAGGAAGTCGCTATCCCTACACTCGCTCGGTGTTAAGTCCTACTCCCAACTGAATGACACTGAGTTACTGACTATTCTGAGTTTAACTGACTGATTTAGTAATGCTCATAATATATATTCTGAAGTTATTCTGAGGATACTGAGACGAGACTAAATCAGCAGCTATGGTTTTCGGGTATTCAATGCCCCCAAGACTCAAAAGCAATAATAGTAACATGATACTTAAGCTTAGAGGACATAACATGAAGGCTTTTATTAAATAATCATTCTTGTAGGCATTTTATCAAACACTTGTAGTTCATAGTTTGGTCAAATCATAGAAATGTTAGGAAACTTGTAGTAATAGCATGAATTCAACATGAATAGTACTAAATCATGATTAATTCAATGAATGATAACATTAAAACATGAAGAATTGAATAACAACAATAATTTCATCTATACATGGTGTAAAATCATAGTTCATGAAGATTCATGGGTGAAATCATAATTTAAAATCAAAATAACTTGAAAAGATTATAAATTCGTAATTAAAATCAGGTACTTGGACCCCATGAGTGAAAGAAACCCATGAATAACATTTAACATACCAGGGTTGATGAATTTGAGAGGATTGATGGCGAGTTCTTGAGATTTGGCCTTGAATTTGAGAGGATTGATGGCGAGTTCTTGAGATTTGGCCTTGAATTTGAGAGCTAGGGTTTTTGTGTTCTTGAAGAAAATGGATCCCCTTTCGAGTAATTTGAGAATAATGGGCATATAATGCCCTATTAGGGTTTC
Source organism: Capsicum pubescens (assembly GCA_030864215.1). Lineage (NCBI taxonomy): Eukaryota > Viridiplantae > Streptophyta > Magnoliopsida > Solanales > Solanaceae > Capsicum > Capsicum pubescens. Next base: position 218,942,995 of record CM061542.1, on the reverse strand, counting down.
ATTTCGTGTTTAGAATGAGTTTAGGGCTTAGGAAAATGACCAGACAGCCCCTTGAAAATTAAAAATGCGGAACTGGAAAACTGAAAATCCCGATTTGAGGCCTTGGCACGACGTGCCAGGATCGCGAAGCCTCACTAGAAATTAACGATTGGGACCTGGAATCTTGGCGTGATGCGGAGCTATCCTGATAAGCCTTTGGAATTCCATTTTGGCCACCTCCGCGATGCGCCATTATCACGGAGGCTCATTGGAAATTGCCAAATGTGAATTGGGTCCTTAGCGCGACGCGCTAATATCGCGCTCCCTTACTGAAAATTGAAAATTATCATTTAGACTGGCTCCGCGATGTGCTAGTGACCAAAATGATGGTGTTTACCGATTAAAACTTAAAACTGTCATAACTTCTTACCCGGTTATCATATTTGGGCAAATTTTACATCATTGGAAAGCTTATTGAATTTTCTACGCAATGGCAGGATCTAAACTGAAAAATAATGGGTATTTCAAAAATTTTATATATGAATGATCATGTATTGAGACTTAAATCATGCTAGGGAACTACAGGGTATTACAATATCTCCCCTTGGGATCATTCTTTCTCGAATGAGATTGGTTAAGATGAGGAAAACTGATGGATTGAGCTTACACACAGAACATGCATATCTAATGCATGGAATGCATGATTGAACTGATTTCTACACGACTTACATGAACATGATGTGCAACTAAAACTGAGCATGATAGAGAGAAATCTTAAGAAGATTAGTACCTTAAATCGAATCTTAATTCGCGGAGAAAAAATGAAGGTACTTGGTACGCATATCTGCTTCTTCTTCCCAAGTGACTACCTCAACGAACTGATTTCGCCAAAGAACTTTGACTAGTGGAACTTCTTTATTCCTTAGTCTATGAACTTAATGATCAAGAATTTCGACTGAAACTTCCTTATAGGAAAGAATGTTCTGAACATCTACGCTTTCTAGGGGAACAACTACAACTGGATTACCAATTGGCCAAATCATATAATAATATTATGTTTTTAGTATTGTTTTCTTTGTCGTCTGAATTATCACCACAATAGTTTGCAACTAATAGCTTCCGCATGCCAGCCTCTCGATTTCGAACCCAACACAACTCTCATCTACCTTTGCCTTGAAGGACTTGGGTAAGCTACACTCTTTTTTAGGGTTGAAGTGCATTATATTGACTTGAGTTTGGTGCTCTCTCAGTCAAAGTATATTTGTGATGTCCTGCAATGTGCAAACATGCAAGGGGCAAAGCCTATATCGACATCTATGGTTGGTGGCTTGCAGCTCTCTCTAAGACAGGTAGTGAACCATTTAATGATCTATCCTTGTATCAGTGTCTCGTTGGTGGCTGCAGTATATCTCGATCACCCATCGAAATGTGTTTTTTTGTGTTAACAAGCTCTGCCACTTTATGCATTCCCCTACTCAATGTCATTTTCAGGCCTTAAAGCGTGTATTACGCTATTTGAAGGGAATAATGACTTATGGATTGCATCTCCAACGTTCCTCTTAGCTTCTCCTTAATGGTTTTTCTGATGCGGATTGGGCTAGTTGCCCTGATGATTAGAGGTCTACGCATGAATAGTGCATATATCTTAGTCCCAACGTGATTTCTTGGTGCTCGATGAAATAGAGCGTAGTTGCTCGCTCTAGCACCGAATCTGAGTATCGGGGCTTAGCTGCAGCTACTGCTGAAATTACTTGGCTCCAGTATCTTCTCTAAAAATTGAATATACCTTTGCCAGCTACTCCGAAACTATGGTGTGATAATTTATCAGCTACATATCTCGCTGTAAATTCTGTATTTTATGCTCGTACAAGCACATTGAGTTAGACTTTTATTTTGTCAGAGAGAAGGTTTGTTCAAAGGACCTTGAGGTTGGTTATATTAGCTCCCTTGATCAGGTAGCTGGTACATTGACAAAGAATTTATCGGTTCAACGTTTTCTATTTCTTCGTAATAAGCATGTTGTCATTGACTCACAGTTGCGCTTGAAGGGGAATGTTAGAATAACTACTAAGAGATAATATTATCTGTATAGAAGATTTAGCTTCAACTACTTACGTGATAACTTCTATTAAGTCCTCTTAGTTTAAGTCTCTTATATTATAGTTGTATTTATACACCATTGTATATGCGTGAATCAATACACTAATAAGATTTGCTCTCTCGAATCCTTTCGGTAACAATACTCCTTCCACTCTTAAATAGTACTTGTCAAGTTTTACTTTGCACATTCCTTAACAAAAATATTCACTAGAAAGTATATGAGTTTAAGTTTGATGCATCGTTAGTGTACAAAATATTTTACATCATTAGGTAAATTAAATAATTACCAACAAATTTATAAAATTTAAAATTTACGAAAACATATTAAAACTAGAATCCTAATCGTAAATCAAATCCAACTTTTCCATGTTTCTCTATCAACAAAATCATCAAAATTAATGAAACAGTTCTTCACACCTCAAATGATATTAAATTTGCAACTTGCAAGAAGTAACTTTTCTGGACTTCTAATTTTCACACCGTATTTTATCATGTCATTAAAATCACATTTTTAAATAATGAACTATTTAATTCATCAAACTAATTTAACCAAAATTATAACTTTATTCTTTTAAAAAAAAATGCATTAGTTTAATTTTTATGTTTAGAAATTTTTTACCACACTTAACCTTTACCATATTAATTTACATGCAAATTAAAATCTCTAGATAACCTATTTAATTTAGTGATATTATTTTCTTTAGAAAACAAATGATCATTGTAGGCAATTACATATATAAACCTGAATGATCATCTAGAAAAATAACTAAAAAAAAAGTATAAATAACTAAGTATGAAAAATTCTTCTTAATAAATTAATGTATTTTGTTTTAAAATATAAGATTATAATTTTGGTTAAATGAGTTTGATGAGTTAATATGTTTTTTTTTTTTTAAATAATGGTTTACTCATATGACATGCTAATTAGAAGAGGATGAGACTTTTGAGGTATTTAGTGATTTATTGAGAAAAATATTGATAGTTGAGTAATATTATTATCTTAGCAAAAATAAATATGGTTTTTATAAGCGACTTCAAAAACATAGATAACAGTCCAAGAAAATAACTTTAGAAAAAATAGAAAATTTAAGTAATGGTAAAAGATTTCTAAGCATGAAAATTTCTTCTTAATAAATTAATATTTTTCTTAAGAAAAAATAAGACTATAATTTTAACTAAATAAGTTTGATAAGTTAAATAGGTCTATTATTAAAAAAATAATTTAATGACACGGCCCACCAATTAGAAGAGATAGAGATGTATGAGATATTTTGTTTTGTTTTTTTTGAGAATAATAATGATAGTTGAGTCATATTTATCTCTATAAAAACATAAGTAATTTTTGAAGGCAATTCAAAAAATCTGAGTGATCATTCAGAAAAATAACCTTGAAAAAATATATGTCAAGTTTTAGTATCGATAAAGTTTTTTTAAGTATTTTTTTTTTGATAAACTAATGCATTTAAATATATATATATATATATATATATATATATATATATATATATATATATATATATATATATATATATATATATATATATATATATATATATATATATATATATATATATTTATAGTTTGATTAAATGAGTTTGATGAATTAAATAGGTCTACTATTTTTAACCAAAAAAAATTTAATGACATGACATGGAAACTAAGAGAGAAGAAGGTTTTTGAGGTATTAAGTATTTTTTGAGAAAAATAATAATAATTGAGTGATATTGTAGTCCTAAATAAAATATAAATGATATTTGCAGAAAATTTTCTAAACATGAGCGACTATTTAGAGAGTTAACTCAAGATAACATATAGGGAGTGGAAAATCTGATTTAGATGAATACTGGAAGTTCTAATATTCAATTTAGAAAAAAAAAATAGCTTACAAATCGAAAAAAAAAAAATTAGAAAAAATATTTCAACTACAATGTCAATTTTATTTGATAGTATAGAATATTTTGTACATTAATGTACCAAATTTAAACTTTCTAACAATATTTTCCTTATTTATAAGTCCTTTACATCTAGGGGTATGCAAAAATCAAACCGACCGATAAACCGAACCGATAAAAATGTTATTGAGTTATTGGTATTGGGTTATTGGGTTAATGGTTTTATATTGGTTTTATAAAAACATTTATTGGGTAAACGGTTTGGTTTCACTAAGTTACCGATAACCCAATAAGGATACACTAAGTTATTGTTTTATCCCTGTTTATGTTATATACATAAATATCTATATTACTTCTATCTTCTATCTTCTATCTATCTATATATATATGCACTATTTATTCACAATTCAGTGATTCACAAAGTATTAATCTATTCAGGGCAACAAAGGAACAATATAAAGCTCGGGTATTATCGTATTAGAAAGCTCGAAGTATTTTGTAGCTTCCAATAATTAGGATTTAGTTTTTTTCCGAACTAATATTCAGTTCAAGTTTGAAGATTCTTATAAACTAAAATGCATTGCGTAGGATTTTGGCGGTAAATAAGATTTCGTTTTTTTATGTTAGTTGTTACTATTTCTATTTTATGAATATTTTCTTATTGGTTAAATCGAAAACCGAACAGTTAAGGACCAAAAATTGATAAACCGAAATCGATAAGAAAATATCTTATTGGTTGGTTATTGATTTTACATATTTAAAAATCGAAAATCGATAAATCGAATCAATAACACATAAAATCGAACCGAACCAACTGATGCACACCCATATTAACATCATATTAATATCTCTTCATAGTTATGACAAGCATTTTGGTTCATGTAAATTTAGAAATGGTGACAAATATTTAGAAATTGGTTCACTTGATCAATACTTAATTAAAGGGCTGCAAAAGTCATGCACGCATGCATGCAATGCAACAAACGGGAGACTCCGGAACCACATTAGTGAGGGATATTTCCCTTTTTTTTTTTTAAGTTTTCCCAGTTGGCCTGGATTCTTATATTCGTGATCGAATATTCCTCTCTACCTAATCAGTGTGTGTGGGTAAGAAGTTAAAAAGGGTCTTAAATCAAGTTGCAAAGAAATTTCACAGCCTTGATCGGATATACAACACCAAAAGTACTTATATAATTAGCTTTCAAAAAAAAACTAGAGCCGATTTATTTGACCGGTCATCAAGTTAAGAGGAAAATGAAGACACTTCTTCTATGATCTTATCAGTTTCCCTGCTTAATATTTAAGCTACTAATTCTCGTTCCATTTTAAAATAGTCAGGCATTTTTTTAAAGAGCTAAATAATATAAATTTTAATTAATGTTTTAAGATATATTTTTAATTATATTAATAATAAAAATATTACAACTTATGATAAATTTCATGTAGTTTTTAGATATCTAAATTTTAATTTTAAAATATTTAATTAATTTAATTTAATTTTAAAAATTAATCAATTTGACTCTCAAAAAAAAAATGAAAAGGTGAATTATTTTGAGACGGGGGAGAATAAATAAGATCTTTTTTCTATTTCTTTTATCGAATATAGAAAAAAATCTGCTATAAATACGTTGCTCATTCTGCTACCAAGAAAAGATATCTTACTCATTGTCTTCCCTAAATTCTCTAAAACACCTTGCTTCCAACCATTATTACTGCACACTTTTGTACGTCAAAATTTCCAGGGGATTAGAATGGGTTCAAAGATGAGTAAAAACAATAATGTAGTTTTGTCTAAGCTGGCTACTAACGAACAACATGGCGAAAACTCGCCATATTTTGATGGGTGGAAAGCATATGATAACGATCCTTTCCACCTCGTGAATAATCCCAATGGAGTTATTCAAATGGGTCTTGCTGAAAATCAGGTCTAATTTGCTACTTTTTCACTCTGTATTATTCTTGTTATTTCCTTTAAATAATGTATTATTTTACGTTAAAAGTTCTGTTTTGGGTAGCTTACTGGGTACTTGATTGGTATACTTGTTGGAGTGGGTAAAATACCCACATTGCTCGGCGATGGAGTGGCGATATGCTTATGTGGACTTCGGCAATCCTCCCTCATGAGCTAGCTTTAGTGTTGTGTTAGACTCAGGTGTCATATCTTTTCGATACTTATAAGATAATTCTTATCTGAACCTGTTTTTTTTTGGTTTTGTTTTGGGCATGCAGCTTCCTGTTTACAAGATTGAAGAGTGGATTAAGAGAAATCCAAAAGCTTCCATTTGCACAACTGAAGGGATTGAATCTTTTAGGAGAATTGCCAACTTCCAGGATTATCATGGCTTGCCTGAATTCACAAGTGTAAGTTTTGCTCTTAATTTATTATTATTATTATTATTATTTATTATTCCTACTATATATATATACACACAATTCCGTTGTAGTGGCCGTGAAAGTCTCTATGAGCAAGTTTGTAAGTTTACATTTACTTGGAACATCTCACAAGGGATCTTAGCAGCTCATCGTTGGTTGGCTAGTTGAACTTTCACCTTATTGGTGAGGGCTCTATTATCGATCTAGTAATTCATTCCTCCATAATGGTCCTTCATGTATGAGGGTTGGAATATAATTTTGGTCCTTCATAGTAATAATCCTTAATGTATGCAAAACGTTCATCATTTTGGCTCATCACTCTCTTCTTCTTGCTTGCTCTGCCTTCCTCTCTGCTTCTCACATTTTTCACTCATTAAGGACTATTTTTATCAGGGACCAAAATATTAATCCCAACCTTCATACATGAAGGACTTGTCAAAACATATTTATGATTGTTTTTGATGTTTCAAATTGTTTTACTTTGACGTTATTGAGAGAAATGTTGATGAGCTTATTTTGTTTGTGCAGGGAATAGCAAAATTTATGGAAAAAACAAGAAGTGGTAGGGTTAAGTTTGATCCAAAACGTGTAGTAATGGCTGGTGGAGCTACTGGAGCTAACGAGAATCTCATCCGATGTTTGGCTGATCCCGGCAATGCTTTTTTAGTCCCCACACCCTATTACCCTGGGTAGGTATCCACAAAGCACAGCCACAATTTCAAATTTGGGGTTTCTGAAAATTAAATTACACCGGATAAAATTGATAGTATTGAAAAATGATATTCCCTAAATTTCTTTTTATAGATTTTTTTTCATTTTTTGTGAGTCAATTTAATTATGTTTTAAAAGCTAATATAGATTAAATTAACTTAATTTTTTAAATTAAAATTTAGATATTCAAAAACTATATAAAAAAAAATACTACTTATAAATTATCATTTTTTTTTTCAATTTAATTAAGAAATATATCTTAAAATGTTAGCAAAAATTTATATCGAGTACTCTAAAAAAAAAATAAAGCGTATAAAAAGAAATAAAGGAAGTAATAAATTTATGTTGATTTACTAAAATGGACATGCAAGAGCAAAGTGAAATGAACTATAATGAGAGTATATTTCGACACTAAATCTATTTATGTTGACCTTCCATAAATGAATCCACCTTTTCACTCCTTATCAAAGACCAAAGTACGTTGTACGTCTCCAACTCATATTCCTGCGAATCCATGGAATTTATCCAACCACATTTATGGGAGAAAGGGATTTTGAAGTGTTTATAATAAGAAACACTTACTCCACATGGATAGTGAGATAAGAATACGGTGGTGCCTCGCGCCGCCGTCGTCGTCGGTCACTCGCTCGGCTTGGCTTCAGCTTTGGCTTGGACAAATTTTATTTGACCGTAATAATTTTTTTTCTGTATTTTTGATCCTCCATTTATACGCATGCATACAGTGGCGGAAACATTTTTCAGAAAGGTTACACCTTTTAAGTGAACCATTGCCACCTTTCAGAAGAGACACCCGATGGCTATAAAAACCTGTTTTCATCCAAAGGTTTTGGTACGAATTTTTTTTCTGAAAAATACAAACTCTTCTTGTCTTCAAAAACTATTCAGTGTGATCAATCAAATCGTTGAGTGAGTTCGTTGAATCCAACAATTTGAGGTACCGCTATTGTTCGGATTGAAGGCCATTTTATCCTGAGAGGAAGATTCTATAACCTCGGGTACAGTGAGAGGAATTATTCCTTAAGGACACTCCGTGAAGTCGGGGGACTTGATCTTAAAAATTCTGTTTCATCTTTTTTTTCTTGAAATTTAACATACTTCTTGGATAGATTATTTATAATTTTGTGTTGAAGGTGTTAAGGAACTTCGTCGGGGGACTTGATCTTAAAAATTCCGTTTCATCTTTTTTTTTTTCTTGAAATTTAACGTACTTCTTGGATAGATTATTTATAATCTTGTGTTGAAGGTGTTAAGGAACTTCATAAGTGTTCTTGTTTATACATGAACTAGTGTTGAAGTTGTTGTTGCATTTATATAGATTCTTCTACCCGAAACATTGAAAATAATAGGTTTTACTCCAGCACTATACTTTCTGCTTTCTCTTTAAAAAAGAAGTTGTGGCTATGAAGAATAGAACCTTGACCTCTTCTAACAAAATACTTGACAATACCAACTAGACAAGTCTTCATGTTGTACCAACTTTTGTTGATATATATAATTATAGTTTACTTTGTGAACATTGATTTCACTATCCTAAAATATCGTACAGAGTATACGTTATTATTCAAAACAAGGTGGCACCTGGAACTTTCAAATCCTGGATCCGCCTCTGGCTCCATCTATCTTTTTTCTTACATCACATGAACAACCAAATACTTCCTCTATTCCAAAATAATTGAATTGTTGGGATATGACACATCTCTAAAGACATTTTTTTTTAGGACATATATTGTAGGTTACTTTCCACTATTACCCTTTTAATTGTTCTTAAATAACTATCATAGAAAATGTTAAGTACTTAAGAACCTTATTAAATTAAAGGGTAAAATTAGAAGAAATCTCCAACATGTCTCTTGAAGAATGAGCAATTCATTTATTTTGAACATTAAAAAATAGCTCAGCAATACAGTTATTTTGGAACGGAGAGAGTATATAATATCAATGCAGTAATGTAATAATAAATCACCTAATTATCATTTTTTAAAATTTTAACTTCAAAAATTAGTCGAATTAGATCTCGAAAAAATAAAAAGCGCTACATAAATTGGAACGTCATTTTAATTTTGTATTTGCTTCTTAATAAGAGTTTAAGTTATATACATTAACATATATATATATATATATATAGTGATTCATATTTGTAAATTAGTGCAGATTCAATAGGGACCTAAGGTGGAGAACTGGGGTAGAGCTTCTACCCATTTCATGCAACAGCTCCAACAATTTCAAGATTACTATAGAAGATGTCAAAGAGGCATATAAAAAAGCCCAACAAACAAAAATCAAAGTCAAAGGCTTGATTTTGACAAATCCTTCTAATCCATTAGGCACCGTTTTGGACAGGGACACACTGATAAACCTCTTGACCTTCACTAACGAACACAACATCCACCTCGTTTGCGACGAAATCTATGCTGGCACTGTGTTTGATGCTCCAGAATTCGTCAGCGTCGCTGAAATTATCAATGATGACAAAATTCGCATTAATAAAGATTTGGTACATATTGTGTCTAGTCTTTCGAAAGACATGGGTTTTCCAGGATTTCGAGTGGGAATTGTATATTCGTTCAATGATGATGTCGTTAATTGTGCAAGAAAAATGTCGAGCTTCGGTCTTGTTTCCACTCAGACGCAGCATTTGCTAGCTTCCATGTTGTCTGACGGTGAATTCGTTGAAGAATTTCTCATTGAAAACCCCAGGAGGTTAAAGGAAAGGCATGAGAAATTCACCGGCGGACTTGAAGAAGTCGGAATAAAGTGCTTAAAAAGCAATGCAGGACTTTATTGCTGGGCGGATTTTCGGCCGCTGCTGAAAGAACCAACACTTGATGCTGAGTTGTCTCTATGGAAACGGATCATAAGCGACGCCAAGCTCAATGTCTCACCTGGATCTTCTTTTAATTGCCCTGAGGCAGGATGGTTTCGAATCTGTTTTGCGAATATCGATGATGAAACTGTGGAGATCGCCCTTTCTAGGATTCAAATGTTTGTGGATGCTAATAACAAGGTCAACGAAAGCGGACTCGTCAAGAACGCATTAGTGAAAAAGGAATGATTTACGAATTGACTTCTCAAACAAGAAGTACAATGAAAACTGTTATGAGTTTGAATATGTTGTCTCTTAATTCTCTGTTTCCTCGCTCGGCTCTTGTTCGAGCGAGGAGACACAATTAATACAAGTAAAGTTTGAAATGTATAAAATGAGAAGAAATTGAAGTGTTTGTCATTGTTCTTTTGTGATAAATAATAGATGAAAAATGTTTGTGCCCTGGAGATGCCCAATAATTTGTCTTATAGTATTGTTTAATTTGATCAGTGCAAATGCTTATTTCCCCTAAAAAGAATGAAACATATAATCTCGCCAGTCGTCAAGTCATTCTTGGCAATTGATTTAGCTAGCTTTGTATATATGTTGTTTAATTATTCACAAGCTCATCGGACTGAAAAGACTTGTACTTTTGTTGAATTCACGAAGGAAAATTTTGGTACTATCTTTTATCTGTTCACTTGCATGTAATATTTAACTTGACAATCTAAAACTGCATACAGTGAGTGAATGTCACTACAAACTCTTGTTTGCAATTTTAACAACCTCACCTCCATTTCAATGCCATACGAACGCTTAACAGAAACAATTCAAAACCCAAAAGATATATAAAGCTTCGTACAATTAATATCAAAATAAAAATTGTATAAAATTTCTACAAAATGAAATTAGAGAAGCAAATTCAAGTTGCTGGATTCACATTGGAACGCAGTCAATGCCATTTCTGACACCCACTACTCTTTTCTTTCTCTTTTGGTAGGACACAACTTTTTTCCAAGAAAAGAAAAGAAACCAATTTTGACGAAAATGCAGCAAGTGCAATGTTTTGATGGCTTAAAGTGCTCAAATGGTATGAGCTTTTTCTCCACGTAGCGAGAACTTTAATACACCAAATTGTCCTTTAAAGTGGCCAAATGAAATATCTCAACGAATTTAGGTGGTTTTCTACTTTTCTCATATTGATTCAGGAAATTACATGTTGTAGGTCCAATAGTGGGTGAGTTTGGATTATTGACCCTAATAAAAAAAGTCTTACTAGCCTTCCTTTTAATATAGTACAAGTATAATTTTACCCTCTACACTTCAAATATTTTTAAACTTTTCATATTCATTTATCTCTCAAATTCTATTTTGATTTTTATTATTTTCACTTTTTTTTATTTTTTCCTTTAATTTTATTTTCATGTTTTAATTCATTTGTCTCAACCTTTATTTTTTTCTTTTTTTCTCAAACATTATCTATTTCTTCATTTTTTTAATATTTAATCCATTTGTCTCAACCTTTATTTTTTTATTTTTAGTTTTTATCATTTCTCTCTTTTTCCCTCATTTTTCTCAAACTTTTTTTTTTTAATTTTTTCCTCTCATTTTATTCTTCCCCATTTTTCTAATTCTTCATTTTTTTCTTAATCTTTATTTTTTTTCTTGCCTTTTTTCTCAATCTCTTTTTTTTATTTGATCATTTTTTTCTTTTTTCTCAACTTCTATTATATTTTGCTAATAAATAAAAAAATGAATAATCTGCAAAGGAATCTTTTTTTGTGACATCAAAGCAAATTTAAGGGCATAAATTATTGTTAGGAAGTTCTCACTACTAATAAAGTTGTAAAAAGCGACCAAAAAAAAGAGACCTCATAAATAGGTTGAAAATAAGAGACCTCGTGAGGTCACTTATTTCCTCAGTTTAATTTTTATTTTTTTAAAATGAAGAGACCTCATGAAGTCGGTAAATGATAAAAAAATTCAAGACACAATATTAGGTACTTCAAGAGGTCGAAAATAAAATGTGAAAAAAATTAACGCCAATTTTTTTTTATAAAATATAAAGCGGGTCAATAAAATTTTAAACATTGCGACCTCGTGAGGTCGCTACAATTTTAATAAATTAATATTTATTATTAATAATAGTTGTATATCACTATTTCATTAAGTGTAAGGTAAAAAATATATTTATGTAGTAATTCTTTTATAGTTATTATTATAATTAGAAGAATAAAAAACCCAAAATTAAAAGATCTCTCAAAACTCTCTCTCAAAATTGATTAATTAAAACTCATCGGTGTACAACCAATCTCTACATCATCGGAACAAAACTAGTGCTGCTTTTCCTCTCCACCGTACCACCATCACCACCGGCGGCGGCTCTCAAACTCAACTGTGACGGCGGATGAGCATAGTTCCGAATCGATTTATGGTAATTGATATTCCGTTGTGCTTGTTCTTTTAATGCGATCTGTAAGAGCTCCTCTTCGTCATCACTATTAGTTGACTTTTCTTTTTAATTTTTGGAATATATTATGTAGTTTTTAAAGATTATTAAACTATACTATACTACTATTCTTATAGTAAAATTAAATGAAAAATGTGAAAAATTAGTAGATGTGTGTTATTGAATTTTTAGGATGTGTGGATTGAGAATTGTGATGATTAGTTTATTAGTAGTTTATTTTTCTGTGATGCTCTGAATCTGAAAATTTCTATAATGAGAGAATGGAAGTTTATATGGACACTAGGGAATATTTAAAACCACCTATTGGCCTAAGGTTGGTTAGAATTTTGTTGAAGCTTGACATTGCAGAAGTGATGAGTTCTATTAAACAAACATGAGCTGTGTAAACAATTTGAGGCTTGAAGCCTATCCTTAATCTTTGTCCAGATCATTCTGACGTGGATATTACTGGGTCTTGGTATATTGTAGAAACGACATTTTAGATATAGCATAAGCATAAGGTTAATGCATATAACTAAAGGAGATGACTTATTTATAAGTGGTTAACTTGTCTACATAATGGATGTCTAAGAATACATGCAATTTTTTTTTCAAAATTTGAGCTTGAAGTTCCTAATAGGAACACTTTACCATGGTATGAAAGAGTAATAGACTTTTGCAGAGAAATCTAGAGATAGGTATAATTATTATTTTTCCAACAATGGTATGACAAACTATTGGACCTAGAAACTGATTTAGAAGACAAAGCTATCAATGAAGTATTTGCTACAACTGGTTAGCACTACATGGAGCATGCTTGACCCAGGACAACCCCATCAGAAACTCTACATGCAAGCACTGTAGCTAATCATTTTACTGTTAAACACATAGTTTGGCTACAAATAACCCTTTGAGTCTAGAAATCTTAAATTACAAATCAAGAAAGTATTATTATTGCCTAAGTTCGTACGTAATCTTCACCTAAGAATTTTGTGTGATTAACTTAACTAGCTAATAGACACTTGAAAACACATGTAAAAATATTGTGCTCAGTTGGAACAAGCCATAGTTTGATTGTCTAAAACAAAATTTGTTTGCAAAATTAAGGGGAAATTGAAGAAAAAGGCCGATGACACAAAGTTTTGAAAATTTATATCCATGCTTAAGTAGTTGATGATCAATTTGCCATTGGTAAGGAAATTAGAACAAATAACCGCGTATGCAAAGTTCATGAAAGACCTTGTCACAAAGAAGCAGATGGTTAGCTATGAGCCAGTGGACAATCTCCATCATTGTGGTGCTATCTCTATAAGGTATTTGGTGCAGAAGAAGGAACACTCCGAAGCATTTACCATCCCGTGGACTATTGGGTCTCTTAATTTTGCAAAAGCTCTATGTGATTTGGGAGCTAGTATAAACTTGATGCCACTTGCTATGTATAAAAAAATAGGTTTGGGGGATCCTACTCCCACAAACATAAGGCTAGTTATGACGGACAAGTCTGTGAAGCAGCCCATGGGGATTCTATATGACGTATTATTAAAGGTGGCCAGTTTCATATTTTCGGATGATTTTGTCATTATTGATTGCGAGGTGGATTTTGAGGTGCCCATAATCTTGGGTCGACCTTTTCTCACAAATGGGAGTGTAACTATTGATTTAAGGGAAAATGAGCTACAATTCAGGATGAATGATGAGGTAGTTCAATTTGATATATGTCAGTCCATAAAACAGCATAAAGATGTAAGCGTATTCTCTATTTGTGGATGTCTATTATGAGGAGAAGCAGAAAATGCCTATGGAAGAAAAAAAATTTATGGAGACTTTAGCCGCTGTATTGATGAATTTTGATCATGACGGTATCGAAGATTATGAGGAGATTGTGTGTGCCTTAATGGGCATGGGGTCTTATTCATATGCACCCAAGAAGTTGGATTTGGACTTGAAAAATCGTCCAAGTCCACCTGCTAAGCCTTCTATTGAAGAGCCACCTACATTGGAGCTTAAAGATTTGCTCGGTCATTTGAGGTATGTGTTCCTGGGCAGTGGGAATACACTTCATGTTATTATTGCGGCTGTGCTGGGTGAGCAACAGGTGGAAGCCCTCACCTCTATTTTTAAGAGATATAAGAGGGTTATTGGTTAGATGATTACAGATATCATCGGTATTCCTCTTGATATATGTACATATAAGATTTAACTAGAGGAGGATTGTGTCTCGACTATTAAGCATTATTAATATTATTATATTAGTCACCTGATGAGGTGTCTTTTAATAAGATAAATAAATAAATAAAATCAAATAGAGACCTTATGAGGTCTCTTTTAATAAAATAATAATTATTATAAAAATAGTTTTAGAGACCTCACTAGGTCTCTTTCTGGAAAATCCAAAAAATAACTTAGTGACCTTGCGAGGTTGCTTTTAAGAGATCTCATGAGGTCTCTTACAAAAGCAATCTATGTTTTAGAGACCATCCATTGAGGTCTCTTTTGAAGTCTCTTTTTTAGGAAAAGAGACCTCATGAGGTCTCTATTTTAGGTATCTTTTTATAGTATTTTTAGTAGTGTCTTTGGGATAAGTTTTGACCCTAAGACAAAAATTATAGAACAACTCATAAATCAAGTTACAATATGGTAGTGTCAAGTCTTGTTTATGGAGCATAACTTCTTGTTTGAAAATCCTTGAGTTAAGTTTTGCTTCTATGACAAAAGTTACGGAACATCTCATAAATAAAAAAATTATGTGGTAGTGTCAACACTTGTCCATTGGGCGTAACTTGTTCTTTTGGGAGGTTTTTGTGTTAAGTTTTATCTTAAAGGCAAGACTAATACAGCATCACATAAATCAAGACACAATGTGATAGTGTCAACTCTTGTCCATGGGGCATAACTTGTCGGCTAAGTCTTGCCTCTAAGGCAAGAGTTATAGAATATCTAATAAATCAAGACATGATGTGGTAGTATCAACACTAGCCCATGGGGCGTAACTAATTTTTTGCAAGTCCTTGGCCTAATTTCAGCCTCTAATGCAAGAGTTATAGAACATTCGACAAATCTAGACATAATGTGGTAGTGTTTGATGTTCCAGCTTTTGACGAAATATTTTGCATCTTTTTCTCGAGAAAATTGTGAGTTTTCAAGAAACTAAAATTGTATTTAACAGTGGATTTGAGTGATTTCAGGTTGAGGAGTCATCTGAAGGAGAAAAATCAGGAAAATAACAGGAAAAAAATCAATGACGGCCCAAATGATGGACCATCAATCATGCGACGGACCGCCAGGCGGACCGTCAGAGCTAAATAGATGGTTCCAGATGGAAGACCCATGCGACGGCCCAAGTGGTGGACCGTCAATCTTGCGGCGAACCTCCAACTTGGCCGTTAGACTTAAGCAGAATGCAAGATTTTAGAAGCCTGAGCGACGGATTGTCGGACCATCGACGATCCGCCAAGGTAGCCGTCAGACTTAAGCAGAATGTAATATTTCAGAAGCCTGAGCGACGGACCGTGCGATGGACTATCGGACCATTGATGGTTCGCCAAGGTAGCCGTCAGGCTTAAGCATAACATGACATCCTGGGGCACTCAGCGACGGTCTATGTGATGGACCGTTAGACTCTCGACGGACCATCAATTTGGACGCGACATTTTCTGAGTTTAAATTTTAAACCTTCTAAACCTGGGAGCATATAAATACCTAGCTAGGGTTTTATTGAGAATATTCTGAATCTTGGAGATTGTTTTATGTTAGATTTTCATATTTGAAACTCTCTGTAACATAGAAATCTATGAATCCAACTACATTTGTGGATCTAATCATTCCATTGCTATTGAAGATTCAAGAATTAATTCATGTAACCTTTGTAAGTGAACTTTGAATTTGTTTATGAATAATACAGGTATTTTTTTCTCTTTCTTCTATAGAGATGAGTGGCTAAGCTCCTATAACTAGGATTATGGGAGCCTGGATGTAAATAATTGATATGGGTTATTATTCCAATTAAGTTTCTGTAGGTAATTGATGTTGCATACACCCTTCTTCACTCTAATGACTTTTCTTGGTTGCAAACTTGAAAAGTGAACCCAAGAGCAATCACTTATTCGAACAAAAAAGTATTTATTGGGAAAAGAAAGAGTTTACATAAAATCTAGAGACCTAAATCTTTAGATTAATGGAGAATTCCTTAACAAGGATTAACCTACATGAAAAAAATGGTTGAATAATCAATATATTCTTTAAGTTGAGAAAGTTAAAGGATAAACTATCCATTAAGGTTGAGAAACTAATGGGTAAGCACTAGAATTCAACTGCTCTTGCAATTAAAGTTATTGAGTGGAACTCAAAAGTGATTCATAACCCTAACTGTTTAAACATTTTGGCAACCATAACTCTAGTTTATTTAATATCATTGAATTATTACTAGCAGAAAGAATCATTAGTTGGAACAACTCTGTTACAATTTCTTAGAACACAATTTATAAATCAAAACCCCTCTTATTCAGGAATCCTTGATCAACAGTCTAATAACAATCACAATACTTAGTAAGCACAGTATTTCCTGTGGGCTTCGACACCCAACCCAGTTAGGTTCTATATTTGACAGTGACCGCTTACACTTTCTAATGAGAGTTGTAATTTGGGAATATTAAATTTTGGCGCCATTGTCGAGGAATACAGTTGTCAATTAAGTTTGTGTTTGTATATTGACCTTTGGTCAAGTTTCCCAAAATTTAATTTTGTTTGTTGTTTTTGTTCTGTGTAGGGTAGTTATTATGTATGCCAAGTACATAAAGATTGAGTGCACCATTATTGCCAATACATCCAGAACTGCAGTTAATTGGCAGATCCCCAAGACGCTAAAAGACTAGCCGCTCTGGCTATATCTCAACTTAATCAGTAGAATGACGACCATCCGACGCATCATCCTAATCCTGATGATGATGACTTAGGGGATGATGATTTGTTAGATCCTATTAACCCAAGGCATGTAGAGAATGTGGTTGCACCAGTAAATCAGAATGTGAACATGAATCGTTTAGGGCGAGGTAAGATCGACAACTGGTATAGTTTGATCTATATGATGATGAAGATGGAATGGATGGAGCAGGTGCAACTGGAGCTATCATTCCTCCACCTCTAGCACCTGGAGATAAATTCAATATTACTAGTACGATGATTCAACTCTTTCATCTTAAGGGGTTGTTCGGTGTTCTTCCCGGAGATGATCCAAATATGCACTTTATGAACTTTGTCACCATTTGTAAATCTTTCAATACTCCAGGAGTAGGTCAGAATTCTATCCGCCTGTGTTTGTTTCCATTGTCTCTATCTGGGGAGGCAACAATGTGTCTCAATGGGCTGACTCCTAATTCTATCACCAAATGATGGCTGTTGAAAGAGGCTTTCCTAGAAAGGTTCTTTCCACCTTCCAGGAGGGTACAATTGAGGGATGAAATCAGTAACTTTCAATAGCTTCCCACTAAAGCTCTTCATGATACCTGGGAGAGGTTTAAAAAGAAGCTGATGAAATACCCGAACCATAACATGAAGGATATTCATTTGATGGAGACTCTTTATCGGTGTTTAAACTCTATTACGAAGACAGTCATAGATAATGCTGCAGGAGGGCCATTTGTTGACCTTACTTTTCTAGAGGCTTCGTAGATGCTTAATTGGATGACCATAAAGATTAAAGATTGGCATACCAGGGATTCTGTAGTAGCAAGCCCTACTGTGTATGGTAGTATAATTGCAGAGCAATGCAAGAAGGAGGAAAAACGTGACCAGGACATGTCACACTTGAAGACACAGATGGATTTACTGACTAAGCATCTATTATTTGGAAAAATAGAGAAGGTGAAAGTTGTTGTATCCCAGGAAAGAGCTGACTCTAATTCAAAAGAAGAGGCAAACTATCTAAACAATCAATGGGGTTTTTGAGGTAATAACCAATGAAATCAAGGTCGGAACTATTACGACAAGGTTGGTTACATGATAGAGATCAAGGGAACCAGAAGAGCAAGAATGATATAAGTGGACTATATGTACCTCCCGAAAGCAAAGATAATACTGCAACTAGCTCAGGAAAAATGTCCATGGAGGACAAGATGGAGAAATTATTAAAAGGAGTTGAGACTACCAACTCTAGGGTGACTACTATGAAGAGTGATTTGTCTTCTATGAGTCAGTTGGTAAACCGACACTCGACTTCTATCAAACAGTTGGAGCAACAAATGATCCAACTCTCAACAGTATTCAATCAGAGAAAGAATGGAACTTTGCCAAGTGATACAGCTCAGAATCCTTAAGATAATGGATCTTTCATGAAAATTACCACACAGAGTGCTAAGGTATTATCTGGCCCTTTTGTGGGCAAAGCTGCTATTGAAGAGGTGATCGAAGAAGATGTCAAGCTTGAATAAAGTAATCCTGTAGAATCTGAGAAGCAGGATGACATTGATGTTCCTTCTAATCATCAGTTGATTGATGGATTGGAAAAGGGGAAAGACAAGGAAAAGAAAGCAGTGGTGACTTCTCTACCAAAACCATCTTCGCCATTTCCCCATCGATTGAAGAAAAAGGCCGATGACACAAAGTTTTGAAAATTTATATCCATGATTAAGTAGTTGATGATCAATTTGCCATTGGTAAGGGAATTAGAACAAATAACCGCGTATGCAAAGTTCATGAAAGACCTTGTCACAAAGAAGCAGATGGTTAGCTATGAGCCAGTGGAAAATCTCCATCATTGTGGTGCTATCTCCATAAGGTATTTGGTGCAGAAGAAGGAACACTCTGAAGCATTTACCATCCCGTGGACTATTGGGTCTCTTAATTTTGCAAAAGCTCTATGTGATTTGGGAGCTAGTATAAACTTGATGCCGCTTGCTATGTATAAAAAAATAGGTTTGGGGGATCCTACTCCCACAAACATAAGGCTAGTTATGACGTACAGGTCTGTGAAGCAGCCCATGGGGATTCTATATGACGTATTATTAAAGGTGGCCAGTTTCATATTTTCGGATGATTTTGTCATTATTGATTGCGAGGTGGATTTTGAGGTGCCCATAATCTTGGGTCGACCTTTTCTCACAAATGGGAGTGTAACTATTGATTTAAGGGAAAATGAGCTACAATTCAGGATGAATGATGAGGTAGTTCAATTTAATATATGTCAGTCCATAAAACAACATAAAGATGTAAGCGTATTCTTTATTGTGGATGTCTATTATGAGGAGAAGCAGAAAATGCCTATGGAAGAAAAAAAATTTATGGAGACTTTAGCCGCTGTATTGATGAATTTTGATCATGACGGTATCGAAGATTATGAGGAGATTGTGTGTGCCTTAACGGGCATGGGGTCTTATTCATATGCACCCAAGAAGTTGGATTTGGACTTGAAAAATCGTCCAAGTCCACCTGCTAAGCCTTCTATTGAAGAGCCACCTACATTGGAGCTTAAAGATTTGCTCGGTCATTTGAGGTATGTGTTCCTGGGCAGTGGGAATACACTTCATGTTATTATTGCGGCTGTGCTGGGTGAGCAACAGGTGGAAGCCCTCACCTCTATTTTTAAGAGATATAAGAGGGTTATTGGTTAGATGATTACAGATATCATCGGTATTCCTCTTGATATATGTACATATAAGATTTAACTAGAGGAGGATTGTGTCTCGACTATTAAGCATTATTAATATTATTATATTAGTCACCTGATGAGGTGTCTTTTAATAAGATAAATAAATAAATAAAATCAAATAGAGACCTTATGAGGTCTCTTTTAATAAAATAATAATTATTATAAAAATAGTTTTAGAGACCTCACTAGGTCTCTTTCTGGAAAATCCAAAAAATAACTTAGTGACCTCGCGAGGTTGCTTTTAAGCGATCTCATGAGGTCTCTTACAAAAGCAATCTATGTTTTAGAGACCATCCATTGAGGTCTCTTTTGAAGTCTCTTTTTTAGGAAAAGAGACCTCATGAGGTCTCTGTTTTAGGTATCTTTTTATAGTATTTTTAGTAGTGTCTTTGGGATAAGTTTTGACCCTAAGACAAAAATTATAGAACAACTCATAAATCAAGTTACAATATGGTAGTGTCAAGTCTTGTTTATGGAGCATAACTTCTTGTTTGAAAATCCTTGAGTTAAGTCTTGCTTCTATGACAAAAGTTACAGAACAGGGTACGTAGCTTTCTCGGTGATGCGGGGTTCTACCACAGATTCATAAAGGACTTTCCAAAGATTGCAAACCCGTTTTGCAAACTTTTGGAGAAGGAGGCTAAGTTCACTTTTGATGGTGACTGCAGTAAGGTTTTTGAATGAATTAAGTTGAAACTAGTAGAGGCTCCAATTATTGTTGCTCCTGATTGGACGAAACCATTCGAGATTATGTGTAATGCTAGTGGAGTGGCACTTGGAGCTGTTCTTGGCCACAAGAAATAGAAGTTGTTCCATCCGATCTATTATGAAAGCAAGGCCCTAAATGGGATTCAAAATAATTATACTATGATAGAATAGGAACTTCTTGTCGCAGTCTATGCTTCTGAGAAGTTCCAGGCCTATTTGCTAGGAACTAAGGTGGTGGTCCACACTGACCACACATCCTTGAGATATTTGATGGCGAAAAAGGATGCCAAACCAAGGTTAATTAGATGGGTGTTGCTGCTTTAAGAATTTGACTTTGAAGTCAAAGATAGGAATGATTGCAAAAACCAAGTTGTGGATCATCTGTCTAGGCTGGAAATTGAGCAAGAAGTTAAAGATAAAATTGGGATCAATGATGCATTTCCAGATAAGGAAATCTTGGCTGCTGTTATGGAGAAAATACCGTGGTACGCTGATTTTGCAAACTATGTGGTGAGTGAGGTGATTCTGAAAAATCTTTCTTTTTATCAAAGAAAGAAATTTCTTTATGATGTGATACATTATTTCTGGCATGCACCATATCTGTTTCGGTGATATGCTAACAATATCATAAGGAGATGTGTTCCAGAAGTAGATATGTTGAGTATATTAGAAGCATGTCATACTTCCCCTGTTGGAGGTCATCAAGCCGGTGACCGTAATTCTAGCAAGGTGCTACAAAGTGGCTACTATTGTCCGACTTTATTCCAAGATGCTTATGAGCTAGTGAGAAGATGTGACCAATATCAGAGGAAGGGGTCAATCTCCAAGCGCCATGAAATGTTTTTGACAAAAATGATAGAGGTAGAATTATTCAAAGTATGGGGCATCGACTTCATAGGGCCCTTCGTGAGCTCATATGGGATGAAATACATTCTAGTTGTTGTTGATTATGTATCAAAATGGGTTGAAGCCATCTCTTTGGCTGAAAATGAAGGGATGAGAGTAGTTATGTTTCTGAAAAGGAATATTTTCTCTCAATTTGGGGTGCCACACACCATTATATGTGACAGTGGATCTCACTTTTACAATCGTGTGTTTTGAGATGCCTTAGAAAAGTATGGTGTTAAGCAACACAAAGTAACAACTCCATACTACCCAAAAACTAGCGGGCAAGTGGATATTTCGAATAGAGAGATCAAAGCCATACTTGCTAAAATAGTGAATGCTAACAGACAAGACTGGTCTAGGAAGCTTGATGATGCCTTATGGACATACCAGACAGCTTTGAAGACACCAATCGGTATGTCAATGTACCAGTTGGTTTATGGCAAGGCATATCATTACTAATTGAATTGGAGCATAAGGCGTTGTGGGCACTTAGGAGGCTGAATTTGAACTGGAATGAGGCAGCGCAGTTGAGATTGGGGCAGCTAAATGAGATGGATGAGTTCTATCTCGGGGCATATAAAAGAGCTGATCTCTACAAGGAGAAGATAAAGAAGTACCATGATCAGAGAGTTGCAAAAAGAGATTTTCAGAAAAGTGATTGGGTATTTCTCTTCAACTCCAAACTGAAGTTGTTCCTAGGTAAGCTTAAATCAAAATGGTCAGGCCCATTTCAAGTTAATAAAGTCTACTCGTCTGGAGTGGTTGAACTTGCAAATGAAGACGGGAGTGTCCTCAAAGTGAATAGGCAACAACTGAAGTTGTATAACGGTCTAATGGACTCGATAAAGGGTAAGCCACTATCTATCTCTATTAAGTCTGAGTAATCGAGATGACTGCGTCGTGTCGCGATATTTAATCAGGCATTAGTAGGAGGCAACCCACCAAGTGTTGTTGTAATCATAGCTAAAGTTCTTTTATTAGTTTTTTATGCAATATGATGTGTTTGTGAAGTATGCAGGACTAAAAATAATAAAAGAAAGAAGTAGTGTCACAGTTGTGAAGAGGTTGACGGAGTTACCGATAAATCGTCAAGATCTCGACGGACCGCCACTCAAACCGCCAAAGCCATGCCAAAAAGTTGAATGGACTTGATAAAGCTTGACGATTGAGTTGGAAGACCATCGTAAACCTGGCGGACCATCACTTCTTCGGTCAACCTGAGGCTGAATATTTGAGTTTCTAAAAGGGGCTGATGGACAGCTCGACGAACTATCGTAGAATTGATGGACCATCGCAGAATTGATGGGCCATCGCAGAATTGACGGACCGTCAGTGTGACTGTCACAAAAAAGTCTGGAAGGTACATCTCTGGTAAGACCTGACGGTCAACCTGGCAGACCGTCGCAAATCTGATGAACTGCTGAGTTAATCATCAGTGTAACCTTAGTCACGGGTCAAGTCGGATGCCTATTTAAATGACCTGTACTTGATTCAAAAGCTTTTACAGAGATAATATAAGGCAGTTACATACGTTGTAACGTCTTGAAATTCTAAAACTGTCTAACTCCCTTTGGATTCATAGTATCTGAAGGCAGTTACTCCCTCTAGAACTCTCCAACTTCTTTCTTCTCCTCTATTTAAACAAGTCTTTTCCCCTCTTTTATCCTCATCACAACAACAGAAGAATTCACAAGTTAAAGTATTAAGTAGTTTTTATTTTTGAAGTGCAAGCAACTAGAGTAAAACTTCCATATCATCAAGGTACAATTTTCTCTTTTCCATTTTCTTTCTTCTCCAAAGTTCAAAACATAATAGAAATAGTTGTGGTATGTAAAATTTCATCTTGTTTCCTTCTGTGGTTTAAATTGTTGATGTTATGAGTTTTGAACTTTGGTATATGCTGCTTGGGTGAAGTCTGAGTAACCTACATATTTAGAATAGAAAAATATGTGTGAAAACATGGAATTATTGTTGTTGCTATGCTGAAAATCGAATAAGGTACACCATCTATTCAACAAAATGCCAAAAACAAGTCTGAAATTGAAAATAGGGACTGACGATCACCTTGGCGGACCATCGAATCTGTGATGGACCGTCAGGTTGGCCGTCGCAAATATCCAAAGGAAGTTGTTTACTAGATAAGTCGCGATGGAAAACTTGGCGGATTGTCAGTGACCTGACGGACCACTGGATAAGGCCTGGCAGCCCAACCGGTGAACCGTCGCATCATCGACGACCCGTCAATGTGATCGTCAAGCCAATTTTTGTTACTATTTTTGCAGATTTTTGGTTTTGTAATTAACTTCGTACTTTTGTTTCAGGCACCATTGCACGAAAACTCCCATTGACTAAAGGCGGTGGTCGGGAAAGATGCCAAGAAAAACCATCTAGGAACAAGGAGGCACCAACTTTCAATACTCGCCAAAGGGATCAGATACTTTCAACACTCTTCCAGTCTGAAGAGGAGAGTAACAACAGCACCAATAGCACTAGCTCGAGCCCTGACGAGGATAGGGTGGTCACATATCGCCCCAATCCAATTGAGGTCGAAACTAAGGCTACCAATATAGAGGCATAAACTGAAGCAACCAATGTTGAGGCTGAGACTGAGGATGCCAACTTGATCAGATATAATGATCCTCAAATCAGAGAGGCCGTCAGATGGCAACTCAATGGAGCAAGGGATAAATTTTATGATGGGTTGGCACCAATAACAAGTGGGTCAGTCAAAAGGCCACTTGCTAAGGAGTATCAGATTGTAACGATAGAGCTGCATGAGTATCATGAGTTAGAGCGTCATTTTAATATGTACGAATTAGCATGGATGAGCAAGTTCCCCGATTCATATCAGTCAAATCTAGTAAGGGAATTCTTTGCTAACTATTTGGTACTGGTAGAAAAGGATGTTCCAAAGGGCTCAAAGATTTTCGATCTACCGAACAGGGATTCAGTGCCATTCCAAGGAGTCACCATTGACATATCAGCCCTAACCATCAATATGATATTGTTTGGGCTGGATTATGAAACCCTAACTACTATTCTGGAACGTAAGTATCGACTGTGTAACGCATCTGCCTAAAGAGGCTGATTGGGTAGAGTGTTGGATGATAATGGAAATCACGTGAGCACATAGCAAAGTCATCACTTAGCTTTCGGGCTAAATTTTGGTGGGTTGTGGTTTGATTGAGACTTATGCCAATGGAAAGTGATGTTAATATGGATATTCACCGCGCTATACTTGTTGCAGTTTAATTTCAGGGCTAAAGATTGATTTCGATCAGATCATTGCCGATGATCTATTTATGAGAGCACATAAGGTGGCAAGCGATCTACTATTTCCTTGCTTAATCACTGAATTATTCAGGCAGGCAGGGGTACCTATGATTCGTAGGGTGGATAATGAGGTTCGTGCAACACATAGGCAGGATATTGAGAAGTTCAAGGATGACTCAAAGTTCGAAATGAGGGTCACCAATACACCAGCCTACCAAACTCAGTCAACACCGGCCCCATATACTTTAAAGATTCCAACAGGTATGCCGTTGTCAATTACCACTTATGTAACACCTGATTATGTGCCATCAAGTGTGTCTGTAGGGTCAAAATTTCCACCACCAATGGGTAGGATAGAATTTGCAGAATATAGGTTGACGCAAGAAAACTTCGCCAAGTCGGTGAAATTGCAAAAGAAATTTAAAAGGCAACTTGACACTTGGGCTACAAAATTCAAGCCTTTTGTTAACAGAATTGTAGCTGACGCAATTCGTCTGTTCCAAGACATTCATATAAGGATGAATCACATGGAGGAGAAATCAACAAAAGGCTGGATTCACTATCTATTCCAGATCTGGCAAGGTTCATGGAAGAGTTTAAGAAAGCATAGGCTGACATCGAAGAGTTGAAAAGCAGGCAGCCACAACAACCCACTTTTGATCTAGCCTTGGTATTGAGTGATGATGACGAAGAAATTATTGATCTGATGGGGAGACCTGTGAAAGATAAAGAAAAGCAACAAGTGGATGATCGTGCTGAAGAAAAAACTGAAAAGAGAAGAAATAAAGAGGCTATGACTCCAGAGGAAAGAAAACATCATGACATGAAAAAATCAAATAAAAAGTCCAGGAAAAATAAAGAGAAAAGAAAGAAGAGAGTAGAAGATGAAGTGGCTGGAATGTCTACCAGTTCTACCCCAGTTAGGGGGCAAACTGTAGACCCAGTCCAGGATGTTATACCTCCAATTCTGAAGGGAGAGTTACTGAGTACCCCCGCTACCATAGGGGTCAATATTACAGTAGGTGAGGACACAGGTTCCTCACCACACTTCACAAATGCCTCAAATGAATAAGAGGCAATATAAGTATACCCACTATTTTGTACTTTTATTTGATTCTTTGAGGACAATGCATGTATTTTTATGTGGGGGGTGGTGTACTTGTACCATGGGAGGTTGTGTTTCTGATATTCTTTTCCTCCCATATGCTATCTAGGAGAATCAACATGTCTAGGGTTAGGTTTAAGTTTGCATTTTTTTTCTAGGATTAACTTTAGGTTTTCATCTTTCCTTTCTTAAGTCCTGTTTTATTGTTAATATTGGTCCATTAAATAAAAGTTCCATTTATGTTATCACTTTGTTGTGAATATGGATGATGAATGAGGTTGGCATCAGACTATGGCTATGTATGTATAATTATTTACTTTTGTCTTCTAGTATATGTAATCAACTATTAGTGAATCTGTGGTTGGCATTAACTTGTAAAATATGCATAACATGTGGTGTAAATCTTAAGAACAGTAGAATGAGTTTGACTTAGTTGCCTCTGTGTGTGAGTATTTGTATTAGTTCTTACATAGTGTAGTACTTAGAACTTTCCTGGTTCAATGGATGCTGTGTAGTTGATGAAGTAAAAAGTGATAGCAGGCCGTCTTGTGTTTTTAGTCTACTTAGACAAAATAATTAACCCCACCAAAAATAATTTTCCATTTTTGAACCCTTTTTTGAATCTATGTTAATTTTTTTCCCTTCATCACCAATCACTCTAATTAACTCTCTTTAAGTTGTAAACACTTAGCTCTGGCCCTGGCCCAATAGTGGGAATTATGAACCTAAACTTAGGCAAAACACCTAAGTTGAGGGTGGCTATTATCAAAGTTGTTAGCTGTCTAAGGAAAAGTAAGTTTAGAGCATGGTTTAGAGCATCTGGCCCCGGACTAGTGAAGACATTGTGTACCTTGACAGATTGCATCAGCGTAAGTTGAGGGTGGCTGATGCTTGTATGTATATATATATATATAAGGGTTGTTACGGTAAAGTGTAAATGAATGAGAAAAGGGTGAATGAGTTAGTTCAGATATGGCATTGGTAGGTAGAACTTGAGGGCAAAGGGAGTTAAATCCTAGTATTGAGTCACTTTTTCCACGAAGTCCTTTCTCACCTAACCTTGAAGCCTCATTACAAGCCTGAAAAAGACCTGTTTGATCTTCGTGAATCAACTATAAGAGAGCGTTAGATGATAAGGGCAAGCCTATGGGAATGTGTACTACGTTTGTAACTTCTTTGACGAGTGTGAGAGTTCTAATTTGTATCAACAAAATAAAATGAGTGGTTGATTTCCTTAACTGTGAGGGCAATATGAGTCACACTTTATTCGGCTGATCTCTATAGATTCTTGTATCCATGTTTGTGTATATGTATTGATTGTGAAATAATGCCAGTTATGGACTCTGATATGTTGAGCCATATAAGTAGGAGGACAAGTGAATGGTTGTGTGAAAACTAGTTCAGCAAGTTGAATGTCTATCATTGTATTGCTCATATTTATAATCTGGTGCTAAGTTGCTTGAGGATAAGCAATTATCTTAAGTTAAGGGCCTTGATGTTCCGACTTTTGATGGAATATTTTGTATTTTTTTCTCAAGAAAATTGTGAGTTTTTAAGCAACTAAAGTTGTATTTAATAGTGGATTTGAGTGGTTTCAGGTTGAGGAGTCGGCTGAAGGAGAAAACTCAGAAAACAGTAGGAAAAAAGTCAATGACGGCCCAAATGGCGGACCGTCAGTCATGCGACGGACTACCAGGCGGACCGCCAGAGCTAAATAGATGGTTCCATATGGAAGACCCATGCGATAGCCCAAGTGGCGGACCGTCAATCTTGCGGCGGACCGCTAACTTGGGCGTTAGACTTAAGAAGAATGCAAGATTTTATAAGCCTTAGCGACGGACCGTCGGACCATCGACGATCCACCAAGGTAGCCGTCAAACTTAAGCAAAATGTAAGATTTCAGAAGCCTGAGCGATGGGCTGTTGGACCATCAACGGTCCACCAAGGTAGCCGTCAGGCTTAAGAAGAACATGACCTCCTGGGGCACTCAGCGACGGTCCATGTGATGGACCATCAGTTCGACCGTCAATTTGAACACGACGTTTTCTGATTTTAAATTTTAAATCTTCTAAACATGGAAGCATATAAATAAAGAGCTAGGGTTTTATTGAGAATATTCTGAATCTTGGAGATTGTTTTATCTTAGTTTTTCATCTTTGAAACTCTCTGTAACGTAGAAATCTGTGAATCCAACTATATTTGTGGATCTAATCATTCCATTTCTATTGAAGATTCAAGAATTAATTCTTGTAACCTTTGTAAGTAAACTTTGAATTTTCTTATGAATAATACAAGTATTCTTTCTCTTTCTTCTATGGAGATGAGTGTCTAAGCTCCCATAACTAGGGTTATGGGAGCCTTGATGTAAACAGTTGATATGGGTTGTGATTCCAATTGAGTTTCTGTAGGTAATTGATGTTGCATACACCCTTCTTCACTCTAATGACTTTTATTGGTTGTAAATTTGAAAAGTGAACCCAAGAGCACTCACTTGTTCGAACAGAAAAGTATTTATTGGGAAAAGAAAGGGTTTACATGAAATCTAGAGACCTAAATCTTTAGATTAATGGAGAATGCCTTAACAAGGATTAACCTACATGATAAAAATGGTTGAATAATTAATATATTCTTTAAGTTGAGAAAGTTAAAGGATAAACTATCCATTAAGGTTGAGAAACTAATAGGTAAGCACTAGAATTCAACTGCCCTTGCAATTGAAGTTATTGAGTGAAACTCAAAAGTGATTCACAACCCTAACTGCTTAAACATCTTGGCAACCATAACTCTAGTTTGTTTAACATCATTGAATTATTACTAGCAGAAAGAATCATTAGTTAGAACTACTCTGTTACAATTACTTAGAACACAATTTATAAATCAAAACTCCTCTTATTCAAGAACCTTTGATCAACAGTCTAATAACAATCACAATACTTAGTGAACATAGTATTCCCTGTGGGAATCGACACCCAACCCAGTTGGGTTCTATAGTTGACATCGATCGCTTACACTTTCTAACGAAAGTTGTAATTTGGGCATATCAGTGTCAACTCTTATCCATGGGGCATAACTTGTTGTCTAAAAGTCCTTGATTTATAAAATATCTCATAAATCAAGACACAATGTAGTAGTGTCAAATCTTTTCCATGGAGCATAACTTGTTATTTAAAAGTCCTTGGGCAAAGTCTTATCTTTAAAGCAAGAGTTATTGAACATCTCATAAATCAAAACATAATGTGATAGTGTCAACTCTTACCCATGGGACATAACTTGTTATTTGAAAGACCTTGGGTTAAGTCTTGCCTCCAAGGCAAGATTTATAGAATATCTCATAAATCAAAACACAATATGGTAATGTCAACTCTTGCCCATGGGGCACAACTTGTTACTTGAAAGTCTTTGGTCTAAGTCTTGCCTCTAAGGGAAGAGTTATAAAATATCTCATAAATTAATATAAAATGTGCTGGTGTCAACTCTTGTCTGTGGGGAATAACTTATTGTTTGATGGTCCTTAGGCTGAGTCTTACCTCTAAGACAAGAGTTATAGAACATTTCATAAGTTAAAAACACAATGTGTTAGTGTTGACTCTTCCCCAATATATGTAACTTGTTTGAAATTTTTAGGATAAGTCGTGCCTCTAAGGTGAGAGTTATAGAACATCTGATAAATAGAGACATAACGTGGTATTGTTATCTCTTGCCAGTGGGGCATAATTTATTATTTGAAAGTCATTGAGCTAAGTCCTTTCTCTAAGACAAGAGTTATAGAACATCTCATAAATAAATACAGAACGTGGTAGCGTCAACTCTTGCCCATAGGGCATAATTTGTAGTTTGAAAGTCCTTGAACGAAGTCTTGCCTCTAAGACAATAATTGTAGAACATCTCATAAATGAAAACATAACGTGGTAGAGTCTACTCTTGCTCGTGGGGCATAATGTATTATTTGAAAGTCATTGAGATAAGTCTTGCCTCTAAGACAAGAATTGTAGAACATCTCATAAATAAAGACATAACGTGGTAGTGTCAACTCTTGCCCATGGGGAATAATTTGTAGTTTGAAAGTCATTGAACTAAGTCTTGCCTCTAAGGCAATAGTTGTAGAACATCTCATAAATAAAAACATAACGTGGTAGAGTAAACTCTTGCCCGTGGGGCATAATTTGTAGTTTGAAAGTCCTTGAGCTAAGTCTTGCTTCTAAGGAAAAGAACATCTCATAAATGAAAACATAACGTGGTAGATCAACTCTTTCCCGTGGGGCATAATTTATTGTTTGAAAGTCCCTGAGTTAAGTCTTGCCTCTAAGATAATAGTTGTAGAACATCTCATAAATGAAAACATAACTTGCTAGAGTCAACTTTTGTTCGTAGGGCATAATTTGTTGTTTGAAAGTCCTTGAGCTAAGTTGTTCCTTTAAGGCAGTAGTTGTAGAACATCTCATAAATAAAAATATAACATGATAGAGTCAACTCTTTCCTGTGGGGAATAATTTATTGTTTGAAAGTCCTTGAGTTAAGTCTTGCCTCTAAGGCAATAGTTGTAGAACATCTCATAAATGAAAACATAACAGGGTAGAGTTAACTCTTGCCCGTGGGGTATAGTTTGTTGTTTGAAAGTCCCTGAGCTAAGTCTTGCCTCTAAGGCAATAGTTGTAGAACATATCATAAATAAAGACATAACGTTGTAGAGTCAACTCTTGCCCATTAGGCATAATTTGTTGTTTGAAAGTCCCTGAGCTAAGTCTTGCCTTTAAGGCAATAGTTGTAGAACATTTCATAAATGAATACATAACGTGGTAGAGTCAACTCTTGCTCGTGGGGCATAATTTGTTGTTTGAAAGTCCCTGAGCTAAGTCTTGCCTCTAAGGCAATTGTTGTAGAACATCTCATAAATCAAAATACAATGTGGCAGTGCCAACTCTTGCCATGAAACATAACTTGTTGTTTGAAAGTCATAAGTCTTGCCTCTACAATGTGGTAGTGTCAACTTTTGTCCATGAAACGTAGCTTGTTGTTTGAAAGTCATAAGTCTTGACTTTATAATGTGATAGTGTCAACTTTTTCCCATGAGATGTAACTTGAATGGAAGAAATCAAAGAAAAGAATAAAAAAATAAAAATTGCGGAAAAGGAAGAAAATGAAAAAAATATTAAAAAAATAAAAATTAAAAAAATGTAGAAGTTGAGAGAGAATGAAAAAAAAAATAAAGGTTGATAAAAATAAAAAAAGATTAAATAAAAATAAAGGTCGATAAAAATTTAAAAATAAAAAATAAAAATCAAAGAAAAATAAAAAAAAAAGTTTTTTTGTTATAAAAGTTAGATGTTGAGAGATGTAAAGAAAAAAAGTAAGGGATGAGAAAAATTAAAAAGAATAAAATAAAAGAAAAGGAAAAATAAAAAATCAAAGAAAAAAAAGAAGTTGAGAGAAAAAAAAGGAAAAAAGTAAGGGTTGAAAAAAATTAAAAATTAAAAAAGAAAAGAAAAAGTAAAAATCAAAGTAAATTAAAAAGAGAAAAAAAAATAAAAGTTGAAAGATATAAATTTGGAGTTGTTATCCATTATGAGGATCATTTATGTAATTTACTCAATTGGTCAGGGGTAATTTCGTCCAAAAAAATATTAGTTAATAGGTAAAGATTATTTTAAGAAGCTTTTTATTTGGGGTTAAAATTTGAAAGTCACCCCAATTTGGGTCTATTCTTGAGATTTACCTGATTGATCTGATACTCACTTTTAATTAAACAGTATTTACTAAAATTTTTAATGAAATAATCTTATTAGTTATATTTTAAAAATTTAAATTTAATTATTACTAATATTTTATATAATTATTTAATGATAAATATAATCCTGAAAAGAGATACTCCATAAAAAATTTATCTTTAATATAATAATATGTGACAATTACTAAAAAGGATAAACTCAAATAAACTACTCCCTTCGTTTCGTATTAGTTGACCCCTATAGACTTGGCACACCCATTAAGAAAAATATTTATTAGAGGTCTATT
This sequence comes from Capsicum pubescens, assembly GCA_030864215.1. Classification (NCBI taxonomy): domain Eukaryota; kingdom Viridiplantae; phylum Streptophyta; class Magnoliopsida; order Solanales; family Solanaceae; genus Capsicum; species Capsicum pubescens. The sequence continues at coordinate 218,911,039 of CM061542.1, read as the reverse complement.
TTACCAAATTAATCTTATTAATTATGCTTTAAAAATATAAATTTGAATATATACAACCTGTTTAGTCATTTAATAATAAGGGTATTATTGAAAGAACATAATAAAATACTTTTGATTTCATTAATGGAACAACTAAATTAAAACAAATATTTTTAGAAAGAGGGTCAACTAAAATGAAATGGAGAGAGTAGTAGTACTATGGAAGTACACCTCTACATCACACATTTGACGTAAGGTTATAGCAAGGGACCCACAAATTGTGAATGCATGAAATTTATTCCCGTATAGTAAAATTACTACTCTCTCCGTCTCATTTGTCATAGTTTGACCGAGCACAAAGTTTAAGAAATAAGTAAAGACTGTTATCAAATTGTCTTTTATTAAAATAATATATTATTATTACTTTTAATTAAGTGGGACCTTATAAGTGGGACTAATAAGGATAAAAGTAAAATTGTATGTTTAAATAGTTATTAAATAAGGAAAGATGACATTCTTTTTGGGACGAACAAAAAAAAGAATGACGCATAAAATAGGACGGAGGGAGTAATATTTAGTGGACAGATATGTACGGTAGCAAACTGTTTTTCAAGTTACACGTAGGGGTGTGTATAGATCGGTTCGATTCGGTTTTATGTGTTGTTGGTTCGGTTTATCGGTTTTCGATCCTTAAATATGTAAAACCAATAACCAATCAATAAGATATTTTCTTGTCGGTTTTGATTTATCATTTTTTGGTCCTTAACGGTTCGGTTTTCGGTTTAATCAATAAGAAAATACTTATAGAATAGAAATAGTAACAGCTAACATAAAAAAACGAAATCTTAGTTACTGCCAAAATCCTAGACAATGCATTTTAGTTTACAAAAATCTTCAAACTTGAACTGAATGTTAGTTTGAAAAGAAATTGAATCCTAATTGTTGGAAGCTATAAATGCTTCAAGCTTTTCAATACGATAATAGCCGAGTTTTATATTGTACCTTTGTTGCCCTGAATAGATTAATACTTTATAATTCACTGAATTGTGAATAAGTAGTGCATATAATATATATATATATATATGCATATATATTTATATATAGAGAGAGAAAGAGAGATTTATATATATAACATAAATAGGGATATAAAATAATAATTTAGTGTATCCTTATCGGGTTATCGGTATAACCGATAACCCAGTAAGCTAAAATCGAAACCGAACCGTTTACCCAATAAAATTTTTTATAAAATCAATAAGAAATCGTTAACTCAATAACCCAATATCAATAACCCAATAACATTTTTATCGATTCGGTTTATCGGTCGGTTCGATTTTTGCACACCCCTAGTTACACGGAAAGCTTTCCTCTCCAAGTATTTTTAGGCTTATCTATGCCCTTATTGCGTAAAGTAGATATGGAAAGGCTGGTGGCAATATATATTATTTTTTCATCTTAATTTATGTGATACAAATAAATTTAGGTAACTAATCATAGTTTTGATATGATTTTAGATATTTTAAGTTATTAATTATTATTATTTATATTTTTTTAATGTAATTTTAAATAATATATGATATTCTCCATGTCCAAATTTTTGTGGCATTGATAATTAATTATATTTTTAAAATAATTTAATTTTTTAATTATTGTGATTTATAATACTTTTTATTCTTTTCAATTTAAACAACACTGATATAATTTTGAGTGTCAGCTAAATATTTTATATCATTTAAATTTTTTAAGTAATATATTATTGTGATTTAATGTAATGACCTAAAAATTTGATGTAATATGTGAAATTTGTAATTTTATGTGATTTGACTGTTTTACCTCTCCCCATAGTTGCATTATGATATTTCTAGGGTATGGGGGTGATTGGCACGATTCTCAATGCATTTTGGTGCCTTTTGTGTGATATTGTGATTTTTGATGGCTTCGAGAACCTTATTTTGGATTTTTATGGATATCTTTTGATCTATGCGATGGGTAGTTGAACGGACTGCGCCAACAGCTCAGGAATATCGATTTTGTGTTAGGTAGACCTTTGGTTTGGGTCTCAATGCACTTGAGCTTATTTCGACAGGTTGGTCGGAAAGTTAAAAAATTAGAAATACAGGTATGGGGCCCATATTTGATCGAAACGACCTCCGATGGTAAATCCAACTTCTCCAACTCATCTGAAATATCAATTTTAGGGTGGTAACATGTTTGGTGTGATTTTACGATTTTTAAATCTCATTTAGACCATCAGTTTGGTAAATTGTGATTTCGGATTTCGGGGGTCAACTTTGTGAAAATGACGCCATTTAGTCTGGAGCATCAAATTTAGTGTGGTTGCATAATTTGATTGCATATATCGAGCTCCAAACGAATTCCGGGCACCCCGTCGAAGTCCGTTTGGACTTAGAAAAATCTGGTGCAAAATCTGCACTATAAAATAGCCTTTTTTGGCTCATTTTGCTCATTCTTTCACCGTTCCTCTTGACAGTTAAACCTAAAATAGTGTGAGAACTTAAAAGTGAAGCTTGGGAAGCTAGATTAACATCTGTTTCTTTATTCTATTGCGGATTTAAGGTGGGATTTCATCCTTTCTTACTCTAATTCTTGATTAATTTCTCAAAATCTCAAAAATCTTAGGGCTTGATTTTAAACTCAAATTTCACTCCTTTTCACTTGAATAATGTTTTAATCTTATAAGTACTAATTTTTCATCAATTTAACCTTTCAAAACATCTTTGATTCTTAATTTTAACCCGAATTTCGATGATTTTATCCGGTAAAGCTTAAAAATGATTTTTCTTCGATTTGAACCTCACTTTTTACTCGATTTGACTTGGTTTTAAGATGTAGGTTCCTAAAAATATGGGAAACACATTTTTGAAGTAAAGTTATGATTTTGCTCTTCTTTTTCAAAAATCCATTTTGGGGTCCGTTTTGATTCCGAACCAAAATCAGTCAATATGGGTATTTTTATATTTTTTTGATGCGTTGATTATATATTTCTTAGTTTTTGTTGATTTTAGGACCGTTCGTGAATAGTAGGGCTTTGTGGTTGAAGTGTTGTGGATCGATTTTGACCTTTGAGGTAGGTTATGGCTTAACTCTTTCAAACCAGGATGAGTAGTAAATGATGGTACAAAATTTATGTTAATGGTGGGAACTAATCATGAAAAATGACTATCTATATGTTGTGCTCGTGCGGGGGCCTATATATGACGTAATTATTGAAATTGAGATATTATGTGATATGTGTGACCGTGTAGGGTCATATGTGATATTGATATCCTTGAATATATGTAAATAATTGTATTGTATTATTTAAATGCCTAATATGATACCATTGGTGTATTGTGATATATTCATTCTTGTTGGCATATGAAACATATGGAAATTCATGAATAGTGGAATTAATGAGTGGATATTGTCTCGCGTGGTTGTGGAAATATATTATTATGATTGGTTGTGGAAATACCTTATGTGGTTTGTTGCGAAAATACTCATTATGATGGGCCGTGAACATTGCATTATCATCCTTATGGCATCATACACATAACTTCACTTGTTTATTGTATGTTTTGTATATACTTGTTGTTGTTGTTTGTCATACTTGATTTATGTCTTATGTGCTCTGGAAATACGGGGAACATCGGATTTTATAGACCTTCTCCGAAGGTTATGCCATAAAAGAGTCATGGATATTGGTTGTATACGGGTTGACGAACCCTCTATGTGTCCTACATCGAGAAACGTTAGCTCTATAGTGTATATAGGGTAGTATATGGGTTGACAAACCCTCCATGGGTCCTACATCAGGAAGGCTTGCCTCCTTAGGTGTATACGGAGGTTTTGCAACTACCTCGTGCATCATTATCATCATCATCATAATACTTATTGTGTTTGCTTCATTATGGTTGTAATGTGATTGTACTTTTTCTTGTATTATTACCTATATAATTGTTCTATCTTCTTATACTTGTACTTGATGATCTTGTATGTGTATTTCCCTTTTTTGTCCTACTTATATGTGGTATATTGTATACTTATGGTATTTTTTATGTTTGTTGCAATATATGTGATATAATAGAACTGTTAGTGCAAGCGATGTGGGCTACCATTGTAGGATATTTTTTGATTGCAGGTGACATGCCCTTAGTGTGTATTTTATATGTCTTATTTTATACTTTGCTCGGTCGGCTATGATACCTACTGAGTATAAGTGGATTGTACTCACTGCTACTGTACCCTTCTGGTGCAGATCCAAGTTTGGGTGTGCCCTACGTTGATTGATTCGGACGACTGTTGGAGTTTTTAAGGTAGTGGATAATTTTCAGGCCTCTGAATATCTTCTACTATATTTTCTATAATTACACTATGTCTTTACTAGTTTTCATAGACAGAGTAGTATCTATTAGATTTCTTATTTATTTCTTTTGGACTTAGGTTGTACTAGATGTGTTCTTACACCGTTGACACCTGGTTTTGGGAGTTATGGCTGCATTGTTATGTTTCTTTCATATTTATTATACTTATATGGTTCGGCTTCATTCTAAAAGCCTTACCTTAGGGGTATTTCTGTTTTTCATCCTCTTTGTATTGATTTGGGTGATAGGCTTACATGTCAAGGTTTATCACGCCAGGTGCCATCATAATCCTTGGATTTTGGGTCATGATAAATTGGTAGCAGAGCAAGGTTTTATTGGTCTCAATGGTGTAAGAATGAGATTTCTAGTAGAGTCTCGTGGATCGATACGTAGACATCCATATCTATCTTTGAGATGCTATAGCATGCCTTTAGGAAAGCTTCCCATATTTTATGCCTTATTATATAAATTTATTGTATACCTGATGTTCTGAGTTGTGTTTCACTCTTTCTATGAAGATGGTGTTGACTAGGTCCCGTGAGGTCATAAATGCAGAGCCTTCTCTCAAAGGTCAAGCCTCGAGTCATGAACGAACTCGAGGGAGTAGATGGGTTCATGGATCAACCCTATCTAGGAGAACTGCTAAGGGACTCTTCCTTGAGCCTCGTATTGAGCAGGTTGGAGGTGTGGGTTCTGCTGCAGTTCCTCAAGGTTCGTCTTCCCCATATTTGGAAGGATTTTTGGTGCATTTGTTGACCTGTTTAGAGGGTTCTCCATTGGTTAAGTCGTGTGTTCCTCCAGTTCAGAGTGTGGATCTTCCTATTTCCCTGTGTTTAGAGCTACTCATATTTTAGGTGTAAGGGGTAGGGGTGGTACCAGAGGTGTGAGGGACAGAGATAGTGAAACTCGTAGTGGTGGCCGTGGGGCTATTCATCCAGTTGGTGGTCGTGGACAGTGCTAGGCCATACAAGCTAGACCAGAGGCTTCTGATGTTGTGATCATAGGTATTGTCCCCATTTGTTTCAAATCTGCATCTGTGTTATTTGATTTTTACATCGACCTTCTACTATGTGTCTGTGTATTTTGCTTTGGGTCTTGATTCTGTTAGTGAGCATCTTCCCATACCTATTTGTGTGTCTACCCAGTAGGTGATCTTTAGTGGTGGATCGGGTGTATCAATCTTGTGTTGTGACTTTTTATGGCCGTAAGACTTGGGTAGATTTAATTATGTTAGATATGGTTGACTTCGATGTTATTTTTGGTATGAATTGGTTGGCTCCATATCATGCTGTCTTAGATTATTTTGCAAAGGCTTTGACTTTAGCTTTGCTTGGTATGCCAAGGATAGCTTGGAAGAGTACGCTTCATTCGGATCCCAATGGGGTCAAATCTTATGTTCAGGCTCATAGATTGGTTTAGGGAGGATGTTTAGCTTATTTGGCTCATATTCGGGATACTAGTATTGTTTCACCTCCTTCCTTAGATTTTGTCTGTGTTGTCCGTGAGTTTATGGATATGTTCCTTAAAGATTTGCCCGGTATGCCTCTGGATCGTGATATTGATTTTTCTGCTGATGTTGAGCCGGGAACCAAGTCCATTTCTATTCCTTCTTATAGGATGGCCCCAGTCGAAATGAAGGAATTGAAGGATCAGTTGCAGGAGTTGTTGGATAAAGAATTTATCTAACCTAGCGTATCGCCTTGCGGTGTGCCTGTCTTATTTGTGAAGAATAATAATGGGTCTATCCAAATGTGTATTGATTATCGGTAGTTGAAGAAGGTGAATAAGTATCCTCTTTCTTGTATTGATGATTTATTTGATCAGCTTCAGGGTGCTGCGGTGTTTTTAAAGAGTGATTTGAGATCCGGTTATCACCAATTGAGGATTAGAGCTTTGGATATTCCGAAGACAACTTTTCAAACTCTATATGGTCATTATGAGTTCTTGGTTATGTCTTTTGGGTTGACCAATACCCCTGGCGCATTCATAGAGTTGATAAATTGGTTGTTTCAATCATATCTTGACTCCTTTGTTATTGTGTTTATAGATGATATCTTGGTTTGTTCCTAGAGTGAGGTTGAGCATGAGGAGCATTTGCAGATTGTGCTTAAAAGATTAAGGGATGAGAAATTGTATGCTAAGTTTTCCAAGTGTGAGTTTTGGTTTAAGACTGTTTCTTTCTTGGGTCGTGTGGTGACTAAGAATGGTATTATAGTTGATCCAACTAAGGTTACAGTGATTCATAATTGGGCTAAACCTATTTTGCCCATCGAGATTCGTAGTTTTGTTGGCTTGGCAGGTTATTATTGGCATTTTGTTGAGGGTTTCTCATCCATTGCAGCTCCGTTAAAAAAGTTGACTCAGAAGAAGATTCCCTTTCAGTGGTCTGATGCTTGTGAGGATATCTTTCAAAAGCTCAAGGATTTGTTGACTTCAACTTTATCTTGACTTTGTCCGAGGAGGGCACAGGTTTCACTATCTTTTGTGATGCTTCAGGTGTTGGGTTAGGTGTTGTGTTAATGTAGGAAGGTAAGGTGGTTGCATATGCATCTCGCAGTTGAAGCCTCATGAGAGGAATTATCTTACCCATGATTTGAAGTTGTGCGCGGTTGTTTTTGCTTTGATGTGGTGGAGGCACTACTTGTATGGAGTCCGTTGTGAGATTTTCGCATATCATCGTAGCCTTCAGTACTTCTTCACCCAGCGAGATTTTAATATGAGGCAGCGCCGTTGGCTTGAGTTTCTTAAGGATTATGACTTGACCATTCTCTATTATTTGGGCAAGGCTAATGTGGTTGTGGATGGCTTGAGCCAGAAATCGACTAACATGTGTATCTTGGTGCATCTTTTGACCCAGGAAAGACCTTTAGCCTTAGAGGTTCAGTGTTTGTCTAACCAGATGGCTAGGCTTGATATTGCGACACCTGGTCATGCTTTGGCATTTGTAGAGGATAGATATTCTTTGATGTAGTAGATTCAAGCTCATCAGTTTGATGATTTAGATTGAGGTTGATTCGAAATAAGGTGTTGAGTGGCGATATGAAGGAAGTGTCACTTAATTCGAATGAAGTTTTGAGGATTGGGGGCCGAGTTTGTGTGTCGAGAGTAGGTGATTGGATTAGGTTGATCTTGGAGGAGGCCCATTGTTCCAGATATTCTATCCATCCAGGTGTGACTAAGATGTATCGTGATTTGAGACATCACTACTACTAGAGGTGCGGTATGAGGAAGGATGTGGCAGATTTTGTTGCTCGTTACCTATGTTGTCAGCAGGTGAAGGCTGAGCATATGAGACGGGGTAGTTTGTTTCAAGGTTACCCACTCCCGAGTGGAAGTAGGAAGGGATCACTATGGACCTTCTAACTGGTTTACCTCATATATCTCGTGGTTCTAACAGTGTTTGAATCATCGTAGATCAATTGACCAAGTCAACTCATTTTATTCTGGCTCAGGTCTTATTTAGTGCTGAGAGTTTGACCCGTATCTACATTCGTGAGGTTGTGCGTCTGCATGGTGTGCCGGTGTCCATTATTTCAGATCGAGGTCTGTGTTCACATCTCACTTTTGGAAGACTTTTCAAGTTAATTAAAAATATCAAGAGTTAATTTATCATTTTATGTCTATTTTACCTTTTTTATTAAATATTACTAATTTTTAATACATATATGACTTATAATAATTAATTAATAGTAAAATTACGACTGAAGCAGCTGAAGCAAATATTTCATAAATGTCTATTTCACCTTTTTATTAAATATTATTAATCTTCTACTACGTAAATGAATTATGATAATTAATTAGGGTGGTATTGTAAAATCACTATTGAAGCAGCTGAAGCAGCTAAAACAAGCACATATGTCAACCATAAGCTCCTCTCCATTCACTCTTCTATTATAGAGTAAAATATAAAATTTATAGAACTTTTTATATCACTTTCAAATAATGTCTCAATTTATCCGACACTGATAAAATTTTAAGAATCGATCAATTTTTTTTAATTATGTTTTGTAAATAATTTAGAATTGATTGTTATGATTCATAATATTTTTTTTTAACGTAAATATCAAATAAATATAAGTAATTTTTGAGAAACAGAAAGGTGAAATGGTCATTTTGCAAACTGACTCTAAGCTCTCCAAATAGAAATAAGTGGGAATTTGAGGTGCTTATTTATAATTTTTGAAAGTTGACTCTAAGCTCCTCTCATTCTCATTTTTAATATGTATTTTAATTATTATTATTATTATTATTATTATTATTATTATTATTATTATTTATAGTACTTGTCATTTCAAATAACTATCCCAATTTATTATTTGAGGAGCATAATTTTTGAAAGTTGACTCTAAGCTCCTCGCATTCTCATTTTTTATGTGTTTTAAATATTTGAAGTTGTTAATTATTATTATTATTTATAGTACTTTTTATATTATTTTCAAATAATTATCTCAATTTATGCAACACCACGAGAATTTTGAGAGGCAATCAATTTTTTGATCATGCCTTTTAAATATTTTAAGACTAATTATTGTAATGTATGGTATTTTTTTTATGTAAATTGTAAATAAATATAAGTAATTCTAGAAATGTCACAAATAATAACAAGTGGGGCTTTGAGGAGCTTAGTTGTCATTATTGAAAAATGATGCTAAGTTCCTCTCCCGTCCCCTCTTATTATATAGAGCAATTTAAAGGATTATCAGAGGAGTAAAAAGAAGGGAAAACACACCAAAACTATCTTGAACTATTTGAAATGAAACTTAAATATCTTCTTTTTATTTTTGGCTCAAAAATATCTCTCTGTTTGTTATTTTAGCTCACAAATACTCCTTACTCTAACGGAATGCCACCTGACAATCTACGTTAATATAAACTTTATCTGACCTGTCAACATAAGCTGCCAGCATGAATAATCAACTCATTCTTAAAAAATTGACTCATCTTAAACCCGTCTTTAAATTAAAGTTTGTCATAGATACCATTATTGAAGGAAGAGTGTGCAAAACTTCCATCATTAAAGAACATTCTGACAGGTACGACATCAACAGTCAAAGGTTTTTCAAGTTCAATTAAGCTTGGTGAAGCTTTATCATCAAAAGAAGGTTGATAGACACGACAGAGTAGGCCTATTTCACGATCAATGACAACATCAAAAGAGAAAACTCCATCAATTGAATTTACATTGGCTGGGACCTTACGATCAAGGTACTCTGCCAAGTAATGGTTAAAAGTACTATCAGGTAAACAGAAAAAAATTGTAAGACACCTTGATGTTGGAAATTAGGATCCATGTATTGAGTGGGACCACTTTCTGCAAGAAAATAGAGATGAAGTCGAGAAATTATACTATTTGAAGTGAAATTTTCTTCCTTTGTCGGATTGAGAAATTATACTATCTATGACACACTTTGTCGAAATGGGTCAGAGAAGACATGAAATGATTATTCATGCTGGCAGCTTATGCGGACAAACTAGATGCTGTTTTTTTATCCACTTGGACTGTCTAGGACATTTTAATAGTATCACGCCTAAAATACAGGTCATGATGGCACTTGTCACGACGAACCTTGACAAGTAAGCCTAACTCATAAATCGATACACAAAGGGGGAAAACAGAAATACCCCTAAGATAAGGCTCCTAGAACCAAGTCGAACCATACAAGTATAACAATTTTAGAAAGAAACATAACAATGCAGCCATAACTTTCCAAAACCATGTGTCAAAAGTATAAGAATGTATCTAGTACAACTCGAATCCAAATAAATACGTAAGATATCCAAAATACAAGAGAAACTCTGTCTCTAAAATGAAAGTAAAGACATAGTCTATAAAAAAAGGTAGCAGACATTCGGACGCCTGAAAATCATCAACTACCTTGAAAGATCCAACAATCGCCTGAGTCAAGCAACATGGGGCGTATCCAAACCTAAATCTGCACCAGAAGGGTACAATAGAAGTGAGTACAGTCCACTTATACTCGGTAGGTATCAGAGGCCAACCAAGCAAAGTACAAAATAAAGTATACAAAATACACACTAAGGGCACGTCACCTACAATCAGAAAATATTTCGCAATAGTAGCCCACACCGCTAGTACTAATAGCTCTAATATAGCACATATATTGCAACGACATATCAAGATAGAACATAAATATACATTATATTGTGTACAAGGATAAATAGAGAAGAACATATATATACATGACGATCAAGTATAAGTAATAGGATATAGAGAAAGTAGACGTATAACAAGTCAATATGAAAATTCAATCTCAATATCAACACAATAAAGAAAATGCAATATATAAGATGGTAATGTTGATGATGAAGCACGAGATTGGCACACATCCTTGAGGTTGACGCACAGTCATCGATGATGACACATAGTCATCGAGTCTTCTCTGATATAATTCTTTGGAGAAGGTTCATAAGATCCAATATTCGATACCAATATTCAGTATATTCCAGCATTTCCCGTATTTCTAGTATTTCCCAAAGCATATACATAGCATAAGACACAAACCAAGTCCACATACATGACAACAAGTATATATATCTAAAGCAATAAAACAAACAAGTTAAATAATGCGTATGATGATATGAAAATGACAATGCAATATTCACAACCATTCAAAATGAGTATTTCCACAACCAATCCATAATGATACATTTTCATAATTAGGTGAGAAAACATCCATTTATTATTTCCATCCATTCATGAATTTCCACTTGTTTCATAAGCCAAAAATATGAATATATATATATATATCACAATACACTAAAGGTACCACAATAGACATTTGCAACAACATAATACAATTATTCATATATATTCAAGGTTATAACGTCGTATAGGACCCACATGGTCATACACATCCCATAATATCTCAATTTCAATAATTACATTAGATATGAGCCCCCACATGGGAATAATATATAGATATCCATTTTTCATGATTAGTTCATACCCTTAACATGCATTTTGTACCAATATTTACTAGCCAGCCCAGTCTGAAAGACTTAAGCTATAATCTACCTTGAATGCCAGAATCTGTCCGCTATACATTGATCCCAAAGCCCCACTTCTCACGAATGGTCCCAAAATAAACCAAAACTAAGAAATAAAGAATCTATGCATCAAAACAAAGTTATCAATTCACATATTGCCTACTTTTGGTTCGGGGTCAAAACGGACCTCCGAAATAGGTTTTCAGAAAAAAGGCAAAATTAAAACTTTATTATAAAAATGTGTTCTCCATACTTCTAGGAATCTATAGATAAAAATTCAAGTCAAATTTAGTCAGTAACGAGGTTTAAATCGAAGAAAAAATATTTTTGAGTTTTACCGAGTAAAACCTTTGAAATCCATGTTAAAATCAAGAATATAAGTCCTCAAGAGATGAAATCGAGGAAAAATAAGTAATTATAGGATTAGCAACATTATTCAAGTGAAAAAGAGTGAAATTTAAAGATAAATCAAGTAATAAAGTTTTTGAGGTTTTGAATAATTAAATCAAGACTTAAAGTAAGAAATGGATAAAATCTCACCTTAAATCCGTAAAAGAATTAAGAAATAGATATTAATCTAGCTTCCCAAGAACCCACAAGGTTCACTTTTAAGCTCTCACACTATTTTAGGGTTTAACTCTCAAGAGGTAAGGTGAACGTATGAGCAAAATCGGGTAAAAAGGGCTATTTATACCGCACCAGTTTACCAGGCATCAAAAAGAATAAATCGTACCCCTGAAATATGATTTACCCCTTGTGCACCCATTAACCTGGTGCACCAGATTTTTAAGTTCAAAGTGGACTTCGATGAGGTGCTCGAAATTTTTTTGGAGTCCAATATACGCAAACTAACTATGTAACCACACTAAATTCGTCGCTCCAGATTCAATGGTGATATCAATTTTTTTGAAAAAAATGTCATTTTCACAGAGTTGACTCTCGAAATCCAAAATTATAATTGTCCAAACCGAGGGTCTAAATGAGATTTAAAAGTCGTAAAACCCAACCAAATATGTTACCACCCTAAAATCGATGTTTCGGATCTATTGGCACAGTCCATTCTATCATCCATTGCATGGACTAAAATATAATCATAGAAGTCCAAAATATATCTCTCAAAGCCTCCAAAAACTATAATATCGCACAAATGATGCCAAAATGCATTGAAAACTATGTTAATCACTCCCATACCTCAGAAATATCATAAGGCAACTACAAAGAGAGGTAAAATAGTTAAATTATATAAAATCATAAATCTCACATATTTCATCAAATTTCAAGTCGTTACAGATAGAGTGAGGAGTAGACACGTAATTTTATCCCTCCCAAAAGTTGAATTTACACATTTACCCCACCTTACCATGTACCTTACCCCATATGATTATCCCTCCACAAAAAGATAAAAATAAAAACATTCTTAACAAATTAACACCCCACCCAATCAAATTTAACCACCTCACCTTATCCTAACCACTCACACTCCTACCCACCTTACTACCCTACCCAACCCCTAGACCTCCATACCCTATCCCACTCATGTTTTTCACTCAACAATAGATCTCACTAGAATGAATACATATAGAGAACATATACAATCGTATATCTACACACACAATACATAAATAAAAAGAGAGACTCACTAGAAAAGAGAAAAAAGCCATGCATACACACATTGCCAATACATATACACATTGCACAATCTCTATTTTTTGTCTCATTCACAGAATACCCACACAGTAGCAATACACATACATAGATTCACAGAGGGAGAACAAAATAGTATATACACACACATAGCCAAATTGGGAGGGGGAAAATGATAGAGTAAACGAAGGAGGCACACACATCATCAAAAAATACATACCCTCTTATTGGAATTCATACTACACGTCATAAAAAAAGATACGAGATAATCACAAAAACAAGCCGACCTCACTGAAATTTGTACTTTTCACCAAAACACACACTCAGATCTCACCATAAATATGTGCATACCCATCATAATAATGACATAGGGATAGTGAGAGTGTGGGGAGAAACATGATTCTCACGTTTAGGTTACTGTTCCAGCGATGCTCGGTTGGAGCTAAGTTTTTCTGGTGAATTCTTTGCCAGAATCGATTATCTTTTGATTGGAGTCAGGTACTGCGGGTCTAAAGTCCATCCCAGTCCCAAAATACCCCAATAATCTCTTTGTTTCCTTGAGTTTTCAGTCGAAATTCCATCGGAAAAAGCTAAGTTTTTCAGAATCCGACCCTTTTCATCGGTTCTTGCTGTCGTCTAAGCTTACCGGAGCTCTGGCGACACAGATTTTTAGTTTCTTTTGTATTTTTGGGGTTTTGGGTTCATTTGTCTTTGTGAGTTGTTTTCGATATCGAACTTCAGGGGTTTTCGTGATTCAGTTGTGTCAATATTCGTGATTTAGGGTTCATATTAAGGTTTTCTTCTTGTGTTGCAATCTGTTTAGATTGCGGTTTCTTGATGCCGATTTGGTTTGTTCATTATTGCGGCTTTCCATTTGAGGATTTCAAGTTCAAACTTTATTATTATCGATGAAAACCAGTTCTTTTGAGGTCCGAATTTTCAACTCCTCTTTTTTTATTATCTTAATGTGTTTGATGATATGATTTAGTAGTGTGTTTGAATGTGTTTGAGCTTTCATGATTATCGTGGTTTGATTGGTTGATTTTATATTGAAAAATTATAATCGTGAATTGTTATGTTAGGACCTTGAATTGAATTTTTGGGGCGGAAATTGAAATCGATTAAAAATTAATATTGCTTCGTTTTAATTTATGGATTGTTATTTGATTTGAAATGGACGTCAACTTTATTGTTGAACACGATAGTATCATGATTAGTCCATCGAATGGATAGCCAAATACTAAGTTAGGTCGGCAAATTGTAGAAATTGACGATTGTGGAATGATTGGATGTTTGTGCCTGAGATTATTTCATTTTGTCATTTGAAATTAAAATTGTATTCATTTAGTCGGGGATGCCCTGAGGCCATTTGTACTTATTCACCGGGATATGCCTCTAAGTATCTTGTACATGAAGGACATTCGTGATGAAGGCCCGAGGCGTTGGGTAAAGTATAGTTTAGGACTAGTATAGGTTAGAGTAGGTTTATTTTATTATCTTTTATTTTGGACTGTAATAATTGGGCTTGATACTACTTTTTGGACTTATTTTGTTTGGTGTGGTTGTTTGTTTTTTTTGTATGTTTTATGTGGTTTATTCACTTCATAGCGTCATATTAGCCGATATACCCCACGAAGCGACTATGAATGAACCACGGGATCGAGGGGTGACTAACACCTTCCCATCGATCAATAGAATTCCTTGAATGGAATCTCTGTTCATGAACCAGTTTTAAAGAGTCAAAAATCGTATTGAAAAAAGATTTCCAAAGGTGATTTGGCACACTAGATTTATGCCAAGTGGCGACACTGAGTTTTGATTGTTAAAAGTCCTTTTTCGAAATAAATTATTTTCTTTTGTCACTTAATAGTAAAACCCTTTCAAACTTAAAATTTAATCTTTTTGGTAAAAAAAAGTGGTGTGACATGAGGGGTATTTGTAAGCCAAAAAATAAATGAAAGGGTAATTTTGAGCCAAAAAACATACGAATTTTTTTTTGCTCCATTTCAAATAATTCAAAGTTAATTTTGGCCCTTTTCCAAAAAATCAAGGTACTACTCCTATATTAGTAGTATATTTGCTCCTATTTTCTCTTTCTTTATTATTTAGTTATTACTCCATTTTTATTTTACACTTTGTCAATATAAGTCTTTGAAATTTTTCTATTGGTATTGGTCTACATCAATACCATCTATTCTTGGAACTAAAAGAAACTAAACTAATGTTATATTTGTCATGGCCATAGATTTGTTATATTGACATACTTTCTCCGTCTCAAAATAGTTGACATGTTTAAATTTTGCACAATTCTTAAGAAAAAAATAATCAAGAGTGGGATTTGACTAATATATTCAGTACCAAAAGTGAATTGAATAATATATTCAGTACCAAAAAGGGTAAATTACGGAGGTTGAGACTGCAATTTTCAGAGGTTTAAAGCCTCCACTACTTGCTGACATCAAATAACAGAGGCTTATAAGCTCGGCGAATTATAGTTTCAATCTCCCACAATTTACCTTTTTTTAGTAATGAATCCTTATTAATTCTTTAATCTGTTAGGTTTTTAAGAGTTGTGAATGAAAAATGAATAGGTATTTTTTCAAAAAGACAACAAGAGAAATGATGCAATGTGAATAGACACCATTTTCGTTTGGATGGTTATAAGCTTTCGAATGGGTTGTGACTTTTTGAAGAGTTGTAACTTTATGAAGAGGCACACCTTTCTGAACCGTTGCTTCTCTTCATGAAGAAACACCTTGATGGCTATAAATAGCTGAATTTTTTCTCAGGTACAGATATGAAATTTTAAAGAAAAAACTCTAGTGTGATTTGCCACCGTTGAGTGCGGTCGTAGTTCAACAGAGTTTGAAGTACCGCTATTCTGTCGAAGTGTTTCATTTTATCCTGGGAGGATACATTCCATAACCTCGAGGTACTTGAGGGGGATAATTTTTTTGAGGACACACCATGAATTCGGTGGACTTGAATCTTCTAATCTTCATTTTTTTCTAAACGTTTGGTTTTGCTATTTTGCAGAAAATAGGTTGAACTTCATTTTGTTGATTTCATAAGTTGGGTTGAACTTATTGTTGAAGTTTAAAGTTGTGAATATAGAGTTACAACTTTGTTTGATTTTTCATATGATTAATTTGAACATGTGTTTGAAGTTTTTGTTATAAAACACGAAATTTACTATACCCGGAAAACAACAATCTTAAGGAAATTATACAATAATAATAAAAATTATTTATTTTTTGTGCTTGTTTGGTGGGAAAAAATATTACCATTTATTAATCAAGTATTTGGTTAATCTATATTGGGTCTAATTTTATGGAGACTAAAATCTTTTAATTTCTACTCCCTCGATTAGAAGAATATAAAAACTTCACCGAGAAATCAGTGTGATAATTTGGATCGAAGAATACAAGAACTTCACCGATTCTTTAAAATCTCTGTATTGGTTTCTAGAGTTTAAAACCTGCGGGATTTCACTCTGTTTGAATTTGATTCTGATTTAAAGTCATAAAAACTTCGTCAAGTTTCAAAGTTCATTTAATTGATGATTTGAAGATATAAAAACTTTATCATTGACTAGAAATAAGTTGGTTAAAGATTAAAGTATTTATTGTTAGTATTCTGAAATAATAAAGTGTATGTCAAAAACTGACAGAAAAATAATGAATGAAACTGAACAACAAATTGATTCAGTTTTGAATGGTGTTGTTCCAATGATAATCAGTGTTGTATTAATAAGTCAGTCAGATATTGCTCTAGAAATGAAAATGACAGAGAAATCAAAAAAATATTTTGGTGTGAACTTCAAAGAATGACAACAAATTATGTCATTTTTGGCTGACCAAACTTTAAATGCAAATGTTCACAAGTATAGATCCTTATATTCCAAAAAAAATAATAGTAGGAAACAAATTCTTTGGTTTGAAAGATCTTTTGAGTCGTTCCAAGATAGAAAAGGATAATGAGTTGAATGAGAATTCATCAATGATGGTTGCAAATCCTATTAAGGATGAGGCTCCAAATAATAAGAAGATGAAAAAGTCTTCTGGACAAGAGATAGAGCAGACCAAGAAAATGTTCAAAGGCAAGTAGTACAATTGTAGTGATGTTGGCCATAATGCTCTAAATAGTCAAGTTTTGAATAAGAATAACAAAAGAAATCAGATAAACATGCTAAAAGCAGATGAAAAGATTGAAAATAGTGTAATATAATCATTAGAAAGAACTTAGTGTTGACAATACTTCTTGTAAAAATTATTTTTAAGTATGTGTTTGTTTGGAGAAAGTTGTCATAAGCAAGAATGAAATGCATGTTGGAAAGGTCTACCTCAATGAGGTCCTTTTTTAACTTGATGTAGTGGTTCTTGAAATAAAGAAAGCTGAGGCTTCTTCTTACTTGCTAGGATCAAATAATTTGTGGCATAGTCATATAGGACATATCAGTTATAAAATATTGCGAAAATTGATTAGTTTAAAAGTATTGCCTAACTTTGAGTGTAATAAATTAAAGTATCAAATATGTGTGGAATCTAAGTATGCTAAGCATCCGTATAAGTCTATTGAAAGAAATTTCAATCCCTTAGACTTAATTCACACCGACATTTGCGATATAAAGTCAACACCATCTCGTGGTGGGAAGAAATATATTACAACTTTTATTGATGATTGCACTAGATATTGTTAGGATGAAGAAATAAACATATTTAGGCAATCTAAAACTGAAATTGAAAATCAGTTGAATAAAAACATCAAAATGATAAAAAGTGATAGGAGTGGAGAGTATGAATCCTTTTTTATGGAGATATATTTGAAAAATGAAATTGTCCATCAAGTTACTGCCCCGTATTCACCTCAATTGAATAGAACTGCAGAAAGAAAAAACAAATGTTGAAGGAAATGATAAAAGCCTTACTTATACGTTCATGTTTACCATAAAATTTGTGGGGAAAGCTATCCTTACAGCAAACTAAATATTCAATAAGTTCCCCATAGCAAGACATAATCCTTTCCATATGAAAAATGAAAATGAAGGAAATCAAACTTGAAATATTTCAAAGTGTGGGGTGTCTAGCCAAAGTCCAAGTTCCTATACCTAAAAGGGTAAAAATAGGATAAAAAATTGTGCACTATATTTTATCAAATATGCTACAAATAGTAAAATATGTCGATTTTGGTTTCATAAATTTGAACATCTAGATATTTATCAAAATACGGTAATTAAATCAAATAGTATTGAGTTATTTGAACATATTTATTCGTATAAAATTGGACATGAGCTGTCTAGTAGAAGGTGTAAATGACCTCAAGATGAACCAAAGGAGAATGTACTTAATGATGAGAATCCAAGGCGTAGTACACGTCAAAGAACATAGATTTACTTTGGATCATATTTTGTAACATTTCTCCTTGAAAATAAGCCTAACATGTTTAAGTAAGTGATGTATGTGGGGTTTTGAACAAGGATAAATCTTTCATCCTTGTGCCCCAAAAACTTACTTTAAATTACAAATTGTTGAGTTTTGTATGATTTCTCATGAAATTTAAGTTAGGGTTTATACCCCATGTTGATAATTGCACGATTTTGAGACCTTAAGTGATTTGAATATTGAGTTACATGTATACTTTCGAATATTTATGCACATGATCATTTTTTTCCAGATTTTGAGTTGATTTACCAATAATTACATTTCAAGCATGAACCTTTTGGTATTTTAACATAAGTTTGAAACATGGGCTTTAAGACCTAAGATTTAGCCTTGATATTTTAAGAAGATCATGATTTTAATCCCCCTTAATTATTGTTTATCAAGTTTCAAGAAAGAAAGTTGATCTTTGAATTTTAAGCTAAAATAGGAATCCGCAGTATTTATGATTTAAAGAAAAGAAAAGTATAATTGGCTTCCTTTATATATCCTTGTACAGTTTTAAGGTGGATTTTCTAAAATTTATGAGCCTAAGTATGGAAATAGTATTTAGCATCAAGTTGGGCTTGATTCCAAGGTCTCATGCCCTAGAACTATGAGCCACCGTAGGATTATAATTTACCCCAAGTGGGTTAAGATAGTGATCACTAAAGTTAAGGTTCTATTTCGATGACAATGGTAGAACAACTCTCCCCAATGTGGGCAAGATGTTGGACTTCATGTCAGCTCACATGGTTTATGTCGGTTAGAAGAAACTCCCAAGTTCCCAGAGTCTCCAAAGATTTATAGTCCTAAAGATCCCAAGTCCTTGAGTTCCCAAAGTCCTATTCTCCTCAAGATAAAAGCATAAATTTTTAAAGTTATTGTTTTAAGAATCCTTTTGTTACAAGCTTTGATAATAAGAGGAGAATACAAATTTTAGAACTAAGTATAATGACTCACAAGATTATGCTACATGTTTAATTATTCATGATTTATGAGATTTAGATTTCATATTTATTCAAGCTATATGAGTCATTTATATCAGCATGCATGGTTTTATCAAGAGTAATGATAATGTTTACTTATTGAATACAGCCCATATACTTAGTACATCCTCAAAGTATTGATCCACATATATGTCTATGTGCTACATTATCTATAATGTAGGTTCAAGTGGTCAGTCTCAACAGTAACAGTGATCTTTAAGTACCTTCATCTATACTTCTACAGCTGGTGAGTCCTCATGGTTCGAGAACCTTTTTCTCTTATTTTCAGTCTTGATAGCAGTTATTTATTGTTTTTAGTTTAGCTCGAGTCAGTTGGGGGTTTGTACCAATAACTCTCTAGTCCTTTAGTAAGTAGAGTCTTGTCAGACTAATAGTTGGAGTTTCCAGATTTTCAATATTTGTTGTCCAGATGATGTTTTTTGTTATTTCAGTTCAGATTCGGAATGATATAGTATTATTGTCTTGCTCATTTATCCTAAAGTAAGTGTTACATTTAGTAGCAGGCTCAAATAGTTACTAGGGGCTACTTGTAGCCTTGATTACCGTGTGACGCTTCAGGATCAGATTTTGGGGTGTTACTAAGTTGGTATTAGAGCCTAAGGTTTAAAGAGTCCTAGGGAGTCAGACAAGCCATGTAACGTAGAGTCTTGGTCATCGGTGTGAAGCGCACCACTTCTATGAGTAAGAGGCTATGGGACGTTTTAGAAAAAGTCATCTCTTTCTTTCAGAATCCATCGTGCCTACAGTTCTCTCTATCTGCTATTAACTCATGCTCTTTTATGACAAAAAATGCCTCCCCGCAGAACTAATGCCCATAGAAATGACAATCAGCCACCCCAACTTGTTGATCCCCTGAATGAGAATGTGTCTCATGCCAAATTTTGAGTTGTTTTTCAGATGTTAGCCCAAGCTATGACTGCTACTGTGTAAGTTAATAATCAAGTTGATGTTCTACATCAACAAAAAGGTGATGCAGCCGCATCCAGACATCGTGACTTTATGAGGATGAACCCGCCCGAATTCCTTGGGTCAAAAGTAGGTGAGGACCTGCGGTTGTATCTTGATAAGGTAAAGAATATCACCCAAGTTATGCATGTAACTAAAGAGAAGAGCATGGAACTGAAATTTTATCATTTGAAAGATATTGCTTATGATTGGGTAGTGATGTGGAGGAAGAGTAGAGGGGAAAATGCAGCTCCTATGACTTGGCAGGTGTTTCAGGATGCATTCTTAGACAAGTTCTTCCTATTTACGATGAGGGAAGCAAAGATAGAAGAGTTCATGAACCTGAGGCAAGGCTCTATGACAGTAAAAGAGTATTTCCTTAAGTTCAACAAGTTATCTAAGTATGCTCCTGACTTGATAGCTGACCCTAGATCTAGTATGAGTAAGTTTGTTACTGGTGCATCTGGATTGGTGGTTAAGAAGTGTAGGACTGTTATGCTCAATAGAGACATGGGTCTTTCTAGACTGATGATGCATGCTTAACAGATTGAGGTAGAAAAGATAAAGAAGAGAGAAAGAGTAAGAGGACATAAGAGGGCTAGATGGAGCAGTCTGAGTATGGTTAGCTTGGATCCTATGAAGGGAACCACCCGCAGTTTCAGAATCATTCGGCTATGCTAGATCCTTCATCAGCTAGTGCACCCGCACCCAGAAACAGGCAGGAACAATGGGGTACGTCTTCCATGTCCAGGTCTCAGAATAGTATGAGCGGTAGTCCCAGTTATCCTTGATGTTCTAAGTGTGGTAGAACCTATCCTGGAGAGTGTTTGGTGGAGTAGAAAGGTTGTTTTGGTTGTGGAAAGTTGGGCCATAAACTTAGAGAGTGTTCGCATGTTAGCCAGGGGAGCCAAGATGTTCGACCCCAAACTCAGGCTACCATTGCACCAACTCCTTTAGCTCATCCAGTCCCTCCTCAGGGTGCTTTATCCAGCACTTCTGGTGGTCAGCGCCAAAATTGATTCTATGCTTTGCCATCCCTCCAGGAGAAGGAGAATTCACCGGATGTTGTTACTGGTATATTTTGTGTCTTTCATTTCGATGTGTATGTATTGTTGGACCCTGGGTCAAGTTTTGTTATGTGACTCTGTTAGTCACTGTGAATTTTGAGATAAGTCCCGAAAGGATCCCTGAGCCTATCCAAGTTTCTACCCCAGTAGGAGAGTCAGTTATTGCTAAGCAATTTTACAAAAAGTGTCCTATTAATCTTCTTCAAAAGGTCATATTTGTAGATTTGATAGAGTTAGATATGGTTAATTTTGATCTTATTCTGGGTATGTATTGGCTTCATTGTTGTTATGCATCTATAAATTGTCGCACCCGTGTGGTTAAGTTTCAATTCCCAGATGAGCCAGTCTTTGAGTGGTTCGGAAATTCTATATCTCCCAAGAGTCATTTCATATCTTACCTTAAGGCCAGAAAGTTGATTTCCAAAGGTTGCATTTATCATCTAGTTCGAGTTAAAGACACTAAGTCTGAAACTCCAACAGTTCAGTCAGTCAGCATTGTCAATGAGTTTCCTGATGTCTTTCCAGAAGATCTCCCAGGGGTACCTCCCGATAGAGAGATTGAATTTAGGATTGACCTTCTTCCTGATACCCAGCCTATTTCTATCTCTCCTTATCGTATGGCACCCACAGAACTTAAGGAGTTGAAAGAGCAAATAAAAAATCTTCTAGATAAAGGTTTCATAAGGCCCAGTGTTTTTCCATGGAGCATACCCGTCCTGTTCGTGCAAAAGAAAGATGGTTTTTTGCGTATGTACATTGACTATCATCAGCTTAATAAGGTCACAGTCAAGAACGAATACCCTCTTCCTAAAATTAATGACCTGTTTGATCAATTGTAAAGTGCAAGTTATTTCTCAAATATAGACCTTAGATTCTCTATCATCAACTTAAAGTAAGGGAGTGTGATATTCCAAAGACAGCCTTCCGAACCCGTTATGGTCATTTTGAGTTTTTAGTCGTGTCTTTCGGGCTAACCAATGCTCCAACAGCTTTCATGGACCTCATGAATTGAGTGTTCAAATAGTATCTTGATATATTTGTCATAGTGTTCATCGATGATATCCTTCTTTACTCCCATAGTGAGGATGACCATGCAACTCATCTTAAAATTGTCTTGCAAACTCTCTAAGATCATCAATTGTTTGCCAAATTCAGCAAGTATGAGTTTTGGCTAAAGTCAGTAGCCTTTCTTGGTCATATTATTTCAGCTGAAGGTATTAGAGTTGATCCCCAAAAGATAGAATCCATAAGAAATTGGCCTAGACCTATCTCTCCATCATACATTAGAAGTTTCTTGGGTCTAACTGTCTATTACCGTCGTTTTGTTAAAGGTTTCTTATCTATTGCGTCTCCCATGACCCGATTGACCCAAACAAAAGTTAAGTTCCTGTGGTCAGATTCCTGCGAGAAGAGTTTTCAGGATTCAAAGACTCGACTCACTTCAGCCCCAGTGTTAACATTGCTCGATGGTATGGATGGTTTTATAGTGTCTTGTGATGCCTCTAGAGTTGGTTTAGGTTACGTGTTGATGCAGAGAGGTAAGGTTATAGTCTATGCCTCTAGATAGTTAAAGCCGCATGAAAAGAATTACCTAACCCATGATCTTGAATTAGCTGCTGTGGTTTTTGCTTTGAAAATATAAAAACACTATCTTTATGGTGTTCATATTGATGTGTTTATGGACCACAAAATCCTGCAGTATATATTTACTCAGAGGGAGTTAAATCTTCGTTAGAGAAGGTGGTTAGAGTTGCTAAAAGATTATAATATGAGCATGTTGTATCATCCGACCGAGGCTAATGTAGTGGCAAATTTCCTTAGTAGGTTGTCTATGGGCAGTGTTGCTCACGTGGAGAAATATAAGAAAGAATTAGCTCGTGAAGTGCATCGTTTGGCTAGATTGGGTGTTAGGTTGCTTGATTCAGCTGAGGGGAATGTTTGGGTTCAGAGTAGTTCTGAATCCTCGTTAGTTTCGAAAGTGAAGAAAAAGCAGGACATGGATTCTAGTTTGGTAA
The DNA here is from genome assembly GCA_030864215.1 of Capsicum pubescens. NCBI lineage: Eukaryota > Viridiplantae > Streptophyta > Magnoliopsida > Solanales > Solanaceae > Capsicum > Capsicum pubescens. Next base: position 218,887,590 of record CM061542.1, on the reverse strand, counting down.
AACTGAAGGAGTCAGTTAAAGATCAAAAGGTAGAGGTTTTCTCCCAAGGGGGAGATGGAGTGTTGAGATTTTAGGATAGATTATGTGTTCCTTGTGTTGATGATTTGAGGCAGAGAATTATGGCTGAAGCGCATAGCACGCGATATTCTATTCATCCCGGCACTACTAAGATGTACCGCAACTTGCGGGAAATCTATTGGTAGAGTGGTATGAAGAAAGATATAGCAGAGTTTGTGGAAAAGTGTGCAACTTGCCAACAGGTTAAGGTAGAGCACCAAAGGATTAGTGGTACGTTGCAGGATTTTGGTATCCCCAAATAGAAGTGGGAAGAGGTGAATATGGATTTTGTGACTGATTTACCCCTTTCACACGTCATCATGATTCGATTTGGGTTGTTGTAGACAAGTTGACTAAGTCAGCGCATTTCCTTCCAGTGCACACATCTTATACAACTGAGGATTATCCTAAGTCGTATATCCGAGAGTTAGTCAGACTGCATGGAGTTCCCTTGTCTATCATCTCAGATAGGGGTACTCTATTTACTTCCTAATTTTGGAGAGTTTTTTAGAAGGGACTTGGTACACAAGTTTACCTTAGTTTTGATTTTCATCCATAGATAAATGGTCAGGCAGAGAGGTCCATCCAGACTTTAGAAGACATGTTGAGGACATATGCTCTTGCTTTCAAGGGTAGTTGGGATGAGCATTTGCCATTGATCGAGTTCACTTATAATAACAATTATCATTCTAGAATTCAGATGGCTCCATTTGAGGGTCTTTATAGGAGGAGATGTAGATCACCCAAAGATTGGTTTGAAGTGGGTGAGGCCGCCTTGCTTGGGCCTGATGCAATGTTTGAAGCTATGGAAAAAGTAAAGTTGATTAGAGAACGATTGAAGACAGCCTAGAGTCACCATAAATCATATGCAGATGTGAGAAGAGGAGATCTTGAGTTTGAAATTGATGACTTAGTATATTTGAAGATTTCACCCATGAAAGGGGTGAAGAGATTTGGTAAAAAGGTAAAGCTTAGTCCCCGTTATGTTAGCCCCTATAGAATTCTGAGACTTGTTGGGAAAGTAGCTTATGAGGTTGAATTGCCTATAGATTTGTCAGCTGCTCATCCTGTTTTTCACGTCTCTATGCTTAAAAAGTGCATCAGTGGTTCCATTGTAGTATATCCGTCAGAGAGCTCAGATGTTCATAACAGTCTTTCATATGAAGAGATTCCAGTTGATATTCTAGACCATCAGATCCGTAGACTAAGGAACAAAGAAGTTCCCTTGGACAAGGTTCTTTGGCGGAACCATCCAGTTGAGGGTGCTACTTGGGAAACAGAAGCAGATATGCGAGCCAAGTACCCTCATATGTTCGTCGTAACTCAGTTTTAGCCGAAGGTACTACTCTTCCTTGATTCAGTTCTTTTCTAAGCATGTATTCAGCTATATAGTGACTTGTTTATAAGTTTATGCATTCCTAGAAGTACTCAAAGGATTAGAATGATGTAGAATTAGTTTAGTAATTTATTTCAGCTGTGCACCTCAGTTTTCTCAGCTAGCCAACCTCATTCGAGGATGAATGTTCCCAAGGGAGAGATATTGTAATACCTCGAGAATTCCAACCGATAGTAGAACCATACTTCAAGCTCATGAGAAATAAATTATAGTGCATTGTTAGTTTTATGATCAAGGTTGGTATGTATTAAGGCCTCAAATATGTCCTAGCTATTAGGCGAATCAAAACATCCCTTACCGATTGAATTCATGAGAAGGATTTTGGTATAGTCAGCTTCAAACGAGTATATCTTCTGTTATACTATGAATTTTTGATCTCATGACCCACCAAAAAATATATAATTGAATTATCTTTCCAACGATACCAATTTTACCAAAATCTGATATCGGGATAAAAAGTTATGACCGTTTTACAGTGAGCTGCCTGGACTACCAAAGTGCGACGGAAAGGCCGACGGACCGTCGCACCTGTGACGGAATGTCGTCCAAACCTTCGCAACTGAGGCAGTAAACCTATTTTCTGGCCAAAAACTATGGGTTGAAGGGACGGTCAATCCCCAGGGCAACGGTTCGTCGCCTAAATCATCGGGGACCTCCGTTTAGTGATTTTAAGCCATTTTTAAAAGGATTTTTGGGTCTTTTTAACACCTAATTAAATCAAATCAAAGCACATAACTCCATACTCATCCATAACATCAAAATTAGGGTTCCTTTCAAGATCAATCCCCAAGAACAAGGTTCAAACCCTTCTTTAAGAAAACTCAAGAATCAAAACATCACCATACAAGGACCTTCAAGAAAAGCCTCCAAGAACATTCTCAAAGCTTCAAAAGTCAACTTGTTCCATTGAATCAAACCAAATAAGGTATGTGGGGTTTTGAACAAGGATAAATCTTTAATCCTTATGCCAAAAAACTTATTTTAAATTACAAATTATTGAGTTTTGTATGATTTCCCATGAAATTTAAGTTAGGGTTGATACCCCATGTTGCTAATTTCATGATTTTGAGACCTTAAGTGATTTGGATATTGAGTTACATGTCTAATTTCAAATATTTATGCACATGATAATATTTGTTTCCAGATTTTGAGTTGATTTACCAATAATTACATTGTCAAGCATAAACCTTTTGGTGTTTTAACATAAATTTGAAACATGGGCTTTAAGCCCTAAGATTTAGCCTTGATATTTTAAAAAGATCATAATTTTAAGTCTTCTTAATGATTGTTTACCAAGTTTCACGAAAGAAAGTTGATCTTTGAATTCTAAGCTAAAATAAAAATCTGCAGTATTTATGATTTAAAGAAAAGAGAAGTATAATTGGCTTCCTCTATACATCCTTGTACTGTTCTAAGGTGGATTTTCTAAAAGTTCTGAGCCTAAGTATGGGAGTAGTATTTAGCACCGAGTTGGGCTTGATTCCAAGGTCTCATGCCCCAGAATAATGAGCCTCCGTAGGATTATGATTTACCCCAAGTGGGTTAAGATAGTGATCACTAAAGTTAAGGTTCTATTCCGATGGCAAGGGTAGAAAAGCTCTCCCTAACATGGGCAAGACGTTGGACTCCATGTCAGCTCACATGGTTTATGTCGGTTAGAAAAAACTCCTAAGTTCCATTGAATCAAAGCTTCAAAAGTCAACTTATTCCATTGAATCAAGCCAAATAAGGTATGTGAGGTTTTGAACAAGGATAAATCTTTCATCCTTATGCCAAAAAACTTATTTTAAATTACAAATTATTGAGTTTTGTATGATTTCCCATAAAATTTAAGTTAGGATTTATAGCCCATGTTGTTAATTGCGTGATTTTGAGACCTTAAGTGATTTGAATATTGAGTTACATGTCTACTTTCAAATATTTATGCACATGATCATATTTTTTTTCAGATTTTGAGTTGATTTACCAATAATTACATTATCAAGCATAAACCTTTTGGTGTTTTAACATAAGTTTGAAACATGGGCTTTAAGCCCTAAGGTTTAGCCTTGATATTTTAAAAAGATCATAATTTTAAGCCTTCTTGATGATTGTTTACCAAGTTTCAAGAAAGAAAGTTGATCTTTGAATTCGAAGCTAAAATAAAAATCCGCAGTATTTATGATTTAAAGAAAAGAGAAGTATAATTGGCTTCCTCTATACATCCTTGTACTGTTCTAAGATGGATTTTCTAAAAGTTCTGAGCCTAAGTATGGGAGTAGTATTTAGCACCGAGTTGGGCTTGATTCCAAGGTCTCATGCCCTAGAACTATGAGCCTCCGTAGGATTATGATTTACCCCAAGTGGGTTAAGATAGTGATCACTAAATTTAAGGTTCTATTCTGATGGCAAGGGTAGAACAGCTCTCCCCAACATGGGAAAGACGTTGGACTCCATGTCAGCTCACATGGTTTATGTCGGTTAGAAGAAACTCCTAAGTTCCAAGAGTCTCTAAGTCTCCAAAGCTTTATAGTACTAAAGTTCCCAAGTCCTTAAGTTCCCAAAGTCCTATTCTCTTCAAGATAAAATCATAAGTTTTGAAAGTTATTGTTTTAAGATTCCTTTTGTTAAAAGCTTTGAGAATAAGAGGAGAAAACAGATTTTAGAACTAAGTATAATGACTCACGAGATCTATGCTACATGTTTAATTATTCATAATTTATGAGATTTAGATTTCAGATTTATTCAAGCTATGTGAGTCATTTATATCAGCATGCATGGTTTTATAAAGAGTAATGATAATGTTTACTTATTGCATACACCCCCATATACTCAGTACATCCTTAAAGTACTGATCCACATATATGTCTATGTGCTACATTGTCTCATAATGTAGGTTCAGGTGCTCAGTCTCAACAGCGACAGTGATCTCCGAGTACCTTCATCTACACTTCCGCAGTTGGTGAGTCCTCATGGTTCAAGGACCTTTTTCTCTGATTTTTAGTGTTGATAGCAGTCATTTGTTATTTTCAGTTCATCTCGAGTCAGTTGGGGGTTTGTCCCAATGACTCTCTAGTTCTTTAGCAAGTAGAGGCTTGTCGAACTAATAGTTGGAGTTTCTAGATTTTCAGTATTTTTTGTCCAGATAATGTTTTCTGTTAATTCAGTTCAGATTCGGTATGATATAGTATTATTGCCTTGCTCATTTATCCTAAAGTAAGTGTTAGATTTAGTAGCTGGCTCAAAGGGTTAGCTTGGGTCTACTTGTAGCCTTGAGCACCGTGTGACGCTTCGGGATGAGATTTTGGGGCGTTACATGACTGATGGTTCAACATTATCAATATACTTAACTCATTATCCAGATGTAGACATTGTTCAGGAAACAAGGATAAGACTTATGGTTTGAAGATTTTTAATGGTTTCTAATTTTGGCAGGTTTGACCAAATAGTTTGATCTATAGGATTAAATGTTTAGGAATCACCTATGTAAGGGTGAAGTGGAAGCCGTTTCAAGAAGAATGATGTAAAGGCCTATTCTCTAATCTCTTATGAAATCAGGTCGTGTTCATGGCTAAAACGAACAAAATCGTTAGAACCATAAATGGTAAAAGACTGGTTGTGTGATTTGTGTTGTCTAGATGTACATTAAAGCTAGACGGCTCAAAGATATCACATCTACGGATTGACCGAGTGTATCGATGCAAGTTTACTACGAAAAGTTCAAAGGAAAATCTACTTATCTAAATGCCACTAGTTTTTGTTTGTAAATTACACACTTGTCCATAAATTTCTTTTAAAATAGCCATTTTCCATTCACACTACTAAAAAAGGCCAAAAAATGACACATAAAAAAGCGACGAATAGTCTCGCTTTTAAAAAGCGACATTGTCCGCATTTTTTTAATTTAATTTAATTTTTATTATTTTTTATTTAAATTGAAGGCCAACGTCTTAATATCTGTCTTTTTTTTTTCACAGATTATTGTGCCAACTAATTAAAAAATATTTTATAAGTTTTTTAATAAATGTGACCGGTGACGTCGTTAGTTATTTAAAAATAATAATAATTAATTTTTAAAAAGCGATGTTGTTCGTCAATTTTTAAATTTAATTTTAATTAAAATCGACGACCAACGTCGCTATAATTTTTTATTTTTAAAGCATTAATTCTAGAAAAGCGACGCTATACGTTGCAATTTTTAATTATTTTTATTTTTTTATATTTTTTACAAAAATACGATGGACAGTGTTTCTTTTGTTAAAAATAAATAAAAATTAACTTTATGAAAATGACACTGTCGTCGATATTTGATATTTTTAATTTACTAATAAATAAATAATTTTTATATTTTAAAAAATTAAATTAAATATATAAATTTTTTAAAGAGCGACGGACCACGTCGATTTTGTACGTCGCTCTTTCAGTCAAATTTTTAGTCAAACACCTATTAGGGTAACACCCCAATTTTATTTCTCTTTTCTCCTCATTTATCTTCTAGCTATTTCTCTCTCTCTCTCTTCCTTTTTCAAGAATTTCGATCTGCCGCCGCTGCTCTCTCCTCTTGTCGTTGTTGCTCTCCTTCCGTTGCTGCTATGGTTGTGATTTCTCTTTCTCGCATTACTAAAAAGAAACAGAAAAAACAACCACCAAAAAGCAATCATAAATGGTGGTAAGCGACCACTTGTGGTTGTTTTTTTCTTTTTAAAAATAAATAAATTTTAATTAAAAACTGACCACATGTGCATTTTTGAGATTGTATGTGTGTGTGTGTATATATATATATATATGTATATGTATGTATGTATATCTCATGTAGTTATGTACGCAGCCAAAAGCTAATTAAATGTATTCAATTATATATTGAATACATTGATAGCATACGATCGATTGATCAAGATAATAATATACTCTTGAATTTATAATATAATAATGTAAGCTAAATTAAACGATAATTCATCAGAGTATATATGAAATACGTTGTATTATGAGGTAATATACTCGTGTATGTGATGTGTATAGTACATATTTCGAAGTTGATAGTCAATCAAATATATATATATATATATATATATATATATATATATATATATATATATATATATACGTATGTCTCGTATAGTGATGTACATAGTAGTCAAAAGCTAGCTAACTAAATTTATATATCCAAATATTTTGAATAATACGTTAACATCATATGATTGAGGTAATAATACACTATTGAAGTTATAATAATGAAACTAATTAACCGATAATTCATCAGATTAATATGTTGTATTTCGAGATATATATTTAATACCGTGTTTAAAAATTAATTAATCGAAAATTATTTGTAGTATACGAAATGCATTGACATTATTATGGGATTGACATCATTAATTATATTTACATAATTTATTTATAATTATTTTGAAAGTATTAATTTTATTTATTTATTTAGTATTAATTTTATATAGTTACTATATTTATTAAATATTAACCTAATCCAATTCAATTTTCCTAATTTATTTAAATTCTAGCCATTTTATACTCAATTAGTGTCAATCGACTTTAATTTGACTCAATCAAAATTTCTAATTTAATCTTTTTAAACCCAATTTCTAATCCCAATTTGACCTATCTCCTCAATTTTAATCTCAATCGTTCATCATATTTGATCAATGGTCAATATTAAATTAATTTTCACTATTTTTTTCTTAAAATTGGACTCCTTTAGACTATTTTTCTTGAACTGGGGGTGTGTTGGAAACAACCCATCTACCTTAACGATCAGATATGTGTACACTGTACCCTCCACAGACCCCAATTTGTAGGACTAAATCGGGTTAGTTGTTGTATTCATTTTCTCAAAATCTCATAGAGAAAATAATCAAAAGATGTCACCTTGATTTATTGATTATTATTATTATTATTATTATTATTATTATATTTATATTTATTCCAACTTATTTCAAATTTATTATCGATAATTTTTATATAATATTTTCTATGTGGCATATGTAATTTATTTGTAAGAATAACAATTTTCATAATATTTTATTTATTTATTATTACTATGAATTTATTATTATATTTAAATAGCAACCTAAGTCAATTAATTATCTTTTCAATTTTATTTAAATTCTAGCCAACCTTATATCTAGTTGATGTCAATTTTAACCTATGTTTGAATTCAATTTGGTTCATTTTTAAACCAATTTTCGACCCCCTTTCAATTTCATGAGATGGACGACTGAGATTAAATCTTGTTTTTCATATAAAAAACACCCAAATACCAAAATCCTAATCTCACTCTCAAAAACTTCAGCCTCATTTCACTGTCTCTCATCTTTCTTGCTCCGTCTAAACTCAATTTCGATCGCCTTCCTCATTGTTGTCATCAGCGGCGACGCCTTTCATCACCACCTCTCCTTCCTCCTCTGGCTGGCCAAGCTTTCCACACCACCACCGTGTGAAACTTCACCAAACAGCCGCCGACAACCACAAACACACGCTTCAATATATGTTCCGTGGACTCATTGTTACTAATAGTTGAAATATGTTGAGCAAGTGCTCCTAGATTTGATTTCCAGAAGGTAATGCTAGGATCTTTTTGGTATTGATGATTCGTTATACTTCCTTCCATTTTATATGTTTCATTTTAGCAAATGAAGATAATTTTTACTTTTTTCTCATACAACCCTTGGTATTAAGTACATGAAGTAGCAGTAATCAAGTTTAGAGTTCTAAAATGTCATTAATAGGGTTATTTTAAGTGTGCTAGGACACCATAGCATATCAGCTTGTAAGAACTTTTCATTTTTGGTTCTTCTCTTTAAAAGTAGAGCCTATAGGCAAAAAGTTTCAGACTTTACCACATTGGTGCTTGCACTGAACCACTATCTAAGTGAGGAAAGTGCCTAACTTGTTACTCCCTTTAGTCCATATTAAGTGAATTTTTTTGGGTAATGCATACTCCTTAAGAAAAGTGTTCTACGACATAATTTCAATACTACGTTCCACTATTACTCTTTTGATCAAAATGATCAAGTGTTGTCACTTTAAAAATGAATTAGTGACTTGAAAATGGTTTAGTGTAGTTACTTGTGTGTTTTGTAATTAGTAAAGTCTAATCACTTGAAAATGTGAATTCATGACTTGAAAATGGTTAAATGTTGTCACTTAAAATGTGAATCCATGACTTAAAAATGGTTTAGCGTTGTCACTTGAAATGTGAATTAGAGACATGAAAATGGTTAAGTGTTGTCACTTGAAATGTGAATTCGTGACTTGAAAATGATATAGCATTGTCAGTTGAAATATTAATTAGAGACATGAAAACGGTTAAGTGTAGTCACTTGAAATATAGATACATGAAAATGGTTAAGTGTTGTCACTTAAAATGTGAATTCATGACTTGAAATGGTTTTGTGTTGTCACTTGAAATATGAATTCATGACTTGAAAATAATTAAGTTTAGTCACTTGAAATGTGAATTAGAGAGTGGAAAATGGTTAAGTGTAGTCACTTGAAATATGAATTTGTGACTTGAAAATGATCAAGTGTAGCCACTTGCGAAGTGAATTAGTGACTTGAAAATGGTTTAGTGTAGTTACTTGAAAGGTGAACTTGTGTTTTGAAATTAGTAAAGTGTAATCATCTTGAAATGTGAATTCATGACTTGAAAATAGTTTAGTGTTGTCACTTGAAATGTGAACTAGAGACATGAAAAATGGTTAAGTGTAGCCACTTCAAATAAGAATCTGTGACTTGAAAATGATCAAGTGTAGCATTTGAAATGTGTACTAGTGACTTCAAAATGATCAAGTGTAGTCACTTGAGAAGTGGTTTAGTGAATTGAAAATGGTTTAGTATAATTACTTGAAAAGTGAACTTGTGTTTTGTAATTAGTAAAGTGTAATCACTTGAAAATGTGCATTCATGACTTGAAAATGGTTAAGTGTTGTCACTTGAAATGTGAATTCATGACTTTAAAATGGTTTAGCATTGTCACTTGAAATGTGAACTAGAGACATGAAAACGGTTAAGTGTAGTCACTTGAAATATGAATTTGTGACTTGAAAATGATCAAGTGTAGTGTTTTGAAATATGTACTAGTGACTTCAAAATGATCAAGTGTAGTCACTTGAAAAGTGGATTAGTGACTTGAAAATGGTTTAGTGTAGTTACTTTAAGGTGAACTTGTGTTTTGAAATTAGTAAAGTGTAATCACTTGAAAATGTGAATTCGTGACTAAAAATTGGTTTAGTGTTGTCACTTGAAATGTGAATTCACGACTTGAAAATGGTTAAATTTAGTCACTTCAAATGTGAACTAGAGAGCTGAAAATGGTTAAGTATAGTATTTTGAAATGTGTACTAGTGACTTCAAAATGATCAAGTCACTACCACCTCCACCTCCACCTCCTCCTGTAGAAGATGATACTGATGTAGATCTGATTGGTCTAGTTCCTGGAGATACGAACAGGCTTGATAGAGTGTTTGTCGAGCCTGATCGATCTTCGTAAGTTAATTTTTTAATTAATAGGTTTATTTTTTTATTAATAAAATATTCATGCTTACATACTTTTTATGTTTTTTACAAGTGATATCCTGCGTCAAAAAAAGTTAATAAGGTTGTAAGGGAGAGCGTTAGGAGTCTTTTTACATATCTTTGGCATGGATGGTGGGACATTCTAAGAGACTATAAACAAGTCATGTTTGAAGAGTTTAAGGTACACTAGATTTAATTATTGTTTAGTTAACTTTAATAGTAATCATCGTAAAAAAGCGATGCATACCATTGTTTTAAAAAAACGAGCCTTTTTACGATGCAAGTGACAGCGCTGTCGATTTTGTTAAAAAAACAACGTTGGCCATTGTTTTTTAGCCTTTTTAGTAGTGAGATCATGTAGGGGATTGTTAGGTTTTTAAGCGGTGTAAATGAAAAATGAATAGGTGTTTTTTCGAAAAGACACCAAAAGAAAGGATGCAAATTGAATAGACACCTTTTCCGTTTGGATGGTTATGACTTTTTCAATGGGTTGAGACTTTTCTCAAGAGTTGCACATTTATGAAGTGGTGTAAATTTCTGAACCATTGTTTCTCTTCATGAAGAAACACCTTGATGGATATAAGTACCTGATTTTTCCTCAGGTACAGACATGAAATTTTGAAGAAAAAACTCTTCTCTTTCTTGAAAAACTCTAGTGTGATTTGCTACCGTTGTGTGCGTTTGTAGTTCGACAAGTTTTAGGTACCACTATTCTGTCAAAGTGATTCATTTTATCCTGGGAGAATATATTCTATAACCTCAGATATTTGAGGGGAATAATTTCCTTAAGAACACATCGTGAATTCAGTGGATTTGGATCTTCTAATCTTCATCTTTTTCTAAACGTATGATTTTGCTATTTTTCTTAAAGTAGTTTGAACTTCATTTTGTTGATGTTCATAAGTTGGGTTGAACTTTTTGTTGAAGTTCAAAGTTGTGAATACAGAGTTACAACTTCATTTGATTGTTCAGATGATTAATTTGAACATGTGTTTGAAGTTCTTGTCGAAAAATATAGATTTTACTTAACTCAAAAAATAACATAATCTTCATCTATCTACCTGCCTCTTAAGTCTAGAATAATTAATGATAAGGATAGAGTTGAAAAAAATGGTTAATTACCTTTTGATTTTTTAATATGTCAACTATTTTGAGACAAATATTTTAAGCAAACATGCTAAGTAATTTTTTGAGATGGAGGGAGTATTACTCTAGAGAGAACATACAGTTCCCAGTATATACTTTTAAGCGTGTTTACACTTCATTATTGGTTGAAACAAAGCAAAAGATTCAATGGATATATTTTTGAGTTCTTTCAGTTGAAAATTTTGATCAAAAAAAGAGAAGAACCATGCGACGTTGTCAAGGAATGAAGTGGATCAGATGATGAAAATCAATTGCTATATTGGCTAAAAATCAAAGGTTATGCTTCTAATATAATTCGTAGGAATTGTATATGACACTCAATTGATGATATTATGTTCTTATTTGCTTTGAACATAAAGTTCTTCTTCTTCTTTCTCCATGAATTACCAGCAGAACAAGGAAAATTAATTTTTGAAAAATAAAGGTGAAGAAAAGACTATCATTGCTATGTCCAAAGAATCACAGTTACAAATTGATAATTTTTGTTTCTGTGAATTTCTTAACTTTGTTTTCTATAATTTTCATTGTCATTTATATATTGTAAGTAGTTGTTGGTCTAATTTTGGTTTATGTTTAATATGATTACATACTTTATGATTGGCATTTAAATTATTTGTGATACTTAGCTAAAATTATACTTATTTTAATTTTTAAAATTATTTAATAAAATATTCAAGTTAGTCCTTATTGATTTAAGTAATAACATAATTTATAAGAGGACTTCAATGAGTAGTAAATGTATACAAAAATAAAAAATTATTGTGTGTACACATCTACATCAATGATATAAAAATAATTTTTGAAGATAAATTGAATTAGATTAACTTAATATTTTAAAATTATAATTATAATATTTAAAAACTCTATGACAAGTATTATTAGTCACACTTTTTCTCATGTTAATATGATAAAAAGGTATATTTTTAGATATTGTTTCGAGTTAACACAATTTAAATCTTAAAAAGGAAAGAAAATCACAAAAATCTAAAAAAGTGAGTTTTATATATTTTTACTATCATTAAAAGAGAGAGGTTTTAAATATTTTTATTAATTATTTATTTTAATCTAAATAGAGTCGGATATAGTATCTAACTCTACTTTGAAGACAACTAATGTTTTTATGTGAATTTGGTTATAATATAAATCGAAGTGTCTGTTAAATAATTTTATCTAAAATTAGGAGTATTCATACACGTGCAAAACACGTATACTAAACTAGTATTTCTCAAATGTATGAACTATATTGTTATTTATTTATACTCCTTAAATCTATATTTTGATGAAAAATCCAAACTAAAAATAGTCGATTTTAAAAATTGCAAGAAAAAACTTCCGAGGTCGGTTATTGGAAAAATAAAAATGGAGCTCCGTAAATCGATTTGCATTTTCTCAGTTTTTTACGCTGAAAAAGCTTACTTCTGGAGGTCAACTTGGACTTTTCCCATTTTTGACGCTAAGGTCAATTATTTTTTTTTGTAAAAGAACCTCATGGGGTCGGTTTTCTCTGATCTCTTTTTGAGGCAGCTCTTTTGGGTTGTTTTTGAATGAAAACATAACATTGCAAGGGGATTAATTAATTTTTGAAAGGTACGTAGAAGTGTGTCTGTAGTCCTACTTTTGTTAGTAAGCCTATATCTACCATGACACTAAAAAGAATTAACTTCAGTTTCTGATATACAATTAAGTTTTTATTTTTTTTTAAATTGAAATCGTCACCAAGGTAAATCTTGATGTTGGGGGGTTAGGCGTTGACACCTATCATGTCTATTTCTTTCGAAGACTATACAAAAGGAGGGGGACATGTACCTTACTTCAACGAGTCAAAAAAAGATTGTTAAAAGAGAACAACCTTCAAGGAATAGTATAGCTCATATAATATGTCTCTTCCTTACTACAAAAATGTACAATTAACTTAAAAAAATTAGCTTTGTCATACCTAATTCTTGTTCGGTTATTAAGAGGTGTGAATGAAAAATAAAAATGTGATGTTTTTTTTCAGATAGACACAAAAAGAAAGGATGCAATTTGAATAGGCACCTTTTCGGATTAAATGGTTATGACCTTTCCAATAATTGCACCTTTTCCGAAAAGTTGCACCTTTATGAAGGGGTGCACCTTTCTAAATAGTTGCTTCTCTTCATGAAGCAACACCTTGATGGCTATAAATACCTGAATTTTTCCTAAGGTAAAGATAATTTTTTAGAGTTGAAAACATTCTTCTTTTTCTTAAAAACTCTCTTGTGATCATCAAACTGTTGAGTGCATTCAAAGTTTTTGAAAGTCTGAGGTACCGCTACTTTAAGAAAGTGAACCATTTTATCCTGGGAGGAAAGATTTCATAACCTCGGATACCCGAAGGGAATAAATTCCTTAAGGACACACCGTGAAATCGGTGGACTTGATTCTTAAATTTCTGCTTGATCTTCATCTCTTAATAGTTGATAAACACTTTATTTGATAGTTCATTTGATTATTCATTTGAAATTATGTTTGAAGGTGTTGAACTTCATTGTAGTTCTTGAAAACTTATTCTTGAACTTCGTTTGAAGTTTGTATAGAAAAGAAATAGATTTTGTACCCGCCGAAACAACAATCTTATGGAATTTAAACTAATCTGTATTGTTTGGTTTTATTGGTTTTCAGTAAATAGTTTCAGCTTCATATTAATAGTATTCAACTGTTTGAACTTGTGTTTGAAGTTTTTGAAACTTCATTTTGGTAGTTCATAAGTTAGATGAACTTGTGTTGAGGTTCTTAACATTTGATTTTGCTATTTTTCAGAAAAATAGTTTGAACTTCATTTTGTTGATGTTCATAAGTTGGGTTTAACTTATTGCTAAAAGTTCAAAGTTACAAATATGGAGTTTAAACTTCATTTGATTTTTCATATGTTTATTTGAATATGTGTTTGAAGTTATCGTTGAAAAATACAGATTTTACCAAATCCGAGAAAAACAACAATTTTAAGGAAATTATAAAATATTTATATTTTGTGCTTGTTTGGTGAAAGAAAAAAAAATTATCGCCATTTATAAATCAAGTATTTGGTTAATCTGTATCGGCTCTGATTTGGTAGAGACTAAAATCTTTTGATTTCTACTTCCTCGGTTAGAAGAATATAAAAAATTCATTGAGAAATCAGTGTGGAAATTCGGTTCGAAGAATATAAAAACTTCACCGATTCGTTAAAATCTCTGTATTGGTTTCTGGAGTTTACGACCTGTGGGGGTTCACTCCGTTTGAATTTGTCTCTGATTTGAAGTCATAAAAACTTCGTCATGTTTCAAATTTTATTTGGTTGATGATTTGAAGATATAGAAACTTCATCATTGACAAGAAACAAGTTGGCTAAAGATTAAAGTTTTTATTGTTAGTATTCTGAAATACTAAAGAGTATGTCAAAGATTGATAGAAACATTACGAATGAAATTGAACAACAAATTGATTTGATTGTAAATGGTGTTGTCCTAATGGAAACCAATGTTGCGTCATTAAATCGTTCAGGTATTGCTCTAGAAATGAAGACGACAAATAAATTAGAAAAATATTTTCGTGTGAACTTTAAAGAATGATGGCAAATGATATCATTTTGGCTGGCCAAACTTGAAATGCAAATGTTCACAAGTATAGATCCTCATATTCTAAAAAAAATAATTGAAAATGAATTGTCTGATTTGAAAGATCTTGTGAGTCATTTCAAGATAGACGAGGATAATGAGTTGAATGAAAAATCATCAATGATGGTTGCAAATTCTATTAAGGATGATGCTCCCAATTATAAGAAGATGTAGAAGTCTTCTGGACAAGAGAAAGAGCAGAATAAGAAAATGTTCCAAGGCAATTGCTACATTTGTAGTGATGTTGGCCACAAAGCTCTAAATAGTAAAGATCTAAATAAGTACAAGAAAAGAGATTAGATAAACATGTTGGAAACAACTAGAAAGATTGAAAATTTATGTGATATGATCATTGAAAGCAATCTAATTGGATATCCAAATAAATGGTGGTTTAATTTAGGAGCCACTAGACATGTTTGAGCAGACAAAGAAATTTTTGCTACTTATGATCTCGTTGGTCCCAAAGAAGTGATCTTCATGGAAAATAATGTAACAAATAAGGTTGAAGAAAGTGGAAAGATATTCCCAAAAGTGACTTTCGGTAAGATGTTGACTCTAAAAAATGTTCTCTATGTTCCTACTATTAGTAAGAACTTAGTATCGACAATACTTTTCGTTAAAAATGGGTTGAAGTGTGTTTATTTTGGAGAAAATTGTAATAAGAAAGAATTAAGCATATGTAGGAAAGGGCTACCTCAATAAGGGTCTTTTCAAACTGTATGTAATGGTTTTTGAAAAGAAGAAAGCTGAGGCTTCTTCTTACTTGCTAGAGTCAAATACATTGTGGCATAGTCATTTAGGACATGTCCATTACAAAACCTTGCGAAAACTGATCAGTTTGAAAGTGTTGCCTAAATTTGAGTGCAATAAATCAAAGTGACAAATTTGTGTAGAATCTAAGCATGCTAAGCATCCGTATAAGATTGTTGAAAGGAATTCTAGTCCCTTAGTCTTAATCCACACCAATATTTGTGATATGAAGTCAACATCATCTCATGGTGGGAAAAAATATTTAATAATTTTTATTGACGATTGCACTAGGTACTGTTATATCTATTTGCTGAATAGTAAGGATGAAGCAATAGAGCGTTTAGGCAATACAAAATAGAAGTTGAAAATCAATTAGAAAAAAAGATCAAAACGATAAGAAGTGATAGGGGTGGAGAATATGAATCTCCTTTTACAGAGATATGTGTAGAGAATGAAATTGTCCATCAAACTACTGCTCTGTATTCACCTCAATCAAATGAAATTGCGAAAAAAAACCCAAACCTCAATGAAAATGATGAATGTCTTACTTATAAGTTCAGGTTTACGGCAAAATTTATTAGGGGAAGCTATCCTTACAGCTAACCAAATACTTAATAGAGTGCCCCATAGTAAGAAACTATCAATTCCATATGGAAAATGGAAAGGAAGAAAACCCAACTTGAAATATTTTAAAGTGTGGGGGTGTCTAGCGAAAGTCCAAGTTCCTATGCCTAAAAGAGTGAAGATATGACCTAAGACTGTGGACTGTGTGTTTATAGGATATGCTAAAAATAGTAATGTATGTTGATTTTTTGTTCATAAATCTGAACATTTGGATATCAATGAAAATACAGTAATTGAATCAGATAATACTGAGTTCTTTAAACACATTTATCCATATAGAACTAGACATGTACAGTCTAGTGGAGGGTCTAAATGACCTCGAGATGAACCAAGCGAGAATGTACATAATGATGAGAATTCAAAATATAGTACACGTCAAAGAAAGACAACTTTATTTGGATCGGATTTTGTAACATTTGTCCGAAAAAATGAGCCTCAAACATTTAAAGAAGTGATGTCGTCTTTAGACTCATCCTTTTGGAAAGAGGCAGTCAATAGTTAGATTGATTCAATCTTGAGAAACCATACTTGGGAGTTGGTTGATCTTCCTCTAGGAAATAAACCTTTAGGTTCTAAATGAATCTTCAAAAAGAAAATAAAAGAAAATGGTACTATTGAAAAATACAAGGCAAGACTTGTAATAAAAGGTTTCAAATAGAAGGAATGCCTTGATTATTTTGATACATACTCGTCTGTAACAAGGATAACGTTAATTACGATGTCAATTGCCTTGACGGTGGTATATGATCTTGAAATCCATCAAATGGATGTGAAAATAACATTCTTAAATGGAGAATTGGAGGAAAAAATTTAAGTGAAACAACCCGAGGGTTTTGTGGTTCTTGATAAAAAAAAAGGTCTAAAAACTTATTAAGTCACTTTCTAGACTAAAACAAACACCCAAACAGTGACATGCAAAATTTGACCAAATCATGTTTGCAAATGGATTTCAGATAAACAAATTTAATAAATGTGTTTACATTAAAGACACTCCAAATCACAAGGTCATTGTTTGTTTGTATGTGGATGATATGTTGATTATCAGTAGAGACATTTCTGACATAAATGCTATGAAATGAATGCTTGGGTGCAAGTTTGATATAAAAAAACTTGGAGTTGCGGATGTGATTTTAGGATCAAGAATCCATAAAACTCCACAGGGGTTGGCGTTGTCACAGTCTCATTACATTGAAAAGGTACTTGACAAGTTCAAGTATTTGGATTTTGGTATTGCCAAGACTCCATTAGATGTGAGCTTTTCACTTCAAAAGAATGACAGTGAAAGTGACTCACAGTTGGACTATGCAAGAGTGTTGGGATGTTTAATGTATATCATGAATTGTACACGGTCATACATAGCACGTGCTATTAGTAAATTTAGTTAGTACATGAGTAATACCAATAAAAATCATTGAATGACAATGAAAAGAGTTTTGGGGTATCTTAAATACACTCAAGACTACGCTTTGCATTATAAAAAATACCCAACAGTAATTGAAGGATATAGTGATGCAAATTGAATCACCGGATTGAATAAAGTAAAATTCACGAGTGAATATATATTTACTTTAGGTGGAGGAGCAGTCTTTTGGAAATCTTCCAAACAGACATGTATTGCCCGCTCTATAATGAAATCTGAATTTATCGCAATAGATAAAGCTAGTGAAGAAGTTGAATGACTCCAAAATTTCTTGAAAGATATTCCTTATTGGCCCAAACTATTAGCACCAATATGTATACATTGTGATAGCCAAGCAGTGATAGGTAGGGCAGGAAGCATGATGTATAACGATAAATATCATCATATAAGACAGAGACATAATACCGTTAGAAAATTACTCTCTAGTGAAATTATCACTGTTGACTATGTGAAACCAAATGATAATATGTCGGATCCAATTACAAAATACCTATCTAGAGACAGAGTTGAGAGAACATCCAAGGCAATGGGTTTATGGCCTAGGACAAGTCAGCATAGCGATAACTCTACCTAGCAGACTAGAGATCCCAAGAGCTAGATTCAAGAAGATCAAACAAAGTTGTGACTGATGATTCAACATTGTCAATATACTCAACCCATTCTCATGATGTAGACAATGTTTAGAAAACAAGGATAAGGCTTATGGTGTGAAGATTTTTAATGGTTATCTAAATTTAGCAGATTTGACCAAACAGTTTAATCTATAGGATTGAACATTTAGAAGTCACCTATGTGAGGGTAAAGTGGAAGCCTTTTCAAGGAGAATGTTAGTAAAGGCCTAGGAGAATGTTAGTAAAGGCCTATTCTTTATGCTCTATTGAAAAAATGACGTGTTCATGGCTGAAACGAACAAAACCGTGAGAACTGTAAATGGTAAAAGGCTGGTCGTATGACATGTGTTATCTAGGTGTACATTAAAGTTCCACGGTTCAAAGATATCAAATCTGCCGATTGACCGAGTTCATCCGATGCATGTTCAATGCAGAAAGTTCAAAGAAAAATCCACTTATCCAGATGCAATCAGTCTTTGTTTGTTGATCACATACTTGTCCGTAAATTTTTGATAAGATAGCCATTTCCTATTCATGTGAGGAATTGTTGGGATATTAAGAGGTGCGAATGAAAAATGAAAATATGGTGGGTTTTTTCGCAAAGACACAAAAAGAAAGGATGTAATTTGAATAGAGACCTTTTTGGATGGAATGATTATGACCTTTCCAATGGTTGCACCATTTCCGGAGAGTTACACTTTTATGAAGGGGTACACCTTTCTGAACCATTGCTTCTCTTCATGAAGCAACACTTTGATGGCTATAAATACCTGATTTTTTTCTTAGGTAAAGATAATTTTTTAGAGTTGAAAACATTCTTCTTCTTCTTAAAAACTCTCTTGTGATCAACAAATTGTTGAGTGCATTCGAAGTTTTTGAAAGTTTAAGGTACCGCTACTTTCAGAAAGTGAACCATTTTATCTTGGGAGGAAAGATTCTATAACCTCGGGTAGTTGAGGGAAATAAATTCCTTAAGGACACACCGTGAAGTCAGCGGACTTGATTCTTAAATTTCTGCTTTATCTTCATCTCTTAAAAGTTGATAAACACTTCATTTAATAGTTCATTTGAGTATTCATTTGAAATTGTGTTTGAAGGTGTTGAACTTCATTGTAGTCCTTAAAACTTATTCTTGAATTTAGTTTGAAGTTTGTATAAAAAACATACAGATTTTGTACCCGCCAGAACAACACTTCTATTACTAGAAAGTTGGTATTTATATAGTTGAAAGGTCCCTTCAATTTTTTTTGGGAAGGTGTTGAAGAGAGTAGTAGAAGGTACCCCATTCCTGTGCCCAATCCACTTGAGGATGTTATTTTAGCCAATAAGTCTGCCACTTGGTTGACTTCTCTAACACAGTATTGGACTTGAGTTTCCGCTTTGTCAGTGTTATGTTTAATGTCACTGATGATCTATTTAAGTTGGCTAACTACATGTACAGGCTCCTTAACTATTTCACTTTTTCCGCATAGGCACCTCAATTAAACCATCTACATATTGGACCTTTGGGTCCTTCACAAAAAGTGTCAATTAAGCCCAATTGCTGACGTGACGCTAACATGACATGACATGTGTAATGCACTCTCCTAAAGGAGAGTGAGAAACCATTTTTAATTAAAAAAATTAAACATAAGCAATTCCAACCAATTAAAAAAAATACATTAAAGATTTTTTTTTTAGAAAGGAAGAAAATAACCATCATCTTCTTCTCCATATCTTCTCTCCATCAATGACTTCTTCAAAAATTATTCACATATAAGTTAGTGACAAAGCATAATTAATCAACAAAATTAAACTTCAAAACCCTCCAACCAATTAAAAAAACACATTATAAAGAAAAAAAAAAATAGCCATCATCTTCTTCTCCATATCTTCTTCACCATTAATGGCTTCTTTAAAAATCATTCATATATAAATTGAGTGAGAAACCATATTTAATGACTTCGCGGTAACTTCTTCTCCATTAATGCTTCTTTAAAAAACACATTGAAGAGATTAAAAAAAAAATAACCATCAGTTTTCCTTAATAAGATACAATTTTTTTTTTTACTTTCTTGTTCAATCCGCGAAGGGGGCTTGGGGAAAGAGGGGAGGGGAGGGTCAATCGAAGAAGGGGGGGTTGTTTGGAAGAGAAGGCTGCTGGGGGTGGGGAAGGGGGTTGGCCGGGGGGGGGGGTTCAATCAACGAAGGGGGAAGGGGTGTTTGGAAGAGAAAGGCTGCGGGGGGTGGGCAAGGGGGCTGGGGGTGTTCAATAGTTGAAGGGGTAGGGGTTTTTGGAAGAGAAGGGCTGGAGGAGGGGGGGTTAATTAGTTTATTTATTTTTAATTTAGATTTAATTTTATTAAAAAATTATTTTTATAATTATTTTAAATTAAAATGCCACATGTTGTTATTTAATTGGCCACTTTGCCACATCATCAGCGTGTGTATTACACGCAATTCATATTTTTTTCCACGTCAGGAAATTGGGCTCAATTGAAACTATTTGTGAAGGAGTAAAGGGTTCAATAGATACCTGACTTAATTGAGGTGCCTATACGGGAAAAGTGAAATAGTTTAGGGCTCTGTATATGTATTCCGTCATTTAAGTTTGTAATGAGGAAATTTTCATTTTTGATCATGTCAACAATGACCTTAGAGTCCATCTCCAAGCTCATTCTGTTTTGATTGCACCATTGTACCCCTTATCTTACTGTGTGGGTTTCTGCTTGATTGTTGTTATTACAAAAAATAAGCCATTACTAAGCCATTATTTTGATGCATGAAATTGTTCTGATAGGCGGCATGGTGTTATGACAAGAGTTTGTGCTAGAATCATTACTATTGAGACACTTAGGCTCTAAGTGTGACTCACTGTGTGATAATTATGTGGTTTAATTCATTCATCTGTTGGGTCAAGAGTCTATACTGCTCCCAATAAAGTTAACCATGTGCCTTGTGTGTGTGAGATGATAGTATATTCTGTGCTTGTGACTGATGCTAGAACTTGCCTGGTGTGTGTGTAAAGCGAAATAAAGAGTGTGAGTTTAGGAGATGATTTAGGCATTTCTTTGGCAACCGATACTTGTTTACCTTCGTTTTACCTACCCGTGGACATTATCCTAGTCAACCCCTTTGAGCCTTTAAGCCATTTTCTTTGACAGCCTCATATGTAAGCCTAATCCATTTTTTTTCAAGACCATAATTTGATCCAAATTCCTAAGTGCTTTAAGTTGTGAAGTCATGTGACAAAATAAGAGGAAATTGGGTGAGAGTGATGCCTTAGAGTGTATTGGTACTTGAATTTGTTATGAAAAAGAGTGGCTATCATGGAGGTGTGTTATAAAAAAAAAGAAAAAAAAAAGAGAAAGAGAAAAGAAAAAGAAATAGAAAAATAAAAAGATAAATTGTGTTTATGATTAAATAAAAAGATAATTATTCTTGAATGGCAAAATTAGGTGAAAAGGGGTGATAGATGAAAGAAAGGTAGCAGGGTTGATTAAAAGAAAGTGTTAATGGCATAATGTGATGTATTAAAGCGCTTAGGAACATAGTCACTATTTCTGGCCAAAATAGTCCTACCCGTCCCTTAGCCTACATTACAACCTATAGAAGACCTATTTGATCATAATCTTAGCATTCTGATATTTAGTAGAGCATTACACTAAGGGCAAGCCTATGGTCATCAGTTGCAACATATGAATTCTTTGTGAGAGTGAGAGCAAGGATAATCTTATACCCATGTTCTGAAAAACGCAATATTTGAGAGTGATTATGGGTAATATCTTATGTGAGACACACATGGTTGATGAGTTTTGGGTAGTTGTGTATGATTCTTTGTGCCTTAACTTTTGAATATGAATTAGCCATCATCACGAGTCTATGTTAGAGGTTAAATTATTTCTAGTAAGTGATCAGAAAACTACTCTTTGTTAATGATTGTCGTGCCTGTCTTGATGAATATTTTGTGTTGTTACTGTGAAACCCTACGTAGATGTTTAGATAGACATGATATTTTGTTCAAGGACGAACAAAGTTTTAAGTGTGGGGTGTTGATGATAGGAGAATTTACACGCCTACAGTGTTATATTTTGCCCATATTTTAGCTAAGTTTTGAGGACAAATTATATAATTCATGCACTTTTAGTCCTTTTTCCTGTAAGTGAGCTAACGAACATGATTAGCAAGTTTTCAGGTATAAATGATGCAGAATTCAGCATTTTATGGATACCTTGACGCTAAAGAAAGCTTCACGAAAGAAGGAAAGCAAAGCATGGACGCCAAGGACCAAAAGTGGCGCATGGAAAATCTGTCCCGGGCAAAAACAATAATTCTAAAGACTTTAGGGACTAGCAGTAACTTATTAGGAGTAGGATAATGATGCAGTAACCCAGTAGGATTGGGTTAGGTAATGCAGTAGCTTAGTAGGAATAGGATAGGAGTATTATAAATACCCTATTCTGCTAGAGATATTTATCATTCTTCCATTACTTTTAACTCTGAAAACAATTCTTCTACTTTTAATTCTACTTTTTATTCATCTATTCAATTCTTAATTTCCACAACAAGAGAAACATTACTCTGCAAGGGAGTTCACACCCAAAAACGCCACACCACACCTTACTACACGAGAATTTTATTGTGGTATATTAATAATGTCTATTGTGATTTCCTTCGCACTCATGGGTAACTAAACTTCTCTGTTGGGGTTATGGAAGCCATATGAGATACTATTTATTGCTATGAGTTTGTGAATTCGTGACACGTATGCTGCTTATATCATTATTCTCTTCATCTTAATCTAAATTCTTTGTGGTTGCAAACGCATAAAATACGCCAGTATAGCATTAACTTGTTCGAAAGAAAAGTTATATGTCTGGAAAAGAGATAATGTCAAGGTAATAGGGCACCAACCCCTGTTAAAAAGTTAGTGCCGTAACTGGATTAACCTCTTGGAGAATTCGTACTGTTAGATACGCTTTAAGCTCAAAAGAGTTAAAGTGAAATAGTCCTGGTTAAGGTCGAAAGACGCCTGGATTTACCATCGAATACAATTCTCTATAAGCACATACATGTCTGAATTCCGCACAACTCATAGCCAATAGAGACGTACAACTCATAAGGTGGACATAACCCCAACTTCTCAATTCTCATTGATTAGAATCTTACTAAACATTCTTTCTTTTTACTTTGCTATTTTCCGTTTTCACTTTGTTACTTTATTGCACGTTACAATCCCCCCTTTTACGAGACTTGCTCCAAAAGTCTAGTAATCTTTGCTTACTCATTGACCGGCTATTCCCTGTGGGATCGATACCCAACCCAGTTGGGTTATATATTTGACAACGACCGCTTTACACTCTTATGAGAGCTGTAGATTGAGCGTTATCATTTGTATAAAAAACATACAAATTTTGTACCCGCCAGAACAACACTTCTATTACTAGAAAGTTGGTATATATATAGTTGAAAGGTCCCTTCAATTTTTTTTGGGGAGGTGTTGAAGAGAGTAGTAGAAGGTACCCCATTCCTGTGCCCAATCCACTTGAGGATGTTATTTTAGCCAATAAGTCTGCCACTTGGTTGACTTCTCTAACACAGTACTGGACTTGAGTTTCCACTTTGTCAATGTTATGTTTGATGTCACTGATGATCTATTTAAGTTGGCTAAATACATATACATGCCCCTTAACTATTTTACTTTTTCCTCATAGGCACCTCAATTAAACCATCTACCTATTGGATCCTTGGGTCCTTCACAAAAAGTGTCAATTAAGCCTAATTGCTGACGTGGCGCTGACATGACATGACATGACATGTGTAATGCACTCTCTTCAAGGAGAGTGAGAAACCATTTTTAATTAAAAAAATTAAACATAAGCAATTCCAACCAATTAAAAAAAATACATTAAAGATTTTTTTAAAAAAAAGGAATAAAATAATCATCATCTTCTTCTCCATATCTTCTCTCCATCAATGACTTCTTCAAAAATCATTCACATATAAGTTAGTGACAAAGCATAATTAATCAACAAAATTAAACATAAAAACCCTCCAACCAATTAAAAAAACACATTATAAAGAAATAAAAAAAATAAAAAATAGTCATCATCTTCTTTTCCATATCTTCTTCACCATTAATGGCTTCTTTAAAAATCATTCATATATAAATTGAGTGAGAAACCATAATTAATGACTTCTCGGTAACTTCTTCTCCATTAATGGCTTCTTTAAAAAACACATTGAAGAAATTAAAAAAAAAATAACCATCAGTTTTCCTTAATAAGATACAATTTATTTATTTTTACTTTCTTGTTCAATCCGCGAAGGAGGCTTGGGGGGGGGGGGGGAGGGTCAATCGAAGAAGGGGGGGTTGTTTGGAAGAGAAGGCTGATGGGGGTGGGGAAGGGGGTTGGGGAGGGGGGGGGTTTCGATCAACGAAGGGGGGAGGGGTGTTTGGAAGAGAAGGGCTGCGGGGGGTGGGCAAGGGGGCTGGGGGGTGTTCAATCGTTGAAGGGGTAGGGGTTTTTTGAAGAGAAGGGCTGGAGGGGGGGGGGTAATTAGTTTATTTATTTTTAATTTAGATTTAATTTTATTAAAAAATTATTTTTATAATTATTTTAAATTAAAATGCCACATGTTGTTATTTAATTGGCCACTTTGCCACATCATCAGCGTGTGTATTACACGCAATTCATATTTTTTTCCACGTCAGGAAATTGGGCTCAATTGAAACTATTTGTGAAGGAGTAAAGGGTTCAATAGATACCTGACTTAATTGAGGTGCCTATACGGGAAAAGTGAAATAGTTTAGGGCTCTGTATATGTATTCCGTCATTTAAGTTTGTAATGAGGAAATTTTCATTTTTGATCATGTCAACAATGACCTTAGAGTCCATTTCCAAGCTCATTCTGTTTTGATTGCACCATTGTACCCCTTATCTTACTGTGTGGGCTTCTGCTTGATTGTTGTTATCACAAAAAATAAGCCATTACTAGTTCCCAGCAGCATCTCTAATGACTCCCCCAATTCCAGATCTAGGTTTTTTGTTTATGAAGCTACCATCACTATTGAGCTTGAATCCTCCCTCCGTTGGTTTGGACCATGTGACAATTCTTCAGCTTACCACATGTTTTATTTTCTCCACTCTTTGGCAGATATGTAGCCAAGTATGGGTATCGTCAAACAATTTGCACTTGGGGAGATCTCTCTCTCTATATATAGAAACCAAACTAAAAGCAAGACAAAAAAATCAAGCGGCAAGATATTAAAAAGCCATGCGACAGTTTTTAGGACAAAGTTAAAAACTATTGTAATAAAATTTTTGAATTGAAAGATTAAGTATTTGAATTTGAAAAGAATAATGTAGAAAAAAAATCATAATTTAAACTTAAAAATCATAATTAAAAAATCCTAAATAAACTCTAATTATTACACAATAATAATAATCTATTAGTAAATAATAGTAGTAGTAGATACGTGGTTGTAGATTGATTGTGATGGTAGGAGTAGTAAGAAAAAAAATAATAACAACAAATTTCTCCACAAAATATGCATTCCACTTAAGCTAAATTTCATTTTCAAGCCTATTTTTGGTAACTATATTTCCACAAAATGAGCATAGGAGATGATTGTATATACACTTTCAAATATAGTCATGTTTTTAATGTACATTCTTCATCTATTCAGTTTTTTTAATTATTGTTAATTATTTTTGTATTTAATGATTAATAATTTATTTAAATTTATCACATATTTAATTCTTTCAAATGTTAATTGTATTTAAATTAAATATCAAGTGAAAAGACGACGACGACGACAACAACAACAACAATAACAACAATCTATTTATCTAGAATAGAGGGGACAAAGGTAAAAACATGTTAAGATCAAGTATCATCCTAGTAAAATTTCTATTTCTTAAAATCTAAAAGATTTCAAATCACAACAATTTGTAAAAACTACAAAATCACAAAATCCTACACAAAATAGATAAATACCAAATCTTATTGTTAAAAATATAGAAACACTATTACTATTTAAAAAAAAACAATCGAAGAAATAATTAAATATGAATTCACAAGAAAATTACATAATTAGAGGGATTAAGCACACGTTTTGGCCACATTTTTTTTTTTAAAAATGTCTCCTATTTTTTTTTTAAAATTAATTAAATGAGTTTGAGTTCCTAATAAAATGCTAATTATATAGTTGTCAAGTTTGAAAATGATAGAACTTCTCAAATGACCTCCTATTTTTTAAAATTTGAAATTATAAACTATCAGATAGATGATGATATTTTAGAATCTTATCTTTTTCTAACAAGCTGATATTATATTCAAATTTGAATTTGACTGAAATTTTAGCTGGCATAAAAATTCATCTTCCTAAGTTTCTATATATATCTCCTCCAATGACACATAAATAGATGTAAAGTTTCTTTTACTTCTTTTATTAATTATAGTATCTTTAGATTTAGATTTTGCTTCTTTCAAAAAAAAATCTATGATCGTTTTATTCACAAAGATATTGAAGATTTTTTTTTTATGCACATTAATAATATTTATTGCCTCTGCTCTTTTGGGGATTCTTATTGAGATTTTAGTTGATTTGATTGTAGGAACTATTATTTTGAATGATTTGATTGCAAAAACTATTCAAAACTATGAGAGGTATTATAATGTGTATGTATAATATTCTTTTGTTCTTTCTTAAAATTGTAAAAAAAATAAAAAAATTGAAAGCTATGTTTATAATATGATCAGTATGATTACAATGATACTAATTCAAAATTGAATGGACCATCAATTATCATTTTTATTTTCATGTTAACATAAAATTCATCTGTATATGTTTATTTTATATACTTCTATTTATTTTTTAATTTCTCTACAAAAAAAATAGAAGAATTACAAGAATTTTTGTTGAATTTAGATGTGTGTAAGTATATATGTATATTTTGGTCGTAGAAAAAGGAGAAGCTATTAGAGAATCGACAGGTTATACCACCAAAAGAGTTTTTTGTTTGAAACCTTTTAATTAGACTACAAAGTTGTATTGAACTTGAAACATTAACTTTATGTATTAACTAATCAGTAAAAAAAATATTTCTCATGTGCGTTCACTTGCCGATAACAAGCGTAAAAAAAGTGATTTATAATAAATATGTCCAAACATAAAATCAATCAACAATATATGATCTTCTTTTTTTCTTCATCAACTTAAAAGTTTAATTTTTTTTTGTTGTCCGATATTATGTTATTCTATACGAAAAATGTGATTATGCTAACTAATTTAAAGTCAATTGTATAAATTTCATGCAATAGTTAATCTTTTCATATATATGTAATTTTAAATATCCTTTTTATTTTCTGTAGAAATTCTTTACATATAAATAAATGTATTTAGCAAGATTTATTTTTAAATTTTGTGCATAATGATAAAAGTCACGTGATATGTTACAATGTTAATGTAGATTGGTGAAACTGTGGTGCATTAAAAATGATAAGAAGTGGGAGAAATTTGTTAAAGTTATTTTCATGTGAAATCGAGTAGATTGAATTTATTGTTTAAGGTTTCATATTAGATTCATTGGTTCATATTTTATCAAATTAATTCTATTTTTATATTACCGTTGTTAAAACTAATATAATAGTATCAGAAAATAATTTTAACATTATTGTTGTTAAAATTATTTATGCTTTCACAATCATTTTTTTTTAAAATAAAAATAATTTTTTTGGATGAATATAATATCATTTATAGTATTAATTTATACATATAACCACTCTTTCTTAAACTTTTTTGAATTTATATTTTCCTAATATATTTTTATACATATACAAAAACAATAAGAATAGATAGGTGTAAAGTGATGAATATTGTAACTGAGATAGGGGTGAGAGTGAGAGTGAAAGGAGAGTATTGTGATGGGTGGGGTGGGGTGGGGTGGGGTGTATGTGGGGATGGATAGAAGAAAATTAATTGTTTTTTAAAAAATAAAAAAGTATAAATTCTTTTTTGAGGGTGGGGTGGGGGTGGGGGAGAGGGGGGGGGGATTGGTTGTAGGAATTGGGGTAGGGGTAGGAATAAAATCTTAATTTTTTAATGAGCAATTTAATAAATTTTATGTGCATAGTTTTTTCAATTGATAGTGGTAAAATTTAAAATAAGAAGTTTTGAAATTAGACACACCGAGTACTTTTAGTGAAGTTAGTTGTTGATTTTGAATCCATAGACGAAAAAAAGAAAAGAAATGAAACATAAAAAATGTAATCACAAAGTCTAACCACAAGTAATATTTATTTAATATTTTTTTTATTATTAATGTTATTATTACTTTTGGAAATTAGAAACATAATATGATAAAAATACTAATTACATTTTTTCATATCAAATCATCTAATATAGTTCGACTCTGATTTTATATTAGTGAACAATTATAATTTCAGTATTAATAATTATTTTTAATAATTTATAATCAATTTAAAATATGTTAGTATGATACAATTGAACTTTTTTAAATTTTGATTTTATTATTTCAAATGAATAAGTTAGTATTGTTTAATGATATTTCCATAAAGAATTCTGCATGTCAAATATCTATCAAAGTCAAAGCATAGAATTGCTAATATAATCTAATATGTTTAAATCATGAATAATATAATAAAGAAAAATATGAAACATAATTTTTATTCAGAATTACATGATTATCTTTTCGAATTGATTGATTAGATCGGAGGGATTGGAGTGGATAGGGATAATGGGCCGGGGGGGGGGGGGGGGCAGAGGCCGAGGTGTGGAGATAAATGTGGAGGTGGGGGGGGGGGGGAGGAAAATTTTTTATTTTAATTTTTCGCATTTCATTGAAAATAATATAATAGTTGAATTCTATTAAAATAATATGATTTAACATGCTCGAACGCGATAGTAAAATATAAAATAATTAAAAATAATATTTTTATATTATCTACCTATCGTACGGATACTTATATTAGTGTGACACTAATAGCAGCTTCAAGAGTCCACAGGATTTGAGTCTCCATCCTTCTAGTGTTGAAATTTTTCTTATCTCCATACTCTGCATACTATATTAATTTTTATGTGTGAATCTCACTCTTAGGGTGTGTTTAGTATGAAGGGAAATGTTTTCCATGGAAAATATTTTCCTAGAAAATGTTTTTCTGGAAAACAAGTTGATTTCTTACTTGTTTTCTTATGTTTGGTTAGTGGATGAAAAATATTTTCTAGTATTTGGTTGGTGAATGAAAAAATATTTTTCAAAAAATGCATTTTAGTGTTTAGTTAAAGCGTAAAAATACATTTTATAATCTTTTTATAAAAATAAATTAAAAAAATTAAATCTTTTTTTGGAAAGGAGGTTGATAGGTGGGTGGGTGGGGGTGTCAGAATAGGTGGTAGGGGTAGGGTAAGAAAAAGTTTAGAATTTTTTTTGTTAAAAAAAAATTAAAAAAATTGACACGAGGGTGGGGGGTAGTAGGAGCTGGGGGGAGGGGGAAGAATTTTTTTTAAAAATATTAAAAATATTTTATTTTATTGAGGTTGGCGAGTAAGGGGGGATGGGGGGATGGGAGAGGGGGCTGGTAAGGAGGGGAAGGATGGGAGAGAGGGCTGGTAAGGGGGGAGGGGAGGGAGGGTAGAGGGTAAGAGAAAAGTTTGAATTTTGTAATAAAATATAGATATTATTTTTGAAAGGGGGGTTGGTAGGGGTAAGGGTGGGGTGGGCATAGGGGATGGACTAAGAAAAAATTTTGGAATACTTTTTAAAACAATTGAATTTTGGGGGTGGGGGTAGGGGGTGGGGTGGGGGTAGGGGGCAGGGTAGGGGTGGGGGTGGGAGTGGTGTCAGAGTGATAGGATATTGGGGGCAGAGGGCATGATAGATGATTTTGAGAATTGTATGAATATTTCAACTTTAAAATGAGGTTGGAAGAGAGTTTTGGAAAATGTTTTCCCAAGAGAAGTTATTTTTCTTAGATTTAAGGAAAATAAGTTGATTTGAAAAACATTTTTCAAAACATATAAGCCAACCAAACATAAGAAAATGTTTTCCTCATACCAAACACACCCTTGTGTTTGGTATGAAGGGAAATATTTTCTCGAAAATGTTAATATTTTTTAATTTTTTCATGTCTGACTGGTTTAAACGTTTTGAAAAATATTTTTTAAATCAACTTATTTTCTCAAATCTAAGGAAAATGACTTCTCTTCAAAAAGTAAAGAAAATATTTCTAAAACTCTCTTTCAACCTCACCATTAAGTTGAAAAATCCATATAACTCCCAAAATCACCCACTCCTACCCCGACACACAATCCCCTACCACCTCCATCCCCAATCCAAAAAACATATCTAGTTTTTTAAAAATAATTTAAAATTTTTGCTTACCTCATCGCCTACCCCTCCCCCCTTCCCCACCTTCTACCAAGCCCCCCTAAAAAAAAAATGTTTAATTTTTTTAAAAAATTCAATTTTTTTATCCCATTTCCTACACGACCCCCACCACTACCATCCTCCCCCCGAAAAAATTAAATTTATTTTTAAGAAAAATTTCATTTTTTTTCAGACTCCACCCTCACACCCTACACAGACCCCAACACCTTACTAGCCGCCCCCTCCTCCCTAAGAAAAAATTATTTTAATTATTTTTCAAGAAAAAATTCAAAAGTTTTTTCTTACCTACCCCTACCACCTATTCTGACCTCCCACCCCACACCAGCCCCCGCCCCTTCTATAAAAAAATATTTTTTAATTTATTTTTTACAAAAAATTTAAATTTTCTTTTCTTACCTCACCCTTCTTACTCTATTCGTTCTCATTATTTTTTATTAAATATATACAAATATTTTTAGAAAATATTTTTCTACTTGTATAATGAGCACAATAATATAAGTAAGAAACAACTTATTTTCCTCCTCCGTATTGAACAAACCCTAAAAAAATTAATTTTTGAGGTCAAAAATTATTTTTATAAAAAATATTTTCTACTCTTTAGCTAAACACTAAAATATATTTTATGAAAAATAAATTTTCATTCACCAACCAAATACTAAAAAAATATTTTCACTTACCAACCAAACATAAAAAATAAATAAGAAATCAAGTTTTTTTCTATGAAAATATTTTCCAGTACCAAACACACCCTTATTCTCGTTGCTTTGGTGTAGGGGTGGGCATGGTATGGTATGGTATGGTACAGTAATTGAAATTTCGGTACAATAATTTTGGTATTCGGTTTTTAAAAATATTATACCATTACCATACCATATTAATTCGGTATGGTTCGGTATTTTGACATTTGACTTCGGTATTTTGCGGTATGATAATCGGTAACCATAGTTTGTTTAACTTTGACAATATATACTCATATACTAGAGTATTATTACTTCGACTTTTCAAAATCATGTCTCAATTGTATCATAAAAATGCATTACACATGTAGAAATATCTAAAAAGAAGTACAAACAATTTCTTTTATTAGTCAATTACACCAAAAAGACATTTCAATCAAGATAGAGTAGCAACTGTTTCAAAATCTAAACATTTTTATACTAATACTAAGTATTTTTTTTTTTTGTATATATATATATATATATATAAGTTATTTATGTAACTATATATACTTCAATATGATATTCGGTATTTCGGTATGTCATTTGTAAATATCGTATATCATACCATATATCAAAAAATTTAAAATATATATCATATACCATACCAAATACCATAATATAAAAAACTACGATATCAAAAATATCAATTTGATATGATAATTCGATATATATCCTACCATGCCCATCCCAATTTGGTGTGACTACAATTTAATAAGTTTAACCCTTGTATAGATGAAAGAGTCGTGGGCTCCAGCCTCCAATGTGCTACAAGAGGCCATTAATTCTCTTTATCATACAGGATTTTTTTGACTCCAAAAGAATCAATATATGGGGTTTTCCCCTGTTAAATCAATACCAACCTAGTAGTATTAACACGTGCATTTTTACCATGCGAAAGTGACCTCACATTTTGTAATATCTAAAACTTTAATAATTGAAAATATTAAATTCACATCACATAAATAGTATTGGCGCATGAATTTTTTTTGAAGAAGTTTTAAAAATAGCAAAAGTTTGACACAAAATTTATCTTTCCACACTTTATATATTTATCATTTATAATTGATGTATTCGATTCACAGACATTATATTCACTTTTACTTAGTAGTATGTATTTATAAAGAAACATAAATACACTAGATATTTAATCTCACAAAAAACATTATCATTTTTTTTTTTTTTTTAATATATTTTTTTTCGTATTTTTCTCGTTTTATTTTGGTAATCAAAGTTTTTATTAATCACCAAAGAGCATTGTTGATTCAAAGTTTGGTAAAGTCTACAACAAGCCACATCCCAGCTTGTTGATTTCATATATAGCAGCAATACAAACTCACATTCTAACTACTCTAAACAAGGCCAACAACTATTATTGTCAATAAAACTAGCAAACTTTCACCAAAAAATAAAATAAAATTAAACTAGAAAACAAGGCCTAGCAGATAGCTTCTCAAGTCTCCTGTAGCTCTCACAATACAGATGCATCCCATTTCTTTGACCAGCTCTTCAGGTGCCCTCTGCATTTTAGCAAATATTCTAGTGTTCCTCTCTGTCCAAATAGTATAAAGAGTTTCAGTACAGACTTGTTTCAACAGTTTAGCCCTCTTAGAAAGTCCAAAGAAAGAGTTTCTCGTTTTTCATCCTCTCATTTCTATTTTTTTTCTTTTTTTTTTCCTCTCGTTTATCTCTAACTTTTATTTCTCTTTCTTCTTTTCTTTCCTTCTTTGATTTTTTTTTTGTACTTTTTTTTTTCTATTTTCTATTTTTTCTATTTTCAAAAAATATGACTACTCGAGCACAAGTCATGGATGATAACATAAATATCACAATTATTTATCGTATTTGTAGTCACACCATCATTTATATTTTTGTATTCATTGATACAACTATATTTGTAATTTTTTTAAATTTGCGCTTGTATTTGTATTTTGTAGTTCGCATTTGTATTTGTATTTATATTTTATAGTC
This sequence comes from Capsicum pubescens, assembly GCA_030864215.1. Lineage (NCBI taxonomy): Eukaryota > Viridiplantae > Streptophyta > Magnoliopsida > Solanales > Solanaceae > Capsicum > Capsicum pubescens. The sequence goes on along the minus strand of CM061542.1, from coordinate 218,854,382 downwards.
ACTTGTATTTGTATTTTTTAGTCTGCACCATCACTTATATTCTTTATAATTCACACTTGTATTTTAAAGCACTTTTTTGTATTTGTATTTTATAATTGACTGAATATTATATTGGATTATATTTGTATTGTGGTTTTGAAGGGGAGCCTTGGAGTAACTGGTAAAGTTGCTGTCATGTGACTAGGAGGTCACGGGTTCAAGTCTTGAAAACAGCCTCTGGAAGAAATGCAAGGTAAGGCTGCGTACGATACACCCTTGTGGTGGGGCCCTTCCCCGGACACCACGCATAGCGATAACTTTAGTGCACCGGGCTGCTTTTTTTTTTTTTTTTTTTTTTAATTTGTATTGTGGTTTTATTGTGTTTGTATATTTAGATTATATTTGAATTATATTTATATTTGTATTCTATTTTCGTCGATGCCTTTTTATTTTTAAAAAATTATTTTATATTTGTATTTGTAATTAAGTTGATTATATATTGTATTTAGCCGTGACTATGTGCAATTTACCACTTGTATTTGTATACAAACAAGTAAATGCATTAGTTGTATTTTCTTGATTCTAAAATATATAAATATGTAATGTATCATTTGATACAAATATACCGTTTTGTATTTTTATATCAAAATTATTATTCTATTTGTAAATAAATAATATTCACTTGATACAAATATAAATACAAACAAATGAAATAAATAATTTTACAAATACAAATACAATATGTATTTATATATATTTTATTTGTATAAAAATTTGAATTGTATTTTTTTGTATCAGTAAGTACAACTCGTATCAATAAATACAAACAAGTATTCGTAGAAAGAAAATCAATCGTTTCTTTTCAATAATTAAAAAATATAAATGATAGTTTGCATTTGTATTTTACAGTTTGCACTTGTATTTGTATATTATAGTTCGCATTTGTATTTATATTTTATAGTTCATATTTGTATTTATATGTTATAGTTCACATTTGTATTTGTATTTGTATTTTATATTTCTCACTTGTATTTGTATGTTATAGTTTACATTTGTATTTTATAGTTCACACAAATGAAAAGAAGGAGAAAAATAAAAAGAAAAAAGAAAGAAAAAAAAAGAAGGAGAAAAAATACGAAAAAAGAAGAAGAGTAATAGAAATTAGAAAAAAACTACAAAAAAAGGAAAAAAGAGAAGGAGAAAAAATGAAAAAGAAAAAAAAGAAAAAAGAAAAAAGAAAAAAAAAAGAAAAAAAGGAAAAAAGAAAAAAGAAAGAGAAAACAAAAAAAATAAAAAAAATAAAAAATGAGAGTAATAGAAAATGGAGAAAGAAAGAAAATACACGAGAGAGACTATGAATTGTAATTAAGAATAATTAATTGGCAAGAGGGGGATATGAATTGTGATTAATTGAAACTTAGTCTAAATAGGATAATTAAGAGTCTATATTTGCTAAGTCATGCAGTTATCCATATTTTTATCTGATGAAAATAACGTCACAATTCGTAATGGACTTTGATGCTTCTAAATACGGAAAAGGGTCAGAAATACCCTTCAAGTATTGAAATTGGGTCAAAAATACCCTTCGTTAACCTATTGGGCCAAGAATACCCTTCAAGTATTGAAAATGGTTCAAAAATACCCCTTCATCCACCTTTATGGCTCAAAAACACCCTTGCAACTAACGATTTTTAAAAATCATATTTAAAAATTCAAAAAAGGATCAGAAATACCCTTTAAGTATTGAAATTGGTTCAAAAATACCATCTATCCACCTTTATGGCTCAAAAATACCCTTGCAACTAACGATTTTCTTAAATCATAAATAATTTTTTTTAAAAAAATACGTGGCACCTTTCACTTGGTTGAAACTAAATTAATGAAAATATTATATCTAATCCAATTCCAACTCAAGCTACCCGATTCAAACCGTATGAAGGTTGCCCCAACGTCATTAATGCTAGGCTTTAATATAGCGGCAAAACGAAACAATATAAACTTTGTGAAATCATTTTTTAATCCGTGCTTGTGGAGAATATCTATAGTAAATAAAATACCAGTACTTTCAGTAATTTTACTCTTTCATGCAAACGTCAAATCTTGTAACTATTATTCATTTCTCTGTTTCTTTGTTTATCGAAGTATAATGATCAAGCTAATTAATATTTGATGTGAATTTGGATATAAAATTTTTAATTTTTATAATAAAATTTATATATTAAAAATTATGTTCATAAAATAATTGCACTATTAAAATATTTAATATAATTAATAATTTAAAATATTTTATGTAAATAATAATTAAAATAAATAAATTAAAACGGAGGATATACAATATCATTATTTGACATTACTGTTCTATAATATGGTCAAAATCTAACCTTAAAGATGCATGTTACTTTTTCTGGGGCAGGGAATATAACTATGGAGTACGTTCTCTTCCCTTTATAAAGAATCATCGCAATCTACTAGTATAATATTTCAGGTGAGAGTTAAAATAATAGAAAATTATATAACGAAGAATATAATATATAACAATTCCACACGAGTTAAATGATAATTAATTATTTAAGTCCATTTGTAGTAAAAAAAAATAAGTAAGAGATTTTGATGTAAAACTTTGATTAATCATGAACCTTGGGGTGTTCTGTTATGCCGACGCTAGAACTACCAGAAAAAAGCATCATCTCACCATTACAAGCTTTTAAGGGTGGGTTCGGTGCGAACGAAAATGTTCGTTTGACTAAAAATTTTGAAAAATATTTTTCCTAAAAAACATATTTAGTCTAAATTTCAAACTAAGAAAAATAACTTCCCTAATCATAGTAGGAAAAATAAATTACAAAGCTTATACCACTCAAAATCACCCACCCCACCCCAAAGCTTGAGTTGAGGCCGGATTGAATGTAACATTTAAATTAATTTAGTTTCAACCAAGTGAAAGCTGCCACGTATATTAAAAAAAATTATTTATGATTTAAGAAAAATGTTAGTTGCAAGGGTATTTTTGAGTCTTAAAGGTGGATGGATGGTATTTTTGAACCAATTTCAATACTTAAAGGGTATTTCTGACCCTTTTTCAAATTTTTAATTATGATTTTTAAAACCGTTAGTTGCAAGGGTATTTTTGAGCCATAAAGGTGGATGGAGAGGTATTTTTGAACCATTTTCAATACTTGAAGGGTATTTCTGGCCCAATAGGTTAACGAATGATATTTTTGACCCAATTTCAATACTTGAAGGGTATTTCTGACCCTTTTTCGTTCTAAATATAATATGTATTTTTCAAAAGCACTTTAAAGTATTTTTTAGAAAAGATATTTATTTTATTTTTTTAAGAAATAATTTTTTACTGTTCCGCAAAATCACTTTATTTTCTTTCAAAGATCAACTAGAATATCTTATTTTTCTAAGATATGCATTTTTTAAGCAATTAAATGTCATATTTTATTAACCATGAAGTAATATTACGAAACAGAGCAAAAACATAGTCCGCTCATCTAAAAGTAGTCCTACTGTCTGGGGCTTTGAGCTGCAGATGGCAAAAGAGTTTGAAAATGAGGTGTAGGTGACACAAGTCTTAATAATTGAGTGGAGGTGACAATTACTTTATTATGGATTAAGAAAGTTGGGTAAGTTTGAGAATAACCTACAAGTTTTTAAATTTACTCTTTGATCCAAATGTTTACCTAATATAACGGGAAACAGAGGAAAAAGTCGCGTTTCTCTCTCTTCTCATCCATTGTTATTTTCTCTCTTAGTATTTTTGTTGTTCATTGTTTCTGCTGCTTTATTCACCATCTTCTGCTTCATTATCATCATCTTCTACTTCATTATCATCTTTATCTTCTTCTTGTTGACCATTATTGTTGTTGTTGTTACCGCTACTGTTGCTATTTGACCAATTTCTTAGGTCAAATTTCGTTTCGTACATCACTTTCCACTTTGGCATTACTTCATAGGAGACTTTGATAAGTCAAATTATAATTTTTAGTTGAATTTGTAATCTGAGTAACTACTATTATGCTATTTTTTCAATAATAGATAACACACGAACATGAATACAACATAAGAGACATCTGTTTAAACATATCAATCATCTGTTTTGACAGATGAGACATTTGTTTCAACGGAAGACTCATATATTGGATTCATGTTTATAGTTCTATAATGCCTTAACATGAATCGAACAAATGGGTCATCTTTTGCAACATACAACCCATCTATTGCAACAAATTAGTTATCTGGTGCAACATGATAAATATCTGTTGTAACATATTAGTAACCTGTTGAAACAGAACCTGAACTCGATTCCAACAGACGTGTCATCTGTTGCAACAGGGTAAATATCTGTTGCAACAGATTAGTAACCCGTTGCAACAGAACCTGACCTCGATTCCAGTAGACGGTAAATATCTGTTACAACATATTAGTAACTTATTACAATAGAACCTGACTTTAATTCTAACAGATGCGTCATCTATTGCAACAGGTAAGTCATCTGTCGCAACAGGTTAATTATCTGTTGCAACATGTCACTCATCTGTTGGAATCAGCTTCAAAGATGTCTTAGTACTATAACATTTATCCCAACAGACGCTTCATCTGTTGTAATAGATATATATTTTATTGCAACATATGATTCACCTATTACAACAAATGACTCGTCTGTTGAAATCAGCTTCAGGAGCGTAATATGAATCCCAACAGGTAAGTAATCTGTTGCAACTGATCACTTACCTGTTACAACAGATTACACATCTGTTGGGATTCATGTACGACACTATGAAATCACTATTAACTTTTTTTAATAAATAACTTTATTTAGTTACCACTAATGGAGGGATCAATAACAATAGGGGTGGATAGTCATGGTTAATGAGACGAGAAAAACAATCGATATGTATGTCGTTGGAAGAAGGGTGAAATACTAGAGACGATAGCTATGACAGCCCAAAGTGATATTTCGTATGATGATTTTATAAACTTAATCATCAACTATTATGGACTGAATTGTCAACCGAAAGAACTCGTTATCAGCTACATACACAACTCCTATGAAAATCAGAGGGTATTACCTTTCAAGATAACCGATCAGGTTTGGTTGTGTGCTTATCTTAGTGATTAATCCAGGTTGGTGTTAAGGGTGTACGTGGTTGAAAAGACAAGAGAGAATGAGAACCAGAAAAGTAGAAGAAGAACAACAAGATATCTTTGATGATAGGTTGGATGATCTAGACATGAATATTCCAGATAATGATCAAACACCTACGCCCGTTGATGCGACCAATACGGTGGGCAGTTCTTCTTGATCGACACAGTCTGACAATCTTCAAGATGCCAAGATCGAATTTTTCAATGGAATGTCATTCAAGGACAAGAAAGAACTATCTACCACTTTGTTTATTTCTTGGTTGAAAAAAATTTTAGAATAAAAAAAATGATTAATTCGAGCAGTATCTTTTGCTACAAATGTGCTAATCCGAACCGCAAGTGGTGGTTGAGAGCGGTGAAATATGTAAGTTCTGATATATTCGTCATTCATAAACATGAAAAGTATCACACATGTGGTTCGGAGCACATCTCGGGCTAAAATCTTCACGCCACGGCAAAGGTCCTTGGTGAATATTTCAAGAATAGTTTCCTTGATGGCAAAAGCCCTTTTACAAGGGTTATGGCCAATCAACTCCTTACAGAATTGGGTGTCCTGGTCAGTTATTGGAAGATATATACGTCCATGGGGATTGCCAAGGACTTAGTTAGGGGGACACATGAGCATGGGTATGTAGTCTTGGATGCCTACCGTTACATGATTGAGTCCACAAATCCCAGAAGTAAGAAGACATTGCAAGTTGATAAATATGGAAGGTTCAAGTACTTTTTTGTAACCTATGCTGCTTGGATTCAAGGTTTTTGACATTCGAGAAAAGGCATAGCCGTCGACGGTACCTTCTTGATGAGCAGGTATAATGGAGTTCTTCTAGAGGCAGTGGTGCAGGATGCGGAGAATCACATCTGTCCTGTAGATTTTTGTGTAGTGGACAAGGAATGTGATACCTCTTATGGATTTTTTTTGAACAACTGCAAAGCTGCGGTGATGATACCGAAGAGTTGTGTTTTGTTACGGATAGGCATCCAAGTATTCCAAAGGTAGGTTTAATTTTCTTCACTTCAGCTTACTTTGGTTGTTGCATCAGGCATCTTGGAGAGAACATTCGGATCAACTATCACAACGAAAGGGTCGTAACCCTTTTTTATAGAGCAACTAAAGCATATAGTAGAGAGGATTTTTAGACCATTTCAATCAAATAGCAGATGTGCATCCCAAGGTAGCAGAACATCTCATACGTGTCGGTTTTGAGAGATGGAGCTGGGCATTCTGTCCGATAGATAGGTACATTCTTATGAATTTAATGTCTTGTTTGAGTTACAAGTTTAGTATGATATCGTACTAAGTGATTCTTTTATATAGGTACAATATTATGACATCAAATATCGCTGAATCGGTGAATTCATTATTTGATGATGAAATGGAATTTCCCATCAAGGCTCTGTTTGAAATAATAAACAAGAAGTATGACCAATTTTTTAATGAAAGGCGTGTGTAGTTTGAGGGCCCAAGAAGAACCCAATTTGTTCTAGAAATCAAAAAAATAATATCAATGAACATCAGTTTGGGGAATAGGTTATTATCTCATCAAATAGCATATTACAAATTTAGTATCACCGGTCATGATGATGTTGCCACGGTCGATCTTCAAATAAGATCTTGTACGTGCAAAGTTTTTGACTTGGACAAAATACCCTGTCCACATGCTATGGCAGCTCTTAGAGTTTAATATGGTGTAAAATATGAACCTAAAATTTACGTGCACTCCTCTCCATATTATTCGATGAAAAAATATAAAATGACATATAAAGGGCATATTACTCCGGTGCCTCTCGAAGAATCTTGGGTTGCTCCTACAGAGCTTTTGGAAAGATTAATACCTCCTCGATATATTGACCCAAGCACTATCAAATTGGGAAGAAAGCCATATAAGAGAAGGCGTGGAGTTGGAGAATCATTTGCATCAAGAACAAGCAAGTGCTCCATAAGTAAGCGCACTGGACACAAAAGAACTACATGCCTGGATCGTAATCCACCATGATCGTTGTAATTGCAAAAACTTGTGTTGTTGTTTGTTGTAGACTTTTATATATTTAACTCATTATTGTGAACGTAATGTTATCATTTATTTATATAAAATATCTTTTTTAATAACTTGTGCATCAATAAAAAAAGGCAAAACATGAACTAAATAATACAACAGACCACAATTATTTTCAACAGATTACCCATCTGTGGAAACAGATGGACATTAGCTGGAAGAACACAACAAAGTTCCATCAAACTGGAATATTTTCCTCCAACAGATGGATAATCGGCTGACAGAAACCCAACTGATCTGTTCCAACAGATGGTCCATCTGTTGAAAGAACTCAAATGCCAAAATTGCTATTGCTACTGGATTCAAAATTGCTCCTTACGGCTCCAACAGTCGACATGTTAACATGTTTAGAAGAAGGAATAGACAAAATAAAAATTAAATAAGAATTAAAAAGCCAAAGTCGACCAACAATTAATTTTTCATTAAACAAAAAACAAAATACATTAGGTATAGATCCGATATCGAATTAAAAAAAATACATTCTAATTATTATTATTATCAGCAACAATATTATTATTGACAGCCGACCAATCTTCAACCGACAGAACCAAGACTCTCCTAAGCTTGTGAATGTCCATGATCATTCGGGCTCTCATGGCGGACAACTCCCACCGCAAGTCATGAAACTGTGACTCAAGTTCTCGGACAATGTTTTGTAGAATTGCAACGTCCCAATTTGTATCAGCCATACCTAGAACACACATGAATTGACAAAAAAGTAAAGAAAAGAGTTCGAATCTAATACAATGTATACTATGAACCGGTAGATTTACACAAAAATAAAACTTACCTCAACGAGAAAGAAAGATGCTCTTTGAAGAGAAGTGGTTGAAGATGTAATCCGAAAAGACAAAATGCAAGAAATAAATAAAAGTGAAGGGACTTATTTATAGAGGATTGAATATGAATGTGTTACTAAAAAAGGCATGACTATTCAGGTCCATTGTATTAATTACATTCAAACTGCTGCCTTTTTGTTTTTTGTGAAAAGATGCGATTTTTTCTTTTACATTCAAACTTCTCACCTTTTCAAAATGGTTTGAGACTTAATAATAGCTGTTATTATTGAGCTGTTGCAACAAACCGTTTAGGCAAAAAGGAACGACTGTTTAGGTCCATTATATTAATTACATTCAAACTGCTGACTTTTTATTTTCTGTGGAAAGACGCAACTTTTTCTTTTACATTCAAACTTCTCACCTTTTCAAAAGGGTTTGAGACGTGAGACTTAATAACAACCATTATTATTGAGTTGTTGCAACAGATCGTCCATCTGTCCCAACAGATAACCTACTGTCACAATAGATTTACCATCAGTTGCAATATATGGTATTTATGTGCAACAGACGATACATCTGTTGCAACATATGGATTATCTGTTGTGACAGATGGACCATCTGTTGGAGGAGATGTTTTGATTTTTTCTAAGAACTGATTTATCATTTGCAACAGATGGGAATTAATCCAAATTGGTGACTGTTTACTATACAAACAGATTTAAAAACAAAAAAGGTGAAAAGTCATGACTTGTAGCACTTGTTTTTTCTTGATGGGCATGTAGTTCTATGAAGTTAAAGATGGTTACCCTTTGATCCTCCATGGTCTTGTACACTACTTAACAATGGAAAGTGAAAAATAAACACTGTTCGACATTAATAGGGTAGGAAGAATAATGTGCGTGTAGATGAATGGATCCACTTTCATGCGTGGGAGTTATGTATTACTGATCAGGCTATCGCGATAGATACACATAAAGTACAGTGATTTTGTGAATGCAGTTTTTTATAGATTATACATTGATCCTTTAAACGAGATCCTACATTTTACAGTTTAGTTTGATAGGTGCAAACTGATAAGGGCGAAGGGTTCTAAGATGGTAGGGTCAATACCCTACTACAATTTAATGATGGTTTTGCTCATGTTTATATGTCAAGTTTTGGGAAAGGTTCAAGTTATTGGCGACAATGTAAATATCAAATAGTGATTGGACCGATTTGAAGGGTTCAATGGACTTTTGAAAGGCCTCCAAAGACTCGCATTGCCTCAAACAAGAATGGAAAACCAATGAAAATTCCCCTGGTCAAAATTTATATGGATGGGTTACACAAGAAGACTATTATAAAGCAGAAGGTGATTAGAAGAATACCTGTGTGGGAAGATGGGGTGGGGTGGAGGGTGAGGGGTGGAGAAGACCATATATCAACTCAGACCTTATTAAAGAAGAAACACAGGGAATCAAGTAAGGAACTTCTAGCCAATCTGGCCAATGAAATTTACATGAAAGACGAAAAAACTGAATAAGCTTCAAATGTGGAAGTTCATCCAAATATTAAAATCTGTCAGTCGTTCTTGAAAAATAAAAATGGTAAAGAGGACTGGAGCTATGCACTTTTCTATAGACAACAACTAGCGAGTGTGGCCTGAGTGAAGACCCACAAAGATACAGGATGAGAACTCTAAGGAAGAAGCGTGGCGAACACAGAGAATTATTAAGATTTTCAGTCAAGAATGAAACCTGAACCAACAATTCCAGAAGTAAAAATAAGGGATCAAGTCAAGGCGTCAATTTTTGAAGTCTAACTTGCATCCCATGTCTTCTCTTTGTGGTTTTGATCAGGTCAATGGCAGTAGAAACAAAAAGGTTTGAAGTTGGGCAGAAATCCCATGCCTTGTTGTTTCCACCATCTTTGACCAGACCAGATCCATAAACAAGAGGCATGGGATGGAAGTTTAACTTGAGAAATTGCCACCTTGGCTTGATCCCTTATTCTTACTTCAGGTGTTGTTGGTTCAAGTTTCATTCTTGACTGAAAATCTTACCAATTCTCTGTGTTCGCCAAGCTTCTTCCTTAGAGTTCTCATCCTGTATCTTTGTGGGCCTTCATTCAGGCCACGCTAGCTAGTTGCAGTCCCCTAACAAAGTGCACAGCTCCAATCCACTTTACAATTTTTCTTTTTCAAGAACAACTGATGGATTTTCATTTTTGGATACACTTTCACACTTGCAACTCATTTAATTTTTTCATTTTTCATGTCAATTTCATCAGCCAGTTTCTCTACATTTTCCTTTCTACCTTATGTTTCTTCTTTAATAAGGTCTGAGTTAATATATGATCTTCTCCATCCTCTTCCCGTATAGGTATTCTTCCAATCACCTTCTGCTTTATAATGGTCTCATCGTGAAACCCATTCATTTAAATTTGGACCAGGAAAATTTCTATTGATTTTCTATTCTTGTTTGCGGCAGTGCGAGGCTTCGAAAGCCTTTCAAAAGTCCATTGAACCCTTAAAATTAGTCTAACACTATTAGATATTCACACTGTCGCCAATAAATTGAACCCTTTTCCAAACTTAACTCATATACATAGTTTGGTTTCCCTATTCTGTTATATTGGTAAAAGACGTCAACAAGGTCATAGAAAATGATTTGTTGGCGCATGCTGAGGATTTTGAAAAATTCAACAATTATCCCTGGGGATATGACAGCTTCTACTTGACTGTCAAATATTTACTAACAAATCTATCCTCAGAGAGGATCACATTTTACGGATTTTCTTGGGCTTTCATGGTAAAATTACTCACTATTTTTACTCATCCATTAATTTATATTGAATATAGTTATTATGACTTTTTCTTACTTTCTTCCTGTTTACATGTTTTATGCTTGGGCATTTGAAACCATTCCTTCCCTCTGAAAGCAGGTAATGAATTACTCGAATGAGGTTTCTCATCCAAGGATGTTTAGGTGGTTGGCTGCAAAGAACAATACAAGAATTAAGGAGACTGATCTCTTTAAACCTCCGGATGATGCAGTACGTCTTCTTTCAAGTAAAATAATTTGACTCAATGAAAGATATTGAACAGATGTTATATCTGGTGCAACAGATGTTATATCTGATGCACCAGATGGGACATTTGTTATGCTAGATTACCCGTCCTGTGCAACTTGGTGCAACAGATGGGTAATCTGTTGCAATAGAAGATTGATATTTTGCATCAAATTACCCATCTGTTGCTTTAGTTCTCTGAACTCGACTCTTAACAGATTAACCATCTACTGTAAATTATGCAATAGATAGGTAATCTGATGCAACATATTGTTAATTTGTTGTGACATACAAATTATTTATTGTATAAGTTATCTGTGTTAACATATAACCTAATTGTGAAAAAAATTATATTATATGATTAAATGTATCTGTTTTTTTATAGGTTGTGCATCCATAAATTGTTCCTACTGATCAGGAGTTGGGGATGACCTTTTTTTATTACTCTAGGTCATGTTGATACTATATCAGACCCAACGGTGGAGTTAATAAAGAAGGAATTGGCTGGAGAAACAGCTATAATAAGAACAGTTAGGAAAGGTTAGCCTAGTGTTGAGGCTCTTCATGACCAAATGACTATAACAGATTCGGGTGCTTCTTCTGGGGGTGTTACTGGTGGAGTTGATGTTGGTGGAAGGTATACTGATGCTACTCCTAGTTGTGATGTTGAGCATGTTGATGCTGGAGAAAAAATAAATATATTTGAAAACATACCTCTCACAGGTCCCTCTCCCCATTACGCAGGTCCCTCTCACCCTTACGTCGGTCCTTCTCACCTCTCTCTACCCTCATATTCTCATTGCAAATGCAAAGAGTGCAAGGACAGGAAGGATAAACTCTTTGAAAAAGTAGAGACAATCGCTAAAGCTGTTGAGGAATTGAAATCCAAGAGGGGTGTCATACCATCTAAGAAGGTGAGGGAACAATACACTCCTTCAGCCGCGATTAGGAGGAAGAAAAGAGAAATTAGCCAAGTACTCTCCAATTAGAAATCCAAAAAAATTACAACTCCTCCCTTGCTAAAATCTATTAAAGTTCAAGGGCCATTCAAGAAGGTGGACGTATACACGAAACTTGGTGCCAAAGAGAAGAGAGATTTGCGACGAGCCAAGCAAGGCACAAAATATTACCCCATCCATACCTTTTCTGCCAAAGACTTCAGAAGTAAGACAAATATGCGTACACAGTACGTTGACAGGGTAAGTTTACTTTTCCTAACCTAGCATTCTAATCTACTTGTCATCTATTGCAACATATACGTATTCTGGTGTAACTTATAGTATTTCTGTTGCAATATATTACCCATATCTTGCATAAGTTGCGTTAGATAGGTAATCTGTGAACAAATTCAGAGAACCCTCTGCAATAGATGGACCACCCATTGTATCTTTCACTATGTTTTCCTTCTTTACAATTACTAACCTATTAGCCTACTCGGAAGCTTATGATGCTGCCGATAGGATAACAGAGCTCGACTTTTACATGAATCTCAAAGATAGGTACGATTATCTCAATAACCTAGCATCAACTCCCAGCAACGAGGGATTTTATTTATGTAAGACCCCGCAAAATTTAAATCTTAACTCAGCCCTTAGATCTTGATAAGGGGTCCCATACTTAGAAATTTTAGCTAAGTGTTTACACTTAGAATTATTCTTTTTAGCCTCATAAGTTGGAGATCCTATTTCCCAACCATGAAGACCTTAAAGTGTCAATTTTTAGGTTGATTCATGATTAGGCATGTTAGTAGGTGTTCTCGGAAAAGTTTCAGACTTTTCAAACATCGTTTGAATCATGTTTGGAAATCCAAACCAGTGGATCAACGTGATCTCAACGCGCCACATCGCCTATTGCGTTGATAAATATTTTTCCCAGCTCTCTGTGCTAATTTCCAGTGAGCCGACGCGGACTCGACGCGGCGCGTAGGCCATCGCATCGACCCCATCGATATGATGCGTCGGGCTGCACATTACTGGACCCATTTTTAGTCATTAAAACTCTACATCCATGAGGGTATTTGGGTCATTTTCCCACCCCTATTCAGCCCCCAAAACACGAAATTAATCACTCATAGGGCAAAAACATTTATTATTTCTCTCAAATTACTCAAGAACAAAATCCTAGGAGATTTAATTTCAATTCAAGCTTCAAGAAATTCACCATAAACCTTCATTAATTCAAGTACCAAGGTATGTGAAGTGTTCATCCAAGGGTTTCTTTCCACCCTTGGAGTTCAAGAAACTCTTTTAAATTGCAAATAAAATGATTTCATAGATTTCATGTTGGATTTGAATGTAATCTTAATTATGATGTTAAATGGGTTTTCAATTCCATAATTTATCACAAGTTCCATGAAAACTAGTTAATTGTGGATTGAATTATGTGAACTTCATGTTGAACTCTTGAATTACAAGTTGAATGTAGTATCCATGATAGTATTACATGTTTATTGATATGTGAAATACCCATGTTCCCCAAGTGTTTGTCAAAATGCTTATGTGAATTGACTAGTGCAAACATGACATGTTATTATGTGATTTCATTCATGCACAAGCTCATGTATATTAAGTGTTTGACAAAAATGTCTAAATAAATGCATTATTAGTAAGCAAGTACTATTATGCTACTAAAGTCATGCAATATATTACTTTTCATATTATCGAGTCTTAGGGGTATTTAGTACTCGAAAATCTAGCTATTTACCTAGAGCTACAGTAGTTACAAAACAGTCTCAGTATTGTCAAGAATAGTAATACTCAGTAATCAGTCCTAGTCTCGGTTCAATAGTCAGTTCAGAACTCAGTGAACTCAGTTCAATTTAGTTAGACAGTACGATCAGTAACAATTCAGTCAAGACTAGTACAGTTTAAAAATTAGTTCAGTGTCTACTCAGTTGGGAGTAGGAATTAGAACCGAGCGAACCTAGGGATGGGATCATTCCTGCCAGCATAGGGTTTGACCCTAAGTAGTAATCCCTGAGTTACAGAACTACGTAGCCAACATAGGTTGAGATATCTTCCTGCCAGACTAGGGTTGATACATCTCACATGAGTTTTCCTGCCAGTGAGGGTTGATAAAAGTGCTTCCAATTAGAAAGGGTTAACTCACAACTTGTCTTTACCCGTGGCACAGTATTGACACCCTTCCAACTGGGGTTACAGGTTGGACCCAATCCATTTGGAGATGGGCATGTCGGTTAGATAACTAACTCCCATAGTTTCAGTTTTAGTTTTAGTATAGAACTTAGTTTATGTAACACCCCATATTCAAGTACGTGTATTGGCGTATTCAAGTACGTGTATTGGTCTTATTTATATGGAATTAATTTTATTATTTTATTTATACCAGAATTTGCCCGTCGATGGTTCCATGCGAAGGTTATTGAATAAGCTTTCTAATGATATAAAGATTTCCAAAAACGGATAGGTTTCGGATATAATCAAGCACGTTTGAAACTATAAAACGGTGGCCGGGATATTTGGGAATAGTAAATGTGCAGGAAAATTTCCTACACTCAAACTACTGAGGCCAGCCGAATTTTTGGATCAACCTTGAACGATCATAACTCCCTTAATATAATGAAATGGGAGAGATGCGACCTATTAAAAGAAAGATCTTTGAGTCTTCTTTCCAATGCAATTGGTTTCATCCAAATCTAATGTCTAAGTAAGGATTTATACCCGTTTTACTTCATCCTATCAAAACAGATTTTTAGGGTCAACTTCAAATGACCATAACTCCTTGTACAGGACGAACTGGGTGGCCTAATTTATATGAAATGAAATCCCTTTGAATTATACTTCCAACGATACCAATTTCACCCAAATACGATATCGGAGAAAAGAGTTATGGTCGATCTACTTTAGCTTATCAAAACAGTCTACCAAAGGACAGATTTGACATTATTTAAATTTTAAAGGCATTTTGATCATTTTCTATTATATTATAGACGGGAATATATGTATATATATATGTATATGAGTTCAAAAACTTATTTTCACCATCAATCATTGAGAAAGAACAAACCCTAGCCAAATTTGACCTTTAAATTACTTTTGATTCAACCGTAGAAATTCCAAAGTAATTCGATAACTGCATTTGTCATCTCGAGAACTTCGAACGACACCTATTATTTGTGCAAACAGGATTGCATAATCAAGAGGAGAATTCTAAGGTATGAATATTATTTTCCTTTGTTCTTTTCCATATGTATATGTGTGATAGAGGATTATATGTATTGGTTGTTATTGAAAGGTGATGGAAATAGGGTTATGGACTATTTTGCATGGTTTGGTTGTATTGAATTATGGAAGGTGTATATGGTAATTGAGTTATGGAAGGTGGATATGGTGATATACTATTGAATTGATGATTATTTATGTCTATGGCTCAATTTGGTTTAATGGATTGGTTGGAAGGATAAATGAATCCAAACTTGATATTAGAGGATGTTGTATGAATATGCATGACATGTGAATGTAATTAGAGTATAAGAGGGTTAAAGTGACACCTTTTATGGTGTAATTAAGGCTTACTACTTAACCACAAGTTTGGTGAATTCAAATAATTGAATTGTGACGTTTGGTTGCTAATACTAGATTGCTACATATGTTCATTGTAGATAAGTAATCCGAAAAGATGGGAAGTCCATTTGGGACTAGTATTGAAGATTGAAAGTCAGGTATGTAAAGCATACTATATACCATATCTTTGGCATGAAAGTGAACAATTGTTCTATTAAGAAAGTTTTCAAAGTTATTCAATAACATGTGATCCATAATGGTTTTGTATGATGTCCTACATTACCAATGAACTTGTTTCCACCCTACAAGATGTCAAGACCTTCCAATACTTACTTGTTTTCCAAATCTTACATGTTTATTGCACTAATGAATGTCAGAAGGTATCCGGTTACTCAAACAAGATCCATGTTCTATTAATGACTCCAAAACGTTTCATTGATATACCAATAAGTTCGTACTTCATTGTTATGGCATTGATGACTCCAAAACACTTCATTGATGTGCCAATGAGTTCTTACTTCATTTTTATTGCATTGATGGTCTATTTATATGTCTCTTATTGATGTATCATTATTTCAAAGTATCAAAAATGTGGTGGCGACCGAAATAACAATCTCATTAATTAAACTAAGTGATGGAAGTTCTCTCTTATTGGGTGGTATCCTAGGGGCATAAGCCTATCATGGGTCGATCCCTATTTATGTGTGTATGGGTGGTATCCCAGGGGCATAAGCCTATCATAGGTCGATTCCAATTGATATGTACCGGAGGAAGCCTAATGGTCACAGTACAGTACAGTAATAATTACAAAGATAATAAGAACGAAGGTAAAGTGATTGAATAAGTACAATATACAGGTTGTCACAAGTTCTAGTAAGTGTGGTCCACTCCTATTATGATTTATTCACTTGTTTTTTATTTCTATTGAGCTCCTATATCATATGTGATTATCTACAGCTTTACATACTCAGTACATATTTTGTACTGACGTCCCCCACGGGGGACCTACATTTCATGCTGCAGGCACAGGTACCTCAGCTCACACACCGCACAAGTAGGAGCCATTATATCCAGCTGCTTTTGGTGAGCTCCAGTTTGCTTTGGGGCTTTCCGTGTCATATCCAGTCACTTTTGGTATTGTATCGAAGTTAGTTATATGGCGGGGTGTGTCCCGACCTTAGTTAAACTCTGTGTATTGTCTAGAGGCTTTGCAGACCTAATGTACAGTTATGGTGGTGTTTTGTTAATAGACGTGATGGCTCCAACGACCAAGTATTGTATATACATATATGTGTGCTCGAGCTTATACAGGTGATTATTTTCTTTTATATGCGACATGATGTTGTCTGAATTTTGGATTGTCATAGAGGTATATATGGGAAGTATAAGGTTATGAGCTGGTTCTCCCGGGCTTCCTCGGTTAAGGGTGCCGGTCCGCCCCAATAGGATTTGAGGCTTGACAAAACTGGTATCAGAGAAGTTTGTCCTAGTGAGTCTACAAAGCCGTGTCTACGTAGAGTCTTGTTTATCTGTGTGTCATGTACCGCATCTATAAACAGGTGGCTATGGATATTTAGGAATTGTCTGTTTTCTTCATGTCTTAGATCGTGCGATAGAGCTTATATTGTATATGAAGTCATAGTTGACCACTGAATCCGTTGTTTCTCTTATTATAGTAATGATGCAGGTTACCAGAAGCAAGAATACCATTAAGCAAGTAGATGTGGCTACCGGAGAGGGGACTAGTAAGTCAGCCACTATACCAGCTAATCAAAGTGAGGCTCCAGCTGAGCATGCATCAGAAACTTCTTCCACTCCGGAAGAAATAAGGGGGAGGATAACTATATCCCCAGAGCCACCTATTAATGTTGCTGATCAAGATCTTAGAAATGCAGTGCAACTTTTGACTCGTATAGTTGCTGGGCAAGCTCAAGGGCAAGCCATTCCTACCACGGGTCCTAGTGGTACAGATAGGGCGGCTAGCCTTCGAACACAGGATTTTCTTAAGATGGATCCTCCCACTTTTACAAGATCAGATCTTAACGAGGACCCACAAGACTTTATTGATCAAATTCAAAAGGCCTTAGATGTTATGCATATAACGGGTAGAGAGACAGTGGAGTTAGCGGCGTATAGATTCAAAGGGAAGGCTATATATTGGTACGAGGACTGGAAATAATCTAGGGGTATTGATGTACCCCTAGCTACTTGGAAAGAGTTCAAAGAGGCATTTCTTGATCATTATCTTCAATTCGAGATTCGTCAGTATCCAGTGTTAATATGATCTCAGTTACAGTTTATGTATTCATGCATGCACTCTCATTCAATTACGTCCATGTTACTCGGTTAGTTTTTGTCCATGCATATCAACCTACCATAATTAGCATACCAGTACATTTAAAGTACTGATGCATACTTTTCTTTTGCGCTATGATGTCTTATATCATAGGTTCAGACGCTCGGGCTCCTGATCGCACTTAGCATCTTGGATTATCAACAAAAAATTTAGTAGTGAGTCCTCATAGTTCGAGGACAATGTTATCTTTCAGTAATTCAACACATTTAGTAGACAAAGTTAGTTAGGGATTTGTCCCATCAACTCCATATTCAGACAGTTAGAGGCTTTCAGACTAGAGTATTTTCAATAAATATTCAGTTTTTAGTATTCATTTATCAGTATTCTATATTTGTTTTCAGTTATGATCCATATCACGACTTCATCCTAATTTCTAAATTTATTTCAGTATTATTATTATTGTATGATTATTTAGTGCTCACAACAAATATCAGTCATGGGTTAACTTATGGTCCTTCGGGGTCATAACCACCGTGTATCTCTAGGGTACAGACTCGGGTCCTTACAAACTTGGTATCAGAGCCTAAGGTTCAACAAAGTCCTAGGAAGTCTGAAAGTCACGTCTAGTAGAGTCTTGTACATGGGTGTGTAGTGAGCCACATATATGGACAAGGGGCTATAAGACATTTTTAGGAAAAGTTTCCCTTCTTTCCGTATTTATGTCGGGCGAGTGAGCATGAGCTAGTCACACTCTCAGTCTAATCCTTTTCTTCCTTCTGATTACAGAACATGCCTCGCAAGAAGAACGAAAAAAGAACAAGAACTCACCCAGCCCTTCATCCCGTTCAGGCAGATCCTCTGGACGAGCATGTCTCTCATACAAAATTCAGGACTGCATTTACTACTCTAGCCAATTCAGTAGTAGCCCAGAATGAATGCCTATCTACTATTTTGGTCAACCCAGTGGCCAATACTGCTGTAGCCTATATTTGGGACTTCACCCGAATGAACCCTCTATTATTTACCGGGTCTAAGTCAGATGAGGACCCATAGGAGTTCTTTGATCTGGTGCAGAAGGATACAAATATTATGGGGGTGACTGCAAGTGAGAGGGTTGAGTTGGCCACATATCAGTTATAGGATATGGCTCACTCATGGTTCAAGTAGTGGAAGGAAAAGAGGGCCACAGATGCAGGGCCCATAAAATGAAAGGAGTTTGCCACTGCTTTCTTTCATAGATTCTTTCTACTGGAGTTGAGAGAAGATAAGGTTTTGGAGTTTATTAATCTGAAGAAGGGCACTATGACAGTACAGGAGTATTCTCTTAAGTTTACTCAGTTAGCCAGATATACCCCTCACGTGGTAGCAGATAACAGATCAAAGATGAGTAAGTTTGTGTCGGGTGTGTCTAACAGTGTGGTCAAGGAGTGTAGGACCACAATGTTGATTAAGGAGATGGACATATCTAGGCTCATGGTCCATGATCAGTAAATAAATAAGGCTAAGAATAAAGAGAAGGATAGGGAGAACAAGAGAGTGAGAACAGGTAGCTTCAACTTCACTCAACCTAAGTCAGAAGGTGGTAATCGTTCTCAGTTCTGCCTGAAATCTTCAGTTCCAGCTTCGTCCTCAGCCAGTGCTCCAGAGCCAAAATTTAGAGATGACAATAGAGATAGAGTCTCAGGCCTTAAAACCCAGGGTAGTGTTAGCAGTGCCTGAACAAATCCTCTTTGCCAAAGATGTGGCAGAAACCATCAGGGTGTCTGTAAAGTTGGCAACAATGTGTGTTTTGGATATGGCAAGCCAGGCCATAAGATCAAAGAGTGTGTTTAGGTGGGTTCTCAGAGTCAGCATAATCGTCCCCCAGTTCAGTCCGATAGCCCGAACCAGCAGGGTGCCTCTTCCAGTGCCACTAGTGGGCAACACCCAAGTAAACTCTATACACTTCAGTCCCGACAGGATCAGAAAACTTCTCCTGATGTGGTCACTGGTATGTTACAAGTTTATCATTTACTTGTTTATGCTTTGCTAGATCTAGGAGCTTTTTTGTCCTTTGTAACTCCTTATATAACCGTTGACTTCGGAGTCAGTCCCAAAATTCTAGCAGAGCCTTCCTCAGTTTCTACCCCTGTTGGTAAATCTATCATAGCCCGGTGGGTATACAGGAACTGTCCGATTGTGGTATCTCAAAAAGTTACTTCAGCAGATTTAGTAGAGCTATAGATGACAAATTTTGATGTCATTCTCAGCATGGATTGGCTTCGTTCGTCTATGCTTCAGTTGATTGTAGAAACAAAAATTTTCAATTTTAGTTTCCGAATGAACCTGTCCTAGAGTAGAAGGGTAGTACTTTAGCACTTAGGGTCAGCTTGTTTCTTACCTTAGGGCGAGGAAAATGATATCTAAGGGATGTGTCTATCATCTTGTTCGAGTTCAAAAATCTAGTCCAGAGACCCCCAATATTGAATCAGTGTCAGTAGCATGTGAATTGCCAGATGTGTTTCCCGAAGATCTTCCTAGAGTTCCTCCCGAGAGGGAAATTGACTTCGGAATAGACCTTCTTCTAGATACTCAGCCTATCTCTATCCCACCATATAGAATGGCTCTAGCAGAACTCAGAGAATTAAACTAGATAAGGGATTCATCAGACCCAGTGTATCCTCGTGGGGTGCACCAGTCCTATTTATGCGTAAGAAAAATAGTTCTCTTATAATATGTATAGACTACCATTAGCTAAATAAAGTCACGGTCAAGAACAAGTATCTACTTCCCAGAATCAATGACTTGTTTGACCAACTTCAGGGTGC
This sequence comes from Capsicum pubescens, assembly GCA_030864215.1. NCBI lineage: Eukaryota > Viridiplantae > Streptophyta > Magnoliopsida > Solanales > Solanaceae > Capsicum > Capsicum pubescens. The sequence continues at coordinate 218,833,739 of CM061542.1, read as the reverse complement.
CAACTACTTTTCTAAGATAGACCTTAGATCAGGCTATTATCAGCTCAGAGCTAGAGAATATGACATTCCAAAGACAACTTTCAGAACTCGGTATGGTCACTTCGAATTCCTAGTCATGTCATTTGGTCTTACCAATGCCCCAACAACTTTCATGGATTTGATGAACCATGAGTTCAATCCGTACTTGGACATGTTCATCATAGTATTCATTAATGATATTCTTTTATACTCCCGCAGTGAGCATGGCCATGCAGACCATCTCAGAATAGTGTTACAGACCCTCAGAGCTCATCAGTTGTTCGCTAAATTTAGTAAATGTGAATTTTTGCTAAGGTCAGTAGCTTTCCTTCGTCATATCATTTCCGGTGATGGAATTAGAGTTTATCCTCAAAAGACCGAAGCAGTGAGAACCTGGACCAGACCCATCTATCGATCAAATATCAGAAGTTTCTTAGGTTTGACCGGCTATTATCGATGGTTTGTTGAGGAATTTTCCTCTATTGCATCTGCTATGTCTAGACTAACTAAGAAGAAAGTCAAATTCCAGTGGTCAGATTCTTGTGGAAAGAGTTTTCAGGAGTTGAAGACTCGGCTCACTACAGCTTCAATTTTGACTCTACCAGATGGTTTAAACGGGTTTTTGGTATATTGTGATGCTTCCAGAGTAGGTTTGGGGTGTGTTTTAATGCAGAGAGGTAAGGTTATAACCTATGCCTCTAGACAGCTTAAACCCCATGAAAAGAACTACCCCACTCATGATCTTGAGCCAGCAACTATAGTGTTTGCCTTAAAAATTTAGAGACACTACTTGTATGGAGCGCATATTGATATGCTCATAGACCATAAGAGCCTATAGTATGTGTTTTTTCAGAAAGACCTGAATCTGCATTAGAGGAGGTGGTTAGAGTTATTAAAAGACTATGACATGAGTGTTCTGTATCATCTGGACAAGGCCAATATAGTGGAGGATACCCTCAGTAGGATGTCTATGGGTAGTGTTTCTCACATGGAGGATGGTGAGAAAAAGTTAGTTCAGGAAGTCCATCAGCTTTCCCGACTAGTTGTCCACTTAGTCGATTCAGAATAAGGTAGTGTGTGGGTTCAGAATAATTCAGAATTATCTTTGATTTCCGAAGTAAAGGAAAAGCAGGACAGAGATCCCAGTTTAGCTAAGTTAAAAAAGGCAGTCAGAAATTAAAATGTAGAGGTTTTATCCTAAGGGGGAGATGATGTGTTGCATTGCCAGGATCGACTATGTGTGCCAGGTGTAGATGACTTGAGGCAGCGAATTCTTGAAGAAGCGCATGGTGTATGCTACTCGATTCATCCAGGGTCCATCAAGATGTATCGCGACTTGCGGGAGGTCTATTAGTGAAGTGGGATGAAGAGAGATATTGCAGAGTTTGTAGCTAAGTGCTTGATATGTCAGCAGGTTAAGATCGAGCATCATAAGCCTAGTGGGTCTATGCAGGAGTTTAGTATTCCCACTTGGAAGTGGGAGAAGGTGAATATGGATTTTGTGATGGGTTTGCTCCATACTCATCGTCAGCATGATTCGGTTTGGGTCATTGTGGACAGGATGACCAAATCAACTTATTTCTTACCAGTCCATACTTCCTATTTAGCCGAGGATTATGCCAAGATCTATGTTAGAGAGTTGGTCAGATTACATGGAGTTTCGTTGTCCATCATCTCAGATAAAGGTACACAGTTTACCTCTCAATTCTGGAGTCTTTCAAAAGGGTTTAGGTACCTAAGTTCACCTCAGTACAGCCTTTCACCCTCAGACAGATGGTCAAGCAGAAAGGACCATTCAAACTTTGGAAGATATGTTAAGGGCATGTGCCATTGACTTTAATGGTAGTTGGGATGACCACTTGCCTTTGATGTGGTTTGTGTATAATAATAGTTACCATTCCAGCATTCAGATGGCTCTATTTGAGGCGCTCTATGGGAGGAGATGTAGATATCCCATTGGTTGGTTTGAAGTGGGTGAGTCCGCAGTGGTAGGTCCTGACTTGGTATTTGATACCTTAGAAAAAGTTTAGTTGATTAGGGAAAGGCTTAAGACAGCTCAGAGCCGACAGAAATTGTATGCAGATGTGCGAAGGAAGGATCTCGAGTTTGAGATTGGAGATTTTATGTATTTGAAAATCTCTCCAATGAAAGGAGTGAAGAGATTTGGCAAAAAGGAGAAGCTCAGTCCCCGATATGTCGGTCCTTATAGAATTCTCATCCATTTTGGAAAGGTAGCTTACGAGCTTGAGTTGCCTTCAGATTTAGCTTTAGTCCATCCAATGTTTCAAGTCTCCTTACTAAAGAAATGCATAGGTGACCCAGCAGTCGTAGTCACTATGAAGGGCATAGATGTTCAGAACAACCTCTCTTATGAAGAGATCCCAGTCAAAATCCTTGATCGTCAGATTCGCAGACTGAGGAACAAAGAAGTCCCTCTAATCAAAGTTCTTTGGAAGAATCAGTTTATTGAGGGAGCTACTTGGGAAGAAGAAGCAGGAATGCAGACCAAGTATCCTCACCTCTTCTCCGCAAATTCAGATTCAGTGTAAGGCAATAGTTTTCCTTGAATTTACACAGCTTCATATTCAAATTTCCTGTATGAGTTAGTTATCAGTTCAGTTGCATAGAATTCTTATCACGCATACCCTCATGAAACAACTCAGTCATATGTCATGTCCTAAGAATTCAGTCATGTTTCACTCATTCATGTTCAGTATAAAAATTCAGTGTATCGGTAGTTTCAGTCATGAAATCATGCTTCAGTTATGCATGCTTCAGTTATGCATGCTCAGTAAGCAAGTTCAGTCTATTAGTATTCTCAGCTTAATCAATCTCATTCGAGGATGAATGTTCCCAAGGAAGAGATATTGTAAGACCCTGCAAAGTTTTAAGCTTAACTCAGCCCTTAGAGCATGATAAGAGGTCCTATACATAGAAATTTCAGCTAAGTGTTTACACTTAGAATTATTTTTTTTAGCCTCATAAGTTGGCGATCCTATTTCCCAACCCTGAAGACCTTAAAGTATCAATTTTTAGGTTGATTCATGATCAAGCATGTCAGTAGGTGTTCTTGGACAAGTTTTGGATTTTTTGTACATCATTTGAATCACGTTGGGAAGTCCAAACTAGTGGATCAATGCGATCTCGACGCACCGCATCGCCTATCATGTTGATAAATGTTTTTTCCAACTCCCAGTGCCAATTTACATTGAGCTGACATGGACTCGACATGATGCATCGGCCATTGCATCGACCCAATCAATGTGGCGCGTCGGGCTGCGCATCACTGGACCCATTTTCAGTCATTAAAACTCCACATCCATGAGGGTATTTGGATTATTTTCCCACCCCTATTCATCCCTAGAAACACGAAATTAATCACTCATAGGAAAAAAACATTCATTCAACAACAACAACAACAAACCTAGTGTATTTCCACAAAGTGGGGTATGGAGAGGGTAAAATGTACGCAGTCCATACCGCTACCTCCGAAGAAGTAGAGAGGTTATTTCCGATATACCCCCAACTTAAGATAAAAGATAGTAAACTAGAGCGTAATGAAACATGAAATAGGGTGGATAGCATAACATAAATAAGGAATAAGACATAATAAAATAAAAATCAGAGCAATACGAAGTGAGATAAATAAGCGCAATATGGAATACGAGATAAGAAATAAGACATCTAAAATAGGACACCCACGTAGTAGAAACATACACTCACAGACCAAAGACACCCACCACACCCAAACCCTTCTCACTAGGGGCTCCTATCTATGGACATAGTCCTAGGATTACTAACCCAACTATACATGAGCTCTTTCTAACTACTTGCTACAACCCCCACACTCATCCTAGCCTTCTACCCTTATCCACGACCTCCATACCTTCCTATCTAGGGTCATGTCCTCAGTAAGCTAAAGATGCTTCATGTTATGTCTAATTACTTCCTTCCAGTATTTCTTCGAACTACCTCTCCTCCCCCTGAAGCCATCCAATACTAGCCTCTCACACCTATGAACTGGGGCATCCGTGCCCCTCCTCACACATGCCCAAACCATCTCAACCTTTCCTCCCATATTTTTTCCTCCACCGAAGCCACTCCTACCTTCTCCCAGATAATATCATTCCTAACTCTATCCCCTCAAGTAAGCCTACACATCCAACGCAATATTCTCATTTCTGCCCTTTCACTTTTTGAATGTGGGAGTTCTTGACTGGTCAATACTCTGCTCCATACAGTATGGCAAAAATATTCATTAATTCTCTCAAATTACTTAATAACAAAACCCTAGGATATCTAATTTCAATTCAATCTTCAAGAAATTCACCATCAACCTTCATTAATTCAAGTACCAAGGTATGTGAAGTGTTCATCCAAGGGTTTATTTCCACCCTTGGAGTTCAAGAAACTCTTTTAAATTACACGTAAAATGATTTCATAGATTTCATATTGGAGTTGAATGTAATCTTGATTATGATATTAAATGGGTTTTCAATTCCATGATTTATCATAAATTCCATGAAAACTAGTTAATCGTGGATTAAATTATGTGAACTTCATGTTGAACTCTTGAATTACAAGTTGAATGTAGTATCCATGATAGTATTACATGTTTATTGATATGTGAAATACCCATGCTCCCAAAGTATTTGTCAAAATGCTTATGTGAATTGACTAGTGCAAGCATGACATGTTATTATGTAATTTCATTCATGCACAAGCTCATGTATATCAAGTGTTTGACAAAAATGTCTAAATGAATGCATTATTAGTAAGCAAGTACTATTATGCTACTAAAGTCATGCAGTATGTTACTTTTAATATTATCGAGTCCCGGGGGTATTCAGTACCTAAAAATCTAGATGTTTACCTAGAGCTACAGTAGTTATAGAACAGTCTCAGTAGTGTGATGAATAGTAATACTCAGTAATCAGTCCCAGTCTCAGTTCAGTAATTAGTTCAGAACTCAGTGAACTCAGTTCAGTTCAGTTAGACAGTACGATTAGTAACAGTTCAGCTAAGTCTAGTATAGTTTAGAAATCAGTTTAGTGTCATTCAGTTGGGAGTAGGAATCAACACCGAGCGAACCCAAGGATAGGGGCATTCCTGCCAGCATAGGGTTTGAACCTTAGTAGCAATCCCTGAGTTACAGAACTATGTAGCCAGCGTAGGTTGATATATCTTCCTACCATACTAGGGTTGATACATCTCACATGAGTTTTCCTGCCAGCGAGGGTTGACAAAAGTATTTCCTATCAGAGAGGGTTAACTCACAGATTATCTTTTCTCGTGGCACGATATTGATACCCTTCCAACTGGGTTACAGGTTGGACTTTAATCTATTTGGAAGGGGGGCATGTCGGTTAAATAACTACCTCTCACAGTTTTAGTTTCAATCTCAGTATAGAACTCAGTTCAGTTATACAGATTTAGAACTGTCAGATAGTGTCACCCAGCTCAGTATAGAACTCAGTTTTGTTCTACAGAAGCAGGACTGTCAAAAATAGTCACTCAGTTATCCATACTATAGTATCAGTAAACTCAAATATCAGTTAATCAGTATTCAAAACTCAGTATCTAGTGTTAACATGATCTCAGTTACAGTTTATGTATTTATGCATGGACTCTCATTCAGTTATGTCCGTGTTACTCAACTAGCTGTTGTCAATGTATAGGAACCCATGCATATCATCCTACCTCACTTAGCATACCAATACATTTAAAGTACTGACGCATACTCTTATTTTGTGCTATGATGTCGTATATCATAGGTTCAGACGCACGGGTTCCTGACCACACTTAGCATCCAGAAGTATCAGCAACAAATTTCTTGGTGAGTCCTTATAGTTTGAGGATGATGTTATCTTTCTGTATTTCAATAGTTCAGCATATTCAGTAGACGAAGTTAGTTGGGGACTTTTCCCAACAACTCCATATTCAGACAGTTAGTGGCTTTCAGACTAGAGTATTTCAGACAGATATTCAATTTTCAGTATTAATTTATCAGTATTCAGTATTTGTTTTTAGTTGTGAACCTTCTGGCGATTCAACCTAATTTCCGTATTTATTTTAGTATTATTATTATTATTATCGTGTGATTATTCAGTGCTCACAATAGATATTAGTTATGGGTTAGCTTGTGATCCTTTAAGGTCGTAAGCACCGTGTAACTTCAGGGGTACAGACTCGAGGCGTTACAATTCATTACTTTTTGGGTTTTAATGGGATAAATAAATGATATAATATGTTAGAGGGGAAAGACCAAATCCATATGGCAAGAGCTGGACTGAGGCAAAGAGGATTCTTGGCATCATGAATATGGACGGCGTACATTATCGGGTTGTTGACATACTTCTTGAGGAGGAAAAGATCAATGTTTATGATTGCAACTTACCTGCCTTGGACGAGGTTAATTTTTTTCCTACATGCAGCCACTATTAGAGTTGTTCCTCATCTTGTTGAGGCAGAGTAAATTGATGGATCGTTTGCTAACGAAGTGTTGATGAAGCATCCATGGGAATTTGAAGGTTGAAACAAGGACATGGACCTTCCAAAAAATGAAACCGCTGAGCCAAGGTTGAAACAGCTACCACGTGTGGGTCCCACTCTCTTTCACACATCAAATATTTGTTGATCGATAAAGAAATGGCTGAGCCAATGACCTTTCTGTGTGACAACGCTATGACAAATATGCAAGAGGTTTGGGCTTATGGGGTACTAGCTGGATGCTTGGAGCCTATGTATAAAGAAGAGCCTGTGAAATAATAATTTTTTTATTTCAAGTCACTTCACTTTACATACTTTACATTACATTACATACATACATATACAGACATGTAGGGGCAATTTTTTTTGTCTGATGATAGTTGAATTTTTCACAATGCAACAGATTGTCCATCTGTTGTAAAATATATTCTATTTATTCTGACAAATAGTTTATCTGTTGCAATAGGTTGGTCCTCTATTGCATTATGCTGATATAGTCTTATCTGTTGCAATAGTGGGAAGACCTGTTTGATAATTTTCAATAGATGACTTACATGTTGCAACATATGTCTAAATCTGTTTGATATTTTTCAATAATTACGCTTGAATATCCATGTGCTCAACGACATTAAACTAGTAGCAAATACAAATACACCATCATGAAAATTTCAGTAATTAGGCTTGAATATACATGTTCCCAACACCACCAAAGCAGTAGCAATAACGCCAACAATGTAGTATCTTCTTGCTCGATTTTATTTCTCTTCAAAATCGTTAACTTTCTTCAACAAACCCTCTATATGATTTGCTTGTGAAGGGTGTAGTTCTTCATACCAATCAAATTAATCACATTCACCTAACATCTACAAAAAAATACCACAATTACAAGTCAATAAGTAATCAACTAATTAAATAAAAAAAATATTACCTTTGAAATCTTACAAGTAAAAAGCCTACAACCTAAATTTTTTTGAGTCCAAAAAGTCTTTAATAGAGCTTCATGACCACACTTACAATATCAAAAATCTTTATCACAAAAAATAGTGTAAGATGAGATCGACATTGTCAAGCTTAGTTGAAAAAAATAAAAAAAATACGCTACAAATAATCGAGATGAATTTGGATAGAGAAAAAAAGATGAAGAAGAAAAAGAAGATTTGAGAATTTAGGGTTAAATTTTAGGAAGAAGATGAATATATAAGACAATGGGAGAAAAATAACCATTGGGGGCCAAATAAGCAAAAATGAGGGTTCAACGAGCTTTGGCTGCGTGAATTATATGCAAGCAGCCAATAGGGCAAAAAGTAACAAACTGACACATTTGATGCCTATTTTATTTTACATGTTTAAAATAAACAATGTCTACTTGATGCCTATTTTATTTTAGGTATTTATACTGAACACTGTCGATGAGTTTTGCCTTTTTTGTTTTAAGTCACTTTCACTTTTTACATGTAGTGGCAATTTTTTATGTCTAATGAAAGTTGAATTTTTATAATGCAAGATTTTCCATCTATTGTAACAGATATTCTACCTGTTTTAACATATAGTTTATTTGTTGCAATTAGTTGGTCATCTGTTGCATTATGTCGATGTTTCTATCTATCTGTTGCAACAGTGGGAAAACCTGCTTGATAATTTCTAACAGATTACCTACCAGTTGCAACATATGTCTAAATCTATTTGATATTTTCCCACAGATGTATCGTCTGTTGCAATAGATACATTATCTGTTGCAATATTTGAATCTAGTATTCCATTTCAATTAATAAGTTCAAATCTAAGAAAAAATAAAATTCATAGACAAAATAAAATAAATTGAAGCCTTCAGCAATTAGCTGAAATAAATCAACAAATAATTAAACTATTAAAAAATTGTTATGGGTACAGATCTCAACAAATACATCAACAATTTAAGTATTGATGCCAAGTATTCCTAAGGAGGGGTGAGGTTATTACTTTGACAGACTCAGTCTATAAAAATCTACTCAATATGAACAAGTTGTACTTTATCCGGTGCTATGGAATTCGGTTTTGGTCATTGTCGATCTTTATTATCACTTACGTATGGTTCTGCACTTTTTGTTCTTCGTATTCCCATAAAAAAGTAGCATATTGTCAATGTTGTTCAGCCGTAGCTTCTACATCAACTTGGAAAGCCAGAAATTAGTCAATGCTAATCACGGAGATAAAACAAAATGAAAAAGGATAACTTATCTGTTCTATCAAATCAAACAGGTCTTCCTCCTATTTTAAATTGTCCCAAACAGATTATATTTCTGTTGTGACAGATGAATCAACTGTTGGGACAAATTTCTACATGAGAAAGACTTGTATGATAATTTCCAACAGATGAACCATCTGTTACAATATATTACTTATCTTTTGCAGTAGATAGGTCATCTATTGGTACAACTAAAAGCAGTATGAAGAGTTGTTTGATCTGCTAAAACAAATAAGACATATGTTGCAAGAGATACTTTATCTGATGCAACAAGTTAGTCAACTGTTGAAACATATGTATATATTCGTTTGATAATTTTCAGTAGATGCGTCATCTGTTAAAACAAATAAGTGTCTGTTTGTTAGTTGGAACAGATATATATATTCACCTTCTTCAGTTCGTGCCGCTCTCCTTTGGCCATTGTACTTTGCTCAATACAACACATGAACAGAAGAGTTGCAATTTCTCTTTTTGGATACTTGATAATGCCTTGGAAATTACTTTCCTTCTCCACTTAGCCTTAATCTCTAATGGAGTGGATGGATATAAAATCTTCTTTGATGGAATGACACTCCTCTTAGATGTCAATTCCTTTACAAAAGCAGTTAATGCATTAATAGCATTAATCACTATATAATGTTTCGCCTTGCAATCTTGACATTTGCTTGTAGAATATTAGTCGGGAGAGGTAAAATCTGTATAACCAGTATGATCACACTCATAATAATTTGTTTTAAATACTGTAAGAGGAGCATCATTAGCACCAATAACTCCATCACCACTAAGACCATCAATAATAACAAGCCAACCCTCCAAAATTATTTTTTTTGTAATGGTTGTTGCTCCAAACAATTCCATTTTTATTCTGTCAATGACCTTAGGGTCTGATAAAGTTGCATAGACCGTAATGTAAGAAAAAATGGTATCTTTAACTCTTGATTGGTTGGAACTAGCGACCGATGCACAATCTTACATAAATCATTACATATATTATAATGATGATTAGATCATTCAAAAAATTATTAATTAAAACAAAAACTTAATTATAATTATAGTTACTGCATCCTTCGGGGGTTGAAGAGATCAAGAAATTTTGCATTTTTATCAGTTTTGGTTGACAACCATCTCAAGATTCTTGGATAGGAAACTTTTTCCTGGTAGTTCATTTGTTGTTTCAAATAAGAAATGTCTTCAAATGCCCAAACCTATAAAATAATGTCAATAAATCCAAACCATTATTGAGTAAAAATACGAATGATATCATTATAAAATAAAGAAACATTTACCATGAAAGCCCATGAAAAGCCATATAAGTTGACTGTCTTTGGCGCTAATGGAGTCAACAAATATTTGACAGTCATTTTGAAGATTTCATAACCCCAAGGATAGCTGTTAAATGCCTCAAGATCCTCAGAGAGATTTATTAAACCAATGCTTATGTTGTTGTTAACGTCTCTCGCCCAAACAATATTATGAACAAACCAAACCAAGCACAATGGTTGTTTGTGCTTCTTTAAAATTCTTTTACCTTTTAATGCTTCTATCAAATTTTTGTTTTTGAAGCTTGGACCAACAATGGACACTAGGTCATCACGATCACACGACTTTCCTTTGCCTTTTTTGGGTATACGGGGTGCTTTTCTTGGGTTTAGAATAGGTATAACATGAGAAGGAGAAGGAGGATAATATTTTAGTCTAGTAACTATGGCAAACTCCTTCCAACCAAAACAAACAGGCATGCCACAGTAATTTATCCACACCTCATCCATCTTATCTTTATTTTCATACATAAACCTACGCTTGAGAAGTTGATATACCATTTTTATTTGAAAATGAGCATTGTTGTCCTCCGGTAAATCAAGAATTTCCCAAAGCAGTTGTCCTTGAAATAAGCATCCAATTTTTGTTCTCAAAGTATTTTTTTGAAGGCGTCCAAAGATTTTCCCATGGATGACTTAACCACGAAATTACCCGTTAAATCTATAGAACCATTGCACTGCATTCTGATAGGATAATGATCAATGCTGAAGGTTTTGACCAACTCTTCGATTAAAGGGATATTAGCATTTGGATCATCTCTTTTGAAATATTCTCCCTCCTCATGTTCATTATATTCTGCACCTGATTGAGATAATGTTTGTAAAGCAAGCTCATAGACTGGTGGATGTAGCCTAGATGCTTCACTTGTTTCTTTACTTAGACTTGATTTGGTTTCTATTCTTTTAGGGCCCATATTATCTAAAATTAACAGGAACATAAAAAAATATATTATAGTTGATTAATGCATCATTAAAAAAGGATAATAGTAAATCTAACAAGAAAAATAGTAAAATAATAGTTCCTACAGATCACTGATCTGTCGCACCAGGTAGTATATCTGTTACAGTATATAAACAACCTGTTATAGTAGATGAGTAATCTATTGCAATAATACAAAATGTATCACTCATCTTTTAAAATAGATAAATGGTCTGTGCAACAGATCACATATTGTTGCAACATATGAGTGATCTATTAGAATAGTTAAATAACCTATTGCAATGGATGAGTAATCTATTGCAACAATACAAAATATATCACTCATCTGTTGAGAAAAATAAATGGTCTATGCAGCAGATAACACATCTATTGGAACATATGAGTGATCTATTGGAATAGTTAAATAACCTGTAGCAACGGTTGAGTAATCTGTTGTGATAATAAAAAACATATCACTCATCTATTGAGAAAGATGAATGGTCTGTACAACAGATCACACATCTGTTACAATATATGAATGATCTGTTGGATCAGTTAACTAACCTGTAGCAATAATTGAGTAATCTGTTGTAATAATACAAAACATATCACTCATCTATTAAGAAAGATGAATGGTTTGTACAACAAGTCACACATTTGTTACAACATATGAGTGATATGTTGGAACAGTTATCAACGGTCAATATTGTTTAAATTTCTTCCAATAGAAGGGTCATCTATCGCGATAGATGAATGATCAGTTGGAAAAATCAATTCTTAGATATGTCATGTTTGAAGAGTTGATAGGATTTTATCCAATAGGAGGTTCATCTATTGCATCAGATCTTTAATCAGATGGTTCTTCCGTTGCATCAGATGGTTAATCTGTTGTGTCAGATTTTTAATCCGATGGTTCCTCTATTACATCCAATAGTAAATCTGTTGCATTAGATGGTTAATCTATTACAACATATGGTTAATCTATTACATTAGATGGTTAAACAGTTGCATCAGATGGTTAAACTATTGTATTATATTCTAAATTTGTTATATTAGAATTTTTATCCGATGGTTCCTCTGTTGCATCAAATGATTAATCTGTTACATCAGATGGTTAATCTGTTTCATCAGATATTTAATCTGTTGCATTAGAATTTTAATCTGATGGTTCCTCTGTTGCATCAGTTGGTTAATCTGTTGTATCATATATTAAATCTATTGCATTAGATGGTTAATATATTGCACCAGATGGATAATCTGTTGGAGAAAAAAAAATAGCATGATTTTTTTCAACAGAACAACAACAATATCACTATTTTTATCAAGAACAAGAACAAATCAACCCAGCAACGAGCGCAACAAATTAAACTTTGAAATCAAATAACAAAAGAAAAGAGAAGAAAAGAGAAGGGAAGAAAAGGAAAGAAATACCAGAAATTAGGATTTTATTCAGAATGTATTTCAAATTAAAGCAACAAATATTGAAATTGGTAAACAATACTATAAGATAAGTTGGCTCAAGTTCCTCGTTTTCTTCAAAACTAAAAAGGCCATAATTTTTACTTGTGAAAGAAGAAAAGGAACGATGAAGAATTCGAAGCTTTTATGGCCGGAGAGCAAAGCTATCACGTTGATTGACGGTTGAAGTTAAAAAGGAAATCGAAGCCCAGCTATTTATCATCGGAGGTTCAAGTCTACGGGGATTGAAAGGAGAAATTTACAGAACTGTTGGTTGAGAGAAGCTGTCGAGAGAGAGGAGAGAGATGATCGATGATTTGGATTGAAGAGGGGAGTGGGTTGGGTTGATTTGTATTTTTAAAAAGATTAGAAAGTTTTGAAAATATTAATCAAGTACACAATTAACTTAATCAAGTTTCCTAATTATGTTTGACCCTTTAAGTTGGTTAATTTCACCAATCCTTCATTCAAGACTTAAAAGACACCTTTCTTTCAATTTTCTCTACTATCTAGTTACAATTCCACTCGTTCTAGTATCTACGCCATCATATATATTAACATAACATACTTTTCTATTCTCTCTTACACTAATACAAAGCAGTGTCTGTATTTTGTAAACCAGATCCCCGTGACTTCTGCTTTTTCTATCAAAAACTCTCGAGTTCCATTCCCTCGATAGCTCATATATTAATACTGCAAACATTTCTTTCAAGATGATGTATTTAGGAGTTCGTGGTTTGCTAGCTTTATTCACTCTTCTCTATTCTTTCTTCCAAGGAAGAATATTCCATTGCCACTTAAGTCAAGCAAACATGTTACTCCACACTGACACTGCATTAGAATATGTGAAGTCAAATAGCAGGTGATTTAAAGTTTTTGCATGCCCCCTTCAAAGTACACAAAGATCATTTATAGTCATACTCCATTAGAGTAAGACATCGTTCGTTCTAAGCTTTCCTAAAAGGCTCAGCCATAGAACAAACATGTGCTTTGGGCATACAACATTATGGGTCACCAACCTCCTCCAAGCCATTTGTAATTTCCTTTCTCAATCGTTTGCAAGAAACATTGATCTGGAATTTCCCTTGTTTCACCACTTGTGTATGGACATCCATAATATGCCTATACCTTTTTATATTGAATATCTTCCTGATTATCCAAGAGGCTTGCCTTGTATAATGACCCTTTGATCATTTTCTTCCTTTTCGTATTGTTTTTGCATTTAGAACTTTCGTATATTTTCTCCAAGTCATTTGTGAGTTTCTAAGACTGATAATTCAATTTTAGGTAGTTCGTTGTTTTTTATGTCTGTTTTCCTATTTTGAAGTCGTTGAGGTTGACAAATAGTTCTTTGACCTAAACTTTAAGTAAATAGCCTTGGATGAGAATTCTGACAGTTTAATTAACTTTGAAATATGAATTTTAGGCTAGGAGGACCTTTAGTTTGGGTCAGAGGCTTTCAAACTCATTTTGGGATACTGGTTAGAGATTAGTAAAAGTGGAACAATGGATGTGGGGCAATATTTTATCAAAACGACCTTCGTTGTAAATTTTAAAGGTTTTGGTGAGTCCAAAATGTCGTTTCTGATAAGGTAGCATAATTCATTTGCGAGTGCGAGGTTTCAAACAAATTTTGAGTACGCGATCAGAGTCATTTTGGACTTAAGATTTTGCTAGTTTTGAACAAGCTGGTGGAGGTCCCAATTTCTCTTCGCATTTGCTAAGGTCAAGAAATTGACCATCACAATTATGGGTTGTCTCATTTGCGATGAAGGGTCAACGGGACCCCGACCTGTCCCTTTAGTGCAATCGTGATCAGAGCCATCACATTCGTGATGGTGATCCTAGTGGGGCCTACGATCGTAGCCAGGGGTCTCGCAAACACGATACATAACCCCTTGAAGTATATAAAGTTATCCTCTTTGTTTTTTATTTATTTTCCAAGTCGAAGACTCCGTTGTTACACCTTAAGCAAACAGTGTATGATCGTAAATTAAGGATGGAGCTCATCGTTTGTTGCTCCATAATTCACTTTAAATTTGTAAGTTCCATGTCCTAATCTCTATTAATTACTTGAGTTTGATTCTCATTTCTTCTTTGATTCTTGCGAGATATTTTAGACTTGATATCAAGGGCAGATCATACTCAAATTTTGTATATATGATCCTTTTCCTATGAGGGACATAATCGCGAGTTTGATTTCAAAGCTCCATGAGTGGTCCCCATGGGTAAAATTCTGACCTGATTTTCATCTTAGAGTGAAAATTCACAATATGGGTATCATTATTCTTGTTTTGATATCTAGACTAATATTTTGATAGTGTGGTGGTAGTTTGAGGGTTCTCGAGGAAAAACTCTAATTTAGTGGATTGCAAGTGCGTTCTTTGGCGTCCTGATAGGCTAACACTTACCTAATTTTAGACTTTGCTCATTTTTTGTATTGATGTGGTATATTGCTAATTATTTGGGTGGGGTATTTTGGTTTATATAATCTTTTAGGTGTATGATTCTTATAGTCGGTTAGGGGGCTTTGGAGTTGATTTCTGCCTTGAAATCCTTAGACCGATAGTTTCTTCTCATTTAGGACTTGGGTTAGCATACCCAGGGCCCTTGGGTTTGGGTTTAGTGCCTTAGTTTAGATAGTTTCTTTTCTTTAGGTTGGGTTATCGAGGTTTGTAGCTAACATTACCTCCCCTATTAAAGTAAATTACCTTAGGATAGTGTTCCTTCCTATAGTAGATGACTATAAATCACATAGGATGCATAATTATGGCCTAATTATCGATATTGGGTTGGATTTCTCACTCCGCTGTAACTGTTTGTTTCTATATGCTTGGTATTTTAGCATTTTTGCTTTAAATCACTATTTTCAACTCGATAAATAAGGTTTTAAAATACTTTAAAGTAACTTGGTTTTCTACAAAGAAAGTGGACTATTAGTTCCAGTTCAAGTATAGGCACTTGATTTTACCACTTATTGTAGATTTAGTTTTGGTTCAAGTTCAACACTAGATTTTACTGCTTATTATATATTTAGTCTCCGTTCGAGTCCGACATGCATTATTAATGACTTTGGTTGGGAATTCAATTTGAGTTTGGGTATGGTTTATGAATATGGATGGAGAAAGAGTATACAGTATATTCATTGCATATCATGACTTACCTTAACCTTTCTTATGGTTGTGCTTGGTTATGTTAGTATTACCTATTGTTTGCATCCACCGTACTTATGGGTACTCGATTGGGTTTGTTTTTCATTTTGTGTAACTTCTAGGCTTATGGGAGTCCAGTTAGGTTATAGTTAGATTCTTATTTATTCTGTTTGAGTTATTTACTTATATCTCCAGTTGTTGCCTTTCTTCAACCTATTATTCTCTTTCTAATCCCCTTTTCCTTTGCCTTTAGCATATATTCATAAATTATTATGCTTTTACTTTATTTAAGATCAGTTGGCTCATGATGCCTACTAAGGTACCATGATTTCATGGGACTTTCGATACTTAAAATAAGGAAATTATGCAGGGACTTAGGTTTTCTTTTTAGATATGAAGGTTTTCTTTTTAGATATGATATGTGTTTGTGTTGATTTGTAGGAAAATAGGGTTCGGAGAAAAGACTGAGAAATAAAATGAGTCGTCTGAAATAGTAACCCACGAGTCAACCCACGACTCGTGGGTAGGATCTATGACCTAAGTAGAAGACGTGACATAAGTTCTGAGGATGTTGTGCCAAATCTGAGTTCCATAAGACCGACTTACAACCCTTGACTCCAATCCACACTACGTGAGTTGGAGTCGTGAGTTAAGTTTTAAAAAATATGGCATCATCTGATTTCCACGACACCAGCCTATAGTCCATGACTCCAACCCACGCCATGTGAGTTAGAGTTATGACTTAAAGATCTGAAAGATAGATTACAACTCTGATTCCCACGACTTAAAGCCATGACTCATGTGTATGATCCACGACCCAACCCACGAGTCATGAGTTGTTGCCGACCCAAATTTCCTACATTGTGTAGGATATGTTTTATTTTGTATCTATAATTGCTCCTTTGGTGTTTCATTATTCAGTTATGCACTCTATATACTTTTTACATTGATTTTAGTTTTGAGATACACTATTGATCTTGGGATTATTGTTCTTGGTTTTTAGGATTTATAATTGATTTGAGATTTTAGGTATTTCATCTTATTCATTGTAAGTTCATTATATGCTTTTATCTATGAAATCTTTGCTTTTTCTTACGACCATGAGTAGCTAAACCCCATAACTAGGGTTGTTGGAACCATTATGAATTAATAAAGCAGGTTAAGTGCAAAGTCATTCTAGATCGAGGTTCTTGCATGTATTGGTATTTCCTTTATTTTGATTGCTTTGTTAATGGGTGCACATCTTAGGAACTAACATTTATTCTGTACTTTCTCTCGAGAGAGAGAGGTAGAGATCGGGAAAAAAGAGATAACAATAGTAATTTATATCTACCAACCTCCATCTAATTAACTTGAGTCATAATTAGGATAGTTAATCAGAGATCACTAAACAAGAGTTAGTAATGCGATGCTCTGAGACCGAGAGGAGATGAGTTAAATTCACCCAAACCAAGGTTAATTGATGGTTAGGATATACATAACTTTTTGATTTTTCATGAAAGACACCGTGATAGTTTGACAAGCACGGACAATCTGTGGAGTTATCAAGTCATGAGGAACACAATCCAGGTTTTCGTCTCATAATGATCACAACCCAAATTAACCAATAATCCTTACTGTTATTCTTATTGTTACAAAAACCTATTTTTATTCATGCGATTTCCAATTACATCAACAAACTCTTGATAGATTTTTGGTTTATTCGTTATGGATTTGACCCCAACTTATTGAATTTAGCCACCTCAACATGGTGTTCACAAAACTACAGAGCAAGTCACTGCTCGCTTAATGGCTTAAGAAAATGCTAGATAAGTAGCTGCCCATTGAGCAACTATGGAGGAACATGCTAGACAGGAGGATGAAGAATATTAAGCCATACTTGACAGGGAGAGAATGAGAAGGAACAGAGGTGAGAAGGAATATAGGTCAACAATAAATTCAACAATACCTGCCAGTATATGATGATCTAGATGAGATTTTGGCTATGTTGAATCATTTGAAACAGGTGCAAATTGCACCAGAATTGCCCCAAGGAACACAATTTGATATTACGAGCATAATGATCCAGTTGCTAAACTTAAAGGGACTGTTTGTTGGTTTGCCTACCGATGATGAAAAATGCAACTTATGAACTTTATGGAGATTTAAACTTCGTACAATTTTCCTGGGGTAAGTCAAGAAGCTATACTGCTGAGATTGTTCCCATTCTGTTTGACAAGAGAAATGACTTTATGGTTAAGAGAGCTGCCTCGTGGATCTATTACCACCTAGAATGAGTTGAGGAAATAGTTCCTAGACTAATTTTTTTCACCTTCTAGAATGTTGTAGTTGAAGGATGAGCTCTATATATTCAGGCAGTTGCATTTTGAGGCATTATATGAGACATGGTTGAGGTTCAAGAAGAAGCTACAAAATGTTTCAAATCACAGAATCACAAGAAGAAACTTGCTTAAGATATTCTATAGAGTCTTGAATGCTAACACCAAGGTTGCGGTTGCTACTATTATAGAAAGAGAATTTATGAGTCTTTGTTAGGAGAATGCTGTGAAAAACTTTGACCGAATTACTAAAACCAACCAGGGATAGCACACTCAGGAGGCAGATAGATTAGTCGATACTTATGATATTGGTGCTACCAGTGAGAATAGAGCATTAGATGAGTCAATATCTCAAGAGGTAGCATAAATAAGAACTGAGAATTGAGATTGTCTTGCTTACAAAACAAGTGGGTTTACGAGGTCAAGCTTCTGGACATGAAGAGTCTAATTCTGAGAAAGAAGCTAAGTATTTGGATAGAGAGATAATGGGGTTTTAAGTCAAGGGATAAGGATCTAATAAAGATATGTTGAACTTGAGGCAATGAAATCAAGGTCAAAACTACTATAGAGATAGGTATTGGGATAGAAGTAGAGAACATTATGGTGATTAGAGGAGGAAAGATGACTACAAGGATAAGAATGACCTTTATGTTCCATCGGGGAACCATGATGCAGATTCAGGAAGTTTCAGAATAGAAGCATTTCTTGCAAAGCTTGTGAAAGGTTTAGAGAGCCAAGATAGCTACCTTAAGAAAATTAGGAAAGATATTTTGGGGTTGAGTCAAAAGGTAGATTTGTATGTGATAGCTTGAGCAGTAGCTTGGGCAAATGTCTACCACATTGAATCAACGTCAACCGGGTACTCTTCCTAGAAACACTATTTAGAATTCAAAGAACGACAATCACTACCTAGCTATTATCACTCAGAGTGGTAAGTCCAGTATTGATCTACCCATGCATGTGGTTGATAATTTGAGGAATGATATTATGGGTGTTAATAATGCAAATAAAAATAAATTTAAAACGTTGACAACTAATGATGAGGCATCTTCGAAGCCTATAGTTGCTGCATATCCCTCTTATGTCTATGTGGAAAGAGTTGTTTGTGAATATCCCTCTTGTGGAAGATTTGAAGTAGGTTCCTGGTTATGCAAAGTTTATCAACGATTTGGTGGACAAGAAGATGACGGTGAGTTTTGAGCCCGTAGATAATATGCACCACTATAGTTTCATTGCCTCGTGATATTTAGTTAAAAATAAGGAGTATCTTAGAGCTTTCACTATTCCTTATACTATAAGGTATTCAATTTTGTGCGAGCATTATGCGATCTTGGAGCTAGCATTAACTTGATGTCTCTTGTCATCTACAAGAAGTTGGAGTTAGGTTGCCTAAGCCAACCTCTATGAGACTTTTAATGGCAGATCACACTATGAAGAAGTCAGTTGGTATCTTGTGTGATTTGTTGGTAAAAGTGGCTTCGTTTATATTTCTAGCTGATTTTGTGATCCTCAATTATAAAGTAGACTTTAATATCCCTATCATATTGGGAAGGCCTTTCCTAGCCATGGGTAGGGCATTGGTTGACATGGAGAAGAAGAAGATGAAGTTTTGACTTAGGCCTCATTTGTTTGCATTTAATGAAGGTTTGAATTTAAATGGTTCAGACTTCAGACCATTAAGTGCATTTATTTTTTTTATTAAGATTTTGGCTCTTAATAGGTCTGAATAACTCTTAATCATTCCAATCTAGAACCAAGCCTTAATATCATTAAGAGGTATTCTTGTGTTGTATAATATTTACCATCATTATATCCACAAACACCAATCACCACCACTAACCACCTCTGCAACCATTGCCATTGTCAACCATGACCCACCACCACTATTCACCACCACCAACCACTTCCACCATCACAACCATAATTGACAATCAATATCACTATCAAAGACTATTGTCAGTTGCTACCACACCTATCATCTTTATTATTCTAATTATATCCACTTCTACTACCACCACCGATGCCAACGCCAACATAATTTCCAACACCACTACCATCATCAACCACTACTGACCAATCCCTACTACTGATAAACACATCTATCACAACTAGCACCACCGCTAACTATCACTAACACATCATTAACCTCCATACATTCTTCGACCACTACCACCACCACCATTGTCACCGATGTCGCCACCTCTAGCATCACATCAACCATCTACCAATGCTATAATCTATCTCTACTAAAAACCATCTTTACTATTATAGCTAACAACATCTCAAACTACCACCAACACATCATCAACCATGATGCATTTATTTTTAGCCATCACAATAAGCACCACTAGTAACAAATATCAACCAACTTCACATCACAACCACCACTGCGGCTACCAATCGCCACCATCATAATAGTCACTACAATACCAACCATCTCTACCATCATAACTAACACCACTAGTCACTAACATCAATTATTACAACCACCACCATTACTATTACAAACCATGCCACCATCACCATTACAAACCATCTTCACTATCACTATCAAACATAAATATTTTTTCTCAATCAAATAATAATTTTGTTATTTTACATTAAATATTTTCTAATATATTTTTAATTTTTTATTTGAATTATATTTTTGGTTAAATATACAAATAAATAAAGTTTGCACATTTAGATATTGAAAAACAAATAGTCTTAATCATTCAATTTTTAGATCTAGAGATAACATCTTAATCATTCAGATGTGCATTCAGATTCAGATATTTGAATCTTAATAAAAACACATGCAACCTTAATGATGAGCAGGTCATATTCAATATGTTTCGATTGATGAGGCAACCAAAATATATGTGCATTATTTCTTTGATAGATATCATGGATGAAGATATATTAGTTGCACCCATTGAGGAGAGACTTAGGGTTGAGGTACTCATGACGGTGATCATGGATTTCGATAATGATAACATTGAAGAGTATGATGAGATAGTGAGTGCACTTATTCGCAGAGATTCATACTCTTGTGCACCAAAGAAGTTGGATCCTGATTTGAAAAATAGAGCAACCCCTCCAGCCAAACCATCTATTAAGGAGCCATAGATCTTGGGTTGAAGACCCTCCCCTTTCATTTGTGTTGCACATTCTTGGGGGATAATAATACCTTGTCAATTTTATTGCAGTGAATCTAATAGAGTGGAAAGTTGACGCTTTGATATCAGTTTTGCAGATTTTTAAAAGGGCTATTATTTGGACTATTGCTCATATAGTCAAAATTCCACCCAGAATTTGCACTCATAAAATCTAGCTTGAGATGAAATGCGTACCTAGCATTGAGCATCAACATAGATTGAATCCACCTATGTAAGAGGTGATGAAGAAAGAAATCATTAAGTGGTTGGATACAGGTGTAGTTTACCCTATTGCCGACAGTAAATAGGTGAGCCCGGTTCAGTGTGTGCTAAAGAAGAATGGGATCACTGTGGTCCCCAATGAGAAAAATGAGTTAGTTCCTATGAGACCAGTCATGGTATGGCAGAAAACTGAATACTAAGACTCAGAGAGACCACTTTTCTATGTCATTCATGGATCAGATATTTGACCATTTTGTGGGTAGATAATTGTATTGTTTTCTTGATGGTTATTTGTGGTATAATCATATATATATATTTCACCTAAGTGCTAAGAGAAAACCACTTTCACTTGTCTATATGGCATATTTGCATTTAAGAGGATGCCCTTCGATCTTTATAATTGTCCCGTAACCTTTCATCATTGCATAGTGTTATTTTTTTTACATCAAGGAGGAAACTATCAAGGTTTTCATAAATGATTTCTTAGTTGTGGGTGTTTCATTTGATGATTGTTTGTCTCACTTGGTCAACGCCTTACAAAGGTGTGAATAGTGCAACTTGGTTTTAAACTGGGTAAAGTGTCACTTCATTGTCAAGGAAGGGATAGTGTTTGGGCACAAAATTTTGAAGAAGGTGATAGGATTTGACAAGGCTAAAATTGAGGTGATTTAAAAATTGTCTCCACCAATTTATGTGAAGAAAATTCAGAGTTCTTAGGTCATGCATGTTTCTATAGGCAATTCATCAAGGACTTCTCTAAAATTGCAAGTCCATCCTGAAAATTACTAGATAAGGTGGTAAAGTTTGTGTTTGATGATGCTTTCCTTAAGGCTTTTGAGTGCTCAAAAGAGATGCTAATTTCTTCTCTAATAATAACGTATCCTTATTAGAACTTACTATTTGAGGTGATGTATGATGCTAGTGGTATGGCCCTAGGTATAGTTCTAGGCCAAGGAAGAGAAAAGATACTTCATCCCATCTACTATGCCAGTAAAGCACTGAATCCCACTCAGAAGAATTACATAATAACTAAATAAAAATTTCTTGTTTTGGTGTTTACTTTTGAAAAATTTTGGTCTTCCTTGATATGTACCAAGTGTTAGCCTCCTCAGACAATGTTTTAATAATGGCAAACTAATGAATGGATCTTTTGCCGGATAAAGGATGCAAGATACTGGAAGATTACTGATGGTAAAAAAAATCAAGGATCTATCAAAGGAAAAAGGATATCCAATTATAAGAAGATCACGAGACTCTCTAAGAAAGAAAGGACCAGTAATCTCAAGAAGATAACGACTCTCTCTAAGAAAGGAAAGACATCAAATCACAAGAAGATCAAGACACTTACATGGAAACCTTGGAAATAAAGATCACATTCCTAGAGTCATGGAAGATTGGATAAATCAAAAAATTAATCAGGATCTAAAAAAAGGACACAACTGTCACATAGACATCAAAGATCAAAAGAAAGAAAATATCATGGACATATATGATATAGACATGATCTAAAGCCGTGTATGGAAATATTTGATATGGACATATCAAACGACTACATTCCTAAATCAAGGAATCAATTCAAATCCTTGATTAAGAAGAAATCATTTGGGTTTCCATATGAAGGGTAGCAACTGAAGACTATAAAAGAAGAATACCAAAGATAGACATTTTTTACGCAACTTCAAGGAGAAAATTCAAAGTGTCTCATTATTAGTCTTACAAAACTCTATAACTTTAGTTTATAATTGTTATATAAAGAGTAGGATCGAGTTATCTTTGTAACATCAACTAAATCTGTGTCACAAGATCTAAAGATCCAAATAAGTCTTAGAACTTATTTCCTATCATTGTATTCGAACCAAACCTTCAACGATCTAAAGGAAATTTAAAATCCAAAGGGACTAGACGTAGGCACTAGATTGGTATGTCGAACCAGGATAAATATTTGCATTGTTTACTTTATGCTTTATTATTTATGTACTTAACTATTTAAGTTTAATTCAGTTGTGAAGTGTTTTGATTAGTAGGTAAGTCAACTGTGAGGAGTCAGTAGTCGACTCATAGAAAAAAATTTCAATTCACCCCCTATTAAATTTCACCAAGGTCATTGTGCATACTAATCATGCTGCTCTTAGGTACCTTATGGCGAAGAAAGATGCTAATCTAAGGTTGATTCAATGGGTACTTCTGCCCCAAGAATTTGATTTCAAGGTTAAGGATTGGAAGGGCACCGAAAACCAAGTCGTAGACCACTTGTCTTGCCTAGAGGATGAGATAATTCTAAACTAGGGGATGATCTTGAGATTTATGATATTTTTCTAGTTGAGCATATCTTTCCATCATCACCAAACTTAATCCCTTAGTTTGCTGATTTTGCCAACTATTCAGCAAATGATCCCATCCTAAATAATATGTCGTTTCAGCAGCACAAGGGATTTATGCATGAGGTGAGAAAGTTATTTTGAGATGATTCATACCTATTTTGGGTGTATGATGATGGTGTGATTCAGAGGTTTATTCTCAAGGTTTAGATGATGAGTATTTTGGAGGCCAATCATTCGTCTCTAGTTAGGGGTCATCATAGAGGTACTCGCATTGCCCATAAAATTCTACAATCCCGTACTTGCATTCTTGTGACCAATGCCAAATGTAGGGAAATATCTCTCAAAACATGGACTTCCTATGATGCCCATTCTTGAGCTTGAACTGTTTGATGTGTGGGGTTTTGATTTTATGGGCCATTTGTGTGTATGCATAGAATGAAGTATATCTTGGTGGCTGTCAACAATGTTTCTAAATGGGAGAAAGTAATAGCACTTCCAAACAATGAAGGTAAGAGTGTCACAATATTTTTGAAGAAGAATATTTTTTCTATATTTGGTACTCCACAGCTATCATCAGTGATGGTAGGTCTCATTTTTTCAATCATCTGTTCACATATTTATTTGATAAATATGGTGTGAAACATAAGGTGGAAACACCTTACCATCCGCAGACAAGTGGGCAAGTTAAGTTCTCTAATTAAAAGTCTATTTTGGCGAAGACTGTGAATAACAATAGGATAGATTGGTCAAAAAAGTTAGATGATGCTCTATGGGCCTACCAGACATCTTATAAGACTCCCATAGGTACCACTCCTTATTAGCTTATGTATGGAGAGACATGCCACTTGCTTATTGAACTGGAGCATAAGGTGCTAGAGACGTTAAAAAAGTTAAATTTTGAGTAAAGTAATGCTGCATACTTGAGATTGGACAAAATGAATGAGATAGACGAGTTTAGCCTCCGTGCCTATGAGAGCTCATCCTTGTACAAGAAAAATATAAAATTGTACCATGATAGGAGAATTGAGAAGAGGGAATTCTAGCCCGGTGATTTGGTTTTGTTGTATAATTTAAGACTTCTCCTGTTTCCTGGCAAGTTAAAGTCAAGGTGGTCTAGACCATTCATTATGGTAAGGGTATTTCCATATGGTGCAGTTAAGATATAGTGTGATATTATTATCCCTTGGGTAGAGGCGAGAGTAAATATAAAGAAGTCTTTCATGCACCTTACAGGAAAGTTTTGGTAGTCCATAGTATGACACAGGTTGTTCCTAATAGAGTCGGATAATGCACTCACATTGGATCGAACAATATTGTTTGCAATATCATAGTTGGGTATTATATTTATATTTCTCGATGGATTCGAGATAAGATACATCAGAGAGCTTTCTGTGAGATCACTATTATTTCATTCGACGACTTGATTTAGTATTTATCTGATGCAGTAAAGGTACCAATGCTACCATCTATTGATCATTGAATTGATGTGACCCGACTGGCTGATATAAGGTTGATTTATAATGACGCCACCCCAGTCGTACAAAAGAAGACACAACCTTATACATCTTCTGGAATGACCCCTTTTTAGAGGACTTTAGATTTGGTTGAGTAGGTTGAGAGGACGACATCAAATGGCGATCTTGAGATAAAAAGCTAGCTGACAAATACTTTAGTTGTTGTGGGCAGTTGGGGGGCTATAGGCACTTCAACTCCAGTTTCTACTTCTATAGTGCCCCCTCATGAATGGTGACGGGATCTCAAAAGTTCCTAAGACATCTAGTAGCTAGAAAATAGGAGTTAGTACATCTCTAGACATATACTAACACCAGTTGTCCAAGTTATTGGGTCAGATACGGCCTTGGGTGCGGACTACTTTAGAGGCATCAGAGGTGTGGGTTGAGTCGAGGATGATGGACACTATAGAGAAGTTTACTAGAGAGTTGCATGGGCGTATCAATAGTTTTGAGATTCGAATGGGAGAGCCACTCTACGAGGCTTAGGTGACAGATTTATTGAGTCTGCGCGAGGAGGTAGCCACCTTGAGATCTAAGGTCCGTACACTAGCTGAGAGCCATGCTCCTATCATTCCTTCAGTCATACCTTCCATTCCACAGTCGTTGTCTATGACACCATCATTGATTTTTTATTTGTTTTACTATTGCTGATAAGCCCTAGACTATTAAGGCATGAGATTATGAGAGCCTACCAAACAGAGTAATAGTTTGCATGAGTTTGAGCGGGACCTGAAGAGGGTAGAAACAGAGTCTGTTATTAAGTACCACATTAATGAGAGTGAGCCAGAGCAAAGTGCATTAATATCCTAATCTAGTCGAACTCCACTACCACCTCCTGCATTATATTCAACATGTCTCCTGATGCCCCAACTGGGGGTGAGTCCACATCCAATGCCCAGAGTACCCCAAGTATTTCCCTACACCGATGTGTTATTTCTTTTCTTAATATGAACTGGGGATAGTTCATCAACTTTCTATTGGGGATGGAGGTGTACCAACCACTCAGGGTTTTTGTTGTCGTGTTTTTTTTCCAGAGTGTGCA
Organism: Capsicum pubescens; assembly: GCA_030864215.1. NCBI lineage: Eukaryota > Viridiplantae > Streptophyta > Magnoliopsida > Solanales > Solanaceae > Capsicum > Capsicum pubescens. The sequence continues at coordinate 218,807,606 of CM061542.1, read as the reverse complement.
ATCATAGTAGAGCCGACATATTTAGGATTATGTTGTTCATTATATATGTTATGCTTGTAATATTTGACTAGGATAAAAAAATAAGGAACCTTGCTACAGTCAAATTTTGTGTTTTTATGTGTTTAAAAAAATATACCCTTCCTAATTTTTGTGAATTGTGTGTTATGCAGATATGAGGTTGTGACCATTGTTGAACTTGGTATGGAATTATAATTAGGGATAATATAATCATTGTTTAGCATTTCATGAATTAGATAGGTAGTATTTGATAATGTAACCTTGTGCCATATGTGTGTGAGGTAGTTATTGAGTTTGCTCTATGTGTGTAATCTAGAATTCGCTCTATTAGTCTTACCTAGGTTGTATGATAGTTGGTTGCATGATCATAGACCATGTTTGAATAACTCCACATTTATCCTAAAAAACTGACCAAATGAGAATAAGTATTCCTTGATCCCGAATTTGAGCCTAAAGTGACCTCTTTTCTTGTTTAACCTTTTCACTTTTCCATTTTAATTACAATTAACTTGTTTTATCCCTGGTCCCTCCTTGGAAATTGTGTACCTCAACTCAAGAAAATCGTTTGAGTTGAGGGTGGTTATCATAGACATGCATAGTTAAAGACAGGCATAAAGAATATGTTTAAAAAGAAAGAAGATAGGGTTGCGTATGGTATAAAAGTGTGATTAGAAAGAAGAAAAAAAAAGAAAAATAGAAGAGAAAAAGAAATAATAAATGTAAAGAATGAAGAAAATCACTCCCAATCTAAGAATAAATATAGGGGGAAAAGGCAGAATTAAAGAAACATGGTGGAGTAGTGGAGCCAAAAATATAAGTGTAGTGGAAAGAAGTGAGAGTCACTATTTTTCATATGTACCATACCTAACTCCAAGCCTACATTACAAGTTGAGAAAGTCCTATAGTGATCCCAGTTCAACTGTCTGAAAAACTAAGGCATGGAAAATAAAGGCAAGCCTATGGTATTGCATGCAGGTTGTTTGAACGTCTTTCTGAGTGTGAGAGCTTGAATGTACTCCCTGCATTAATATTCATTATCATACTATGAGAGTATGGGACTTTTTTTTATGTAAGGGTATATAGGTTGCATTGTTGGATGCTTACTTATTCGGGTAATGTCATTTCTATACATGCTTGGTTATTTGTTTCCAATCTAATGCCATCACTTCATTCCTTTTGTGCCATGATATTTACTACATGTATACACATAATGGTTTTGAAAGTTGTACATAAGAGAAGGTTGAAGTTGGAACTAAACTGAATAAATTGACTGTTGTAGGTGCCTTAGGTTTCTTTTAGTCAAGCATCATATTTGTGTATTGTGTGTTAGTTACCTAAGGACATGCAAACATTCTAAATTGAGGGTATGATGTGCAACAATTTTATGGTACTTTTAATGCTTAAACAAGAAATTATGTAGGGACTTAGGCATTATTATTAGGTATGATGTGCGTTTGTGTTTATTTTATAGGAAAATAAGATTCAGAGCAAAGAATGAGAAAAATAATAAAGAGTTGTCTGACGTGGTGACCCGCGAGTCAACCCATGAATAATGGGTAGGACCTACGCCCCGTGAGTAGCAGATGTGACTTAAGTTCTGAGGATATTGTGCCAAATCTGATTTCATTAGATCGGCTTACGACCCGTGACTCCAACCTATGCCACGTGATTTGAGTTCTGAAGAGTATGACATTGTCTAATTTTCATGACACCAACCTACGGTCCATGACTCCAACCCATGCCACATGAGTTGGAGTCGTGACTTGAAGATCTGAAAGCTAGATTACAACTCTGATTCCCATGAATTAAATCCATGAGTCGTGGGTCTAATCCATGATCCATCCCACAACTTGTGAGTTGCTGCAATCCCAGATTTCCTACACTTTGTAGGATAGGTTTTATTTTTACCTATAAATACTCCTTTGATGTTTCATTGTTCGGTTACATACTCTATATACTTTTTACATTATTTTGAGTTCCGACATACACTATTGATCTTGGAATTATTGTTCTTGGTTTTTAGAATTTATAATTGATTTGATATTTTTCATCTTATCCGTTGTAAGTTCATCATTCCGCTTTCATCTATGAAATTTTTTCTTATTCTTAGGGCTATAGTAGCTAAACCCCATAACTAGGAATGATGGAACCATGGTGAATTAATGAAGCAGGTTAAGTGCGGAGTCATTGTAGATCAGGGTTCTTGCATGTATTAGCATTTCCTTCATTTTGATTGCTTTCTTAAAAGGTGCACACGTTAGGAACTCACCTGTATTCTGTACTTGCTCTTGAGAAAGAGAGGTAGAGATTGGGAAAAAAAGATAATAATAGTAATTTGAAGCTACCAACATCCATCTAATTAACTTGAGTCATAACTGGAATAGTTCATGTGAGACCACCAAACAAAAATTAGTAATCCAACACTCTGAGACTGAGAAGAGATAAGTGAAATTCACCCAAACAAAGGTCGAGAGATGATTAGGTGATATATTTGTTAGATTTTGCGTGCAAGGCACCATGACAGTTTGATAAACACGATCAATCTGTGGAGTTATGAAGTCATGAGGAACACAATCCTAGTGCTCGTCTCATATTGATAATAACCCAAGTTAACCAACAATCATTAATGTTACTCTTATTGTTAAAAAAGCCCCCTTTTTATTTACGTAATTTCCAGTTACGTCAGCAACCTCTTGATAAATTTTTGGCCTATTTCTCGTGGGTTCGATCCCAACCTGCTTGGTTTCTATATTTGATTTGTGACTGCTTTATACTTTCTATAAGGTTTAATTGGGTTGACATCAAGTACTATGTGTTTTGTTATTCATACTACACTTTTTTTTTTATCTTTCCCCCTTATGCAGATCCTAGTACGAGTCATCGCCATTGATGACACCCTCGAGCGGAGATATTGATTAGAGATTAGGGTGAGACTTCAGCATCCAGAGATGATCTATCTCTTTCTATTTTGGGATAAGTCTCATTTTGTATCTTTCGAAGACTATTCAGTATATATTGCTTGTATAGTACTCCTTGTATTTAGTGGCTCTTGCAGTGGCCATACTAGGTCTTGGGGAACTCATTATGTATATTTTTGTTATTTACCCTCTATATATATACATGTCCTTTTTTGCTTTTGTTATTAGTCAGTTTGTTTATTGTTCTACCTTATTTCCCTTTCTTCCACCTGTTAGCCCATCACTTACCATTCTGGTCTATGATTTTAGCTTACCTACTTGCAAATTATAGTAGGTTCTATCACGATCTAAGCTTTTAGATCATGACACCTTGGAATCTCCCTTGTGAGCCAAGAATTTTACTTTGTGTAATAAGAGTGCACCCATGTTATCCATAATATTTCTTTTTTTTTTCTAAGAGCCTATATCAATTTGCAAATGGTAGCTTGGTTCTAGACCTTAAGATTGATCATGTTCAAACCTTTCCCTATCTATAAATAGCTTGTGCATGTTACTTCGATAAGCTTTATAACCTTTTAGGGCATGAGGAATAACTGAGACCATCACACTTGTATGACCACCAAAACAATCTAATAAGTTGCATCCTACTAGCATAGGACAGCACCTTAGCCATTCATGAGGTTATCCTGGCAGTTATTTTATCCACAAGATGGCAGTTATCTTATCCACAAAGGGATTACATTATGACAGAGTTAGCCTTTTTGTTGATTAATAAACCCCTAGGCATTGAATAAATAATTCTCCAAGTTGATAGCCCATATATTTTAGAATGTCCTCCTTAGTATCCCTATCTACCACCTGAAATAAATATGGCTCTTACTACAATTAGCTATTAGCCTAGAATCCTCAAAAACAAATTAAATTGATCCCTCAATAGATGTACGGACTTCATGTCTCCCTTAGTGAATATCAACAAGTCAATCAACAAAACAAAGACGGGTAAGTCTTAACATTTGACTCTTTGGATGATAGTTGAAGTCAGGATTATCACTTAAGTTTAAAGGCATATATGTAAATAGTCCATTGATGACATAAATAGGTAGGAGAAATAGGGTCCCATACCTCAATCCTTTCTTAGCTTGCACAGTTTCTGAGAGCAACCCATTAATCTTAACACATAACACAATCTAATTAATCATCTTCCTTAGAAACTGAGTTCCCATAACATCTATTTTAGAAAACTCCACTCAAAAAACATCTTTCTGAATATCAACTTGAATCATACAACTTGGGGCATAGTGGTTTCCTAGTGTATCCTTTTAACAGCTCATGGCTCAAAAGGATCTTATCTGAGATTATCCTACCAGGGATAAAGGCAGACATAGTTGCACCCACTATTCTATTTTGTTACTAACCTAATTTTGTTAGAGATGACTTTAGAAACTGTCTTTTATATGATAGAGCAACATGCTATAGGCATAAAGTCTTCCACTATTTTAGGTTGGGGTACTTTCTATACTGGGGTTGACAACTGTGGTATCGGGAGCTCTCAATAGTACATTTTCTTCGATAGCTTGATACGTATCCTCTTTCACTATGCTACATGCCTTTTTAAAAAATAATATAGTGAAACCATTTAATCTAGGAGACTTATTGCGATCTATCTCAAATAGGGCAGCTTTGATCTCACCGTGAGTGACTTTAGGGCATAGCTCATGTTGCTGAAGCAAGTTTTAACTAGGATCCTCATAAATTCTATATTAATGCTTTGCAAATAGAGAGCTTGAGATCCCAATAAACCTTAATATAATTGCACAACTTCCGCCTCTATATCTTCAAGTTTCTATAGTAGTCAACCTATGGAATCCTTTAAAATAGAGATATGGTTGGAGTTATTTAACTTTCATATTAACAAAGAAGCATTTATTGTTATTATATTCCACATTCATCTATAGTGCTTTTGATTTTTGTATGTACACCTTTTCTTGTAGGTCTAACCATTTCTTGAGGTTAGCAAGCTTCAGTTTCTCCAATATCTTTAAGTCATATTCATTTGAGGTCTCATATTTTGTGATATCGTCTGTGCTTGAACTATCTGTATTTTCTCTCCAGATTTCTTTATCCTTTTATCCTAGCTGCCTACTTCAGTCTGCATGAAATTCTTTAGAGGTACTTTGCATAAGATAATTTGTACCACAACTTGTACATGGCATTGCATGTTATAAAATGATTCCAGACTGTCTCAACTATCTGATAAAATTTGTCAAGTTCTGCTAGTATGTTTAGGAACCTGAAAGGCTTTCTTGTCCCCTTGGAGTTACTTTGATCTTCAATGTGAATTGGACAATTGACACAACCCAAACTAGAGCCTTATCGTAATGGGCGATCTCAAGCCCAACCAAGACCGGAGACCACCCTCGTTATCCAACCCAACCAAGCAACGTATACCGTAAGTCGAGTGAATTCCAACCATATAACAAGATAGCGAATTTATCCATGAAGTGACTTTGGGATAAGCCTACATCTGAGGCCAACCCAACCAAGTCAATCCACCCAATAACCAACCAATCCAACCAAACCCAAACCATAAATCAAAACAAAGACAATAATTCCATGTATGTTTATATATATAACATAATCCATCCATACCATACCGAACTCCACAGTTGTCCATACAAAGCCTCTAAACCAAATCGAAGTGTACCTAGTCGAGACACGCCCCCGACATAGCCATAAACCAAGTCTATGAAAGACAAAATTACATACACTAATCCATGACATGAAATAGACTGGCCGGTTCCTGCATCGTGTGGGGATACAGCCGCCCGAAGACGGGTTAGCGGGTGAACGCTAGCATGCACTAAGGATAAGAATAAAATAATGCCATCCAGAAAAAAACAAAAAAAAACAACCATATGCATATATCCCATACACATACATACATACATATATATATATATATATATATAATCATGCCGGGAAAGGAAACCGGATTTAGCATGTATTTAAAACCATTAACCTGGGTATGTGAAGCTTAACTATCCTAAAAGCACCCACAGGCTATATGGGTCTAGTGTAACCCCCTGAACTGGCCTCGATACGTGTAGCCGCACGAACCGAAGATACCATAAGAGTAAGAAATTCCAAAGTACCCTTCATCATCTATGATACAGATGTACAGTGTACTTAGGATTTCCGTGTACCTCGTAGTATCATATAAGGTCGCCATGACCTACCCCTCACGTCGGCAAACATGAGTTTCCAGTGTTTATCCATTGGACTCCCACCTTTACGGTTAGCTATCATGCCCCACCTTTACTGCCAAATTAAAACTATTTTCAACCAACCAAACCATTAGTATTAACCGAGGCTATACATAGTGGCATCGTCATACCAACTATAACTTGCAAGTATTGTCCTTAGCCAAACCTTTTAGAGATGAAGGAATTCCCATGTACCCACAGATCACTTTTAACTTGGGGAAGTCCCATGTACCCCATAAGTGTTCCATTATTATATTTTCTTGGGAGAGTCTCATGTACCCCGCAAGTTGTTCATTAACATGTTTACTTGGGGGATTCGTTTATACCCCGCAAGGATATTAAATTAAGCCACAACTATTATTTGAACCAATTTTATTATTTCATTCACTTAGGGAACTTCAATGTACCCCACAAGGTTTTCATTTAAACCAACCACAACCACAAAGACCTTACCTTTTAACCATTCCAAACCATTCACACCATTTAAACCATTTTAGACCGTTCCAAACACTTAAAAGCATTTATACTATTCAAACCATTTAAATCATGCAAAATCATCAAGATCAATTTAGGGTTCCATTACCAAATCATACCATGCAATAGTTCTAATGAAAGTTCAATAATAGAGTGAAAACATTCTTTCAGGTATTTTATCGGACTTGTATAGGGCATACCTTTACCATGATCAAAACCAAAACATAAACCATCATAATTAGGGTTACTCATGACCCATTTGTTAAACCATAACCAACAAGCACCCACATGTGCAAACCATTACCAAAAATATGTAAAAACATAGTTTAAACTAATACCAAACAACATGAATCAAGACCCTCAATATTATTTCAAAACCACCATTAATGATTTCACAGATCAATGTTTAAAACATATTAAATCATTCCTTTAGTTAGAACTAACAATGAGGGAAGAAGTACATGCCTTATACAAGAATATCCACGGAAAGTACTTGACCCCTTTTAGCATCTAGATGAACACTTGAGAAACCCTAGCCTCCAATCTTTAAGAAAGTGTTTAAAGAATGTTTTGAGTGTTCTTATACCTTTCCAAGTGAGTTATGGGAGTCCACTGAGGTTTATATAACATGGGAACATAAGGGCTTAGGGGTGGGAAATGTCTAAAAGGTCCCCAACTTAAAAGTTGAAAATCCATCCCTAGGAGGGTACGCCCCAACCATTCAAACCGTGTCCTAGGGTACGAGTGGTACCCAAACTCATACCTTAGACCTCACCAAGACACTCCACACTGGTCCAATACAACTATACCACACTAACTCATACCTTAGGGTATGATTGGTACCCCAAACCGTACCCATATTTGTACCTTGGACAGTTTTAACTAGGCAACTCAATAAGCTTCATACAACTTGGTATTGTACCCCTCGTATCGCACCATAAGACTTGTATGGTGGTGTGTCGTATCTTGGAAAGTAACCAAGCCAACCCTACTGCCCAACATACGAGTGAGCCATCAAGCCACCCCCCTAACTCGTATCCAAGGGTACGAATGGTACCCTTGAGTTGTACCAAGTCCCGAAAGTCCAAAACCCAAAATTTTTTGCTAGGGTCCAAATCCTTAGATCTTATAAGAATGGTCAGAGAAGCCATTCTCCTCAAACTATGCAGTTAAGGTACCATGTTGACAAACCCAAAGTCCATTGCATATAGCCCTATTAATTTTACTCCAAATATATCTATTTTCTTAAATAAGAGTCCACCTAATATACCCTATATCAGTGAGGTTTAGAGTGTCAATCAGGTGTTCGAAATCCCTTGTTTCATACTCTGCTATATTCTGCCCCTGCTCTGTCGGAGCTACACTGTAGAGTGCTATTATACACAAATAGTAACCATTCCTCGATGATACGATACCTATACTTATTAGTGAGCTCCAAAAAATATTCCTCTCTTCAATGGAATTTTCCCCATATATCACTATTAGCATGTAACTTGATATGGACAAATTGATCATGTATAGCTATTATCGTGATGCTAATTTTAGCAGCCTTCCAAATTACCCAGATCTGCTTATTTATAGCTTTTGTATACTTATGTGCATAGCTACAATCTCTGGCTATTTTATTTAGAATTTAGATCCTTAACTTCATCAATCTTTATCTCTAGTATTCTAGCTAAAACTATTTTATACTTTTATAGGTACATCCTCATCTCGTTTTGTTTGAGGGGCTTATTCATCCCCCTTACATTCCAAACAAGCCAATTCATTGTAATTGAGTAAAGTTTCTCCCATTTAGAGGATTTCCCAAACTCACCATTCTCCATTTACTCTTAATAAGTGGTGTAATGGAGTCACTCAGCTGTAGTTTACTATTCTGTACCACTGATTTAGGAGTCTTTAAATTCATCACAAGTGCAAAAGTCATGATGTCAAGTTTATGGTAATCCACAAAGTCAAAATCCTTTGGTGTATCATTCAAAGTCTCATGTGGCTGTCGGATTTCCAGTTGAGGTTTGTCCCTTACCTTAGCACTTTTATAACCATTCCTAGCACTAGAGACTTGGGGAGTCTCTTTTATGTGAGGTTGAGTAGGTAGAGATAAATCAACATTACTCATCTCTGGCAGAAATTGCGTTGTAAACCATTTCTTTTCTACTACTTTTCTATCACCTTAAAACTGTCCTCCTACCTCTAAAGCTTGCTTCTATAATGGTGGAGTAGTCTTCGTATTGTCCGTGTTTCACACATGTACAATCTTCGCATATTTGACACAAAAGAATTGATTCCAATCATATTCAACCCTTTGAACAAGAGTTTGCTCTTTTTCCACAATTTTTATCTCATCGATCAGGTTTTGGCAACAACTTCCTTTAAGTTGTTGCCATATCGTAGAAGTTTTAGCCACAATTATTTTTTCGTTTGAAAATACTTTAATTTTGTTGCCATATCCAACTATTAAGATGATAACTTTTAAATTCAAATAATTAACAACAATATTGTAGCAACAATTATAGTTTTGTATGTGAATTTAGATAAATAGCAACAACTCGATTTGATTGTTGCTATACACAGAACTTTCTAACCACAACATTTTTCTTATTTCCAAATGTTTTAGATTATTGTTGTTATATATAATGGGCAATATTTTTATCCGTTCTTTTTTAGTTGTCACGTTTTACTTATGAAAAATGTAGTTGCAACTTTTCTCATATCAATATGATTTAAAAAATATATTTAAAATATTGGTCAAAAATTTTATTATTTTACTCCAAAAATTTAAAAATATCACAAATAAAGAGGAACTTAGGTAATTTTTAAAACGTGGGGGAGCACCACCTTACGAGGGACCAGGTCCCTTAAAGTCAGACACAGACAATAAAGCAGTAAATCAGTAAGGAAACAACACTATGCAGGAAAGTAAAGAACACAATGGTTAACGTGAAAACCTCCTTACTCAAGGGTGAAAAAACCACGGCTTTCCCTCACAAGCACTCAACAATCCACTATAATCAAACACATGATTATAGACTCCATTGGAACCTAACCCTAGGCTCAACTAGTTTGCAACAACTCTATTACAAACTCTCCTTGACAACTCTATCAAGATCTCACCTATATATTGATTAACTCTAACTAATATCAAACTCAGGTAACCCTACCTAAGCACTCAACAAGCACAAAAAAGCATTACTCTTATAACATGAGTAGTTTAATTACAAACCAAGACTCAAGAACAAACCACTCTCAACACACCAAAGCTTGAAACTTGAGGAATATTTGAGTTTTCGCTGATTTCTCTCTTTGAATAATCAAATTGCAAAAACTGTGAGTTGACAACATTCTCTTCTATTTATAGTAGGATAATGATTAGGGTAGAATTTTTATTGGTCCAGGTGTCCTGATAGGTACACAACTCACCTGCGCAGTTTGTTATACTAACAAGCAAAACTGTGCAGGACATAACAACTGTATGTTTTCACGAAGACCCAGTGATATAGTCCCTTGTTGTCAGCTGCTCATAATCAAAGCAAGATATAGCAATTTCCCCCTCTTGATGATGAAAAAACAACCATAAATTTTGAGCATCACAGTTCATTCACCTCATTCAATCTGAGTTATCACCACTACTGTTGATGAATTTTTCCCCTTTCATTATGCACCATGCTTCCCCCTATCACCATGCACCAATATTCTTCCCCCTGTCAATATGCCATCATGTGTCACCAACATTATGAGCATTCAACACATCATTCACCTTTCCCATATCAATATACATGCACTTTAACATATCATCCATTACATGTGTCACAATTGGTACCTGGTCCCTACCATATGAATTCAGTAGTATTCCCCATTTTGGCATCATTGAAAATTAAGAACAGTAAACCAAGAGTAAAAGAAGCACAAGTTAGTTTACCCATGGCCACTAGGACAACACTAACACGAAGAACAACTTTTAAAGTAAAGAAGAGACATATGAAACATACAAACAAGGATTCATTCATATTTTAAAGTAAAAGTTAAGTATCATTGTAGTGTAAGATTTAAATTTTCTATAGAAAAAGCCAAAGGAATCAATAAATCTTAAATAGGCGAAGGACTTGGAAAGAGGGTTTGGAGAAGTAGAGCCATCTTATTATTTTCTACAACATGACAGTGTAAAAATTCCTTGGTTAGCTGTTTTATCTCTGCATTCAAGCTAAGAACCTCATCAGTTAGAGTTGAAACTTTCCTCTTTATAGCAGGATTTTCAGTTCTAAGATTTTCAGAGACACATGGATCCTAATTAGAAAGATATTGAATTGTCATTTGCAATTTGCTAATCTCTGATCCTTAGCAGTTGTGTTGAGCTTCAATTCCTCTATTTCTTTCCTGAGCTCCTCTTGAGAATTGGTTCCTAATTTCTTTTACACACAATTAGTTTTGATTATAGTTTTTATATTAAATAGTTGTATCACAGTACCAGGAGTTCCATTTTCACAGACAATACCAAAATGATCAAACACTATGTTCAACCAATATCCATAAGGCATGCCATTTTTTCCATGAACAACTTTATGTATGTGCTCCATCATTAAAGTAGGTAAATTGATGAACTCAAAGCTGCTAAGAATCAGCAGCTGAATTAATGCTCTTCTTTTGTGATCTGGGCAGAATCACTTAGTTAACAAAATCAAAGACTAATTGTAACTCACTTTTGAGTGATTTTCTATTTACTGTTGCCACAAATTTTCCTTTAACCTTTGATGCATTTTCCAGAAACTCTATTAAGGGTTGTTTCTTTGAAACATTCCTCACACCACTGATCAGAACATCCAGAATTCTCCTAAGTAATACAGCATCAAGATTCAACTTCTTCCCTTGAACTACAGTAGTCATCTTCAGTCTGTCCTCAGAAAAATCCAATGTAGAATAGAATTCCCTGACTACCCCATCAAAGACTGTAGGAATGGGTCCTTCCATAAGATAGATCCATCTTTATTGTTTAACAAGCTCAACTAATTCTATCATACTTGGTTTTGTTAATATACTTTAGTCAAAAATCTTCTCAGTTAGCACCTTTTAATTTCTTAAGAACCTGTTTTGCACTTCTTTAGACACAAACTTTCCTTCTTTCTCCAATTTTCCCTTTTTAGAAACACTGATAGGTTTTTCTTCAGTCATTTTCCTCTTCTTAGGACCAGTTCCTTCAAAAGTCTACTACTTCTCAGTAGAACTTCTAGACTCCTCTCTAGTATTTCTTGTTATCTTACTAACATTTTATTCCTTAGAACCAAACACACTCTTTCTTGGGCTATTTAATATCAAAATGAGATTTTCAGCCACCCATGCATCATCCATTAATATACTACCAAAAAGGTTATAAAGCTTTAGGGATGAATCTTCGTCAATGAGTTAAGTGAAGAAGGAGTTTGGATTTGGAAGGGTGGGAGAAGAAAGGTTTTTTTCAAGAAGGTTTGAGAGAGAATTTTTATCTATGAAAAGTTTAGAGTCCTTTGAAAGACACGCGAATGAGGAATTAGTAGCCATTTGGAAATCCTTGTCACAAGAGGGCTATTTGTGGCTAGATTTTTTCTTTTGGCAAGAGAAAGTTTGCGAACAACAAGATTTAAGGGAACAAATAAGTACAAGGAAGGGATTTTTGAAAGAATGAGATATGATCAGTTTTAATTTTTGGGTGACTCATCTTTTTTTTTGGATAAGATAAATTTTTGACACACAGAGAGAGAAGATGCAGCTTTTTTTGACAGAGCAAAAAGAATGCACATTCACGATACTAACCTGAGAGATGGGGCCAGGTCCCTCTCTTTCTTGAGTGAATCCTCAAATTTGTGTTTTTCTCAACTATTCTCTTCTAAAGTTATTCCCATGCATGTATACCTGCAAAGGTATGATACTGAGTTAGACTAACAATTACATACTTTATCAAGGACATCAGTCTCCTGATCATAACCAACTTTAGGGAAAACAACTGATTCATCTAATAGGTCAGGTTATTTTGATCAACCCCAGCCTCAACCTGTTCTTTACAAATTATTCCTTGTGAAGATTTTTATAAGGATATCTGCTATCTAATCTTCAGTCTAACAAAACATCATGCAAATAGCCCCCTTCTCAATATTGTCTCTTAGAAAATGATGTCTCACATCAATATGCTTAGTCCTCTTATGCTGCACTGGATTCTTAGCCATGTTAAGAGCACTTGTTTTATCACACATCAGAGAGATAGTGTCTGAGAAATCCCAAAATCTTTCAATTGTTGTTTGATCCGTAATAATTGATCATAATAAAAAGTTGTAGCCACATACTCAACTTTATCAGTAGATAAAGCAACTTAGTTCTGCTTCTTAGAACCCTAGGAGATTAAGGAAGAACCCAGAAAATGAGTCATTCCTGAGGTACTTTTTCTATCCAACTTGTATCTAGCATAATCAGCATTAGCATAGCCTATCAGATCAAAATTATATCCATATGGATAGTACAGGACCATATCCTCTATTCCTTTTAGATACATGAGAATTCTTTTTGCAGCTTTCAAATAAGACCTCATTGGGCAAGCCTAAAATCTGACACATATTCCCATACTAAATACAATATATGACTTGTTTGCAGTGAGATATAGTATGGATCTGATAATCCCTCTATATATGGTCTCATTAACTAAGGGACCAAATTCAACATTATCCATCTTTGAACTGGTTCCAATTGGAGTTTCAATTGGCTTGGCATCTTCCATATTGTATTTCTTCAGTAGCTCCTTCATGCACTTCTCCTGACAAATCATTGTCCCTTAAGAAGTTTGCTTGATCTACAGGCCTAGGAAGAAACTCAATTCACCGATTATGAACATTTCAAATTCACTACCCATAAGCTTTGCAAACTCTTTACATAGTGATTCAGAAGTAGCTCTAAAGATTATGTCATCAACATATATCTGAACAATTAGTAAGTTGTTACCTCTATATATTAGAAAGAGAATATTGTCAATTTTTCCTCATTTAAAGCCATTTTCCAGAAGAAACTTTGAAAATCTCTCATACCAAGACCTTGGTGCTTACTTTAGACCATAGAGAGTTTGGTCTAATTTAAGCACATGATAACGAAAATATACATCTTCAAAACCTGGAGGTGACTTGACATAGACTTCTTCCTTTAAGTTTCCATCCAGAAAAGAACTTTTGAGATCCATTTGGAAAAGTTTGAACCCTATGTAGCAACAAAAGCAATAAGAATCCTGATAGCCTCTATCCTTGCCACAAGGGCAAATGTCTCATTATAATCAATTTCTTTCTCTTGGTTATAGCCTTCAACAACCATCATTGCTTTATTTCTATTGATAGTTCCATGTTCATCCTGCTTGTTTCTGTACACTAATTTAGTCTAAATAATTATTCTGTCAACAGGTCTTGGGACCAGGTGCCAGACTTTTCTTCTTTGAAATTGTTGAAGCTCTTCCTGCATTGCCTAATATCACCGTCTTCAAAGAAAAGACTTTCTCTAGGAACTAGAAGTCTGTTGTTACTGATCTGATCTTTTCTTTCCTGGGTGTGGACGAGACAAATAAAAGTACTCTTAGTATTTTGTTTTTTTGATGTGCAAGCAGAGAGTGGAACAAAGGCATCCCTATCGGGAGAAAGTGCCACCAACACTCTTTCCCAGCCTCTTAGCGAGAGGCAAGTCTTCTTTCCCATCGTGCCCGCCCACCACCCTTACTCTGCTCCCCTTTGTTATTTATTTCATGTAGAAATATGAGACCCATTAGGATATAAACATGGCATAATCTAACCTAAGCCACACAAAAACTCTCTTAACGGTACGGGAACTCCCCTCCCCCTTCCCCAAGGAGCTTGTGCAACAACTTGAACCTCCCTTCAGAGTCAAAGGTTTCCCAGGTGGCTACTAAGCCAGTCAAACTCAAGAAAGAAGATTAAAGGCTAGTAAGTAGACTTGATCCAGTCAATATCTTTTAGAGCTTCTTTCATATTTTAGGCTCAATTTAGGACAAGAATGTTGAGAATACCATGAAATTTCTGGCTTGAGATCTTGTTTGGACTCTAAATTCCAAAGTTGTAGTCAGATTCTCAAGTGGGTGCAAAGATTTATGCCTCCAATTTGATCTTCTAAGATGAGTTCCACTAGGACCACTCCCTAAAGCATTTGACTGGACCCTTCTCGATGTTCTTCAACTGGAGCAGGGGTCTGTAACTGAGATCCTTAATCACTATCTCCTTCATCATTCCCTACTGCATTATTTAGTCCTTGACCATCATCTTCAGCAATATCATTTCTTTGGACAGGAATAAGTTCTTCAATGTCAGAATCTTCACCATAACCTAGATTCATCAGCTTTCTGACACATCAAAGACCACATGCACACTTTATTCAACATACAGAGTTCTTTTGTTGAAAACTCTGTATGCTTTGCTTGTTGAGGAATATCCCACAAATACTGCTCATCACTTTTTGAATCAAATTTTTCGAGATCATTCTTCCCATTTTTTAAAACAAAGTATTTGCACCCAAAAGGTCTAAAGTAGTCAAGCTTAGGCTTTCTATTGAACACAAACTCATATGGGGGTATTTTGCAGAAATTTTGACTTTTAGAGTCGCCATTTAATTTATTTGAAAAGAAATTAAGAAAAAATTTAAGGAAAATCCTAAGTCTTAAAACAAAAACAAAAAAGACTTAGGCTTTTAAGAAAATTCTGGGTAAGAGGTTCTTATTAACACCTTAGGAAGGTTTTTAAGGCACCTAAAATGTTCGCTAACTTGCAGTTGTCCGGACTATTTGAAATCACCTTTGACTAACTGTGAAAAAGAAAAGTTGATTTTTGAGAAGAAAGTGATTTAGAAAAGAACTTGTATGAGATTAATTTTGGCAACTTAGTAGGAAATTTAACCAAGTCTAAGAAAATAAATAACAAATAAGTATAGAAAGAGGGTAGGGGGAAATTACGAGGTTTAGGCTTTTAGGCCCAAACCAATAAAACTGTCCTAAACTAATTTGGGCTTTCGACCCATCGTCACCTGTCCTAATCTAAGTATTGGGCTTTTGGTTCATAACGTGTCCTAAACTATATTTTTGAGCCCTTTGGCCCAAAATTTGCTCCACCTGTATTAGTTTACAACTTTGGCTTCAAGGCTCAAATAAATAAATGAATAAATAAATAAAGAAGTAAATAAAAACAACAATACAAATTTAGCGATTTTTCATCAATGGGTTTCTATTCATTCTCTTTTCCATCTTCTTGCATTTGTACGCCATGTCTCATCCTATTGTACCATCTTTCAAAGTCTTCTAAAAAAGTGGGCCTCGATGGCCCATTCCGTAGTGAAAGAAAAAAGAGTCTGTTTGGACTCCCAAGCGAGTTCATGCAAAGAAAAAGGATGAAGAAACTAACACATATTATGAAATAGAAGCTAGTTATATTAAAAGTTTGGTAATACTATAATAGGTATTCACACATAAATGAAGAAAGAATAAATATTCATGAAATTGAAGAAGATAAACATACCATTCGAATAAGTCGATAAAAATAAGACATTCTCATGGTTTTGGGCAAATAAAGTTTAAACAATTATGTTTCAGAGGTGCAGAAAAAATTTAGTAAAGACATAAATTGGATATCTCAGGGAAAGTTAGCTAATAAACAAGGGAGAGGGATAGTCAGTAAATAAGAACACCAACAATCCAAAGAACAAGCCACTTTTCACGTTAAGAAAATCTCATGTTATAAGAGTTGCTACGTCACGTCTAATATTCAACAAAACTCATCTAGATTCAGCAAAATTCAGCTAGTTTCAACAAAATTCAGCTTTTGCAAATGGGAGGAAACAGGAGAAGAGAGGATGGTTTAAACAAACCGACTACTAATCCTATGCTACAACTTAAGAAAAGATTTTGGACGAATTTCAATCCATTCCAAAAGGACCAACATACTCGATGCAAATTCAGATATTTACTGCTATTACAACGAGCGAGAGGACTACAATATTTTGTATCAAAGTCGGCACAATCACATATAAACTAGTGATCCTAAACTACAACGATCGGCATCAAATTAGGATGTTAAAACTACAACGAGCAGAATTTAAGATGAAAATAGTGAGTTACATTTTTTGATTCCCAACATAAATCAAGAGCCGATAAGTAAAATAAGCGAGTAGTAAAAGCAACAGAAGCCTTTGAACAATCAGGAAGTAGAGGAACAAAAAGAAAGGATCCTCTTAGATGAAACAACATTCAATAGAAATAGAAATTTTGAGGCTACAAAAAGATATCAAAAATGGATTTTCTTTACAAAAACCAAACTATATGATCATTAACTCATTTATACCAGAACACTAAAACTAGCATTATGACGCCCAAAAACCATTAACACGTTAGTATCTTTTGGCCTTTCTTGACAATTTTGTCACTAGGGACTTGAAGAATGCCTTTATTTAATCATGTCACTTGGAAAAAAAACATGAGAAAAGGCACATTATTTGCAACATTGAACTAAGATGAAAATAAAAATTCAAGCAGCAAATAGCTAGCTAGCAAATCAGACCCTGAGGTTTAGATGCCGGAGACTTTACGAAACCAATGTTGTAATGACTTAGAAAACAAAATTAAGCTCAAACTAGGGGATTAGGGCATGGGTTTCATGGATGAACCGATGAACAATAAGCCGGAGGACTATGCATTGAATTTTTACCAAAAAAATTTAACACTGAAATGATATTCAAAATCCAACAATAGGAAGTATTGAATTAAAACAGTGACCTACACAACATATTCATGAGATATGGATGCTGAAAATGTTAACAACTATCAATGACATTTATAGTAAACTCAAAATAATCAAACCAAAATGTACGAAATTAACTCTAGCATAAAAGTTATAGTATGGACACGGATACAACAAATAACATAACGACGGTCATTTCAAGCAAGTCCTATGGCCACCAAAGCCTTCTACATCTTTCACACGAGTTCCATGGAGTTATGACTAGACCTCGATATTAGGTTTCCTACATATCTTAGGTTGCATGATAATTCGGGCCACTTATAGTTCATACAGCTTGATTTAAAGCACAATTTTCAAAAAGTTCACAAGCTATCTCGGTTTTGGAGTTTTTGATAAAACTTAAAAGCTAGAGAATAAATGGTTTTAGAGAAAGGTTGGAATGAAGTCGATGTTAAAAATAGATCCCAACCTACATATTCTCGAGACTCAGAGAATCAGACTGCTTGTAGTTCGACTCAATCAGCAAAAACATAGTCTTTTATTTCAAATAATCTTTGATTAGGGATGAGTGACAAGTTGATTGAGTTACGGAAAAGTGGCTTGTAACCTATTAAACTTGAATGTGGGATCCTTCACATCTATATGCAAGAATTTACCTGTACATAATTTTCAAAATACTAAGTATATTGTCACTCAAATTTGAAAGAAAGAGAAGTTTACCCTTGATATGAGTTTAGAAATATCCCAAAGGTGAAGCTAAAATTGAAAGATCCCAAAGTACCCACACACCTTCTAATATAGGTGTGGTTGGATGGTGGTGGCGATCATCCTTTAGCTTGCGTCCGAAGAGTTTGATGTCTCTCTCTAGACTACGTCCCGTTTTACTTCTAAGAAAGAGTTCCACATTATATTGTGTCCTTTTTGGAGTCATCCGCACCTATGGTTTTGATTTGAGATTTTCATCATCTTGGATGCTCTCAACAATAATTCAAAGAAGAATCATTAGTAATACACACAATTCACGAAAGGGGTGTGTAGTTTATTACCATATCCCGACGTAAGTTGTTGCCTGAAAAGCGAAGTCATCCTTTTATTTACCTATTTGGAAAGAAATAACTTGAAAAAACATAAACAAAAACCCTCTTGGTTGTTGCATAATTATCTCATTTATCGGTTGAATATGTCTTCAAAGTGGGATGGCCCTTTTGGACACCGATAACATTTTATGCAGAATAGTCCCTGCAACTGTGTAATCTTATACTTATGCAGCAGCTCTTTGGTCACCTATAATGATTTTTATATGTTAAATTATAACCTCTTCTCTTATTGACAATAATTCTTTATATGTGACCTCGGTTAAGTCCTGCATATTTTTTGTGTCGATACGACTTATAGATTTCCCTTGAATTGTCAATCTTTGGATAATCTTGCACATTATTTTATGTTGGATATGAAGTGACTTACATATATCCTTTTAATTGATAGCTTTCAGGCAATCCCGCATATAATCTGGCCTTGGATAAGAGATAGCTTACATATATCCTTCCAATCGCTAGCTCACAAGTATTCCAGTACATCATCCAACCTTGGATACAATATGACTTATAGATATCTCTCAAATTGCTAGTTTTTGGGTAATCTATCACATAATTAACCTATGGATATGACGCAGTTTGTAGAGAACCCTTGGACTTATCAATCTGATAACCTCACATATTCTCTGGCAAAGAATTAGTTGCGACTTAGGGATAACCTTTGGATTATCAATTTTTTGGGTAACCTATCACACTATCCGGTTAGGATGTTGTTGTAGTTTAAGGATGACCTATGGGCTATCAACTCATAGGTAATCTTGCACACAATTCTATTTCAAATAATATGACTTATAGATGACCCTCAGATTGTCAATTTCTAGGAAATCTCATATATCATTCGAATCATATGTTTTTGATGCATTCAAATGCTGATTCATAATGAGATATCCTCGATGCCAGCGTATGTTATCTCACATATCAACAAATATTTTTATACGGATGATATCCTCAATGCGAGTGTATGCTATTGTAATGCCTCGAGACTACCCCTGGATGTCACACAGTGCTTAGGACCACAAGTGATCCCAAGCTAACCTATGAACTGACATACTGTTAAGAAACTGATTTAAATATGAATAAAATAACTGAGTTTACTATTTGGAAACATAATCATGATGAAATCTAGGAAAAATACAATACTAATACAATTTACATTCTGATAAAACTGAAGAGCGGAACTAAAATTTCAAGACTGACTCTGACTGACATATGTGAAGCCTCTACTTTACTGACTATAGATAGTTGGGATGCAACTCCAACTACCACTAATCAATACATATGGATAAAAAAGTAAAGAACATAAATAACGTCTAACTGAATTCCCCGAAGTAGGAAGACTCATCCTCTACTGAATGGAATCTGCAACTATCTGATCATGATATATGGACTATAACTAAGCTCGTACCTACATTATTAAGCAATATAACACATAGACATATATGTGGATCAGTACTTTTGGAATGTATTGAGCATGTGGGGGTGAATGCATAAGTAAAACAGTAATCCAATGCTCATATAACTTGTAAAGAATGCATGCTAAGTGTAAATGATTCATACTGGCTTGAATATCTGAAAGCTAAAAATCATGAATCATGAGAAATAAGCATACTATATAAATCTTATGAGCCATAACACTTAGTTCTAAAAGCTGTACTTTTACTCTTTCTGATAATGAATTGAGTAGGACTGAAGTTAAGTCTATTTTCAAATCATGTAGGCTAAGTGTAAAAAAGACTCACCTTTATCATATAAAAACTGAAAGCTGAAATCTGATAACTGATGTATTATGTAAGACAATATCTGAGTAAAATTTGTAAGCTTTTATACTTAGTTTCTAAAAGCTTTTATGTTATTCTTTTCTATTAGGGTTACTTTTTTCTGTAGAGTTTAGGGAGCTTACTTTGAAAACTTTTTTGGAAGGGAGGTTCTTTTAACTAATATAATCCATGTGAGCTATCATGGAGTCCAACGTCTAGTACCTTAAGGGGAAAACCTCGCATTGGGGAGAGGTGTCATACTCTTGCCAGAGAGTATAACCTGAGCTAAGTTATCACAATCTGTATATGTCATCCATATAAATGGAAAATAATTTAAATATGTACCTATGTTGGCTCGTAGTTTTGGGGAATTAGGATGAGCTAAACCTATACTTTCCGCTCGGTGATAAATACTACTCCCTTTAATCTGTATGCTCATTTTGTAGGAAGTCTACTTTAAAACTAGCATAAGGGTTTACAATGAAAACCAGTTATGCATTTGTTTACTTTAAACTATAATCAAAACTATAGTCAAAACTGAAATCAATACTATAAAGTGGATTTCATATCTTAGCTGAGGATGAAAAGATCAAATCTTGATTCAAAAGTTGATTGTAAACAAATAATAGGATGCTTAAAAGTATAATTATTCTTGAAATATCAATATTCAAAATAGGACTTAATAACCCATGCTTCAAATTATCACAAATCATGCTCAATAGTTGAAATCATGAAGTTCTTGCACAATTCTAGTCAAAATAATGGAATTCAACCTTCAATATATCTAAAACTACTTCACATGCATAAAGGTGCAAAATAGGCATGCAACTCATCATCTAAAACACTTGTAATATCATAATCTTCAAATAATGATAATTGGGTATGAACCCTAAATTGAAATTCATATAAATTCATGTAAAATCATGTAAATTCAACTTTAAAACTAGTTTTGGGCACAAGGATGAAAGAATTATCCTTGTTCATAACCCCACATACCTTAATGGATTAAATTGATGAAAACACTTGTCTTTGAATTCCTATTGGTGTTCTTGAAGATTGTTTCTTGAAGTTCTTGAATCGGGAAACTCGAATTCTTGGTTATCTTGAAAGAGGAATTGAAAGAGGAACGGTGGAATTTGGGGTTTCTTGAAGTCTAGTATTGAAGCATTAGGGTTTTCTTGGAGAGCATTTTGGTGGGGAATGAGTGTAATATGTTAGAATAGGGTTAAATCTTCTATTTTCATGATTTAGGGGCGTGGGAAAAAAACTATTCCCTTGAAATTTAAAATTCAGAATAGGAGTGTCGTTTAATGGGTCACCGCGATGCGATGAATGGGTCATCACGATTCCCACTATGATATAGTGGTATTGTGGTGGCTGATGATAGGCGGATTTACACGCCTATATCAATATATTTTGCCCATATTTTAGCCTAGTTTTGAGAACAAATTATATATTTCATGCACTTTTAGTCCTTTTTCCTGTAAGAGAGCTAACGAACATGATTAGTAAAGTTTTAGGTATAAATGATGCAAAAATCAGCATTTTATGGCTTACTTGACGCAAAAGAAAGCTCACAAACGAAGGGAAGAAAGTTTACACGCCTAAGGACCAAAACTGCTGCATGGAAAATCTGTCCCGGGCTAAAACAGCATTTCTGAAGACTTTGGGGACTTAAGACACAAAGTTGAATTTTGACAATGATACATTAACCTAGTACAATTAGGTTATGTATTTCATTATTTTATGTGTATTATGATAATGTTACCTTAACCTAGTACATTTGGGTTAAGGATTTCATTAGTCTAGTAGGATTTGGTTATTTATTTCATTAGCTTAGTAGGAGTAGGATATGGGTATTATAAATACCCTATCATGCTAGAGATTTTAGAACATCTTCTTAACTTCTCGTCTTACAATTCAATTCTATTACTCTACAATTCTTCTAATCTTTCCATTAATTCTATTTTTCTTCTTCTACTCTTCTATTCTTAAATTCCACAACAAGAGAATCGTTACTTGCTAAGGAATCACGCCTCACGCCTATCACTTGATCTACACGCCATTACTCAATATCGTGATATAATAACAATGTCAATCGTGATTTCCTTCGCATTCATGGGTAACTAAACTTCTCTGTTGGGGTTATGGAAACCGAATGAGTTACTATCTATTGTTGTGAGTTTGTGAGTTCGAGGCACGTATATTGCTTATATCATTATTCTCTTCATCTTAATCTACATTCTTTGCGGTTGCAAACGCAAGAATACGCCAGTCTAACATTTAACTTGTTCGAGAGAAAAGTTATTTGTCTGGAAAAGAGATAATGTCAAGGTAGTAGGACACCCTTTCCTATTAAAAAGCTAGTGCCGTAACTGGACTAACCTCTTGGAGAATTCGTACCGTTAGATACGCTTTAAGCTCGAGAGAGTTAAAGTGAAATAGTCCTTGTTTAGGTCGAGAGACGCTTGGATTTACCATCGACTACAATCCTCTATAAGCAATTGCATGTCAGAATTCTACACACTCATAGCCAATAGAGACGTATACCTCAGAAGGTGGACATAACCCCAACGCTTCAATTCTCATTGTTTACAACCAACGTAACAATCTCTCACTTTTTACTTTATTATTTTCAGCTTTTGTTTACATTACTTGCAAAACAAGAATCCCCCCTTCTTACGAGACTTGCACCAAAAGTTTAGTAATTTTACTTACTTATTGGCCAAGCTATTCCCTGTGGGATCGACACCCAACCCAGGTTGGGTTCTATATTTGCTAACGACCGCTTTACACTCAAACGAGAGCTGTAGATTGAGCGTTATCAGTGGCTCATTGGAATAGGACCACTGGTGATTTGGGTATCACCGCAATATGGCAAGGGAGTCATCGCGATACCCACCGCGATGTGACAAGGAAGTATCGCGATACCCACCGCGACGCAGTGCAATTGAGATGACTCTATGGAAACTGACAACTGTCGATTAGACCTCCATCGCGATGTGGTGGCTTCCTTACCACTATACCCACCACAATTTGGTCTAATCGCGGTGAGCTATTGCTAGGTGAATCCAAATGTGATCCAAACCTTGTCCGAAGAATCTGAAACTTACCTGAGATATGCTAATTCCACCCTGACCATAAATCAACTTAAAAATCATCATCTCGGAGCCCGAAAGATCAACTTAAAAATCCTTGGAGTTAAAGGGAGTCAAAAATGACTAAACCCCTCAATACTTAGCTTTATTTTCTGGTTTTAAGTGTTATAGGAAATTACTAGGGGCTTAACTGAACTAGGAACGTATGGGGTATTACAGCTATCTTGCGTGTCATCAGATATTTGATGCTGATGATATCCTCAACGCCGGCGTATGCTATCTCACGTGTCAACAGATATTTTAATGCGGATGATATCCTTGACGCCAGCGTATGCTTTCTCGCATATCATTAGATATTTGATGTTGATGATATCTCGTGTGTCTAGAAATAAATTTAGATGTTTTAGCTTAGTTAGGGTAGAAATTGCCTAAAAATGGATTTTGGAGATTAAAAGTAGGCACCTCCAACCCACCTTAGGCCAAGACTTGTGTTAGATTTTGTAGACTTATATACTCATATTACAGTTTTTGAAATGCTTTTTTGGGACTTTAAGTATATTAAGTACTTAAAGATTATTCTAGTTTGGTATTTGGAAGTTAGTGTTAATTTCGGGTAAAACGTGATGGTCTATTGATATGGTTTATGGGTATAACTTATTAATATAGTTTGTAGGCATGGTCTATTGATATGGTTTATGGTTATGGCTTATTTATATGGTTTATAGACATGGTCTATTGATATGGTTTATGGGTATGGCTTATTGATATGATTTATGGGCATGATCTATTGATATGGTGTCTGGATATGGCTTATTGATGTAGTTTATTGGTATGGTTTATTGATAATATAAGTTTTGGCTTAAGTTTGACAGATGATTTTATGATATTAATGCTATTGACAATGTTATGATATTGACAATACGAGTTTTGGTTCAAGTCCCGCAAATAATGCTCTAATATTAATAATGTTGAGTATGTTATGATGATTATGATGATTATGATGATACGAGTTTCGATTTGAGTCCGACATTGAGAGTTAAGTATTATATGATATGGTATGGATGGTTTGATGGTTATAGCTAATATTTAATAAAGTTATGGACTTTCGGTCTTTTATTTTCCTTTGATTGTACCCTCCGGGCTTATGAGGGACCATATTGGGTTATTTACTTTTTCGCACTTACCAGCTAGTGGGTGCCAATTTTGTAGTATTATTTACACTTTATTTCATATTATATCTGTTTTGGTTATTTATTTACAATGTTGGAGCATATTTCTAGGTTTGCCCTTTTACCTTAGCTTATCCTATTTTAACTTGTGTCTTATCATATTTATATCATGATTTAGTTCAGTAGCCAATATTGCCTACTGAGTACCTGTGGTTTTGGTACTTATACTATACTTTTGTACCTTTTTGGGGCAAATCTAAGTACTAGCAGTTGTCGCTGATGTGACATTTGTGTAGAGTTGATTTTAGAGATAAGGTGAGCTCTCAAAGCCTGAGTTGACCCTTTTTGCTCCTATTGTCTATATCTAGTTATTCAGTTTCAATACAGATTGTATTTGACTATTTTAATACTTATGTTCTATTTATAGTAGTTCTTGTACCAGCACTACTAGGTCGTTGGATGGTTATTGATGCTTTATCTATCTATTGACTATTATGATTGTCTTATTGCTATTAAAGCCTTTAATTGTTGATTCTGGATTTTAGGCCATTTTTCACTAAGTTAGCCCATTGCGTATAGCTCCAGGCTACGATTTGGCTTACCTAATAGCGAGATAAAACAAGTGCTATCATGAATCATATTAGGTCGTGACAAATTGGTATTATAGATTAGGTTTACTAGAATTGTTAGTACAAGAGCAAGGGTCTAGTAGAGTCCCGCAGATTGGAGCGATGGCATTCGTTTCTTATCTTTTGGGGGTTATAGGACATTCTTAGGAGTTCTTCACTTTTTTCATACATTTCCTTCTAAGAGTCTGAGTTGGTTTCTAAAGCATTTCTTTGGTTTCACTCTTTCATATATGGCTAGGACATATGCTACCGCTATATGAGATGAGGGTCATAAGACCAGGCCCAGGGATTCTATCGCTATTCATGGATAACCTATGGATTTTGGATAGCCTAGGTATGTGTCCTTAGCCAGGTTCTAGGATAAGGGGCCTTCACTAGACCTTATCCCTGCTCTTAAGCTAAAGATTCTTATGCCCCAGCCAGTGGTGCGCTAGGGGCCATCCCAGGTTCCACTGAGGTTTATTTCTTCTTCAGTGCTCAAGGATTCCTTGGTTCATCTTTAGGGATTGGTTGGTGGTGTACCATTTGATGGCGCATAATCTATGGATTAAAGTGGTACTAAGGCAGGAGCACAACCTATAGTTGCGGCTTCATGAGTTAAGGTCCCTCTGTGTTGCTGGTTTCCCAGCCGGTAGTTTCCTAGCCTTCATGTCTTCTAAGGAGCATAAGATGTTGGATAGATTCTTTATTTTGGCTCTGTCTAGATTTTTAGGTGCATCGAGCGAGGATGTATATGAGTTCTTGATTTCTTGTGAGGATAGGATCCATAATTTGTGCTTTGTTAAGACTCGTGGTCTGGATTACACATATTTTTAGTTGGACTTAGCAACTCGACATTGGTGGAGAATTCATCTTGATTCTAGGCTAACTAGATCTCCCCCATTGGCATGGACTCAATTCTTTGAGATCTTCGTAGAGAAGTAAATTCATCAAAGACTTAGGGTTTGATTGAGAGGTTATTTCTCAAGATTAGTGAAGGCCCCCATGATTGTTGTGGAGTATGAGGATCGATTCATGAGTTGGCTAGGCATGCTACTTTGATTTTGACTACTGAGTAAAAGAGGGTTCGTTATTTTATGCAAGGATTAAGACTCCCTTTTTATCATGTCAATATAGAGTTTAGTTTTTATGGGTAGGTCTTTTGCTGAGGTTTATCATCATTCTCAGGTGATGAAGGAGATACATTATGCGGCCTGAGGAGAAAGTGATAAGAGGCCACGATATCAGAGTATTTTCATTGAGAGCATATTCATTCATAATTTAGACGTTGTGGTTCTCAGAGTAGGTACCCTCTACATCAATCGTATCAACATCAGGGTCAGTCTAGTAGGCCCGTTCAGGTTGCACTTTAGATTACTGATGAAGGTCACTCTAGTTTCAGTGATCGTCTTGGCCAAGGTTGTTATCTGTCATTGAGGGGTTTTTATTCTGGTTATCTAGTTGTGGTGGTTATTTTGGTTCAGCTGAATCTTCTGGCTCTAGTACAGCTCCTAAGGCATGTTATGGTCATGGAGCTTTTGGTCATTTTTTGAGAGAGTGACCCAGTCATGGAGCAATTATTTCTTTAGCTCAGAGTGTTCCTCCGATTAAGGTGGTACATCCCCCAGCTAGAGTTTGTATGCATGGTCATAGGGGGTAGTTCGTAGGATGCCCGTGGAGGTTCTCAGAAAGGTCAGATAGGAGGTCGATTAGAAGCCCACCCAAGTGGCAGGAATGGTCAAATGCATATTATACCTGCTATACCAGAGGATGAGTCTTTGGATATTGTTACCACAGGTACAATCTTGGTATGTCATCAGTCGACTTTTATTTTATTTGATCCGAAATCTACTTATTCTTATGTCTCTTATTATTATGTCCCACACTTAGAGTTATCTTTGGATTCATTATGTATGCCATTATTGTAGCGACTCCTTGGGTGATTCTTTAGTAGTAGATTGGGTTTATAGATCTTGTGTTATGACTGATGGAATTTTGATACTCGAGATAAACTTATTATGTTAGATATAGTGTGTTTTGATATGATTATGGGCATGGATTGGTTATCCCACTAACTTATGGTCTTGGATTATTTTGCCAAGACTGTTACCTTAGCCATGCCCAGCATACCCCTGGTTGTGTGGTTCAAAATAATTAACCGCGAGTCGATGGGGATTATTCTTATATTTAGGCTAAGAGACTTATTTTGAGGGGTTTCAAGTCTTATCTTGCTTATATTGATGATGTTAGTGAAGAGAGTTCATCGCTTGACTTTGTTTCTACAGTTTGTCAGTTTCATGATGTTTTCCCTACCGATCTACCCAGTCTTCTTCTTGAGTGAGATATAGAGTTTGTTATTGATCTTGAGTCGGACACTTGACCTATTTGTACGGCACCCTACCGTATAGCTTTTTTTGAGATTTTAAGGAGCTGAATTCTCAGATTTAGGATCTTCTAGGTAAGGGTTTCATTAGACCAAGTGTGTCTTCTTGGGGAGCTCCTGTGTTATTTGTAAAGAGGAATGATAGCTTTATATGTATGCGTATGTGTAGCTTTAGGGAGCATTGTTGTTCTTTAAGATTGATTTGAGATTCGATTTTCATTAGTTGAGGATTCAGGCTGAGGATATCCCAAAGACAGCCTTTAGGACCCGATATGGTCATTATAATTTCCCAGTGATGTCTTTTAGATTGATCAATACCCAACTGTGTTTATGGATTTGATGAATCGTGTGTTCAAGCCTTATTTGGATTCTCTTGTAATTGTGTTCATTGACAACATCCTTGTGTATTCAAGGAGTATAGAGGAGCATATGCAAAACTTGATGATTGTTCCCTGGACTTTAAGATATCATATGTTTTTTGCCAAATTCTCCAAGTGTGAGTTTTGGCTTGCTTGGGCATGTGGTGTCTAAGGATGGGATTATGGTAGAAACAATAAATCTTGAGGCTATTCATGACTAGGCTAGGCCTACATCTCCATCTGAGGTTCGTAGCTTCATTAGTTTGGTAGTTACTATAGACGATTCATTGAGAGTTTTACCTCAATTGCAACATCGATGACCAGATTGACTTAGAAGGAGGTTCCATTCTAATGGTCCTGAGGAGTATGAGTAAAGCTTTGGAAAGCTCAAGGGATTTCTCACTTCAGCTCCTATTTTTGCTTTTCCTATTAAGGGTGAGGGATTCACCATGAATTATGATGTTTTTAGTGTTGGTTTGGGTTGTGTATTAATGCAGCAAGGTTGAATTATTGCATATGCATCAAGACAGTTGAAGGTGCACGATCAAAACTTCCCTACTCATGATTTAGAGTTGGCGGTGGTAGTTTTTATTTTTAAAATTTGGAGGCATGACCTTTATAGCATTCATTGTGAGATCTTCAAAGATTATTGTAGGTTTAGCATCTTATGACCTAGAGAGAGTTTAATTCTAGGCAACTTAGATAGATGGAGTTGTTTAAGTATTATGACATCTCAATCTTGTACCATCTGGCAAAGCAAATATGGCTGCGGACTCCTTGAATCGGAAGACAGTGAGTATGGGTAGCTTGGTTTGAATTTTAGTTTCTCAGAGGACGTTTGCATGGGACACTCAGTCATTACCCAACTTGATGGTGCGACTTGATATTTTAGACCCTAGGATAATTTTTGCAATGTTGAGGCGAGGTCTTCGCTATTTGAGCAGATTTAGAGTCTTCTATTAAGGATATAAGACTTAGCACCATTTATGATCAAGTGCTGAATGGCGAGTCTAAGAGGGCTACCATAGATTTCAAGGGTGTTTTGAGATTTGATAGCTGTATTTGTATTCTGAGGGTTGATGACTTAATTCAGTCAATTTCATATAAATCCTATAGGTCTAGATATTCCATTCACCCAGGTACAACTAAGATGTATACAAATTTGAGGTAGCAATATTGGTGAAGTGGTATAAATAGGGATGTGGCGGACTTTGTAGCACGTTGTCTATATTGTCGGTAGGTGAGGGTCGAGCATCAGATACCTAGTGTCTTGATCCAGAGATTACCCACTCCTGAGTGGAAATAAGAGTGAATTACCATGAACTTTATTAGTGGTTTGCCTTGTACTTCCCGTGATTTTAGTGGTATTTGGGTCATTGTGGATTGGTTGACCAAATTAGCATATTTTATTCCTACTCAAATGTCCCTCAGCACCGAGAGATTAGCCTATTTCTATGTTAGTGAGATAGTCTATTTGCATGGTGTGCCCATATCCATAATTTCAGATTGGGGTTCAATGTTCACTTTTACCTTTAGGATAGCTTTTTTGGAGTATATGGTTACTCAGGTAGATCTAAGTACAACCTTTTATCCTTAGAATGATGGGTAGTCTAAGTAGACTATTCAGGTTCTCAAGGATATGCTCCGAGCCTGTGGAGGTTAGTAGGAGTAGCACTCAGTTATGGTAGAGTTCGCATATAATAATAACTATAATTTGATTATTGAGATAATGCCTTTTGAGGCTTTGTATGGTAGGCGATGTCGCTCTCCTATTAGTTGGTTTGAGACTTATGAAATTTGACCCCATGGTACTGACTTGCTTTAAGAGTCATTGGATTGAGTCAAGGTGATTCCATATAGGTTGAAGGCATCTTAGAATAGGCATATACATATCGTAGACTTTATGCCTTTAGATTTAGAGTTGGTGACTGGGCATTTCTTTGAGTATTACCAATGAAGGGTGTGATGAGATTTGGGAGGAAAGGCAAGCTCAGCCCCAGATATATTGGACCTATTGATATTCTTTGCACTGTTGCTAAGGTGGCTTATTAGTTAGCCTTACCTCCATATTTTGCTATTGTCCATCCAGTTTTCCATGTTTCTATGTTGCAATGGTACATCCCTGACCCATCTCATGTGCTTAGATAGGACTCAGTTCAGTTGGATGAGCAGTTGACGTTCGTGGAAGAGCCAACACTCATATTGGCCAGTGATATCAGATAGTTGCACGCTAGAGAGATTCTCATAGTTAAGGTTTAGTAGAGGCACCACCCAGTAGAGGAGGCTACTTGGGAGATTTGAGAGTGAGATTCAGGCCAAGTACCCTCACCTATTCGAGGCTTCAGGTACATTCTAATCCTTTACTTTTGCAAATGAAAGTTTTTATAGTTATGGATATTATAATGACCCTCTAGGTCAATTATAGTATTTCTGCTTATTTTTGTTGTTTAGAGCTTTCCTGTAGTTTTCCTAAGTCATTTATGACTTGCTGAAATTAATAGTTTGATTACCGTGCAGTTCATTTAGTTTCTAGAGCCAATTTCTTATTTATAAGTCTTCGCTGGTTCAAATTGTCTCTTGGATGAAAAGTTCTTCAAATGACCTTTTATGCCAATTCTGACAGTTCCAACAACTCTGGAACATTGATTTTATGCTGGGTGAACCCCTGTTTGGGTATCAAGGCTTCCGAACTCATTTTGAGCTATTGATCGGATGTTAAGAAAAATGTCAAGAAGGTGGGGGACCCACTTTTGATTGAAAAAACCTCGAATGAAAATTTCAACTGCACCATTGAGTCCGAAATATTGAATTTGATAGGGTAGCATAGTTCGTGTGGGTATATAGGATTTTTGTAGAATCCCAAGGGGTTGGCGGAGACTTGGAAAAATTCTAAGGCTTAGCTAGTGTAGGTGTGTCGCGTACATGACCAACTTGTCACTTAAGCAACCTGGCATTAGCCCACTGGAATCGCTTAAGTAAGGCTTCTATCGTATATACAAGAGCTTCTTAAAAGACGCTAACATCGCTTATGTGACATATGTTGAGGTTGCCAGTGTCGTGAAAGCGATACCTAATCTCTTAAGCGATGTTCTCTTAAGAGACCCGATGTCCACTTAAGCAACACCCGTATACCTGGAAAGGGTATAAAAATCCCACTCAGCCTAATTTTTTCCATTTTTTCATCCATTCTCAAGAATATTGAACCCTAAAAAGTGGAAAAACCTTGGAGAATCATTTGTGGGTGATTTTGGAGCTTCGGCGAAGTTAATTTACGTGTTTCTTCTTTGAATTTATGGTAAGCTTCCATCAATTTCTTGATTTAACTATTAATCTTTTTCTAAAATCTCTAAAAGCTTGGTGGCTTGAAGCTCATAATTCACCCATTTTTTAGGATAAATGTTCCTTGAGCATAGAACGATGTTGTGTTGGTTTTGAAAGTGTGATTTCATAAACGGGACTCACATGGGATTTTTACGTAATTTTGGATCTAATGCACAATAGTGCAATATGGTTATCATTGTTCATGTTTTGATGAGTAGATTGTGATTTTTATAGCATGGCATTTTAGGGAAGCTTCTCATAAGGGGAAATCAGTGGTTTAGCGAATCTTTAGGCTTTTCTTCAGCATCTAGGTAGGTAAGGTTTACCTTCTTCATAAATTGAGCTAATTCATAGTATAACTATGTTATTATGCTAGATATGGGATGAGATTTAGGTATTGGAAGCATAATTGGTATGGTTAGTCTTATTTGGAATGTTTAGGCTATCTCAGAACAATGATCTAGGTGGAATTGACTTAGTTTCTAATGTTTTAGGTAGAATTGACTTATTTTTTCATGTTTTAGGTGGAATTGAATTAGTTTCTCATGTTTTAGGAAAATTTTCCATCTTAGGGATAATTATGGCTTATTTAACATCTAGAAATTAAATTAGATACCTTAATTTATTTTGGGGTAGATATTGCCTAAAATGGATTTCAGGGATTAGAAGTGGGCCTCTCCGGCCCACCTTAAACCAAGACTCGTGTTAGCTTTTGTAGACTTTTATACTCATGTTACACCCTTTGAAATTCTTAGTTTAGGACTTTAAAGAGATTTAAGTACTTAACGAGTACGCTAGTTTGGTATTTGGAAGTTGATGATAATTCTTGATAAAACTCGGTGGTCTATTGATATGTTTTGTGGGTATGGCTTATTGATATAGTTTATAGGAATGGTCTATTGATATGGTTACTGGGCATGCTTATTGATATAGTTTATAGGAATGGTCTGTTGATATGGTTTATGGGTATGGCTTATTGATATGGTCCATAGGCATGGTCTATTGATATAGTTTATGGGTATGGCTTATTGACATGGTTTATTGATAACATAAGTTTCGGTTAAATCCCAAAAAATGATATTATGACGTTGATGCTATTAAGAATGTAATGATATTGACAACAGGATTTTTGGTTCATGTCCGATATATGATGTTATGATGTTGATACTATTGAGGATGTTATAATGAAGATGATACGAGTTTTAGTTTGAGTCCATCATTTAGAGGTGGGTATTATATGATACGGTATGGATGGTTTGATAGTTATAGCTAATATTCAGTAAAGTTATGAACATTCGGTCATTTATAATCCTTTGTAAGTACCATTTGGTCTTATGGGGGCCTGCGTTGGATATTTACTTTTTCACACTTCCTAGTTTATGCAGGTTAGTTATGTAGTATTATTTACACTTCCTTTCAAATTATGTCTATTTCAGTTATTTATTTACAATGTTGGAGCGTATTTCCCAATTTGCCCTTTTACCTTGACTTAACTTATTTTATTTTGTGTCTTATCGTATTTATATCATGATTTAGCTCAGTCGGCCGATGATGCCTCCTGAGTAACTGTGGTTTTGGTACTCATACTATACTTCTGTACCTTTTTGGTGCAGATTCAAGTACTAGTAGTCTCCACTGATGTGACATTCGTACTGAGTTGATTTCGGAGATAGGGTGAGCTCTTGAAGTTGGAGTTGCCCTTTTTTGTTCTATTGTCTATGTCTAGTCTTTCATTTTCGAGATAGATTGTATTTGACTATTTCAGTATTTATGTTCCATTTGTAGTAGCTCTTGTACCGACACTACTAGGTAGTGGGATGGTTGTTGATGCTTTATCTATCTATTGACTGTTATGATAGTCTTATTGTTATTATAAGCCTTTAATTGTTGATTTCTGGATTTTAGGCCATTTTCACCAAGTTAACCCATTGCCTATAGCTCCAAGATACGATTTCGCTTACCTACTAGCGAGATAAAATAGGTGCCATCATGACTCGTAAATTGAGTTGTGATAGTGCTGCAATAAAGGCAAAACTCTTTGTGAACCATCTGTAGTAACCAGCCAAACCAATAAAGCTACGAACCTTAGATGAAGATGTAGGCCTGGACAAATTGTGAATAGCCTTAATCTTCGTGGGATCTACCATAAGCCTATCCTTAGACACCAAATCTCCAAGGAATGTTACCGACTCAACCAAAACTCACACTTAGAGAATTTGGCAAAAAGTCTACAATTTCTCAAAGATTGGAGCACAATCATCAAATGTTGTACATGCTCCCTTATACTTCTCGAATACACAAGGATGTCATCGAAGAATACAATAAAAAAAGAATCCAAATAAGGCTTGAGCACAGGTTCATCAAATCCATAAATGTGGTTGGGGCGTTAGTCAAGACAAAAGACATTACTAGGAGCTTATAATAACTGTACCGAGTCCTGAAGGTTGTATTTAGGATATCCCCAGCCCGAATCCTCAACCGATTGTCAGGATGATCACTATAACTAGATTGGACTTCATCGATAATTTAAAGTACAGCCTGAATGAGCAAACTAAATGGATCTTGATACTGATACGGTTAACGTAGAGGGTACCTACCCTGAGAACCTCTGCCTCTGAACTGTGAGCCACTATGGCTCCCACTGAAACTACCACTACAGTAAATTACCCCTATGGCAATGAACTTTTTGGCGACGGTTAACAAAGCGTTGCAATAGGTTGTCTTTTGCAATGCTTTCAAGCGTTGCCAAAAATAATTATTCTATTAGCTATAATTTAACACTATAAGCGTCACTTTTGACATTAAACGTTGCAATAGATGAATAAAATATTTTATAGCAATGGTTATTTTATTCCCTCCATTTTCATGGAAAATTTTATGAAGTCCGCCAAAATAAAACCTTTTAATAAAACTTTTTCTCTAAATCTTAATCTTAAACGACTCCTAAATCACTAAATCCTAAATCTCTAAAGGTTCTATGGACTTTCAATCAATGACCATCGAGGATTGCCCTAATCGCTAAAGGTTTTGTGGAAGGAGATCTACGTAACTCTGTGGGAGATCGGCCAGCGATGAATTTTGGGATTTTGTTGTAAATCTGTGGGATTTGGGGGGATTTTTCTGTAGGTGTAACTAAAGTGTTCTTCCAAGGAATTTTTACGTTCATTATCAGTAAGTTCTCACACAATTTTGACCTAATTTTTGGGGATTTTGCTTCTGTTTAGGATTTTTGCTTTAATTTCTGCGTTCATTATCAGTGGACTTCTTGATTTTGTTTCTTATAGCTTGATTCAAAATTTGCAAAGTTTATCTGTAAGATTTAGAGCCACAAACGACACTAATAAATAGCTATCACCCAGAAATACATCAATACCCAGATAAAAGGGAGTAATATGGTGCTACTAACTTCTACATGGGAACGGTAAGAAATCAAAGACTAATGAAGGACATATTTTTCTAATAAATTCAGTTGTACAGATCCTATTTATTTTCTTATAATTTGTTTTTTTTCTTATAATTTGTTACAAAGGACTGAAACCGTGATGAAGACTTAATGCAATACTGCAAAGATCTAGCTTAAAAATTTAGGAATAAAGGGGGGAAAGGTAACCTACTGAATGACATGTAACACTCTATTTACTTGTTGTTTTACATCATATTTGGGTCTATGTGAGGCATTATGGTGCTAACTCTACTGATTTGCCATTTCACGAGATATTTGTTTAGACAATCGATCAACATCATGGTAATTAGCTACTAGAGAACAAAGAAATACTTCAATTGAACACAAAATAACCATTCAAACTAACTAGAACTTAGCGAGTGGGCAGCAAAAATTAAGCGATGGCACTGTTAGAATTACTCAAGTTATATGAAATTTGAAACACTTATCCAGGGAAGTGAATGTTCATCAACCAATTAGTTTTTCAAAATCTTCATGAGTATGACTTGGATTCTCTCAACTATTAGATATATTTTCTATTCTTATACTTGGACAATGCAATCATATTTGAGGATTTGTACTCCATATTAATGTTAAAGCTAAGGAGAAGAGGAAGTAGAAAATTGATCTAACACCCTTAATGTATTAGAAATCACTCCAAATTTCAGAGGGCTTGCTATTCTGGTAAACTCAGGCTTGTTATATTCTGGTAAACTATTGTATAACTGTATTTGTTCTTTTTCTTGGTAATAATGTTGCTTTCCTTATCCCTGCACCTTATGGATTGCATCACTACTTGTACTCTATTGATCGACATTTTCTTCCTTTTTATTGCAACATCCTCATAGAGTAACATACGGTAAAAAGATTATGGTCGTTGGTTTTGTTAGTCCTTGCTACCAAATTTTTTATTGATATTTTTTTGTAATAAGATTTTAAGTTCATTTTACATACCACAACTAAAAGTGTGGATAACATTCATTATATATAGTTTCAGGTGGTTTGAACATTTTGGACAGTCATTCATTAAAATTCTAATTCTGGGACCTGTTTCATATCGGACGCTGGCGATTTCTCCATTCTACATAGCCTTTGCAGTACTTTGGCTAGTTTATTGTCATATCTCCTTTGCTTGGATAGGTCAAGATATACTTGTAAGCACTGTTGCATAGTCATACTTTTCCTTTGTCTAATATCATATCAGTTTCCTGAAAACTTTGAGAGGGCATCCTTTAAATATTACATTACTTGACCTTAAATACTTGAAGATACACTTTAAAAAAAATTACAAGACTCGAAAGAGAGATAAACCTTTGCAGGGCCTGAATACAAGTTAGTACTATTGGTCACTTTGAAACTGTATTTTTTTGGTTAATAGTCAATTCTATTTCACCAAAAATTATTCATTACAAAGCCAGTGAATGTTGGCCATTCACTTATCTAATAAGCTAACTCATACAAACCTATACACATGAACTAAAAAAAAATTCATCAATTCGAACTGCTCCTAGGGGTAGTGCTGCAACATTTGTAATGCATTCTGCCAGGTTTTGATCTTACTTCCCCTGATATGTATGTGTTGAGCTACTGTCTTGCATAGTCTATCTGGGGATAAGTTGCATTCGACGAAGATGGAGCAGTGACAGAGGTAGCATAGGATTGTTTCTCTGCAATTCTATTATTGGGTGTAGTCATCCTCTCTGATGGGTTAAGATTTCCCTCTTTACGCACCGGAGGCGGGACTCCCAACAGCTCCATTAGGTGGAGAGTTAAAGAGGCGTGCTCTATTAGCTGTTAAAATAGTGTCATCGTTTAGAGAAAGGATTTAAGAGAGAGAAACTTTAAATTTATATCTAGTTCTTTCCCAAACTAAGTTCTTCCAGCCTTGTGAGTTTCCTGAGATCCACTTCTTTTAGGCAGTGTGTTTATTTGCACAATACCTATTCTTCATGAAATCAGCCCAAAGAGAGTAAGTAGTTCTCAATCTCCACCACCTTTTAATAGCTAAGGTGTTAGATATATCAACCAAAACTTCTAGTACCTATACCACCTTCTCTTTTAGGGAAACACAAGTTGGTCTATGAGATCCGGTGGAACTTTTAGGGCAACACAAATTGATATTAGATCTTCATTTCCGCTACTTTCAGCTTCTAAACGTGTGAGTTCTTGACTGGACAACACTCTACCCCATGAAACATAGTGTATTCCCAGTCTTTTTAATTTCCAGTAAAGACAATCAACGTTCAATAGTATACGAAATGTTAATTGAGTCCGGTTTTCTAAACTGAAACAGATCATACAAGTTGAGGGGAGGTACTATATTTATTAGAATATTAAGCTTAAATTTGTACATGTCACGGTGGTAGGATTTTATTCTACTTTTTACTGTTCTATGAGTGCTTGGAATATCTGGTACATAAATGGTGAACATAAAAATTTGATTGAGTCTTTTTACTGCCAGATGACCTGTAATTTGGTTGTTATTTGAGAAATATGATTCTATTTTTTCCTTTCTTTAGCTTAGAACTTACCTTGTCAGTGGGATGTAGTTAAATATACAAAAAATCCCAGTATAGTTCTCTATCTGTCACTATCTATCTATCACAGTACAAGTGTCTTGTCTTATTTTTATGTTTATGTTTATGTTTATTTTATCCAGTAAATGTACCAAACTTTGATTTTAAGTTTCCTTTTATTCTGAGGACAGTTATTAAGATAGTTGCTAAAGTCTTGTTGTGTTTGATATAAATGGGTCCTATGTAAAGTTGATCTTTTCAATAATTTTTTCTCAAGTGACAACACACCTTCTGAAATTCTTTCTTTTCTCCTGGAAAGATTTTGAAGAGTGTTGTGAAAAAGCATTCTTTCCAAGATAAATCAACCCAATTTTTAGACAATTAGAAATAGAGTCACTCTTATTCAGCTTTAATCTTTAAAACCAAGAGAACAAAATCATCCAATCGCTGCATATGCCTAGTCATTTGTGGGAACTTTTTCTATGTCTAAATGGTTAGCATGCTATAAAAATGTCATTTCATAGTTTTGAAATGTAAAATTGCATCCTGTTACCATGGAGGCCGCGGGTTCAAGCCTTGGAAACATCCTCTAGAATAAATGCAAGGTAAGGCTGCGTACAATACACCCTTATGGTGAGGCCCTTCCCTGGATCGTGCACATATCAGGAGCGTTAGTGCACCGGGATGCCCTTTTAAAATCGCATCCTGTTTCCACCAAATCACATTCTTTATCTTTCTTGTGGCATGTCCTATTTTTTGGATAGTATTTGAGCGGTTTCAACTTCAACTTTGTAGGTGCATGACCTCTTGAAAACCTATACCAAAATTGAAGTGTCTCCAGAGTGACTGCTATTCAAAATTCCTGCAACTGGGCAAGTGAGTTCCATAAAACAATTATAATTATTTTTGTCCCCTATTGAACAACTCATGTTGAATCTAACTCTGTGTCTGAAAGTTACTGAGTTATGATTCTTCTGAAGGGTTATCCTTCTCATTTGTCAGTGTTTTATCTTTCTTCTAGGGAATTGAGGCATCAAGGATATTGGAAACTGAGGGTATACAGACCCATTTGACTTTTGTTTAGAGGTATAAACTTTCACAAACAGATTGAAAAGAGCTCATGCTCATAATCCGTGTATTTCTCTAATTTTCCAGCACCTACTTCCCCTGCCACCTCTTCCTTTCATACCATGTCTATCAAATTAGACCCAACATTATTCTTTATGGACAATGAAATCAAGACCAGCTAGATATTTTCTAAACATGAGTACTAATTCAAATACAAGACATTCTAAACACTAATGGTGGAAAAAGATCTCAAGTCAAAAAAAAAAAAAAAAAAAAGATCAAAGTTTTCTCTATTCATACACATTGCTTCTTTCCAGGTTGTATTTCCCCGTCCTCAAGCGCTTCACCTTTATCTTTGTCCATCTTCTTTCTAGTGAGTATTTTGTGTATCTTATGCAGCTCATTGGTAAGTTTCTGGTCTTTGTTTTGTTTCCTCGTCTTCCCTCCATCCATCCTGTATCTTCACTCCAAAAAAGAGTGAAGCTTTGAGCATTGCTTTCTTCTGCTTATTGTATGTAGCCAACTCATCTTCTGTCTCAAAATCCCATCGATGAAGCCGACCTTTTGCCTATAAAAAAATATTCTTTTATCAAATACTATCCATCACAATAGTGGTTCTGACTGATAATACCACATCAAGAAAAGTCATTCGGGGTCATTTTGGGACCCCGAAGTAGTAATTGGATGGGATTTACCCAAGTCGCTGCCACAAGGCCACTTTGACAGTTCACAGCCTTGGTGATTCTAATCTTTTTATGTCATCATTTTAAGTGCTAATTTATATTATTTTGTTCTCTTTTTATAGGTGTCCAAAATGAAGAAAGTGATGAAGACATTGATCTTACTTGAGAAGATTTTTGGGTTGTGGATAAATGCTCTAATATCAATAGTTTTGTGTTGACTTTCTTGAAACTTATCGCGACTAGAACTTGCTAGTATGTAAAAACTTAACTAATCATTTGGACTTGATTACATTTTGCTTTTGGGTTTAAATTACTAGCTTGTTGCATATTTTAAATTATGAGATTATTAATGAATGATTTTATTTTGTGATGTGTATATATTGTGTTATAATTAATTATGTATGTAAATAAAAATTTACATTAATATGAGTGACTATTATATAAATCGTTTCAATTTAAAAACATGTGGCAATAATTGTCAATAGATCAATAAACCATTGCAATAGGTAGTCAAAAAGCATTGCAACAGAATAATAAAAGCATCGCAATAGATGCTATTGCAATGGTTTAATCTCGTTGTAATAGAATTTATTACAATAATTTAATATCGTTGCAATAGATGAAAATAGGCGTCCCAATAAGTAATGAAATAGTTGTAAAAGGTATTCAAAAAGTGTTGCAACAGAATAACAAAAGCGTCGCAATAGAGTTGTTGCAACGGTTTAATGTCGTTGCAATAGCTTCTATTGCAATGGTTAGTAACCGTTGCAATAGATGAAAATAGGCGTCTCAATAATTCAAAAAATAATCATCGCCATAGGTCAAGCTATAGTGACGATTGTCTAAAACCACTACCATAGCTTGACCTATGGTGACGGTTCAGACAACCGTCACATAAACCATTGCCATAGACCTATCGCAATGCCCACCTATAGGACACTTGCTGAACCATTGTGGTAGAGCAATGTCAACGGTTTTTCTGTCTATTGTAAAGGTTTTGCAACCATCACCATAGGGGTAATTTCTAGTAGTGTACCCTGATATCCTACCACCCGAGCCTCGCATTATATATCCTCTATAACCTGAGAATGATCAAAACCCTCAAAAAAATACCGACCTACAACAACCAAACTCGTTGTAGACATGCAAAGAGGAAGTCTCAATCTTCTATCAAAGTAATGAACCCTCCCATACTCAGCTGTCAGAATAGAAGTATCATGCCTAGACAACTCATGAAATCAACCTTCAATACTCCATAATAGTCATGGAGCCCTTCTCCAACCTCAAGAACTAGTCCCTAAAAGGATCGCTAGGACTGCGAAGAATATACATCTCCAAGAAGATCTCGGAGAACTAGGTCCATGTCTATGGAAAATATCCAGCTTGCCTAGAATCAAGATGACCTTTCCACCAGTGTCGAGCATAAAATTCAACATAAAAGTAGTGTAATCTATACCATAAGTCTTAACTAGGCCCAAATTACAGAGCCTGTCCTCACAAGCAATCAAGAACTCACACGCATCCTCGCCCGATGCACCAAAAAACCTAGGCGGAGCCAATTCTAAGAATCTACCCAACATCTTCTTCTCCTCAATAAACATAGCAGGTAGAACAACAATCGTTTGAGCAGTCACAAGTGTAGGAGGGACCTCAACTCTAGGAGCCATAGTTACGGACTGCACCCCCGCCTCAGTACCACTCTAATTTGTAGATTGTACACCACCAACCAATCCTAAAATATGAACCAATGCATCCCTGAGCTGTAACACCCCGAGTCTATACCCAGGAAGCTACACGATGCTCATAATCTCGAAGGACCACAAGCTAACCCATAACTGGTACCTGCTGTAATAACTGAACAGTACTACTGTAATTATGCAAAAACTAGGTGAAAATCTTCCATAAGGTTCAAATCTGAAATAAATACTGAAACTGAACATCTGTCTGAAAATACTCTTTTCTGAAAAGCCTCTACTGCCTGAACAAGGAGTTGATGAGACAATTCCCCAACTAACTCTGACTACTGAAATAAACTGAGCACTGAAATACTATAATAATAAATCAATCCGCAAACAATGAGGACTCACTACTAGTCTGTTGCTGATAGATCAGGCTGTTAAGTATGATCGGGAGCCCATGCATCTGAACCTATGATATAAGACATCATAGTTCAAAAGAAAGGTATGTGTCAGTACTTTGAATGTATTGGTATGCTAAGTGAGGTAGGCAAAGATTTATGGGTTCATATGCATGAATAATACTGACTGAATACCATGAGTATAACTGAATGAGAGTACATGCATAAAATACGTAAATTGTAACTGAGTTCATGATAAAACTGGATACATAGTTCTGAATACTGATTTACTAATATCTGAGTTTACTGATACTGCATTAGTGATAATTGAATAACTGTTTCTAATAGTCCTAATTATGTAGAACTAAACTGAGTTCTATACTAAGTTGGGTGACTGTGTCTGAGAGTCCTGAATCTGTAGAACTAAATTGAGTTCTATACTGAGACTGAATCTGAAACTGAAACTATGGGAGGTAATCATCTAACCGACATGCCCTTTCTCTAAATAGATTAGGGTCTAACCTGTAACCCTATTTGGAAGGGTGTCAGTCCCATTCCACGGGTAAAGACAAACTGTGAGTTAACTCTCTCTGACAGAAAGCTCTTTCGTCAACCCTTGCTGGCAGGAAAACTCGTATGAGATATATAAACCCTAGTCTGGAAGAAAGATACCTTAACCTACGTTGGCTACGTAGTTCTATAATGCAGGGAATGTTACTAAGGGTCAAACCCTATGCTGGCAGGAATGCCCCCATCCCTGGGTTCGCTCGGTGTTGAATCCTACTCCCAACTGAATAGACACTGAACTGATTTTTAGTATGTACTAGGATTGACTGAGTTGTTACTGATTATACTGTCTAACTAAACTGAACTGAGTCCACTGAGTTCCATTAATTGACGGAGTACTACTGAATTTTATTAACTGGCTGAATACTACGGAGTTCTATTAACTGACTGAGTTTACTGAGGTCTAAACTGAATACTATACTGGAACTATGACTGATTTTTTAGAACTACTATTCATGACACTACTGAAGTTGTTCTGTAACTACTGTAGCTCTAGATAAACAGCTAAGTTTTTGGGTATTGAATATCCCCAGGACTCGATAGCATGAAAAGTAATTCATAGCATAAACTTGTAAAGCTTAATCAGGTGCACTTGTTCATAACTTATTCATAGAGACATTTTACTAAACACCGGTAAGATATAACTTGCATATAAGCTAGCATGACATGATTTCCCCCCTTTTTGTTCACATGAGCAATTTGTCAAACACTTGGGGAACACAAACTATACACATGATACTAAACAAACATGTAGGCATCATAACTTCAATTCTGAATTCACAACTCAAGGGCTTTACCATGAATTTACATGATCCTACATATATGATAATCAATTCCACATGAAACTTGTAATAAATCAAGAAATAGAAACCCAATTAAGATAATAATCATGAATACACTTTAAAGCGGCTAAGGATTTGGTAAGGACCGACATATCGAGGACTGAGTTTCCCCTTCTTGCCAAACCACTTTACTCCTTTTATAGGAGAAATTTTCAAATACACATAATCACCAATCTCACACTCGAGATTGTTTACTGAACACGCACGAATGGGAACATAAAAACATAACTGAGCCTAAAACGTGATGCATGAACAGAATATTATGAACGGAACTGAGCCCCTGAATACACGGCTTATGGATGAGATTAGAACTTGAGGGTCCACTTATGAGTACCCACTACTCTAAAATGGATTTTTTACGTGAAAAAAAAGATGGAAGGTTTAGGTTATGAAATCTTGGGGAATTATATTGCATTTTTCCCTTGGGATAATACGTCTGCGTCCCCTAAAGAATACTAACTCGGCTGAGCTACCGAGGAAAGACTGGGAAGGTACACAGGGCACCTACGAATTGAATTGTGACTGAATATCTGGGGCCAAAACTAAGGCATGATACATGAACTGAGATGAATTCGCAACTACCTAGTCGCACTTATCTGCCTGACTACTAAACTGAATTATTGGTTTTACGGATAACTCATGTAAGAAAACTTATACTCAACTGGAACATTTCTATGACACTCTTTCTATAGAGTTCTAGTGACTTTAGGGAGCAAGTAAACCTTGTCATGGGCTGAATAAAACACCTGAATAACAGATCACATCCTGGCTAAAATCCTGTAACATGAGACGAGGCCAACGAAACATCACCTAAGTTAGAGTGACTAAGCCTTATGCACTGCAACCATAAATTTTCAAGCTTAGACATATTCCTCGGATACTCTCTTAACTACACTCTCTGCCTTAGTTTGGCGCTTCACCTGAAACTACTGAAAATATTTACATAGGCGCTGAGAATAGACGCGTGAACATACTATCTTATCTGATTAACGAAATGGCTGATAGCTGAAAACTGGGCATGTAAGACTGAATTGTATTTAGTCTGAATAACTGGACTGAAATTGTAGAGTATTATACATATGAGGTAAGGACTGACTGATCAATATGAGATACTGGGCATGAATATGTGTAAACTGTATCATCTGAGAATACTAGACCAAGCGTATAACATGATTTTGAAATACTGATAACTGCAGGCTATGGTCAAGTAAACTTGAGACTGGACTGAGTTTTGAACTGAATGCTGAACTGAGATTGTAACTGAGTTCTGATAACTACGTGATGGAAACTGACATAAATCAAGGATCTGAATAAGCACTCACACTCTGCATTCCCTAAACTTCTAATCTTATGAAATATTCTGATTTCTCTCTCTTTATCTACTAAATAAATCTTCTTGCTAGTCATCTACTTGCATGCTAATCTGACATTCAAGACTATCTTCATAACTACAGCCTCATGTAAAATGAGTAAGCAAAGATCTTTTCATAACATGAAATATTTACTCTTCCCCATCTAAGCAATAGCTCATCACTACACCATTTCATAAGGAGAGTTCACTGAAGGGTTAAAACATGAGAACATGAAGCATGAATGAATACTATACCAAACTCGACACTTAACTGAGGCCTGAGGAATGAAATATCAATATCATGGATTTACCAAGAGATCTAACAGAGGATATACATGACATGATCTAAATTTAGCCGATCATTAGGAGTGTAGCATGAGTCATGGGAACTGAACATACTGTAAAGCATTACATGAGTACATAAGTCATGAGATGCATGACTTGAGTCTGGAGTTTTTGTGTTCATGGAACACGATTTGCAACACTTATTGAACTGGAACTCCATATACTAGGAACTGTAAGCATGTATGGTTTTTGATAATGTGTACGTATATAAGCTATGATCATAGATCTGACATGTAAGACATGAAGAGATATCATGATAACTAACGGGTTTTGAGGGTCTGAAGTATGATTCTGAGATGATCTGCGTGATCACTCCCGCTATGGGAATAGACAAAAGTATCATTGATGAAGACTATAACGAACATAACCATGTACTACTTGAACACGTGATTCATTAAGTCCATGAAAGCTTTTGGGGCATTTGTAAGACCAAATGACATAACTAGGAATTTGAAGTGACCCTACCGAGTTCTAAAAGCCATTTTTGGAACGTCACATTCTCTGACTCTGAGCTGATGATAACCTGATCTGAGGTCTATCTTAGAAAAGCAACTGGCACCCTAAAGTTGGTCAAATAGGTCATTGATTCTGGGAGGTAGATACTTGTTCTTGACTGTGACTTTATTCAAGTGACGGTAATCTATACACATTCTGAGAGAACTGTCCTTCTTACGCACGAATAGGACTGGTGCACCCTACGGGGATACACTGGGTCTGATGAATCCCTTATCTAGGAGATCCT
The DNA here is from genome assembly GCA_030864215.1 of Capsicum pubescens. NCBI lineage: Eukaryota > Viridiplantae > Streptophyta > Magnoliopsida > Solanales > Solanaceae > Capsicum > Capsicum pubescens. Next base: position 218,762,775 of record CM061542.1, on the reverse strand, counting down.
TCAACTGTTTTTTAGTTCTCTGAGTTCTGCAGGTACCATTCTATATGGCAGAATAGATATGGGCAGAGTATTTGGAAGAAGGTCTATTCCGAAGTCGATTTCCCTTTCGAGAAGAACTCCAAAAAGATCATCCAGAAACACATCAAGGAATTCATATACTACTGACACTAATTCAAGATTAGGGGTTTTTGAACTAGAGTTTTTGACTCACACAAGATGATAGACACATACCTTAGATATCATTTTTCTCGCCCGAAGGTAAAAGAAAAGCTGACCCCTAAGTGTTGAAGTACTTCCCCTCCACTCTAGGACGGGCTCATTCAGAAACTAAAATTGGACTATTTTGTTTCATCAGTCAACTTAAGCATAACATGAATGAAGCCAATCCATGCCGAGAATGACATCAAAATCAGTCATCTCTAATTCTACTTAAGTCTGCTGAAGTGACTTTCTGAGACACAATAACTGGACAGTTCCTGTATACCCACCGGGCTATGATAGATTTACCCACTAGGGTAGAGACTGAGAAAGGCTCTGCTAGAATTTTAAGACTGACTTCGAAGTCAATAGTTGTATAAGGATTTACAAAAGACAAAGAAGCTCCTGGATCTAGCAAAGCATAAACATGGAAGTGGTAAACTTGTAACGTACCAGTGACCACATCAGGAGAACTTTTCTGATCCTGTCGGGACTAAAGTGCGTAGAGTCCATTTAGGCATTGCACACTTCAGCGCCACCCTGCTGATTCGGGCGACCGAACTGAGTAGGGGGACGATTATACTAACTCTGAGAACCTATTTGAGAATAATTTTTGACCCTATGGCCTGGCTTTCCACATCCTAAACATACATCACTGCCAACTCTGCAGACACCCTGATGGTTTTTGCCATATGTCTGGCAGAGAGTATTTGTTTGGCCACTCTTTGGTCTTGGCACTCTGGACCTCTTATTCTTTATCCCTCTCTTTCTATATCTCTGCTCCTGACTCTGCGGAGTTGGATTCATAAGCCTAGATAGGATAATAGCTAACTGATTTCTTTGAGCAACTACTGAATAAGCTAAGGCTGTAAAGGCAGCTGTGAATTTTGTGTGGGAGACATGCTCATTCAGGGGATCTACCTGAACGGGCAGAGGTGCTGATTGATTGTCATTCCTTCTTCTATTAACTTTTCTGGAAGGCATATTCTGTAGACAGAAGGAAGGAATGAATTAGACTAACAGTTTAAATGGAGCTCATGCTCACACGCACGACATGAATAATGAAAGAAGGGAAACTTTTCCTAAAACATCTCATAGTCTTTTGTCCATAAGTGTGGCGCTATACACACCCATGCACAAGACTCTACTAGATGCAGATTTCAGACTTCCTAAGATTCTGTTGAACCATAGGCTCTGATACCAAGTTTGTAACACCCCGAGTCTGTACCCCGGATACTACACAATGCACATAATCCCGAAGGACCACAAGCTAACCCATGACTGGTACCTGCTGTAATAACTGAATAGTAATACTGTAATTATGCAAAAATTAGGTGGATATCTTCCATAAGGTTCAAATCTGAAATAAATACTAAAACTAAACATCTGTCTGAAAAGCCTCTACTGTATGAAAAAGGAGTTGATGGGACAAGTCCCCAACTAACTCCGACTACTGAAATAAACTGAGTACTAGAATACTATATAATAAATCTTTCCTCGAAAAATGAGGACTCACCACTAGTCTGCTGCTGATGGATCAGGCTGCTAAGTATGATCGGGAGCCCGTGCGTCTGAACCTATGATATAAGACATTAGAGTGCAAAAGAAAGGTATGCGTCAATACTTTGAATGTACTGATATGCTAAGTGAGGTAGGCGGAGATGCATGGGTTCAAATGCATGAACAATACTGACTGAATACCATGAGTATAACTGAATAAGAGTACATGCTCGAAATACGTAAACTGTAACTGAGGTTATAATGATACTAGATACTGAGTTCTGAATACTGATTTACTAATATCTGAGTTTACTGATATTTCATTACTATAACTGAGTGACTATTTATGACAGTCCTGATTCTGTAGGACTAAACTAAGTTCTATACTGAGTTGGGTGACTGTGTCTGACAGTCCTGAATCTGTAAAACTAAACTGAGTTCTATACTGAAGCTAAATCTGAAACTGAAACTGTGAGAGGCAATCATCTAACTGACATGCCCCTTCTCTGAATAGATTGGGGTCTAACCTATAACCCCAGTTGTAAGGGTGTCAGTATTGTTCCACAGGTAAAGACAAACTGTGAGTTAACCCTCTCTGATAGGAAGCTCTTTCGTCAACCCTCGCTGGTAGGAAAACTCGTATGAGATATATCAACCCTAGTCTGGCAGGTAGATACCTCAACCTACACTGGCTATGTAGTTCTATAATGCAGGGACTGCTACTAAGGGTCAAACCCTATGCTGGCAGGAATGCCCCCATCCCTGGGTTCGCTCGGTGTTGAATCCTACTCCCAACTGAATAGAAACTGAACTGATTTCTAGTTTGTACTAGGCTTGACTGAGATGTTACTGATTGTACTGTCTAACTAAACTGAACTAAGTCTACTGAGTTTTGTTAATTCATGGAGTACTACTGAATTCTATTAACTGACTGAATACTACGGAGGTCTATTAACTGACTGAGTTTACAGAGGTCTGAACTGAATACTATACTAGAACTCCGACTGATTTCTGAGTACTACTATTCGTGATACTACTGAAGTGTTTCCATAACTACTGTAGCTCTAGATAAACAACTAAGTTTTCGGGTATTGAATACCCCCAGGACTCGATAGCATGAAAAGTAAATCATAGCATAAACTTGTAAAGCATAATCATGTCCACTTGTTCATAACTCATTCATAGAGACATTTTATCAAACACTTGTAAGATATAACTTATACATAAGCTAGCATGACATGATTCTCCCCCTTTTTGTTCACATGAGCAATTTGTCAAACACTTAGGGAACACAAACTATACACATGATACTAAACAAACATGTAGGCATCATAACTTCAATTCTGAATTCACAACTCAAGGGCTTTAACATGAATTTACATGATACTACACATATGATAATCAATTCCACATGAAACTTATAATAAATCATGAAATAGAAACCCAATTAAGATAATAATCATGAAAACACTTTAATTCAAATCATGAATTCAATCTACTTGAAGATTAAAAGAGTTTCTTGGACTCCAAGGATGGAAGGAACCCTTGAATGAACACTTCACATACCTTGGTTGTTAAATTCTTGAAGAATGATGGTGAAATCTTGTGTCTTGAATTTGAATTTGATCTCCTAGGGTTTTTATTCTTGAGTGGTTTGAGAAAGAATGAGTGTGTTTTGTTAATTGAGGGCTAAATTACGTGTTTTGGAGGCTGAAGGACGTGGGAAAAAGATCCAAATACCCCTAAGGATGCGGCTTTTTAATGACTAAAAACTGAACTATCGACGCAATAGCCGACGCGCCGCGTTATGTCCGCATCGATTCACTAGAACTTTCCACTGGGAGACATTCAAAATATTGATCGACGCGATGGACGATGCGGCGCATCGAGATTGCGTCGATACACTATTTTGGGTTCCCAAACATGGTTTAAATGAGGTCCAAAAAATCCAAAATTCATCCGGGAACACCTACTGACATTCCTAATCATGAATCAATCTAAAGATTGATACTTTAAGGTCATAAGGGTCGTGAAATAGAGTCGCCAACTAACAAAGGCTAAAATAACACTAAGTCTGAATATTTAGCAAAATTTTCTAAGTCTAGGACCCCTTGAAAAGCTTTAAAAGACTGAGTTTAGCTTAGAATTTTGTGGGGTCTTATAGAGCACTGAAGAAGAAATAAACCACATAGAGCCGGGGATTGTCCCTGGCTCACCGCTGGCTAGGGAAGAAAAACCTTTGGCTCGAGAGCAGGAATAAGGTCTGGTGAAAGCCCCCTATCCTAGATCCTAGATAAGTATACATATCTAGGCTTTCCACGTCCTATGGGTCATCCACAAACAACGACTGGAACCCTAGGCTCTGAATCAGGACCTTTATCTCGTGTAGCGGTAACATGTGCCCTAGCCATCTGTGAAAAAGTGAAACCAAAGGAGATATTTAGAAACCAACTCATACTCTTAGCACAAATAAGTGAAAAAAGTAAAGAACTCCAAAGAATGTCTTATAGCCTCCAGAAGATAAGAAACGGATGTCATCGTTCTGATTAGCAAAACTCTACTAGACACTTGCTCTTATACCAACAGTACTGGTGAACCTAGGCTCTGATACCACTTTGTCACGATCCGATTTACAAGTCAAGATGACACCTACTTTATCTTGCCAGTAGGTAAGCCAGACCATAGCTCAAAGCTAAGCAATGTTCTAATTTGGTGGAAAATGGCCTAAAAACCGAGAATAAACAATTAAGGACTTATAATAATAATAAGACAATCAATATAGTCTAAAATATCAACAACCATCCCACAACCTAGCAATGTTAGTACAAGAGTTACTAGAAAAGGAACATAAGTACTGAAATAGTCAAATACAATCTATCTCGGAAAATGAAAGACCAGGCATATATAATAGAAGAAAAAATGGGCTACTCCAACTCTGAGAGCTCACCCCATCTCCGAAGTTAACTCAGCATAATTGTCACGTCAACAATGGCCACTAGTACTCAGATCTACACCAAAAAGGTACAAAAGTGTATTATGAGTATCAAATCTACGAGTGCCCAGTAGACATCATCGGACGACTAAGCTAAATCATGATATTAATGTGATAAATATTCGAGATAAATAAGCTAAGTCAAGGTAAAAAGGCAAAAGTAGAAATATTCTCTAACGTTGTAAATAAATAATCAGAATAGACATAATACAAAAGAAGGCATAATTGAAATGATAAGACTGGGCCTCATAAGACAATAAGTGGGAAAAAATAAATAACTCAATGCAGTCTCCCATAAGATCAGAGGGTGCAATCAAAGGAAACCAAATAATAGAATTTGCATAAATTTATCAAATAACAAGCCATAACCATGAATACATCATACTGTATCACATCACAAATCACTCTCAATGTTATACTCAAATCGGAACTCATATCATCATCATTTGCTAGAGTTGAACCGAAACTCATGTTATCAATATCATCATCAATTGCCGAACTTGAATCGAAACTCAATATCAATAAACCACTAAAATTTGCCCAAAATTAGCACCAATTCTCAAATACCAAACTAGCATAATCATTAAGTATTTAATCTCCTCAAAGTCCCAAAATAGGCATTTCAAAGGGTATAACATGTGTATAGAAGCCTACAAAAGCTAACACAAATCTTGGCCTAAGGTGGACCAGAGGGGCCTTTGAATCTCTGAAATTCATTCTAAGGAAAAATCTACCTCAGACTAGGCTAAGGTATTTAAATTCATGTCTAAATGTTAAATAAACTATAATTGGCCCTAAGATTGTAATTCTACTTAAAATATGAGCAACTAAATCTATTCCGCCTAAATTATGGTTCCTTATTAAGCTAAACTGTTTAAATAATACTAATTATGTCAATCAAACCTCCAACACCTAAATCGCATCCCATATCTAGCATAATATTATAATTATACTATGAAATAGCTCAATCTATGAAGAAGGTTAGCTAGCATACTTGGACGTCGAAAAAAAGCCCAAAGAATTCGCTAAACTATCAATTTCCCCTTCTGAGAAACTTCCTCAAGATACCACGCTATAAAAATCACAATCTACTCATCAAAACAAGAACAATGATACCAATATTGCACTATTATGCTTCAGTTCCAAAATTATGTAAAAATCTCATATGAGGTCCGCTTGTGGAATAACACTTTCAAAACTGAAAAATATGTCCCTCTATACTCAAGAAACATTTACTCATAAGAATGGGTGAGTTTTGAGCTCTAATGGTGCTACAACCGACCCACCAATGTTCTAGGGATTTTAAAAAATGATAAATAATTTAATCATGAAAATGGTGGAGGCTTACCACAAATTCGGAGATGAAATGTGTAATTTAAGTTCAAAAATGCTCCAAAATCACCCACAATTGATTCTCCTAAGTTTTCACACTTTTTAGGGTTCTAGACTCTTGAAAATAGGTGAAAATAGGAGAAATTGGGCTAAGTGGAGTATTCATAGCATTCACAGGTGTCCAGGTGTCGCTTAAGCGGACACTGGCCACTTAAGCAACTAAGTATCGCTTTAGCGACACTGGATAAATCTGCACACTATCACTTAAGAGACCTTTTGCCTCTTAAGTGACCATCGTTTAAGCTCCAAAGGCATCACTTAAGTGATACCTGCTGGGCAATGCCAGGCCGCTTAAGCGACTAGCTAATCACTTAAGCAAGCCTAATAGGCGCTTAAGCGATGCACCAGTACTAGTTGAGACTTAGAAATTTTCAAGTCAACACTAACCCCTCGAACTTCATTCAGAATCTCATATACGCAATCAAACTATGTAATCCTATCAAATTCGTATTAATTCGATTCTAGGGACTCCTAGAAGCAAACTGTACGAACAGGCCTGGAAAAAAAGGTAAGGTCTCTCTCACTCCAAACTCAATGACGTAGTCAAAATTTCTATCTAAGGTCGTTTCAACAAAAAGTGGATACCACACCCATGTGCTATTTTTCTTAATTTCTGGCTAATTGCTCGAAATGAGTCTGTGAGCCTCGAGACCTAGACTAAGGGTCCACCTAGCCTAAAACCAATGTATCAGAGCTATTGGAACTGTCACAATTGTCATACAAGGTTGTTTGACTAAATTTTTACCCAGTACAATATGAACCAACAAAGACTTCAAAATAGAGAATTGGCTCTAAAAACCAAATGAACTGCCGATAATCAAACTGTCAGTTCCAAAAATTCATAAATGACTTAAGACAGCTATAAAAAAAGATCTAAATGAAAAAGATGAGCAAACATGTAGAAAATAACCTGGAGGGTCATTACATCCAAATTCTATGAGAGGTTAAGAATATTGTTGGATATGTCAAAGAAAATTACTGGGACAGGAGGAATCTTCTTAAAATAAGTAATTAATGCATCTATCTAAGCTTGAAACTTATAAATTAATGGTCTTTATGCCTCTCTCTCTCAGTTGTCCTTAATCTACTAGTCTCTCTCATCATCCCTCTCGAATGCCGCTGCAAGCTGGCTAGAGAGTAGAGTTATCTTCTCTTTCATTGCATATATGATTGATCTATACACTACATCGATCCCCGAGGAAGATCTTTGAAATTCTAGACCGCTTATTGAGATATGCCTATTTAGGAAAACTAGACTAAACCTCTTACTGGGCGACCCATACTCTCGTTCTAGAACTACTCTACTTGCTCATGGGTACGCAGTACGCTCTAATTATCAATTGGTAGAGTAAATGATTCTCCTCAATTGATTGTAAATATTGAACCTATATTTAAAATATAAAAATAATATTTAAAGGTTATATATTTCTTAAGAATTTAACATTAAGACAAATAGATATAAATCGAATACTTAGTCCAACCCAAGGCTCAACCCATTATTTATACCAATGGGATTTTCCTTTTTCTTTGTGCAAGTGACCTTGAATAACTTTTTCTAGCTTTACCCAATTCCTTTTCTTGAAAAAAAGAATAGAATATTAATAAATAAAAAAATTAAAAATATTAAATATTGATAATTAAGCATTAAGACAATATACTAGTCTCATCTCTATGAAGGCTTGCTTGACAGCCCACAAGTGTGTAGAGAACCACCCTTATAGACACTATAGTTCTTAAATCAAGTCCTATCCTTAATAGTCCAATACAATGAATGAGTCTCCAATTGAAAAGTAAAAAAACCACTCAAAAGTCCAAAGCAATCATATCTTCTCTAGCAAATGATAGAACCATCTCATCTGCTCTTTCCCTTACATAAGAATACTTAGACTCAAACTCCTTAAGATGCTCCCTCAAATTTTATTCATATATCTATTTCTGGCCAACATAGAATCAATTTCACCCTCTCTCTCTCTATCTATCTAACTTTAACTTTATTTCTCTCCTTGATAAATTCTCTCACTTTTCTCTATCATCCCAAACACTGAACCATAATGGCAGTCAAGACCCAATTCTTAAAACTACATTAATTACCATAAACCCCGTTAATCAACCACCTCAAACCCACATACCCACCCAAAATAATGATTCTTCATCCCTAAATTAATCCTAACACATTATAGTTCTCCCTATAATCACTCTAATTTAAAGGATCAAGGTTCGATCTAGACACGTAGATGAACCATCTAACTTCAATGAGTCTGATGAGTTCAAATAATTTGAGAGTCTTAACATGAGTGGACAACTTTATGATGTTCATGGGAAAAACTCTATAAAGTCGATTTCTGATTCTATTTTGGAGGTTATTGGGTCCACGTATTTGCAACCAATTGAGTTGTCGTAGCCCCAGTTAAAGTTCTGATGCTGATAGTCATAGATAAAGAAAGTATTGATCGTATAATTAACTATCTAGGAGAAAAGAGTGAAAAGACTAAGATAGTTAGTGACGGGAATAAGACTGAGGAAGTGTAATCAAGAAAAAATAGAGAAATTATTTGGCAATGTACTTGTGTGTGAAAAAGGAGTCTATAAGGCAAGTAGTAAGGGGGAAGGAATGAATAATGTAGATCCTTTAAAAGAGCGATCGATGAATGGCCACTCTAGTGGTGGAGGATGAATGAATGACCCTGTAGATGAATAAAGTTCACATAATGGATTCAATTAGGTAGTTAACGTTGTTGATTTTGATGAGGGAGGAGGATATTAAGACCACACTACCTACTAAAATTGTGGAGCAAAAGGAGGCTAAAACTAGTGTTGATGTTATGAAATAGGTTATAGAACCTGTTGCATCTGTGTGATTTAATAAGGCTGTAGATAATATACTCTACAGGCATAGTTGATCTCTAAATGATTGAAATCTGGACAGTGGAAAGAAAAGGGACAACTTGATTCCAGTCCTGCAAAAGAACCCATCTCTAAGAAGATAAGCCCTTTATTGTAACAACCTTGATGATGAAAGTTTCATTTTTATGTAGTTTGATCATTTTATCTTCTCTGGTAGTTGTTACATGCTATTTATTAGAAATAATAAGGGTTGACACAATCCTCAATGTATTTGGGAGTGATTTGGGAGAGTTTGAGGCTTTAAAAGCTACTATTTTGACTTCGGTCAATACTTTAGATTTCAAGTGCCAGAAGACAATCTGGATAGTTTCATTAGATACAAAACATTGATTTTGGGTTAGTAGTGTAGGTAATTCGGATCCAAAGATATTATTTTACCTTTCGATCCTTATTTCGTAAACTAGTTAAATTAAGCTTTTAGGAATCGTGGGAGCTAATTTGTTGTAAACCATCGCTTTTTAAAAATTTGATATTATCAGTAAGTCCAAAACCTAAAAAATATCCTAGTAGCATATATGGTTTAGTTTTGTAGGGTTCCATTCAAATCTCGATGGTCTAATCAAGACCATTTTTCCAAGTCCCAATAGCTAAACTACTATTTCTGGTACAACTATAATACCTTATTCAGATTCGCAGGCCCTTGGATACATTTAAGGAGAATATTACTCATCGTAAACACGATGGTGGGAGCATATTCATGAAGGAGGATTTCCTTTATTCATCGCAATCACAGGGCTTATATCGTATTTGTGAAGGGTTATGAGTCGAGATTCGGGTCGTATTCATCACATTCATGAAGGTCTGACTACAAATATGGGACTCAAGTCGGGTTGGCCTTCGTGTTCTCTATCTAGGATTTACTTTAGCGAAGGGCATTTTGATGTCTGGACAAAATTTAATTCCTTTCTCAATCAAAAACTTTATTTCTTCATTTTTGGACTTTTAGATCTCGAGTGAAAGCGATTTCAAGAGAATTTTTCATTAGACCGTTTCGAAGTCAAAAGCAGGTCAAGCGATCTTTAACTTGACTTTATCTTCAACAATAAGTTCTAATTATTTAGATAAATAAAAAAAAATGAACAGACTTACTTGTGTAACTTCTAAAATTTATTTTGTCAATTCCCAATTATTTCTTTACTAATCCATCTTCACATCCCTGATTTTAAACTAGAATTTGAGAGTTGTGACCGTAAACTCTAAAAATAATTTTTATTTGATTTGAACATCGGTTTCAACTCATTTTCAAGTGGCTTTTCAGCTGTAGATTCCTATTGATATGCAGAACATGTTTTTAAAATCAAACTTTGATTTTATCCTTTTCATTTTTGAAACCTTTTTTCAAACTAGTTTTGGATCCATCTTAAATATAGTCAATATGGGCATTATTAGCTTCTCTTTGACACGTATATGATGTTTTTGATAGTTTTAGCTCATCATGAGACCATTCAAAAGAGAAAGGCTTTGCGTGGAAAGTTTCAGGCTTGGATTTCTACACCTCAAGGTAGGTTATGACTTAACTTTCTTTAGACTGAGTTGGGTAGTTAACGAACATGTAAAGCATGCTATGGGTTAGAGAATTTAATCATGGGATTTGTATTTCGATATTATCATTTTATTGTGTGCCCATGTGGGGGCTTATTTTTATATTATTATTGACTTAAGAGAATATAATTGTTGTGATTTCCGAGTGGATTGACTTGTTATTATAGGTTTTACATGAGCATTTATTACTTTAAAAAAATGGTATTATTGGTGTCTTACATGACTAATCACTCTAGTGGTACCGAGTGAGGACTGATAGCATGAATTATTGATATCTTGAGTTGAAGCTGAGCTTATTTATACCTGCATTGAACTGATAATTATATTCATTCGGATTGGTTGTGAGCATTACATTCTCATTTCATCTATACATATTCATGTGATTGGTACCATTGAGAAACACTATAAAAAAAGGATCAAATTGCGGGGGTTAATTATGTTGTTTGCAGGGGTTTAAAGCCCCTGCAAAATGTAATTGTGGGGGTTCCCAAAACCCCCAGAATACGAGCCGTCACAAATGAGTTGCGGCAGTTTTTTTTCGACCCCCATAATTAATTTACGGGGGTTATTTTGCAGCGGTTACGACCCCCGTAATTAATTTGCGGCAGTTATTGACCCCATTATTCTAAATTTAATTCTTTTTATAATAAATTTTTATTTAAAACTTGCGGAGGTTTGCAATTATTTTATTTTAAAAAAAAAAATAGTAGGACCCATCAATTTTCAATAACTAATTATAAATTCTAATTTTAGCTCAAATTTAATTGTTCCTTTAGGCATAACCTACAATACAATATTTGTTCAATTCATATATCATTAATACAACAGAGTAATTAAACATTGTAATTGAAAAACATATAAAAATACATTGAACATTAAACTTCAAAATTAAATTTTCAACATTCACATCTTCAAACTCCAAATTTACAACATTAACTAGTATCTTCAAACTACAAAATCAAATTTAAACACAAAACCTTCAATATTCTAAGATTCACTCCAACCACACAATTACATCATCATAATTGAATATCCAAGACAAATACAACGAAATAAAAGAATGTCATTATGATCATTATCATCACGTGGTCTTCTTGCATCCATGGGCAAAATGAGTCCACTAGCCGCATCACTTGCTACATAAAAACGCAAAGTATAAAAAACAATCAGATAAACTTTCAGTCCTTATTATATTTATATCTGCGTACAACAAAAAAACATCATGATAAATATAAATAGATCAATAACAAATTCACAATTTCAAGTAACTACACTTAATTATTTTCAAGTCACTACACTTAATAATTTTTAAATAACCTATTCACTCGTACACCGTTCAAGTCACTACACTCAAATCATTTTCAAATAGCTAATTGATATTTCAAGTCACTATACTTAACTATTTTAAAGTAACTATATTTAACCATTTTCAAGTCACCGGTAAACATTTCCCCCCAAAAAGAAGATGTCAAATTAATGTGCATATTCACCAAAGGACGTACAGGTTCTGAAATCAGTTGTTAGCTAAAGCATTAAGGGACCAATTGCTCAACATTTCAACATCAACCTAGTGTCTCTAATAATCATTGGTTTCAATAGATATATACTAGTAAGTGAAAGAGTAAATGGAAGCAAAAAAAAATAAACAAGAAAAACCTAAGTCCAATTCCCCTTTATCTCTCCCTATATAAAAATTTCCTGTCTGCCAGTTTTCCCTTTCTGTTTTCCCCCAAAAATCATAATCCTTCAAAATTATAACCCCAACTTATCACCCTTCTCATTGCAGCTCCTCTCCTCTCATGTATCTACCACTATGCGGTCACTTTCACTCCTCACTTCTTTTATAAAGAATTTGTATGCCTGGAACAGACCTTAATCTTACATCTTCTGATGTGATCTAAACAAGTGAACCAACCAAGATTTTTTCTATTAATAATAAGGAACCAATACATGTTATAAACAAGCACAAAAAGAGAGTTTGAGACGAAACTTCCCACAAATAAGGAATGCCTTTGTAAATTGGATTTTAATTTGACCCATGCCAGTTTTGGTGGAGAAGAGAATGTGAAGTTTCTAAAAAGGATGAGAGTCATGGAAAATACCATGGCAGCTAAGAAAGGTGTGGCAAGAGCTTTAAAGTTGTGGCATGTTTCTTGAGTTCTTCCTTCTTCACATTGCCTTCTTGTAGCACCTGAAAGATTAATCATAAGCGACACAAAGGTCTCTTTCAAGAATAAGTCCGTCAAACGTAACAACATTCGTTGCTTAAATCGATGATTTTCACTGCACACGGCATTGAATCAGGAAATTGTGCTAAATAGGCTGTACTAAATCCTCCATAAGCAATCAATCTAGACCTCAATAAATTCATTGTGAACTTCTCAACTTCGTCACAGGTATACACTACAGTTCTTTTCGAATAATCAACTTCTTCAATATCAGCAGTAGCCCTAGCATCGCGAACCCCAACACCTCTCCGACTTAACTTCAACCCGAAGCACTTGAATAAAGCCATCAAAACAAAGAAAACAAACACCCAAATACTCAAATCAGCACTAGCTGAAATAACAACAACTTTGTACTTAGAATTATAAAGGGTTTTCGTCGGTGGAGACGTTAACGCTTGTGATGAAGCGACGAGTAAGAAGGAGAAATAAAAAGAAGAAATAGATCTTTGTTACCTTTTGCTGCTGTAAGCGGATGGTCGAGGTGGACTGATGGAGTAGAGAGAGAGAAAATGTGGAGGAGAGGCGGCTGATTTTGTTCAGAAATGGGATTAACTAGGGTTGAGGCTTGTTGTTTAAAAGGGAGGGAATGGGAATATTTAATCTCAGTCGTCGAATCAATTTTGATCAATGGATGAAATTAAATATTACAAAATAAGGTCAAAATTGATATGAATGGCTAGAATTTGACATAAAAATATGGTCAGAAATTAAATAATTTGAGGAAAATGAAATCAAATTAGATTGCTATTTAATAAGTAGAATAATAATAATAACAATAATAATAGTAATAATAATAATAATAATAATAATAATAAATATGATGATCATAATAATAATAATAGAAAATACCTATCTATATAATCTATAATATATAATATATTAAATTATTGATTAATTGTTCAATAATATAATGCGACGTATTTCATATCATACTTTGATGAGTTATCAATTATTTTGATTAGCTTACATTAATATAACTTCAACATAAGGTATATTATTACTTCTATCGTTTCAAATCAAAGTATTCAATATGTTTGGAAAGATTCTACTAGTGGTCGATTTTTTAAAATTATTTTATTTTTTATTTTTTTTAATTTCAAAACCGACCACTTGTGGTCGCTTTTATAAAATATTTAGATTTAAGTTTTAAAATAAAAACGACCACAAGTGTTCGCTTTTTAAAATACTTTTTCATTATATTTTTTAAATAAAATCGACCACTTGTGGTCGGTTTTTAAAAATAAAAAAATTATTTTTTAATCCAAAACCGACCACTTGTAATCGTTTTTATAAAATATTTTAAATTTAATTTTTAAAATAAAACCAACCAGAAGTGGTCGCTTTTTAAAAATACTTTTTAATTATATTTTTTAAATAAAATAACGTATTAATATGATGAATTATTGATTAATTAGCTTCATTTTTATAACTTCAATAGTGTATTAATACCTCAATTATACGATGTTAACGTATTATTCAAAATATTTGGGTATATAGATTCACTACACGAGAGATACGTATATATACATACATACACACATACATCTCTCTCTCTCTCTCTCTCTCTCTCTCTATATATATATATATATATATATATATATATATATATATCACATACATCAACTTCAAAATATGTACTATATACATCACATACACGAGTATATTGCCTCGTAATACAACACATTTCATATATGCTCTGATGAATTATCGTTTAAAATAAATAAAATAAAAAATAAATTTAAAAATAGACGGATAACGTCGCTTTTTAAAAATTAATTATTATTATTTTTAAATAAATAACGACGCTATCCGCCGCATTTATTAAAAAAATATAAATTATTTGTTAATTAGTTGGCACAATAATCCACCAAAAATGCATTGGATATTAAGACGTTGGTCGTTGATTTAAATAAAAATAAATAAAAATTAAAATTAAACTAAAAAAGCAACGAGTTGTCGCTTATTTTTTTTTAATTAAAAAGGAGCCAAATTTAAGTGCTATTTTTTTCAATGGATATCGGGGGGTTTTAACTCCCGCAAATATATTCGATGGATATCGGGGGTTAAAAACCCCCGCAAATATATTCGATGGGTATCGGGGGTTAAAACCCCCGTAAATTTATAAATTTTAGCGGAAGGTTTTTAACCCCCACAATTCATATAATTTTACGGGGGTTACAATAACCCCCGCAAAAAAATCCCGCAGTTAAATCCGTTTTTTGTAGTGAAATACTGATTTTTGATTTTAAAAATGAAATATTTTATGAAAGGCCTTACCGAGGAATATGCAGGTAGGGTTGATTTAGTAAATACTGATTTTTGACAGAAAATGAGACACTTTATAAAATGCCTATACCGAGGTATGTGCAGGTATGATTAATTGAGAAATGATTTGAGATTATGATAAAGTATATGGATTATGAATCCTCCCATGGATTCTATTTTGAAGCATTGAGGCTTGGAAGGTGTATATAAAAGTTCCACCATCGTTGCATCATTTCATTGCATTGCATTGTATTGCACCATTTGTATTTCTTTGTGTATTTATCGTTGTGTAGTTTCCTTACACATACTGCGTGTTTAGCTATCTTTCTTGACTTATTACATATTGTAGAATTGTTAGTGGAGATGATTTGAGCTACCGTCTGAAAACTTTTCTATGTGCAGATTACGTGCTCATAGTATCTTTTACTCCCCCCGTTTCAAAAAAATATGACCTACTTTCCTATTCAAACTGTTTAAAAAAGAACGATTCTTTTCCTTTTTTGACAATACTTTAATTTAACTTTGCACATGACATATTAAAGATCACGAGATTAAAGGGCATTTTAATACATTTGACATAACTTTAATTCAAGACCGCAAGATTAATCATCTTTATTTTCTTAAACTCTATGTCAAGTCAAATTAGGTTATTCTTTTTTAAGTGGAGGGGGTAAATTTTTTTTTATTTCTGCTTTGCTCAGTCGACTTATGATACCCGCTGAGTATGCCCCTATTGTATGCTTTCGATATAGATCCTAGTTCAAGTACGACTCACGACAGCTGAGTTCTTGCTATCAAAGTTGACATTTCGAGGTACTGGTGAGCTTCAGAGTTCGGGGCAAATTTCGGACCTCATCTATCCTAGTTATCTTTATTTATCTTTTGGAGACAGACTTATGTATTCCAGTTTTTTGAGTTGTATTAGACGCTCTTTACACTTGTGACACTTATATCTTGGGGATTTTATATACTCCCTTTTTTTCAAAAAGAACGACCTAGTTTGACTTGATATGGAGTTTTAAAAAGTAAAGAAGATTTTTTATTCTTGTGGTCCTAAATTAAAGTTGTGTCAAATGTACCAAAATGTCCTTCAATTTTGTGATCTTAAGCTTGTCATGTGTAAAGTTGAAATTAAAGTGTTATCAAAAAAGGAAATGGGTCATTCATTTTGAACAGACTGAAAAGGAAAGTAGATCATTCTTTTTGAAACGGAAGGAGTATTTCATTTGAGTTCTTTTTTTTTTTACTTGTTATGGCTTGACTTCGTTTTAGAAGTCTCGCATTTATGGGTTTATTTTCTTGTTATCGATCTTTCCTTATTTGTAGAATTTGGCTTACCTACTAAGGCTGAGCCAAGGTAGGAGCTATTATTACCTCAACTTTAGAATAGTGACATTTATGTATAGTGAAAGTGTTGCGACAAGGCCCCAACGAACCTTTATGTGAATCATATGAACAATACAAGACCCCTAATGGAGTTGTTGCTCACTGACTCTAGCTGAAAGCCTGAAAGAGATGTCTGCCAAGCAGCTTATCACCCTAAACGATTGTACCTGCAGCGTGAGCGTAGCGCCTTCTATATTATAAAAAGGGATGCGAGAATATATGAAATGTACTCGTACACAAGGCATACTGAATAATTTAAGTACTAAAACTCATAAACGATACATGAAACATAATCAGCTAGAAGCATTTGGAAACTGTGGACAAGTATGGACCATTACTCTATTATAATATCTTATGGATAGGTAAGCTTACATCTAACCTAGTCTTGTCCTAGAAGATAATGTAAATGCATATAACATAGCCACATGGATAGACACAAAATGAGACACATATATAAATCTCATTTAAGGAATAGATTTCACCACTATACGGCGGGACTTTATCCTAATACATTTGACACTCAATCAAGAAAGCACAGAGGGGCATATTAGCATGTGAGCAGGTGAGCCACAAGAGGTTTTTTAACATATGAGCAGGTGAGCCAAAAGTGGTGCATGACATATGGACAAGTGAGTTATAGGGACATGTACATGAACGAGTGAATTGTGAAGACATACATACCAAAAATGTAAGCAATGAATAATACGGAAAAACGAAAAGATGAACTAAAATTTGCCATTGATGAAGAATTGGTAAAATAAAGGCTTAATGTCATTGACAAATCCACAAACTTGTTTCGAAAATTTACTTAGACCTCTCAACTAAGGCCTGTACCTATCAGACTCCTAACTTACCCGAATTTTGATCCAATTGGGCTTTTTTTGTCCAATCAGCTAAAAGCTCAAGTGTGTAATATACACGCAATGATGTGGCAAAAAGAGCTAATTGAAAGCTGATATATGGCATTATGGGTTCAATAATTATTAAAAACTAATTATAATTTAAAAAAAAAAAATGGATCCCCTTCAACATCCCCCACCCCACCCCACCCGTTCTTTATCTTTTCTCCATTTTCTAGTCAGTTGCCATCTTCTTCTCCATCTTTTTTATTTTTTAATATTTGATTTGAGAATCAATAATCAAAAGAAAAACAAATGAACGTTTTCCACTAACCCCCGCCTCGCACGCGATCCCCGCCCCTTCTTATCATCTTCTTCTTCATTTTAAAAAAATCAACATTTTTTTACAAATCTTATTTCTTTATCAATCTAATTCATATTTATTGTTATTTTTCTTCTTCTTGTGTTGTGGGTTCCTTAAAATTTAAATTCTTTAATAATATCAAGTTAGCCGGAAAAAATGGAGTTTCGCCGGAATCAAATTTACTCTGCAAAAACAAGAGAAATGTATTAATATGTTAATGTTCATGGCTTCCACTGTTTTTCTTTTTTTTTTTTAATTGAAAATTATTAATTGTATTGACAAGATTGTTAAGAATTTAAAAAGAAAAAAAAAATAGAGATAGAAAAAAATGGCTGAGACTGGTGCTGGGGGGAGGAGGGGGGCTGCTTTTTCTTTTTTTTTTAATTAAAATTTGTTATTGTATTAAAGAAATTAAAATGTGACTTTTTAAAAAAAAAATATTTGAGACACTATTCACGCGCACTCTCTCCTTGCCAAATCAACATTTTATGCCTGATAGATACTAATTTTAGCACTTGAGGGACCTGATAGGTACATATCTTAGTTGAAGAGTCTAAATGAATTTTCGAGATAAGTTTAATAGCCCGACGATAACTTAATCCTAAAATAAAAGTAGTCAATTCACGTAGGACATGGGAAATTGAACTATAAGACACTTAGTCACAGCGTGACACAGGTAAGTGAACTACAAGACATGCAACACGGGAATGAGTAAACTATAAGACATGTAGTCAACATAAGTAAATGAGCTATAATGTTTAACGTCCGCTAAGTAAGGAGCAAAATATTTTTTCCATTTTATCTTGTTCAGTTGATCAAAATTTTTAAAAATATTTTTGTTAGGAAAACAAGTTTCCTAAATATGAGGATGATAACTTTCCTAGTAGAAGGAGAAAAAACAACACTCACAAATGACAATCCGCATTGGTTATATCCTCTATCACCATCCTCTACCTCGCCTTCAGACTTCATCCTCACCATTGTAGCCCCTATCCCTACATTCCCACACCCCTAACCATCCACAACCACCTCTATAGTATTTGTCGAAATTATATATAAATACTTTAATTAGAATATAATAATATTTTCTTTTTTTTTTTGGTAACAGTAATATTTTCTACTAACACATTGAATACCAGAAATTAATTAAGTAAAAAAATCACTAATTTTTTTTGAAAATATCTTTTACTCACACCATAGTATGCACCTTTTTTCGACGGCTTATTAATCCTCTTCTTTGATTCATCCTCCATCATAATGAATGGATGAATTTGTCTTCAAAGACATTTATTTAATTAGCAAGCAATATTCAATAGTGAATAAGAAAAATTCGTGATACGAGCTAGTATGACCCAAATCAATATAGAGCTCTCTCCTCTTTCTTTCACTATTTTGGTTCACTGGCCCACAAATCATCTTTTTTCTTTCACTCACCTGGGAAAAAATGAAATAAAATAAAATAATTGCGTTGGGTTTAGTCATGTTCAAAGTGCATATATATTTTTGTTAATATAAATGTCAAACCAAAATCCATGTTTAAGATGTCAGGAAGAGTGGGGTGGCTGTTGACTATGACATAAAGAAAACAGCATCATATTTAAACCAGACAAAGGGATTCACTTAAGACCCCACCATGTCGGGTTCTCTTCCAATAAATCCATTTTCTTTTTGTCTTTAAGATTTGTTGCCCACCACACTATTTAAATTTGAATAGCTTTGCTCTTCATCAAAATTTTCTCCATAAAAGAATTTTGTTTTTCCCGTAGACAACTAATGGATCAGAGTTCTAATCCTAAAGTAATTACTTAAATTAGAATCAAAAGTTTTGGTGAAGATCTATTTTGGACCTTTTCTCTTTATTAAGAATTTTAAAGCGTGATATCCATCTAAGCCTGTCAAACGGGTCGGTTTGACCCGACCCGAAATGGCCCACTAATACAATTCAGCCTGATTTGATCCTGTTCGGTCGACCGGGCTGGGTCAATTTTAAAATTGGGCCCAATTAACTCGACCCGAATCAAAACCGGCCCAGATCCATCGATTAATAGGCCCGGCCCGGCTCGAATATTATTTTAAAAAAATAAAAAAATAAAAAAATTGGACCTTTGGGCCATTATAGCCGTTGGGCCCAACGGCTATATGACCGTTGGGAGCCCAAAAACGGCTATATGACCATTTTTTATTAAAAAAAGAAGTTTTTTCATTTAAAATATTTTTTTAAACCCTAAAAAATTTCTATAAATATCCTACACTTTCAAATCATTTTTCACACAATTTTCATTCTCTCAAATCTCATTCTCTCTCAAATTTCAATTCTCAAATATTCTATATATTTCCTAAATTACTCAATTTAATTTTTTAATTTTGCGATTACAAAGTACGAGAAGAAGTTTCTAAAGTCGCAACTTTCGGATACTTCCAAAATTTGGTATTGTCTTCCCGTCTATTACTTTTAATTGTTAATTAGTCTATTAATTTATTGAATATTTAATTTTATTATATTTATGTTTTGAATTTTTTTAGTTTGATTTATATTATGGATAAATTAAGAAACCTCGCCACTAAAAGTGTAAAAAAAATTTATCCCGAAAGTGGTAGTGGTAGTAAAAAGTGAGTTACTGGCAGTAGAGGTAGTTCAAGTAGTAGATATACCCGTGTCTTCCGGTACCGCTTAGTCAATCTTTTGAGGAAGAAGTAGGTATAGATGCCCACGATATGAATTATGTAGAAGCTTAGGAAAATTACGGTATAGAAGAAGAAAATGAAGTAGATGCGGTTAATTTAGATGAAGATGATAAAAATATTAGTGAGACACCCGCATTAGAAAATGCTACGTTAGATCTGAATCGGTTAATCTCCCTCCCCGTCCTCTCCGTGCCCCAAGAGCTCGTAAAACAACTAGTATTGCATGATAATTTTTTGAATGTATATCAGATACTGAGGTGCAATGCAATATTTGTCAACAAATATATAAGCATAAAAGAAGAGGCAAGCAAGGGGGTGTGGGTACGTTAATGAGACATATAAGTGATAATCACGAAAGAGAGTTAAATATTACAAAAGGTAGTCAGGATGTTGGTGGGCCAACACAAACTAGAATGGAACCAACAACCGGTCAGGTAATGAAGAAATATAATAAATTGAGGGACTGGAAAGAAATAACAAAAATGATAGTTGTGGGTTGTTTGCCTCTTAGTTTTCCTTCTACTGATGCTTTTATTCATTATATTCAAGCAATTTATAATCCTATGTTTAATAGTATTCCTAGAAGTACTTGTCGGGCCGATAATTTTAGACTTCATTCACAATATTATTTTTATTTATCTACATTGTTAAAAAATATTCAATGTAAAATGTCTCTAACTTCTGATCTTGGTCGTGTTGTTAATGAAATAATCATTACTTGTCACTGGATAGATAGTAATTTTGTTATGCAAAAACGTATTTTAGCTTTTTTGTATGATGAAGATCATAAACATACTGGAGATTTTATTGTTGATTCGATTGCTAAAGTTGTAGAATTTTATGTTATTGAAAATAAAATCTTATGTATTGCTTTTGATAATGCTTCTAACAACAAGACTGCTATTAGAAAGTTAAAAGATAAGCTATCTCCGCTGTTACCTGAAATATTTCATGTTAAGTGTGCTTGTCATATCTATAATTTAATTGTAAGAGATGGTCTTGAGTTTTTTCAGCTTTATATTGAAAAAATCCGTCTTGTTGTTGGTTTTATTCAAGGAAATAATTGAAGAAAAAGAATTAGAGAATTTAAACTTAAATGTGAACAAAATGAACTTGCACCGATATTGATGCTTGAGGAATGTGATACTAGATGGAATGCTACATATGATTTTTTTTAAAAACATGTCATAAATATAGAGTTCCTATTACACTAACTTTTAACCAACATTGTGGTTCATTTGCTGATTCGGCTGAATGTATGCTATATGATTCTGATTGGACTGTAATTGATGATCTTGTTAAGTTTTTGAATAAATTTTATATAGCTACGATTGAATTTTTCGGTGCTTATTATCCTACTGTTTGTAATATTTTAGCATATATAGCTGATATTTCTGATTTGCTCAAAGAATATAAGAATAAAGAAGGTTACAAAGAAGTTGTTGGTGTTATGTTTGCTAAATTTAAAAAATATTTTTTTTCAATTTTTTCTATTTACTTGGTTGGTGCTATGCTAAATCCGTGTATGAAATATACTACTATATGTCACTTTAGTACTCTTATTTATTCTAACTTAGAGATAAATACTAACAATGATTCTGATGCTGGAGAACAAGAACAACTAGATTTGTGGACGGCTATGGGTGATACGAATGCTTACATAGATAAATTATATAATCATTATGCCGATTTACTTGATTTAGTTGTACCAACAAATATCACTCCAACTGTCGCTCCTCATCCTTCCGAGGAGCCATCGTCTTCTAAAAGGCGCACATAGTAGTTTTCCTGATTACTTTTATGATTTAAATTATTGGAACAGTGTTGAGGCGGGAGCTTACACAACAACTTATCGGGAAGAGCTTAAGTATTATCTTCGAACGTTGCTAGAGGATCGTAGACTATGGATCAACGCGTTGGATTGGTGGAAGAATAATGAAACACAATATCCTGTACTTTCAAGATTAGCTAGAGATATATTGAATGTTCCAGTGTCAACCGTTGCATGGAGAACACTTTTAGTCAAGGACGACAACAGCTTGGAGACAACCGATACTCATTGGGAAGCAATGCTATGAATGTTCTAGTTTGTCTTAGAGATTGGATTGGAGCGGAACGAAGAAATCAAGGAATGGAGGAGGAGCCGAACGACGAATAGAAACTTGAAAAAACTATGACTTCAAGGGAGAACTCAGCAGAATCAAATCCAATGCATAGTTTTGCCCCCATTGACTTTGACTATCCTATGCAAGTTGATGAGTTGGAAAAAATGATGAGAAGTTTGTAGATTTTTTCATTCATGTCTATTGTAAATTTTGAATCATTTTGCAATCAATAAAATATAACATTCATTTACTCCTTAGTCCTTACTTTGTAATTCTTTTTCATTTAATGATTCAAATTGAATTTCTAGTTTAAATTAAATACTTAGTCTTAATATATTACTAATTTACTATCAAGTATTATTAATTTAGTATATTAAGTAGCGTATGTTTTATTTAAAATAGTACATATATAGAATGATACGTATATATGTGTATATATCTTCTATAGACTATAAAGTAGTATATATTTAATGTATACATGTGTATATGTTTTATAAATTAGTATATAACTATATATTTAGTGTGTGTATATATTGTAGTATACGTTTTATTTAAAGTAGTAGATATATTGAATGGTACGTATATATGTGTATATATCTTCTATAGACTATAAAGTAGTATATATTTAACGTATACATGTGTATATGTTTTATAAATTAGTATATAACTATATATTTAGTTTGTTTATATATTGTAGTATATATATTGTAGTATATGTTTTATTTAAAGTAGTAGATATATTGAATGGTACGTATATATGTGTATATATCTTCTATAGACTATAAAGTAGTATATATTTAACGTATACATGTTACGTATATACGTGTATATATCTTCTATAGACTATAAAGTAGTATATATTTAACGTATACATGTGTATATGTTTTATAAATTAGTATATAACTATATATTTAGTGTGTGTGTATATTGTAGTATATATATTGTAGTATATGTTTTATTTAAAGTAGTAGATATATTGAATGATACGTATATATGTGTATATATCTTCTATAGACTATAAAGTAGTAAATATTTAACGTATACATGTGTATATGTTTTATAAATTAGTATATAACTATATATTTAGTGTGTGTATATATTGTAGTATATGTTTTATTTAAAGTAGTACGTATATTGAATGGTACGTATATATGTGTATATATCTTCTATAGACTATAAAGAAGTATATATTTAACGTATACATGTGTATATGTTTTATAAATTTGTATATATATCATTATATTGTAGTATATATCTTGTAGCATATTTTTTAAAGTAGTACATATATTGAATGGTACGTATATATGTGTTAGTATATATCCTCTATAGACTATAAAGTAGTATATATTTAACGTATACATGTGTATATATTTTATAAATTAGTATATATATAATTATATTATAGTATATATCTTGTAGCATATGTTTTATTTAGAGTAGTATATCTATAATATATTAAAAGTGTGAAGACCCTTAAAACGTGATTTGAACTTTTTGTCCTTAATAAAAATACTTTGTAATAGATAAAATTATTTTTTCACTCAATTTATCTTATTATTTAATTATTTTTATAATATTTAAAGTTAAGAAGTCCTAAATTATATGGAAAGGGTGTTATTATTTTTCCTTATTTGAAATTAAGTAAAGTTCTGCTAGGGTTCAACCATTACATATATATATCAATTTGATGTATGAGTAGTACATAATAAAACGGCACAAAAAGGGATCTCTCTTCTTCTTCTTCTTTTCTTTATTTTTTCACTAATTTCTGTGTTTTACATGTTGTGAATTAGTTATATATCTTCGTTCTGCAGTCTAATGTCTTTATTTATTTTTATTTTCAATACGTTGCAATAACGTGCAGTTCTTTTATCTTTTTGAATTTTAGATTTTGATTCTATTTTTATTATTGTAATTAACGATGATATGATTTAGTGAAGTTTTTCATGCATCTTTAGTGTTGCAGTGCTAAAAATATTTTACATTTATCTGTATAATAGTAAGAAATCTTTAAGTTTATCTCTATAATTTCAGAGTGTATACCATTGAAACTATTACCATGTTGTACATGGTCTTTATATGAAAGATACTAATGATATGTGGTCTTATTTTCCTCCAGCAAACTGTTTGGATCGGAGGAAACTAAATTCAATCAAAGGATGTATGGCTGAGTGGCACAGACGTGGGTCATACTATCAGTCATGTGTTCTTTCTCTTTTGTCCGTCAATATTGTCTTCTATTGATTAATATGAGTCTCATAATATTAATGTCATTGCTCAATATGAATACTTTGAGAACTTCAGCTGGTATGCTATAGTTTGTTGTCAAAGTATAAATTATAGGATGAATTATTTATATCAGTTGTAATAATTGTGTATTTTCATAGATTAAAAAAATCAACAATTGACAATGAATTCTCATATTTCTTGTGTTTGTTCTTTTCGTTGAAATTTTTAATCAAAAAAGCAGAAAAAACATGCAAGGTTGCCAACGAATAAAGTGGACCGAGACAGTATGGGCCGAAACAATCAAAAGTTATATTTCTTCATCTCTTTTTATCTCTTCTTTGTTAAAAAGAAACTTTGTCCGAGTAAGCTTCATATGTACCAAGATAAACTAGAGTGAGAGGTCAGTTGTATAAATATTAAATAATAATAATACTGAATTTTCAAATCATTGAATGTATATGTAAAGTTGGAAAAATTTTTTGTACGGAACTTTTCTCTAAAGTAAGCCGAGGTTTCTGGTTCAGATGACCATGAAAAAGTTGTGGTCAAAATAATTGTTAGCCTTATACCTGTTGTGAATTGATTGTTTCCATAACCTGTTTTTTTTAGGCTGCTGAGTGTTGTAATGCTTGACTGCACAGTTGCTTGTAGACTTGATCTTGAGAGGTGGATAGGATCTCAATTAGACATAGCTACTTTTGATGATCGATGTTAACAATACATATGATCTTGGTTAATTTTTTTTCAGCAGGAGGATAGTGATGAAGATCTGGAAGATGTCACTCACACCAAGCGCAATCAGACTATGCAATGAATTTTTGTGAGACTCCACTATTACTCTGTTGTCTCGATTAATTTTCCTCAACAGGAGGATAGTGATGCAGATGTGCATGGAAGATGTCGCGCACTCCAAGTGCGACTACACCATGCAATGGCTTTTGGTGAGACTCTCCTATTACTCTGTTGAGTCCTTCATTGGCTGTGGGAATTGAAATTAAATTTTTTATATGATCTCGAATAGTCCTCCCCTCTTGAGCTATATTTGCAACTTACTTGACTAATGGATACTATAAATAAGAAAATCTGGAAATGGCAATACATAATTACTAATAACGGAGAACTATTGTTCGTGATGCTGAATTTTTTGAGGCATATAACAACTTGGTACTTAGTTTACAAAATTCCTATCCTATATATTAACATTTTTTCCTCCTATTAATTAATTTTGTATGCTCTCGAAAATGTTGCTCATAAGGTCATGTTCTAAGAGATGCTGGTAAACTGTAGGAAGCAATTCATTGCTATCATGTAAGGTCGTGTTCCTTTATTAGCCGATCGTATGCTTTAAATTCTTAGTAATTTTTAATCCTTCTATCTCAATTTATGTGACATTTTTTGCTTTTTGAGAGTCAATATGACTAATTATTGAAGCTAAATTGGACAAGATCAACTCAATATTTTAAAATTTAAATTCAGACATTGAAAAACTATATGATAAGTACTATAAGTTTCAATTCTTCACATGTCAATGTGGTGAATAAACACATTTTAAAATGTCAAATTTCACGTAGTTTGTATCTTGATAAGCAAAAAGTGCCACATAAATTGAAACAGAAAAAATACTTTCTGATGAATGCATGAAGCAATGCCTTTATGATGTTTTCTCAACCTTTCAGATGAATGCATGCAACAACAATTCTCTTATTAATTCTATATTTCAATCTAGAAATACATCTCTATTTGTTGACTTGAATTTTTCTCTATAGTAATCTTGGTAATGATTCAAAACTTATGTCACCAATTCACTATTGTTGTATTTTCTTCATCATCATTTGAGGCTGAAATTGCATTTAATTTTTCAAAAAAATTCTGGAGTTGAATAAGCCAATTCTCATAGTAGGAATTAATATTACTGGATTCTAAAGAGGGGATTTGTGATGTATAGAATTGGTGCCATGTCTGAACTTTTGAGAGTTGCATTTCGATAGTGAAGGAAAATGTATTATGATTATATATTTTATAGTAATAGTTTAATACTTGTGTGGCTTCTTGGTAGGTCTAGCTTTTATCTTCTTATTTTTGTCTTAATTCTTATGATTTTTGTTGTCTAGAAGTTTAAGTTTAGTCATTTTTTTTCAAACAAAAATGGGGCAGAAAAAGAAAAAATGAGAAAGGAGATCAAAAAAAGCTCATTAAAGCTCAGCTCATGCTATGTGCGAAATTTGGAGAAGAATTGAACCACAAAGATTTATTATTCGCTACCTGCATTTTTTGAAATTTTTTACTATAGTACTCAATTTTGTAGAATTTCACAATCTTTTTTTTTTACTGATTGCTAAAGAAAAAAGAATCATATTTTTCACATTCTTCATTGATCGAGTGATTCTGTTGTTTGATGCTACAATAGATAGTAGCTCCCGCTCGACAGTAGATTTGAAACTGAAATAAAAGCACTAAAGGCGAGTTCTAAAGAATAATGGTTAGATTGGCTATGTTGTATGATTCCGACATAATACACTAATCATAGTATTACTCTTGTTTTTTACCTTTGAATTTCGTTATTATCGATAGTTTTTGTACATCAATCATCTATAGTATTTGTAATAAACATTTTTTGCGGAAATATTAGGAAAATGTACTCATTACTGCGGTCTATTCGCTTGCACGTGTTAACTTAGGATTTAGATAAGGACCCTTAAGGGTTGTTTGGTTGAGAAATAAATTATTCCGAGATAAATTATTCCTGGATTGGCTATCCTGAGATTAGTTTTTCTACCTTCAAGGTGGGATAAAAATAATAGTACAATTTTGAGATAATTAACCTCGCGAAGTGAGTATTCCATACATTTTATCTCAACCAAACGTGAAATAAGTTTATTCTAAAATTAATCTCAAAATTAATTGGCATTCAATCTTTCATTTTTGGTTGACAGAAGCATATTCTCAATCATAAGTCGTCATTCTTGAGTTAAACTTATATTCGGAGCATGCAAAACTTTGCACCCAAATCAGTCCAAAAAGTACGAAGTCCGATCAAAATGGAGAGAAACATAAAATATTAGTCGCACAAATATATGTATGTTGTTAAGGACTTGAGTTAATGGCTTGACGTACATCTACTAAATTTGATTTCTTTAGTGTGCCATTTATCTGTTACATCAACAATATAAGTCATCAATATTTCAGGGATATTTTTATTGTTATTTATGATAAATTAAATTTGATTTACAACCAATAACATACTTCTGTTACATCAACAATATAAGTCATCAATATTTCAGGGATATTTTTATTGTTATTTATGATAAATTAAATTCGATTTACAACCAATAACATACTTCTTGATCCGATCTGAAACTTAGTTAGTAAATCCCAAATTGAAAGAGTCAACTATAACTTTTTTATATAAGATAAAATTTTAATTGATTTAGAAGTGTTTAATATTTATTATTTTTTACCTATATCAAATAAGCAACATGATAAAATTATTATTTTTGTTTATTGTTATGATTATATATAAAATATAAAATAAAAAACATTTTTGAAGATTTCTCATTTTAGATCAATTTATCTTGTATAAGATAATATTTCCATTGATTTAAAAGTGTTAAATATTATTACTCTTCACCTAAATTAAATAACTAATCTAAAGAAATAACGAATCAAATTAATTATGAAGAAAGTTTTATCCAAAAAAATACCTGTGAAAACTTTACAGCTACATCCAAGTTTACTCCTTAATTATTAATATAATGGTGATTTATCATATTATTCTTTAATTAACTATACTTTTTTTATCTTTAAAATTTTACGTGATATTTTAATTTTTTTTGTACTTGGTAATATGACATACACCCAATAAATTATATGTTATTTGTATGCTTATTTTTAATTAATGTATGATACACGTGCAACGCACGTACCCTAAACTAGTATATTTAACTAATGTATAGTCGTATTACACGATTACATGTGTAATTGTGTATATGTTTTCTAAATTCTAATGAAGTATATACTATATATATAGTGTATATATATTATTTAACATATTTAAAATGTATATAGGTGAGTATATATAATGTATATTGGAGAAAAACTTTTTTTTTTTTTGTTTTGACTGATTTTGACCGAATTTTGGACCGATTTTGACCGGGTTTAGGTGGGTTGGACCGGGTTAGGTTAAGTGGGCCGGTCCCGAGTTGTTTTAATAAAATTTACTGTTTGGCCCAGAACTGAATCGACCCATTTAACCAGGCCCAAATCCAGACCGGCCCACCAACCGGTTAAACTTGATGGGCCGGTTCCGGGTTGACCTGGCCCAGCCCACTTAACAAGCTTATATCCATCTATTTCATTTAAAAAACCCTAATGACAAAGTAACCACGAGATAATTTGTTGACAAAAACAATATAAATGGATCAACTGTAATGAAAGAAAAATATTTAGGAATTAGCAACACAGTGGTTCCAAATTCCAATCAAGCAAGAATTACTTAATTAGCGATATATATTAAATATGTCTTTCTGTGTAATATTGAATTTTTGTTTTAAAGTGCTTTCATTTTTCTGTGTTATGTTCCTTAGAAACTTGACATACTTTTCGTACTTAATTCTTTATGGTTCAAAAAGAATATATTGACTTCTTGATTTAATTTAATTACAGTGGAATTTTCTTGATGATGTACGTACCTTGGGACAGATATATTTGCCAAATCTTGTGTCCATCTTTTTCTTCCGGTGATTAGTAAATTGTTGTTAGAAAACTGCTTATTAAAAAAAACTAATTGAAGTATTTTTGAGAGACAAATAACCAAAAATAACATGTATTAGTACACTCTTACCCTAAAATTATTTTATATAAAAAAAATTATTTATAATATTTTTAATTAAATTTTATTTTTATTTAATTAAAAAGTACTTACTATAAATTTTCAATCAATATTTATATACATAAATACATTAAAAAATATTATATAAAGATATATTAATTAGTAATTTAAATATTACTTAAAAAACATCAAACAAAAATGAATTTAAAAATTATTGCATAAATTCTATCACTATATATGAAAAAAAATTCACCACATGGTAATAAATGTGTCACTTTTCATGATTTTATGTAACATTAAATATTCGAGAAATTTTTTACAAGTATTGCCACAATACTATTTGATCTTGCAACCTGATTCGTTTGTCATTTATTATTATAATAATAAAAAATAAAGAGTTATGTATTCTTCGATCATCATCATCATCAATGATATTTTAACTTTTAATTATAGAAAAATGAGTGAAAAATAAATCATTGAATAAAATAAAGAATTATGATGTAAATATGAAGTATGAAATTTTAAAAATAAACTTATAAGATATGCTAATTAGTTAATAAGAAAAGTAAGTGTGTGTGTGCGCGCGCGCGTGTCTTTGTGCGTGTGTGTGTGTGTAGGGGGGGTGTATCATAAAAAAAATAATTTTCTGCTTCTGTTTTTTTTTTTTTTAAGAAGAAATTTTCTAAAGTATTTCTACTTCTTTTTAAAAACACTTTTTCAAATTTACCAAATAACTTTCTTTTTCAAAAAAAAAAAATTCTCAAAAAAGTACATTTAAAATAAAAAACAATTCCAAACAGGCTATTACTTTTTTTTGAAAAAAAATCTCAAACATGCTATTAGTTATGTTTTAATTACCAAGTGCATAGCCTGAAAAAGTTACAACATTTTTTTCATCGACATTTTTAATTACCAACTTACACAGTTGGTCACCGAAGGGATGAAGATTACACTAGAAAATTTTGTCAACCTAATGTGGTCAATGAACAATAAAAATTCTTCGGCCCCGTCAGCTCTACCAGAGTTCCTATAGACAATGCAAGGTTTGTAGAATTTGACGCACTATCTGAGTCCTTATCCAAATTTGAACAACATTGCCCAAACTCCTTTCTTTACTACTTCGGAGTTAATTGCAAACAATCCAATATCCTTCTCATGAAAAGCTCAGCTGGTTCAAGGGTGGCAGTTTCAGTTCATGCCTACTCCACAGACACCACCTCCTATGGCCCCTTCTCAACCTCCTCCTATGCTACACGAAAGACCAGGAAGGACCCCATTAACCAAGATTTCGCTCACCAAAATTTCAAATTTCAAATCTCAAATACGTGGTCCTTATGATAATCCCAGAAAGAGAGGACAAAAAATACATACACAATTGTCCCAATAATCTACTGAAGTGCTTCTTCATCCTACGCCCTGCAATAAATCAGGATCTTGTAAAACATGTAGTGATTATGACACCCATGGTAAGACCTTGTCAAATGACACACCCTCAGACCTCAAAAGTTTGAATTCCAACCATCACTCTTAATTCCATGGACTAAGATACTAGTTTTGTCGTTTGAAATACCCAAGGAGTTAATAATGAGAATTTCAAAATAAATTTTAGGAACTCATCCGTAACCATAATCCTTGTTTAGTAGCTCTGTTGGAAACTAAGATGACAAGCCATATATCTCTGAAGTATGAATTTGCTTTTGATGATTATATAGAAGTTTTAGTCATTGGTAATTCAGGGGCATGGTGTTAGCGTGGTTCTCTCATGTTCTTCAAGTTTCTCTTCAGAATCGCACAGTTCAAGAAATCCATGCTATGATTCAAGTACACCCAAACTTTCTCTTCCTATTTTTTGGCTATTTATACTAGTACTAGCAGTAGTAAAAGGTCAGTGCTTTGAGATAATTTAATTAATTATAGTCTACCCTAGATTCTCCTTGGATGCTAGCAGGTGATTTTAATGAAATATTGAGTCAGCATGACAAATAGGGAGGGGGCGTCTTATTAATAGAACTAGGTCAAATCTTTTGTCGTCTTATGTAAATAAATGCAGTCTTACAGATTTAGGTTTTAAAGGTGGAAAATATACTTGGTCCAATCATCGTCGTAAAAATAAAGGAATTGATCTTATCCTTGAAAGATTAGATCGTGTTTTCTCAAATGATAAGTGACTAGAACTCTACCCTAATTCTAGAATTACTCATCTATCAAAAATTTATTTCGACCATACCCATTTTCTCATTACTATTACGAACAAAAATTGATCCCTAGGTCCTAGACCATTCAGACCTAAAACCTTCTGGATCAAACATCCTGATTTTAGAAAAATTGTAAAGAATTGTTGGGATCATAAGGACCTCTTTCAAGACACTAATGATTTTAGATATGCAGCCACTATGTGGAGTAAAATCACCTTTTGGGATATATTTAGAAAAAAAAATCCTCTTAGCCCGGCTAAATGGTATTTAGTCATCCCCTTCGTACCCGTATAGTTTTTTTTTACAAACTTTGGAAGCTTCTCTTTGTCAAGATTACAATGATCTTCTTCGGGTTGAGGAAGATTACTGGAAACTCCACTCTAGAATAAGTTGATTAAATGATGGTGATGCAAAGACTAAGTTTTTTCACATGTTAGTAATTAATCGAAGACAACAAATCATATTTCTTATTTCAAATATGATGATGGGAATTGGATTACAGACCATGATCAAATTTTTCAACATGCTTTTTCTTATTTTCAGAATTATTTTACATTTGAGCATGTAGCTAATAGCAGAACTAGTCTCTATCAATCTTCTTATAGCTTCCACAATATAGACCTTACTTGTCTAGATCGATCTATAATAAATCATGAAATTTATATTGTGTTATTCTCCTTTAAACCCTTTAAAGCCCCTAGGCCGGATGGTTACACCCTTATTTTTACCAACACCATTGGAACATTGTTAGTCAAAGTGTGCTAGAATACTTCCACCAAATATTCAATACCCAAACTATGTTGAAATCTCTGAACACCGCTTATCTCTGTCTTATTTCAAAATTTAAAAATGATAATCTGCTTATAAATTTTAGCTCTATTGGTTTGTGTAATACCATGTACAAAGTGGTTACTAAAGTTATTATTAATTGTATTAAGCCTTTCCTAACAGATCTTATCGGGCCTCAACAAACTAGTTTTATCAAGGGTCACCGAGTTTGTGATAATGCTATTCTAGTCCAAGAAATTTATAATCATATTAATAGGTCCAATGATCGCATAGACTCCCCTATTCTCAAGTTTGATCTTGAAAAACCTTTTAATCGCATAGAATGGTCTTTTATGTATCATGTTTTAAGGTTCTTCAAGTTACCCAATAAAACTACTACCCTAATTATGAGTTGTATCACCACTAGTAGTGTCTCTGTCTTGGTGAATGGAACCCAAACCTTTTTTTTTCTCGCCATCAAGGGGTATTCAACAAGGAGATCCAATGTCACCATGTATTTTTATAATGTGTATGAAACTTCTTTCCAGTTATATTAACCATCAAGTGGATATTCTTAAATGGAATGCTCTCAAAATCTCCAAGAATGGCCCGATGTTCTACCACCTCTTTTTTTCCGGTGATTTAACTCTTGTTTCTAAAGTGACCCCATCCTCTTTCACAATATGGCAAACTGTATGGAAGCTTTTTGTTAGCTTTTCGACCAAAAAATAAATACTTTAAAGTCCAAGGCCCTCTTCTCTAAGCATTGTGACCCTATAGCCAAAGACCTAGTCCATCAATTGTTCAACATTAACTCCTTTCAATAGTTCGAAAAATACCTAGGCTTCCAAATCCTTTACTCAAGACTAAAAACCAAGAGATTTTTAATATATTTTGGATAACATGTGCACAAAGATTTCTTCCCAAAAAAACTAAATTCCTCAACCTGATTGGGAGATTGACTCTCGCTAAATCAATTTTTAATGTTCTTCCCACCTACATTATGCAATATTTTTACCTCCCTAAGACTATATGTAATATGTAATTCCATTGATAAAATTCAACAAGATTTCATTTGGAAATCTATGTTAGAAAAAAGAAAAATACAATATGTTGCTTGGGATAAAATCACTCAACCTAAAGAATATGACGGTTTTGGTATCACCAATGCTCACACCAAGAACCTGTCCCTACTAACTAGTCTCTCTTGGAGACTATTTTCCAATTACAACTCTCTTTGTGCTCGTACCTTATTCCACAAATATAACGGTAATACCCCGTAAGATTCTAGGCTCAATTCAACTTCTGGTTGCATGTTTAAGGGGTCCAAGGCTTGAATTTTTTACTAAGTGTTGAGGACTTAGTCCTTTTCAAGATCCCAAGATTTTACGGATTTTATTTTTTGTACTTCTCGAATCTGAGACGTTGGTTTTTGAGTTGAAACATGTTTAGGAATGTTAAAGGTATGTCTCGGAAGAGTTTTGGAATTTTCGGGCTGGATTTGGGACAATTTGGACCATGAATGCAGTGAGCCTCCATAATAGGGCTGCGTCACATAGGTTATTCCCCTGAGATAGGGTCCATTCCACATAGGCTATTCCCCCGAGATAGGGTCCATGCCGCGTAGGCTATCACCCCGCTATAGGGTCTGCGATACGGAGATGTTATATTTTCAGCTTCATGTAAAAGGGGCCAAGGGGTAATTTGGTCCTTTCTCCTTAACCCCAGTCGTCCAAAACACGACTTATAACACTAAAAATGGCATTATTTTCCCATGATAATCTAAATCACTGATGTAGAAATCCTTCCCTTCTTTCCAAGAAAAAAATTCAAGTTTCTTCCCTCAAGAACTTAAGAAGTTAAGTTCCAAATTCAAACTTTCTCCAAGAATTCGTCCAATCGAGGTATGTAGGGTTTATGAACAAGGTTATTCTTTCATCCTTGTGCCCAAAGTTCATAGTTTTAAGATTGAATTTTTTTATTTTGAATTAGGGTTCATACCCAAATAGCCATATTCTTGAATTATGATATTACCATGAGATTGAAAGCTTTAAGTGCATCAAGAATTTGTATATATTCATGTTTTGACTTATAAGATTCATATTGTGATCTTAATTTTATTATTTTGACTGGGATATTGATTGAAAAATTTCTAGGTGATTATTGAGCATGATGTTTTGTTATAAATTTCTATGACATAGAGTATAAATTTCTAAGTCTTAAGTACAAGTATTGAGTTTACAAGAAGATTATGCTCTTAAGCTCCATTGATAAGTTTTTTGATATGATCTAAAGTAAAGATTGATCTTTTGATCATAAGATAAGATATGAAATCCATATTTGTTCATCCTGATTATGATTTAAAGAAAGAGAAGCATAACAGGTTTTCAGTCTATAAACCCTTATGCTATGTTAAACCCTTATGACATATTAAGGTAGATTTCCTAATGTATGAACATATAAGTATTCTGGGAGTAGTATTTAGCACTGAGAATGGAATGCGGATGAGCGTATCCTAAATTTCTAGAAACTACGAGCCACCATAGGTTAAGATTTTTCCCAATATGGATGAAGTTCAGTGATAACTTAAAATTAAGGTTTTATTTCGATGGCAAGGGTAGAACAACTCTCCCCAATGTGGGTAAGACGTTGGACTCCATGATAGCTCACATGATTTATGTCAGTTATAAGAATCTCCAAAAGAAAGAATAATAAGTAAAGCTTTTAGAAACTAAGTGTCATAGCTCACAAAGTTTATTCTTATGCTTCTTTATTTTTTATTATGATCTTACAGTCTTTTTTTATTCATGCTCAAGGTGAGTCATTTACACTTAGCATGTATCATTGAAAGTTTATTTGAATATTCATCTATCGATTTTACTTATGCATTCACCCCCATATACTTAGTACATTCCAGAGGTACTGACCCACATATATGTCTATGTACTACATTGTCTTACAATGTAGGTTTTGGTGCTTATTTCCAGCAGCACGATTGACTACAGGCATCACCACCTATATCCCGACTTTTGGTGAGTCCTCATTGTCTAAGGACCCAGTTTATCAAAACTTTATTATTGATGAAGTGTTTTAGTTATTTAATTTTTGCTTATGTTTGGGTAAGCTGGGGTCTGTCCCAGTCACTCTCAGGTCAGTATTAGAGGCTTGTCAGACTATTGATTTTTTCAGATTTTAAGAATTTTTTAAAGACTTCCAAATTAAAGACTTTTGTTAAGATATGAATTCATTTACCTTCAGATTCTAATATGTAGTTCGCTTTTCATATGAGTTCTAAGTTAAGTTTGAAGTATGGGTTAGCTTGGGACTATTTTTAGTCTTGAGCACCGTGTGACGTTCAGGGGGTCTTCCGGGGCGTTACAATAACCTCCCTCGATCAAAGACTTCTTAATCTTTTATTTTGAAAAGTGTCCTTAAAGGGGGTTTGATATGTTCTAACAATATTTCTTGGAAGCCAAGTTTAGGATCTTATATTCGCATATAGTACAATCAATAGATTCCAAACTCCTCTCCCCTACATAGTCTTATAAAAGGTTCTTTAATTCGGGATGAGGGAAATTATCGTCTATCCAATATATGGGATGGTTCTAACTAGAATTGGCAGAAACTTTCTTTCCTTTTTCCTAAAGCTCTTCTTTCTTCTGCCCTTAGTGTTAAATTACATCCTTCTATGCCTTTGGACTGCCCCTATTGGGAGGCCACCTCTAATGGATTGTTATCTACTAAAAGCGTGACTCATTACCTTAAAAAATAATGTTAGTTAACTTATGATCATGCTTGGATATGGAAACTTCTGACTTCACATAAATATAAATTTATGCTTTGGCTATGCTCCCATGAACCACTTCCTATTATGAAATTTCTGCATCATATAGGAATAGTTGATAACCTATCTCACCGAGTTTGTCAGTCCACAGATGAATCTATAAGTCATTTAATTTTACATTGTTATATCGCTAAGAAATTTTGGTTGGATTTTTGCTTAAACACGGATAGTATAAACTCTTTTACTACCTAGATAACAACGTTAAAGATGTTGAAACTTCCCCCTCTCATTGCTCCCCTAACTATAACCTGGAAATCATTTTTCCCTTTTGCCCTTTGGCATCTATAGATTAATCATAATAATTATTGTTTCGGCGGGTACAAAATTTGTATGTTTTCTATACTAAGTTCAAGAAAAACTTTCAAGAACTACAATGAGGTTACAACAACTTCAAACACAAATCCAAATTAATAATCAATGAACTATCAAAATGAAGTGTTTATCAACTTTAAGAAAGAAGATGAAGTAGAAAATTGTAGAATCAAGTCCACCTAATGCACGGTGTGTCCTTAAAGAATTTATTTTCGTCAAGTATCCGAGGTTATGAAATCCTTCCTCCCAGGATAAAATGATTCTCTTTCTGAAAATAATAGTACCTCAATTTTTTAGAAACTTCGAACGCACTCAATGATTTGATGATCACACGAGAGTTTTTAGAAGAAGAAGAAGATTGTTTTTCTACTCAATAATCATTGTCTTTATCTGAGGAAAAATTCAGGTATTTATAGACATCAAGGTGTTGTTTTATGAAGAGAAAGCAGTGGTTTGAAAGGTACACCCCTTCATAAAGGTGCAACTCTTTAAAAAAGTCACAACCATTGGGAAGGTCATAAATATTCAATCCGAAAAGGTGCCTATTCAAATTGCATCCTTTCACTTAGTGTCTTTCTGGAAAAACAAAACACCTTTTCATTTTCCATTCAAACCTTGTAATAACCCAATAATCCCCTACATGAATGGGAAATAACTATCTTATAAAAAATTTATGGACAAGTATTAGATCAACAAGCAAAGACTGATTGCATCTGGATAAGTGGGTTTCCCTTTGAACTTTCCGTAGTGAACATGCATTGGATGCACTCAGTCAATCGGTAGATTTGATATCTTTAAACCGTCGAGCTTTAATGTACACCTAGACAACACATGTCACACAACCAGCCTTTCACCATTTATGGTTCTCACAGTTTTGTTTATTTCGAATATGAACACGCCCTCGTTTCATAAGAGCGTAGAGAATAGACCTTTACTAACATTCTCCTTGAAGCGGCTTCCACTTCACCCTCATATAGGTGATTTCTAAACACTCAATCCTATATATTAAACTATTTGGTCAAATCTGCAAAATTTAGATAACCATTAAAAAGCTTCACACTATAAGCCTTATCCTTGTTTCCTAAACATTGTTTATATCATGAGAATAGGTTGAGTATATTAACAATGTTGAATTACCAATCACAACTTTGTTTGATCTACTTGAACCTAGATCTTCGGATCTCCAGTCTGCTAGGTAGAGTTACTGACATGCTGACTTGTCCTAGGCCGTAAACCCATTTCCTTCGATATTCTCTCAACTCCCTCTCTAGTAGGCCTTTTGTAAGTAGATCCGACACATTATCCTTTGAATTCACATAGTCAACAGTTATAATTTTACTAGAGAGTAGTTCTCTAATAGTACTATGTCTCCATCCTATATGATGAGATTTACCATATATATCATGCCCCCTCTCCTACCTATCACTGCTTGGCTATCAAGGTGTATACATACTGGTGTCAATGGTTTGGGCCAATAAGGAATATCTTCCAAGAAATGTCAAAGCTATTCAACTACTTCATCGGCTTTATCTAATGCGATAAATTCAAATTTCATTATAGAACGGAAAATACATGCCTGTTTGGACGATTTCCAAGAGACTGCTCCTCCACCTTAAGTAAATACATATCCACTCGTTGATTTTACTTCATTCAATCCGGTGATCCAATTTGTATCACTTTATCCTTCAATTACCACTGGATATTTATTATAATGTAAAACATAGTCTTGAGTGTATTTAAGATACCCCCAAACTCTTTTCATTGGAATTACTCATGTACCGACTCAATTTACTAATAGCACATGCTATGTCTGGCCGTGTACAGTTTATGATATACATTAAACATTCCAACACTCTTGCATAGTCCAACTGTGAGTCACTTTTACCTATATTCTTTTAAAGTGCACAACTCACATCTAATGGAGTCTTGGTAATACCAAAATCCAATTACTTGAACTTATCAAGTTCCTTTTCCATGTAATGATACTGTGACAACGCCAACCCCTGTGGAGTCTTATGAATTCTTATTCCTAAAATCACATCCACAACTCCAAGGTATTTCATATCAAACATGCTCTCAAATATTCGTTTTGTAGCATTTGTGTCAGAAATGTCTCTACTAATGATCAACATATCATTCACATACCAACAAACAATGACCTTTTAATTTGGAGTGACTTTAATGTAAACACATTTATCACATTCATTTATCTTAAACCTGTTTGCCAATATGATTTGGTCAAACCTTGCATGCCACTGTTTGGGTGCTTGTTTTAGTCCATAAAGTGACTTAACAAGTTTGTACACCTTCTTTTCTTTACCAGGAACCACAAAGCCATCGGGTTGTTCCATTTAAATTTCTTCCCCCAATTCTCCATTTAGGAATGTTGTTTTCATATCTTTGATGGATTTAAAGACCATATACCACCGCCAAGGCAAATAACATCCGAATTAAGTTATCCTTGTTATAGACGAGTATGTATCAAAATAATTAAGGTCTTCCTTTTGTTTGAAGCATTTCATTACAAGTCTTGCCCTGTATTTGTCAATAATCCCATCTGCTTACTTTTTGCTTTTGAAGATTTATTTAGAACCTAAAGGTTTATTTCCTAGAGGAAGATCAACCAATTCCCAAGTATGGTTGCTCAAGATTGAATCAATCTCACTATTGACTGCCTCTTTCCAAAAGGATGAGTCTGAAGATGACATCACTTCTGTAAATATTTGAAGCTCATTTTCTAAGAGAAATATTACAAAATCTGATCCAAACAAAGTTGACGTTTACTACATCTTGGATTCTCATCATTATGTACTTCCTCGCTTGGTTCATCTCGAGGTCGTTTAGACCCTCCACTAAACTTTTCATGTCTAGTTTTATACTGATAAATGTGTTCAAAGAACTCAGCATTATCTGATTTAATTACCATATTTTCATTGATATCTGGATGTTATAATTTATAAACCAAAAACTGATACATTTTACTACTTTTAGCATAACCTATAAACACGCAGTCCACTGTCTTAGGTCCTATCTTCACCTTTTTAGGCACTGGAACTTGGACTTTCGCTAGAAACCTCCACACTTTGAAATATTTCAAGTTGGATTTCCTTTCTTTCCATTTTTCATATGGAATTGATAGTGTCTTACTATGGGGCACTCTATTGAGTACTCGGTTAGCTGTAAGGATAGCTTCTCTCCATAAGTTTTGTGGTAAACCTGAACTTATAAGTAAGACATTCATCATTTTCTCTAAGGTTCGATTTTTTCTTTCTGGAATCCCATTAGATTGAGGTGAATACAGGGAAGGGCAGTATTTTGATGGACAATTTCATTCTCTACACATATTTTTGCAAAAGGAGATTCATATTCTCCACCCTATCACCTCTTATTATTTTGATCTTTTTCTCTAACTGATCTTTAACTTCTGTTTTATATTACTTAAACGCATCTTTTGCTTCATACTTACTCTTTACCAAATAGATATAACATTAACTAGTGCAATCGTCAATAAAAGTTATAAAATACTTTTTTCCACTACGAGATTGTATTGACTTCATATTACAAATGTCTGTATGCATTTAGTCTAAGGGACTGGAATTCCTGTCAACAGACTTATACGGATGGTTAGCATACTTAGATTCTATACATATTTGACACTTTAATTTATTGCACTCAAATTTAAGAAACACTTCCAAGCTAATTGGTTTTCACAAGGTTTTATAATTTTCAAGTCCTAAATGACTATGCCACAAATTATTTGACTCTAGAAAGTAAGAAGAAGCCTCAGCTTTCTTTATTTCAACAATCATTACATAAATTTTGAAAAGGCCCTCATTGAGGTAGTCTTTTCCTACATACATTTTATTCTTGCTTATTACAATGTTCTCTGAAACAAACACACACTTAAACTCATTTTTAATAAGAAGTGTTGTTGACGCTAGTTTTTTCTAATAGTGGGAACATGGAGAACATTGTTGAGAGTCAACACCTTGCCGGAAGTCACTTTTAGGAATATTTTCCCACTTCCTTCAACTATGATTGTTGGCATTATTTCCCATGAAGATCACTTCTTTGGGACCAACGTGATCATAAGTAGCAAAAGTTTTCTTATCTGCTCAAACATGTCTAGTGGCTCCTAAATTAAACCACTATTTGAAAATTTAACTAGATTGCTTTCAGTGATCATATCACATAGATTTTCAATCTTTCTAGTTGTTTCCAACATGTTTATCTAGGCTCTTTTCTTGTTTTTATTTAGAACTTGACTATTTAGAGCTTTATGGTCAATATCACTATAAATGTAGCAATTGTCTTTGAACATTTTCTTATTTTGCTCTTTTTCTTATCCAGAAGACTTCTTCATCTTCTTATTATTTGGAGCATCATCCTTAACAGGATTTGCAACTATCATTTATGATTTCTCATTCAACTCATTATCCTCGTCTATCTTGGAATGACTTACAAGATCTTTCAGACCAAACAATTGATTTTCAATCATTATTTTTTATTTAGAATATAAGGTTCTATACTTGTGAATATTTGCATTTTAAGTTTGGCCAGCTAAAATGACATCATTTGCTTTCATTCTTTGAAGTTCACACCAAAATATTTTTTTGCTTTATCTATCATTTTCATTGCTAGAGCAATATCTGAACGACTTAATGACGCAACGTTGGTTGTTGTTGGGACAACACCATTCACAATCAAATCAATTTTGTTGTTTATTTTCATTCGTCATTTTCCTGTCAATCTTTGACATACTCTTTAGTATTTCAGAATACTAACAATAAATATTTTAATCTTTAGCCAACTTGTTTCTAGTCAATGATGAAGTTTTTATATCTTCAAATCATCAATCGAATGAACTTTGAAACCTGATGAAGTTTTATGAATTCAAATCAGAATCAAATTCAAACGGAGTTAAACCCCACAGGTTTTAAACTCTAGAAATTAATACAGAGATTTTAACGAATCAATGAAGTTTTATATTCTTCGAACCGAATTTCCATACTGATTTCTCGATGAAGTTTTTATATTCTTCTAACTGAGGGAGTAAAAATCAAAAGATTTTAGTCTCCATAAAATTAGAATAAATACAGATTAATCAAATACTTGATTTATAAATAGCGATAAGAAAATTTCCCTTCACCAAACAAGAACAAAAATAAATATTTTTTATAATTTTCTTAAAATTGTTATTTTTTCCGATCTTGGTAAAATCTGTATTTTTCAACAATAACTTTAAATACATGTTCAAATTAACATATGATCAATCAAATGAAGTTTAAAATCCATATTTACAACTTTAAACTTTTAACAATAAGTTCAACCCAACTTATGAACATCAACAAAATGAAGTTCTAACTATTTTCTGGAAAATAGCAAAACCAAATGTTAAGAACTTTAACACAAGTTCAACCAACTTATGAACTATAAAAATGAAGTTTCAAGAAATTCAAACACAAGTTCAAAAAGTTGAAGAACTATCAATATGAAGTTCAAACTATTTACTGAAAAATAGTAAACCAAACAATATAGATTAGTATAAATTCCTCAAGATTGTTATTCCGGCGGATACAAAATCTGTATGTTTTCTATACAAACTTCAACACTAAGTTCAAGAATAAATTTTAAGAACTATAATGAAGTTTCAACAATTTCAAACACAAGTCCAAATTAATAATCAAATAAACTATCAAAATGAAGTGTTTATCAACTTTAAGAAAGAAGATGAAGTAGAAAATTGTACAATCAAGTCCACCGAATGCATGGTGTGTCCTTAAGGAATTTATTCCCCTCAAGTACCCGAGGTTATGGAATATTTCCTCCCGAGATAAAATAATTTTCTTTTTGAAAATAACGGTACCTCAAATTTTTAGAAACTTCAAACGCACTCAACGATTTGATGATTACACGAGAGTTTTTAGAAGAAGAAGAAGATTGTTTTTCTACTCAAAAATCAATGTCTTTACCTGAGAAAAAATTCAGCTATTTATAGCCATCAAGGTGTTGCTTCATGAAGAGAAACAATGGTTCAGAAAGGTACACCCCTTCATAAAGGTGCAACTCTTCAGAAAAGTCACAACTATTGGAAAGATCATAACCATTCAATTCAAAAAGGTGTCTATTCAAATTGCATCCTTTCACTTAGTGTCTTTTCAAAAAAAAAAAAAATACCACTTTTTCATTTTCCATTCACACCTCTTAATAACCCAACAATAATAACTTCTACAAACATATTAAATCTTTTCTATCAGTGGATATGGTAAAAAATAAAGTAGTTAAATTTATTTACCTTATGAGCTCTAAAACATATCTTGACAGATCCATCTTTATTCCTTTAAAATGGATCAAACTACCTCTCAATTGTTTTAAACTCAATGTTGAAGGCTTATTTTAAAAGGACATTGCAAATGAGGGATTAGAATGTGTCATATGTGATTCTAGTGTCGAATGAAAACTAGGTTTCACAGGCTGCTGTGAAGCTAATAACAACATATCAACGGAACTCCAAGCCCTCCTTAAAGGGCTGGAGCTGGCTTTACAACACAATTTTCATCCACTTGAAATCGATATCGACTCGATTGTTGTTCTCAATATCCTTGACTGTGCACCCCCTTTTCACTGATCAATATATTTTACCATGCAGGTCATTGTAGAAGAAGCTAGAAAATTTAGTACTCAACACACTTTCCGCTAGCTTAGAGGGATGGCTCTCTTTTTGCAAGCTTGGTACCAAGTTCACAATACCTAATCAATTAACTGTTTTG
Organism: Capsicum pubescens; assembly: GCA_030864215.1. Lineage (NCBI taxonomy): Eukaryota > Viridiplantae > Streptophyta > Magnoliopsida > Solanales > Solanaceae > Capsicum > Capsicum pubescens. The sequence continues at coordinate 218,719,429 of CM061542.1, read as the reverse complement.
TCATATCCTCCTAGTCAGGTACTATTTCAACTTCAACAAGGTCAGTGTGAAGTTTTAGGTTCTAGGATATTATCTAAATCCTCTTGTAATACACTATCTAGATATGGTAATCTCTCTGTACTATCTAATGTTTCTGTCGTTGTTACTACCTCTAATGTAATAACTTATTAGTTATAATAAAATCTTTGTTTTCCAAAAAAAAAAGAGAATCTAATTAATAGTTTTACTAGTGCTCATAACTCAATTTTTAAGATTTTTATGTATGAATAACAAGCATTGAGAGGCCCGAGAGAGAAAAGTCAGGGGAACACGATTTTGCTTGTCAAAGGGGCGGCAAGAGCAGAGAGAAATTTTTAAGAATTATTTGATTAAATTTGTCATTATATATTCTTTGATCTCTCATTTTATTTACTCCTTCTTGCTAGAACATTTATTAGAGATATAACGGTAAAATTGAAAAAGAAATACTATTTTTTCTTTACCTTTTAAGATGACAGACATGGCACAAAGAACAACAACAAAAATCTAGAGTAATTTCACAAATAGATCTAAAAAGGATAAAATGTACACAACTTCATCTCTATTTTTTAGGGTAGAGAGGTTGTCTTAAATTGACCCTCGATAACCCTCCTTCTTTATTCAAAAATTATTGAGACCAGTAATATGAACGGTCTCATATAGGTGGAGTTAAACACGAACACAAAGTAGAGGAGAAATATTAGAGTACGAGCCCTACTGATTGCTTTATTTTAGCCTAACAGTTGCCTATCAGTGGAACAGGTTGACTAACATGTTCCTATCCAGCTAAAATAGTAAGTAATTGCATAGTGATGTTTACGTGGAAAACACCCGGCTCAAAGAGGTGTAAAAAAACATGACCTATACCTCTACAGGATTTAACCCCAACTTCACAAAAACAATTAAGCCTCAAAAAATGACAAATTACAAGAATCTTGTAATCTAGGAATTAAACTCTAACTCCTAATTCAACAAAAACACAAGCCTACCCAAGGTAAGTGTTCCCAAGTCTTCGAGTTCCCAAACTTGAAGGCAAAGCTCCTAACTTAGTTTTTACTTCACTAAGACTAGAAAACAATACAAATCGAGACAAAACCTAGTACATAAAGTCTAAGACTCCTTAACTCTAAGTAATAAGAACAAGTTCAACTCAGGTTGCTTCGAGCGTTGAAACTTCACACACAATTTGTTGATATGTTGCTATCTTTTTAAGTGCCTCAGTAACAAAGTGAGTTACTAACTCGATATATAATGACTCTCCCAAGAGTCCTTCACTGTGTGCTTTATTTTTCCACCCTTTGGACTCTTCAACTCAACAGACTTCTTTGTTAAGTTGAAGTCCTTCTTCAAGTTAAACTCCTTGCTTTGGTAGAACTCCTTCTTCAACCTGATCTCCTTTTTTAAGTGAACCACTTTCTCTTTAGCTTATTAATAAAGTGTTGTATTCAACTACAACTACTTTTTTCCCACATGATCCGCCAAGAGAGAAAAAGAGCTTATCTATCCCTATCTACTTTCCTTAGTGACTATCTTTATGTGATTAGACCAGTTTAAGTAACATGTTTCATTTATATGTCAATCGTCAAAACTTCATTGATCTAATATTCATTCAGTCATCGTGTCTGCTTGCATCAGTGAACCAGTGAACCGAATCATGTATTTTGCTCTTCATATGAGTAGACTACTTCAACTAACATATTTTAGATTTCCATGTCAATCACCAAAACTATCCAAACAAATTCCCCCTTTTGGTGATGACAAATAACTGCTGAACTGCTGACTTTTCCTATAACCACTAAGTCATGACTAAATAAGAAACAGGTTAGTTATGAGTTATAAAAATTGCATAAACCAAGTCAAGCAGATGCAGTCCAAGTCTTTCCCCTATTGGCATCATCGAAAAGGTATAAACCTAAAAACATGCTATTATCATCATGGCCACTTAGGCTATCACCAAGGCAATCAATACAAGAATAAAGAAATAAAGTAATGTGGTAGTCAAGATAGTGATATAGGTAACCATAAGAAAAAGGAGATTTCATTGATATAGCAATATATAATTTACAATCAAAGCACCAAAAAGAGTACATAAAGTTATCTAGGCACAAGAGGCACAAAAAGGGAGAAAAAGGTAGAGAATTAATCCTAGGAGCTCTAAAGAATATGGCTGAAGGGGAATGGAACAGGTCAAATAAGCTTGGTCAGTTTGCAGATGATCTCAACATTTTCAGCCCTTTCTCTGGCAAGATCCTCTTCAAGAGTCTAGATCCGAGCCCGAAGCCTTTCTCTCTCAACAATATGAGAGGCTCTAACTTCATCCAATTTAGCTAGAGCATCAGCTAACTCATTTCTTACACGTTGCAATAGGGTATCTGCTTATTGCATGGAAACAGGAAGAGCGGTATGGTTCAATCTACCAATGATGTCCTTTGTAGTTTGGAGCAACCAAACCTGAAAAAACACATCAAAAGCCTCAAAAAGCGACCCCAACCAAAACCCATATGCAAGTGCATATGCCTTTTTGTCATCTTTCAAGAGTATTCTTTGCATATGTTTGATGATAAATCTAGGAATATTTATCTCGACCTTTTTGTCAAGCAACTCCATTATAGTGGGATCAAGATAGCTAGCTTCAGTTCTCCTCTCCTTTCTGGGAATAAGAATTTTGTGCACTACATCAAAGTAGAGCTAATGAAGAGGAGACATCTCCCTCTTTAGAACACGTCTGTGTTGAGCTAACTAGGGATTTCCTAAAAATTTCCTAGTAATGGACAATGCAGAGGTCAAATTGTCAAGAGGAGTCCATCCAAACTTCATGTAGTAATCCCATCCCCCCAAAGAAATGTCAAGAATGTGGGTAATATCATCCGCACTCAAACTCATTGGAACACCATGAACAGTTATAATGAAAAGGTTTCCCTTAGCAGATCCATTCGTGTAAAACTCATAGACTTCAGGGAAGCCAAATTTACATTGAGTCTCTCCTTGAAGTAGTAAGTAGTACCAACCTTGGAATTAAAGCTTGTTTAATAGAATTTCTATCTCAGGACCCCCATACCCAGTTATAACATGTCCACGAATGAATTGTGTCTTTTGGAAATGTAAAACGTGATCTAAGTAAGAATCCATAATTTTAGAAGTATGGATGTCAGTGTGGGAAGAAAGATCAAGCTTATCCTCAGGAGGGAGAGATTTAGCATACTCAGCAGATTCAAAATCAGAAGAAGGAACAGGTTGTGGAACCTGTTTCTTGGATGTGGATATTGAAGTAGATTTAGATGAGGAACCAGACTGAGGATGTTTTTTGGGAGTATATTTATTTGATGAGGAGGTGGATAGAGCAGATTTGGGAGATTTGAAAGCAGAAGGTTAGGGAATAGATCTTTTATAAGTTCTTTCTTTTTGGACACTACGAAGAAGGAGGTATGAATCAAAGGGAGGAATCACTGGATGGGAGGAAAAAGATTTCTTCTTTTTGCTTGCTTGATGAGCAACTTCAAGTGATGCTTCTTCTGGTCTTTTGTGATTTATTATGTGAAGAGTGTGAATGGGTGTAAGATTTTGTGACTCTTCCATAACTTGTTCAGAATCTTAAATGGGAATACGATCCCCACATAATTTGACAGGACTAGGCTGAGTTCTTCCTGGAGTAATAATTTTTGAACTGGTTTTTGAAACTGAAGATGAGGATGAGAAAGGTTCAGTTTTAGGTAGAAGTATCTTCAATGGAGCAACATTTTGGAGAATGTTAGAAGGGTTGTACTTTGACAATAAGGTTCTTGGTCAAAAGATTGGAACATGGGTTTAAAATTGTACCAAGCCCTAAAATCAAATAGCTTAATGGGAATAGAAGGAGAGATTTATTGAACTGGTGCAAAATCAAGATGTATGATAAGAGAGGTGATACGAGTGAAGGCTTGACGAATTCGGTATTAGAGGGTAAAGAGGTTTTCTGGGAAGCCATTGATATAAACTCAAAAACTCTTTTTAAGAATGGACCAGGTAAGAGTAGTGCTCAGAGAAAGATGGATGTTCTTAGATGGTGGATGAATGGGGTTCTATAATCCAATAGATGAATTGAATTTTGAATAGAAAAGGAAAAGATTAAGCATGTAGGTATAATTGGTTGTGTAAGATTTATTTAAGTGGGAAAAAGGAGATGTTACCATTTGCAGAGGCGGCAACAACTTTTTCAGAGAAAAGAACTTTTGAGATTTTGGCAGTTACAAGTTTCCCTTCTCTTTTGATTTAGAAAATGAAAGAACCATATGTGCCTAGATGTTCCATAATACATGCTTAATAAGTGAAAAAAGTAAATCATACCTTGCCATGTACATGATTTCCAATGACTTAGCTTCCTCTCGGCCTTCATGACTAAAAACCATTACTTAATTAAATCATCATCATACTGTAATTGGGATACACAATTAGATACGCTAGACTGATAAGAATAGGTGAAATTCCTTAGAAGTAGGATAAATGTTCTAGCCAATCATTGAGGTGGTTTATGCAATCTTAATCATCCCCAATTTTAACCTACTTCCCTCAGGGTGTTCTCTACTCAGAGCCTTAATAAAATGGTTAGTAATTTGATCTTTAATAAAAAAAATGATAGATACAAGACCTTTTTCAACATTATGTCCAGAAAGATAGTGTCAAGTAGTACAAAATTCATTACAAATTTAAAGACACTTGTAGTACCACAGAGGATAGGAACACAAACTATAACAACATATTAAGACTCAGTATTGGATAGAGCTACTGAGTTTTTATCACGACCTGAATCGAGGCCCTGGCCGCGATAGGCCTCTTGAACCATGAAGGCCCAAGAGCCCTTCTAACTGGAAATCATATGAATAATTCATAACTATAAAATGCAGAAACAAAACGAAAACATGGTCATCTAATTATATTAACAAAACAACACGGCATAAGTTCAACAAGACTCAAATCCATCTAACACCTGTCTGCGAAATCTCTGCTAACTAATGGAAAACAATATCTATTTAAAAATTGGGACAAGGCCCCCGATCGTACCATAACCAAAAACCAAATGAAATCAACCCAAATGAACAAGACGCCTTCCGAAGTAAAGGAGGCTCACCAACTCTGAATGTCCAACAATAATATACTATTTAGCAGGACCGCTAGACTGGGCCTCAGAACCTGAAATATAGGGGGTCAATACATATGTACTGGTACACAGAGCAATCCAAAATAATGTACTTTTATACAACACAAGTGAGAAATTTATAAAATAGTTTACATACGATATAGTAAAACACATGGAAATACTTAAAAGACTTTGAAACATTTCTTTGAAACAATGACCCACTTTTTATTTTACTTCTGAGCTAGATGGCACACCTTACAAACGTACTTATCCACGGGATATATGGACTCCGCCCTTAACTCGGCAGCCAAGCCCCTAAACCAAGTTTGTCTCAAGGGTTGGATTTTTTCATTCATACTATGCCACAGGGCCGTCGCCAGCGTAAAATCCTTAATATAGGACATCATAAACCCATATCGGCAAAACACGATTTTGGTCTAAGAGTTGTCTGAACTCCAGCCTTCTTTGGGTAACCAACTAGCTCTATTTAAGCCCAATTTAAGTTCTTTAAGAACATGTTTCATGCTTTAAAAAAATATTCTATATTTATTTTGTTAAGGGAATATCATCTTTGGGTATCGTCATACCCAAACTTGCAAGTTATTCATATCATACCACATTGTATCCGCCATTCTCATTCAAAAACATGCACATGACTACCCAAAATTTTATCAAATCACAAGAGAGTTCTTATTTTTAAAACATGTGAAAACTCATGCAACACACTCTCTTTTCAATAGTTTATCATGTGGTGGCCAATTCTTACATAGAACCCATGTAATTCTTTCAATTGTTGCATTGAACATTCATAAACAAGAAAACACCCTCTCTTCACTTCATAACCAAAATCAAGTCTTAAATAATAGTAAAGTTATTTGTTCATGCTTCTCAATATGCAATCTAATAATTCATAACATATGAAAACAAGAGGCTTTATAACAAGAGAGGGATTATAATTGTTCATGCTCTCAATTCAACATTCAAACTAAAAATGCATACATACTTATATACGAGTACAAATCAAATTTAGGGCAAGACCTCAATACCAAAATATTATGTCATTGAAAGAGTTCACAATGCATGCTTTTTAATGAAATTCAAGAACCCTTCATAAATATATGATTTCTCAACATTAAAAACATTATTAAAATGATTTCACCATGCCCATGTAGGTTAGGAAAACCCCACGTAGCTTAGATTACTTAGTTCGACGAATAAGACCCGAATCTTGATTTGCTTCTTAGAAATCTTGAACTTAAAGATGGATTCTTGATCTTTGGGAGGGAAGGTTAGGGTTTTGTTTATGAGGAAAACTGATCACTTTTGAGACTATAATGCCCTATAAACATTTTAATCTTCTGTTTTCACAACTTGGGGTTGTAGGGAAAAGATGAGACAACCCCTTGGTTTTTAAAATTTTCAGCAGAAACCTGATTTGGGGCCCTGCCGCGACGCGCCAAATGGCTTACCGCTATAGGCACTGCCACTCACTGCAATTGCGGTGACCTGTTATTTTAGGCATCCAAACACACCTCAAACCTCATCCGAAAAATCTAAAACTCCCTCGATACATCCCCTTTACACCATTGAACATGAATCAACTTAAAAATCTACGTTTTAGGGTTGAAAAGGTTAATTTAAAAATCATTTAAGTTTAGGAGATTAAAATATGGCTAAGTCCTTAAACACTTAGAAATATTTCAGGTTATTAGCTCTCTATGCATGCTACTAAGAGTGGTATCAAGTCGAAAATGCTACGGGGTGCTACATTATCCCCCCTTGGGATCATTCGTCCCCGAATGATGGCTCGGGACTTGATGGAGCTCTAAAAGTATGGAATCAAAGAACGTAACCTTGCATCAATATTTTTAATCAACAAAATATGCAAAGGCATAGAACGAGCTTCCCGATAACCCCTAGTGAAACGTATAAGCACGAAACATGAGGTAATGAGACTTTACATAGGGATGATCTTGCACATGAGTTCTATGAATCATAATCATCACCACATAAGGCCTGAGTATATTTGGAGATCATATGCCTGATTTACATTGGTACTAATCATGAAATAAGATTTTGCCGAAGACAAGATATTAAAGCATTCTCTACCTTATAAGATACCACGAATAGACATTACACTTAGAAACACTGCTTATCTATGTCCCAAACAACAAATAACATACTTTATTATTTTTAACTTACCATTCTCCCATAACACTTCCAACCACAAGAGTTTGAGTCCCACTGCATGATACTTCTAGGTTGAAGCCTAACTCGGAGAAAAGAGGTGCTAGTATAAGCTATGGAACTCCATACAAGAATATTACTTCACCTTATCACTACCATCAAACATCATCGGATTTTTTATTCAAGGAATACTAACCACATAGTACACGGGTTGTGTTTTCATCAATCACAATATTTAAGCCTATCATTACTACACCCACTTCATGGATCTCCCCACTAGGACCAGCAAATTCAATCACTTTCACAAAGATTTTCGCCATATATCTCCTTCCTAACTATTTCACTTAACGAAAGTTCATCTCACATTGAAGAACATCTACTCCCTTACCTAAGACATTACTACACTTCCATAACCACCATCAAACTAATATACGGAGGGTCATTGAGGTACCTAAGCATAAGTATCATAAAGAGGAGTAACACTATTAGACTATAACTTATACTTATCACACTACTCAAGGAGGGACATGAGGTGAAGGTGCAATACAATAGACAGGAACTGCACCATATATCAAGTGTCTGGATCATAAATACAGAGTCGTTCAAATGTAAACCTACACAACATGAGTTCCTAGGACTGGGCACAGTGAGAAACATGTGAGCATATATCATGAGCGGTATAGCATGAAGGCAGAACTCAAAGGGTCAATGACTGAGACAAGGATTGCCACTTGAAGCTATTGTTTCTCATTTTCCAAGCTGAGATAGTCATGAGTTTTCATAAACTTTATCACTTTTGCTAAACCCGACATAGAATGATTCGGTAACATATGAAAACATAGTTCCTTAGAACCAAGCATGATTTGGGACACAGATTTATGGATTATTAACATAATAACATAGAGCTTGAATACATGAAAGATTGGGTTACTGAGACATCGTTGCTTCTAGTTTGGCGGTCAGATCATAACATAAGTTGCATAGATAACTCAGACCTTGGGCATAGGCATGACTTCAATATATAAAACATTGGTAGAATACCCTCCTTAAATTGAAATAGGAGGAGCTTGCTTGAATAGGAATAGATTTTAGTCAGGATTCCTATCTGAAACTTAACCCCACAAGAAAATTTTGGGAACTACCTTACTTCATCATCTCCCCCTTATAAACTATACTCTGAAGGCATTTATTTTAAAAAATGCAACTCTCAACTTTCGCTAGCCTCTATAGCTATCACCCTATCACTCCTACTCTTGTGAGTATACACATCCACACTCCTTACACATAATAAATTATTCTTCACTACTTAACATTCTAACATTAGACTGTTAATCACATAACTTACATCATAATAAAAATTTTAAGACCATACCAAAGGCACATACTGCCTACTTATATTTTCTCCATTCAGCTCTAAAGAACATCACATAACAACTCCTTAGACTTCTCCATACTACGAGAATCGAGAATAAAATCTAGGTACACGTGACACTCATACACATCACACTTTATCTAACAACATGCTACCTCCGTGTTCAACTTATTCGTATACACTCATGCTATTATACACTTAATGACTCAACCACAATTCATCATTTTAACACTAGTCCTTATGTACATAAATATCAGAATTATCCACTCCTTTTTTCACAAGTTGTCAACCTAAGCTATTTCCCACCTCACATCAAGCCACTAATTCATTCTCAAAAAACATACATCACTAATCTTAATATACTATCCTTTTTACCACTACGCACATCTCAAGCTCAAGCCTATAGTCTACAATCAATCATGTACCATCGATAAAGCATGACACATACTATACTGGTCCATCAAGTTGAGGAATTTAACTTAACTACTACCTACAATCACGTTCTCTACATGACATTACTACTACACCTCAAAATCCACTATATACCTTCTCACATTAAGTCTACTTACCTATGCATACATTCTCACTATCACCAAATTTCATAAACACCAATGAGTCTCTACCCATAACATATTTACTAGTCTACCTTTTTCCATTCACAACCTATAACTGATTTATATCACCACCATAACTATCCACTCTAGTCTCCTTTCCTAATTTGAACCAATAATAATCATAGCCAAACACTTTATTCACGACTACTATAAAATCTTTAAATCTTTCCATAGCATTAGCCAACCACCATAAAAGGAAAAACTTCCCCTCAATCAAAGGGTTATACAACTAAAACTACTTTTTTATGCAAAAGTCACCCGCACTCTGACTGCTAATATTGTGACTTTATGTCACCAAATTCTGGACCATCTCATTACCAATGGGTCATGACACTTTAACATATACCACTACTCGGGTGGAAATACAGTCCTAACATTCTGCTATACATCATTACCCTTATGCATGACATCTGTAACACGAATTTTGAAAGGGGACTGAATACACTTTGGACCTCAGACTGAAAAGCATTATTTTATCAAAATGAAGGTATACACTCGAATCAATGCACCTTGAAACACTAATGGACTTCTCTCAAGTCCTTGTGCTATCTCATAACTTTATGGACTCTCACACTTACATCACCTTGACAATGAGGCATGGCCAATGAAATTTGAACAAGGAAAGAATTTAGTTAACTTTCTTATGGATGACGCTATAGCACGAACTAGAGTATGAAAGAAAAAGAAATAACTCCTAAATACTCGGTAGCCTCCTAATTATAAGTGTGGTGAACAACACACCCATAAGCAAGACTCTACTAGACATGACTTTGCAGACACCCCGGGAACATGAATCGTGCTTTAATACCAAGTTTGTCACAACCCGAACTGAGGCCCTGGCTGTGACGGGCATCCCGAACCATGAAGGCCGAAGAGCCATTCTAACTGGCAATCATATACATAATTCATAACAATAAAGTGCGAAAACAAAATGGAAACATGGCCATCTGATTATACTAACAAAACAACACGGCATAAGTTCAACAAGACTCAAATCATCTAACACCTGTCTACGAAATCTCTACTAACTGAAGGAAAAGAACACTGTTTGAAACAGGGACAAGGCCCCCGATCGGACCATAAACCAAAACCAAATGAAATCAACCCAAGTGAACAAGACATCTTCCGAAGTAAGGGAGGCTCACCAACTCTGAATGTCCGACAATAATATACTGTTTAGCAGGACGGCTAGACTGGGCCTCAGAACCTAAAATATAGAAGGTCAATACAGATGTACTGGTATGCAGAGCAATCCAAAATAATGTACTTTAATACAACATAAGTAAGAGCAATTTATAAAATAGTTTACATACGGTATATTAAAACACATGGGCAAACTTAAAAGACTTTAAAATATTTTTTTGAAACCACGACCCACTCTTTATTGTACTTTTGAGCTAGATGGTACACCCTACAAATGTACTTATTCACGGGCTATATGGACTCCGCTCTTAACTCGGCAGCCAAGACCCCAACCCAAGTTTGCCTCAAGGGTTAGAGTTTGTCATTCACACTATGCCACAGGGACTTCGCCAACGTAAAATCTTTAATGTAGGACATCATAAATCCATATCGGCAAAACACAGTTTTAGGTTAAGAGTTGTCTGAACTCCAACCATCTTCGGGTAACCAACTAGATCTCTGTAAGCCCAATTTTAGTTCTTTAAGAACATGCTTTATGCTTTAAAAAAAGAATTCTATACTTATTCTATTAAGGGCATATCATCTCCGGGTATCGGCATACACAAACTTGCAAGTCATTAATATCATACCAGATTGTATCCACCCTTCTCATTTAAAAATATACATATGACCACCCAAAGATTTTATCAAATCACAAGAGAGTTCTTATTTTAAAAATATATGAAAACTCATGCAAACATACTCTCTTTTCAATAGTTTATCATGTGGTGGCCAACTCTTACATAAAACCCATGTAATTCTTTCAATTGTTACATTGAACATTCTTAAGCAAGAAAACACCCTCTCTTCACTTCATAACCAAAATCAAGTCTTAACCAATAGTAAAGACATTTGTATCATGTTTCTCAATATGCAATTGAATAATTCATAACATCTGAAAACAAGAAGCTTTATAAAAAGAGAGGGATTATAATTGTTCATGCTCTCAATTCAATATTCAAACTCAAAATGCATACATACTTATATATGAGTATAAACTAATTTCGGGAAAGCCCTCAAGACCAAAACATTATATCATTAAAAGAATTCACAATGCATGCTTTTTAATGAAATTCAAGAACCCTTCATAAATATATAATTTCTCAACATTAAAAACATTATTAAAATGATTTCACCATGCCCATAGTTTAGGAAAACCTTACATACCTTAAATTACTTAGTTCGAGGAATAGGACCCAAATCTTAAGTTGCTTCTTAGAAATCTTGAACTTAAAGATGGATTCTTGATCTTTGGGAGGTAAGGTTAGGATTTTGTTTATGAGAAAAACTGATCACTTTTGAGCCTATAATGCCCTATAAATGTTTTAATCTTCTATTTTCACGACTTAGGGTTGTAGGAAAAGATGAGACTGCCCCTCAATTTTTAAAACTTTTAGTAGAAACCCGATTTGGGGCCCTGCCGTGATGCGCCAAGTGGCTTACCGCTATAGGCCCCACAACGAACCACAATCAAAGTGACCTGCTATTTTGGGCATCCAAACACGCCTCAAACCTCTTCCGAAAACTCTAAAATTCCCTTGAGACATTCCCTTTACACCCGTGAATATGAATCAATTCAAAATCTACGTCTCGAGGTCGAAAAGTTTAATTTAAAAATCATTGAAGTTTAGGAGCTTAAAATATAGCTAAGTCCTTAATCACTTTGAAAAATTTTAGGTTATTAGCTCTCTATGCATGCTACTAAGAGAGGTATCAAGTCAAAAATGCTACAGGGTATTACAGTTTTGTTCGTCAGTGGACCAGGCTGTTAGACAAGATCCCTTAAGGTGAATGATTCCTGCAGTGCTTTTTCTATCCACAGAATAATATGCATAAACAATATTAGAGTATCAAGTCGAAGGTTTACTCCCTTCAAGACTCTTTTCACTTTATTTGTAGAGTGTTGTGTTGTTGAATTAGTTTTTTCACTTGTTCCTCCTATAACTATGCCCTTAGTCTAGAAAATAGTTGGAACAAGTGGTACAACTTGCTCCTCTTACTTTCTTTGTTTCTTATCCTCATTTGTAATGAAAGAGGATCTCCCATGCTTTTCCCTTATACTAGAACTACAGATCTGACCATCCTTCAAAGGCTTTTTTTTAATTATCCCAATATTTTCAACTCTAGTAATGGTGCCCCTTTTTGCATCTCCAAAAGATCCATTCTCCCTTTCAAATGTGGTGAGTGAAAGGAAATTTATTTGTTTTCAGTCTTAGGCCTTGAGCAAGATCTATCCATGTATTAATTTTACTTGCCTCCTTTTACTCTCTCCTGCAAAATAGATTAGGTGTTAACTTTAGGAACTCAAATGAGCTTGGGTCCTTTCTTATGAGTAAAAGGGTGAATCAAATTTCTCCTGGCCTATCGAGGCAACAGGATGTGTGACCTGTTTCTCTGACCAATTTTGCTTTTCATCCTTTTTGTCTGTACTATCAAGAGGTCAGATTTCTTTACCATATTTGTGCTTTTGTCTCTGTTTTTAACAACAAATGGACATTCAGTAGTTGGATGTCCATGATTACCACAAATATAACATAAATCCTTAGTAATTTTAGAACTTTTTTAAAAACCCAATCCAGCCCTTTCACTGTGAGTTTTATCACCGAGTTGATGAATATTTCTTGAGGAATTTGTCCATCTGTTTGCCCTTTTAAGATCAAGTTTTAGTTTAGAGACTTCCTAGCTTAATCTATTCATCTTTTCCTTTTCATTACTATATTCTTGTTTGGACTTGGTCAATTCAAGGTCAGTATTTTCTCAATCATCATTTTTCCCTTTTTTAAAAAGAGTCAGTTTCAAGATTTCAGATTTTATAATCAAGTTGAGTAACTTGTTCCTTCAGAGTGCCATTTTTCTTTTCAACAGTGTTCTTGCAGGCTTCTTATAATACCCCGTACATTTTCCTAGATAATTTTGTCTCAAGAATGTCTAGTAGTAGCTTCTAAATTGAATGATGGTTATTCCATGAGGAATTTTCAAGATTTTCACTTTTTGTTATGTGGAAAATTCAATAAGCTTTCTATCGATATAAGATTCGCCCAAATCCGATAACGGGTCAGAAGTTACGACTATTTCAAGTTACCATCGTAAAACAGCGCCATATTAGTCAGTGGAGCACCATGCCACAAGAGGAAATGGCATTTGGCAAATTCTAGTAGGGGTTCGCGATTATGGCGCATCACGACAGGGTACAAATTCAGAATTGTCCATTTTCCAGTGTCTCAGCGTGATTTTCCCTGCGTCGCGCCAAAGTTCTAGGTCGCAAAGGAAGGGGCAACGCATGGCTCCACGTAGCGCCATCCCTCAGTTTCTCAATTGTCAAATTCCAATGACACGGCGCGATAGCACTGTGTCGCGCCAGGGTTCAGTTCGGGAAATTTTTACTGAAATTAAATATCGCATCCAGGGTTAAAAGGGTCAACTTCCCACCCCTATTTAAGCCATTTAACACGTGATTCAGCCACTTTTCACCCAAAATACACTCTCTTCTCTCAAAATCCTCTTAAGAACGAGCTAAGATTTTCATAAAAGATCTAATTTCAAGAAGGTTTCACCATCAATCTTCACAAAATCATGAACTAAGGTATGCATAGTGTTCATTCACGGCCTCCTTTCATCCATGAAGCCCAAGAATCTCTTTTCTAAATTCAAGTTTATGGATTTTCTTATGAATTTCATGATTGGCCTGTTCTTGTTCATGTGGATAATGAGAAATTGAATTTTACTCCATGTTGGGTGATAAATTCTATGTGGGTTAAATTATTAAAGATATAGATACATGCAAACCTATGACTAAACCCTCGAATGATGAAATTAGAATTGAACTATGATGTTTAATTATTGTACAATGATTTTTACATGTACCATGCCTACAATATGTTTGATTAAATACCTAGATGAAGGAAAAGTGCCTAACTAGCATAATACCATGAAATCCCCATGTATGTACAAGTTATGCCTATCATATGTTTTGATGAAATACTTCGATAAATGTATTATGGATTATGATGTTAGCTATATGTTCAAGTAAGTTATGCTTGGTTAGTTTCCTTCCATCGAGTCCTGGGGGTACGTACTCGTACCCGAAACATTAGCTGTGTTCCTAGAGCCATGTTATGTTTTCATGATACTCTCAGTCAAGCTATGATTCTTAAACTTCAGACAGTCTTATGACTCAGGAAATCTCTATAATCTCATGAACATAATCAGTTGTTAGATATCAGTAGTAGTCCATCAGTCAACGGCATTCAGTAACTCAGCCCATGTTTAGTTTAGTAAATCATGTTCAAAGTCTATTCAGATGGGAGTAGCAATTAGCACCGAGTGAACCCAAGGATGGGAACAAACACTATAAGATAAGGGTGTGATTCTTAGAAGTCATCCTTGCATTCCAGAAATATGTAGCCAGCATAGGTTGAGACATTAACATTGTCCGATGAGTGTTGATGAGGTAGATAAACACTGTCAGATAAAGGCCCCACCATTCTTATATAGGGGACACTATCAGATGAGGGTCGCCCACAGCTTGTCCTTACCGGTGGTGCAGTATTGACACCCTTCCAATTGGGATTACAGATTGGACCCCAACTCAGCCATAATGGTGTATCAGGGGCATATCGTTTAGATAACTACTTCCCACAGTTTTATGTTACAAAATTAGGGTTGTCAGATACAATCAATCAGTCTCAGTAATAGAACTCAGATAGTTTTTTAGATTTCAGGATTGTCAGATACAGTCAACTCAGATACTGTATAAAACTCAGATAGCTCCATCAGATTCAGGATTGTCAAATACAATCACTCATGTTATCAGTTATACTCAGATTCAGTAATCATGTCATCACAGTATTAGTGTCAGTTGTTATGTATCATGTATGTATTCTCACGCTCATGATAGTTAGTCAGTTATTATTATTGTTCATGTATATGAACCCCATGCATTCAAACTATCTCACATCCATACCAGTACATTCAAAGTACTGATGCATTTGCACTATGGTGTCTTATACCATAGGTTTAGAGACACGAGCTCCGGAGCAATAGTAGATTCTAGATATCTGCAGATAGAGTTAGAAGTGAGTCCTTATCTTTTGAGGACATAATTATTTTCCCTATTATCTTATTAATCAGTTTATTAGTTGAAGTTAGTTGGGGACATATCTCATCAACTCCTTACTTAGACAGTTCAGTCAGTTAGAGGCTTTCTAGACTATCATGTTTCAGACTTCAGTAAGTTCAGTTTTGTTTTGGGTATTCCATTACCTCACACAAATGTTATATCATTCAGATCATGTTCAGTATTGAATCTTATGTCCTTTCAGTTCATGTTTCTGTATTATAAAGTATTTTATACAGTATACAGGTACAAATATCAGTCATGGGTTAGCTTGTGGTCCTTCCGGGTCATGAGCAACGTGTAGCATTTTGGGTACCAGATTTGGGGCGTTACAAACTTGGTATCCAAGCCTAAGGTTCAATAGAGTCCTAGGAGGTCTAAAATCCCCATCTAGTAGAGTCTTGTACATGGGTGTATTGTGCGCCACATTTATGTGCAAGAGGCTATAAGATATTTTAGGAATAGTTTCCTTTCTTTTGGTATTCATGTCGTTCCAGTGAGCATAATCTCAAGTCAATCTCTCAGTCTAATCCATTTCTCCCTTGATTCTACAAAACATGCCTCCTAAAAGAAAAAATAGAAATGAGTCAGCCCCTAAAAATGGAAATCAGTCAGCCCCTCAGCCCGAAGATCCTTTGGGAGATCATGTTTCTTATGCGGAGTTCAGGGCCGCACTCACTACTCTTGCTCAGTTAGTTGCCACTCAAAATGAACGGTCAGCAGTCATTCCATCTAACCCAGTGGCTAATTCAGCGGCAACCAGGATTCGGGACTTCAACCAAATGAATCCTTCATCCTTCCTCGGGTCTAAGGTAGATTAGGACCCTCGGGAATTCATTGATCAGGTTCAGAAGGTGATAGACATCATGGGGGTCACTACTATTGAGAGTGATGAGCTAGCTGCATATCAGTTGGAGGATATGGCTCATACTTAGTTCAAACAGTGGAAGTCAGAGAGGTCAGATAATGCAGGTCCTATAGAGTGGGAAGAGTTTGTCACTGCATTCTTAGGCAGATTCTTTTCCCAAGATCTTAGAGAGGATAAGGTGCCATAATTCATCAACTTCAGGTAGGGGAATATGACGGTGAAAGAGTATTCTCTTAATTTTACTCAATTAGACAGATATGCCCCTCGTGTGGTTGTAGACAATAGAGACAAGATGAGTAAGTTCGCTTCAGGGGTAAATGATAGCGTGGTAAATGAGTGCAGATCTGCCATGCTAAATAGTGACATGACTTTAGCCAGGCTTATGAATCATGTTCAACAGATAGAGGAGTAGAAGA